>OX461808.1:8194529-8815996 GCA_949802685.1 Dicyrtomina minuta | reverse complement strand
AAAATAAAATTAAGAATTTAGAATTTAAAGAACAAGTTCATGTGGTACTTTTGCTTTGGTACTTTCAAACGAATACAAGATAGTAACAGTAGTAGTAGTAACTGCAGTCAGACAGTCACATTTACAACAAGGACTAACGACAGTAATGACTAACCTTCTAACTTACTTTGACTCTATTTCACCTTCCGCATCACACTGTGTCCGTTGGCCCCTACGTCGCTTAGCAGTGGAAAGTCTACGAGGATACGAACTTTAGTGAAACCTTTTGATATATTTTTTTGTAGCAATATATGACCTAAAGATAACGTAGATAAAATTATTTCAAAATATGTGTACAAAATTGGCGCGAAAATAATTTTTGAATTTTCAACTTTAACATTAGCTAAACGAGAAAAAGCTTCCTTTTCATGTCAAAAGATGTACGTCAATTTTTTTCAAAATTTCGAAATTTATTTTTTTTTATGTAGCCTAGGTTGTGCCATTTGATGGACATCGTCCACATTTGCGGTACGTTGAAAATTGCGTATGTTATGAATTTCGAAAGTTTCAGTTTTGACAAAAATAAACTGAAAAGTGATAACTGTTGGCCAGTGAACGTGCGCTATGCCGACTTTAACCAAACTCGCCAGGGAAAATTCAAACTTTAAAGGGGCCATGCATAAGTTGCGTCCACATTTGGGAAAGGGGGTGGAGCGTTTGTTTTACAGTGTATCACTACTACGAACACAAAATGCAAATATTTTGTTTTACAACCAACAAAACCAAAACTAACATGTACTCACACTTTAGTCAATTACCTAAACATGTCACATGTGGCATGTAGTTAAGTTTACAGTTGATTAACAGATGTAATAAAGAACTAGTAACGACGTAATCTTTAATTTAAAACTTAAACAATATCTAATAATTTCAAACATTTAGTAAGATTTTTAATAGTATCCAATTGTATTAAAAATAAACGTAACGCGTATTATACCTTTTAAATTTATTCTGCTTGCTAAAATACGTGTTTCATTTATTTTATGTTCTTTTAATATTCCGCACAGTTTTGTAAGTCCTGATAAATCGAGAGACTCACGCTCATTAGGATTTTGTTCTCATATGTAGCATCGATTTTAATGCTTACGGATAGTACAGCATTCTAGTTTTCTCCGTCGTCGTTATTCGAATCAGTGTGCAAAATTAGATGTCCTTGAAATTTATTTTTCTGCTGAATTTGTAAGAGATCTATAGTTTTGGTAGTCGAACTTGAAACTATGAACCACACTGACTGATTTGACCGAACTGTTAACTGTTTACTAACTTTTGAAATCAGTTAATACAGTCAATTACTTAAATTGACCTGAATTTTAAGCCTTTAAGCACATTAAAATATTTTTATTATTTTTAATAAAGCCGAAGCATAACAGCTAATTGTCTAAGACGGATATATTTTTTATATTATATACTTCAGAACTATTTGTTTATTTTATAGTCATTGAATTCCAAACAGAAATGACTTTAAATTGTTAATTTGTTATTGCTGAGTAATGCATTTCTTGGTAGAGATTCCAAGACCTTAAATCAAACTATGTCCTAACTGCAACGCAAGTAAGTCTGTGATCTATGACTCTGTGACTCTATTAGAGTTTAGTCAGTGTGCATACTAATTTAAAGTAGTTTATGTAGTTGTAATGGCGTACGTTTATATAACCTAATAAATAGGGTTTGAAAGCATTACAATCTTGTAAACATCACTAAATCACATCAAATGTCCAATATAATTTACGATAATAGTTGAGCACGTTTACATCAATATCAATGAAGATCAAGAAACAGTAGAATTCAGAATTTTATTTTTCAATTTGTTTTATCACTGACGCATTTAAACAGTATTATTGCTTATATCGAATTTTAATCACTTGTAATTTATAAAATAAAATACCAATATAGTGAGTTTTTGTGTGAGTTCTGTTTGTGTTGTAATTTCCGGTGATGCTATGAGAGACGCTTGGCAAACATAAACAAATAAACAGTAGGCTGATAATAAAAAATTTAACCGAAATCTAAAAATATTAAATTGCTAGTAAAGCCACGTGGTCATGGAAAGGTTACGTTTTAGGGATACAAAAATAAAATAACGCAATAAAGGAAAAAGTTAATTTAAGAATTTCTATATAATAATATTTATTTTAGAATCTAAATTATTATTATCTTTATTTTTTGTAATCACTTTTAATTTAAATTAAATTCCAAAATATCTTAAAAATATAAAATTCTTTTTCAAGTAACTATTAATACTTCTTTATTACTTGCGTACAATCCAACTAACTATAATAAAGATGCGCTTTGTTCTGGTATACTGCGATTGCAAATTATATAAAGAGAACTCTATTAAAAAAAATAAAATTGACACTGTTCTACAACTAGGATAGCCCAGTGGACTCACGAGGAAATGGTCACAACCTATAAGTTCAAATTTCCACATCGAATTGTTTTTAAAAGAGCATGTCAAAAAAGTAAGAATGGCTTAAGAACTTGTGTCGTATGGGCATCTTTGCTCGCTGAAAGATTTTTTTGAAATCATTAAATTGCCCATGGTATTTGTTGGTGTGGAGTTGTGGAGGCCATATTTAAGGGGGTTACCCATAAAATAATAACCCCCATAACCCCCCTATTGATTTTGAGCTTTCACAGTAGATCACACCACACCACAACCCCCACAACCCCTCTCCCAAAAAAGCGTATATATATCAATTTCTTAACATAAAACACCCACAACCCCCCACATTTACGGTCTCTTCACCTAATTATCTTGAGCTACGAGCGTAAAACACCTACAACCCCCCATATGTACGTACTGTACACCCAATTATCCTGAGCTACGAGCATAAAACACCCCCAAACAACCCTCCACATTTACGGTCTCCTCTACACCCAATTATCTTGAGCTACGAGCGTAAAACACCTACAACCCCCCACATTTACGTACTGTACACCCAATTATCTTGAGCTACGAGCATAAAACACCAACAACCCCCCACATTTACGGTCTCTACACCCAATTATCTTGAGCTACACGAGCGTAAAACACCTACAACCCCCCATATGTACGTACTGTACACCCAATTATCTTGAGCTACGACCATAAAACACCCACAACCCCCCTAAAATATGGACTGCACACCAACAACCCCCCTATTATGTGGCATCTACAACCACAAATTATACTTTTTACAAACACAACACCCAGTGCCAAGTCGTTGCAAGTACTTTACACCTTTGAATAATTGCTTGTTAGTACTTTACAGTGCCAAAGTAGCTGAGTTATTACAGTAAAGCACCTCCCCTACTGAATTTCAGATATTGTTATAAACCACTCACTTTAGAATTCGACTATTGAATATCGAAGTATTCGATTCGATGGTCGGTCTCTGTGTCGTCTCCTCTTCCTAATTCCTTATCTCGGTATCGTCTTTGGTCTTGGTAGAGAACTGAAGTAAAGTGAAGTGAGAGTTCAATGTTATTGTGATCGATAGTTGACATTCTATGGCAAGTGCGCGTAACTTTGGATTTAAAAATGGAATAATTGCCAGACCAGATTCAGACTGCGAAAACCTAATATTTGTAAATCTGACTTTTTAATGTTTATGGAATGTAATTACTGAAATTTAAGTCACTTTTAATCTGTAAATTCGTTCTAGCGCCTAATTACGATAATTAATTGTGGGAGGTTTTTGTTAATTAATGATTATACGAGGAAGGTTATGGGTAGGGCTTGCAAAATCAAGACCAAGACTTTCGCCATTTTCAAGACCATTTAAGACTCTTGAAAAGTCTTGAAATTTCAAGACCACCTTGAAATTCAATTATTTCAACCTCTTAACCCTGTTTATGAGTTTTAAGACAAAGTTGAAAAATTTTTGTCAAGAGTCTTGAAATCAAGACTTTTGAAAGTCTTGATTTCAAGACTCTTGAATTTTCAAGACTTCAGAAAGTCTTGATTTCAAGACTCTTGAATTTTCAAGACTTCAGAAAGTCTTGATTTCAAGAGTCTTTAATTTTCAAGACTTTTGAAAGTCTTGATTTCGAGAGTCTTGAAAATTCAAGACTTTTAGAAGTCTTGATTTCGAGAGTCTTGAAATTTCAGGACTTTTGAAAGTCTTGATTTAGTCTTCATTTCAAGAGTCTTGAAATTTTTGTACCTCCAGAAGTTAAAATAATGGTTAAAAAACTGAGTTTTTGTGCTTCAAAAATGATTTTGTACATGTTTTTGTTAGTCTTGATGTCAAGAGTCTTGATTTTTTAAGACTTAAGTCTTGATTTCAAGACTCAAGACTTTTGGAAGTCTTGATTTCAAGACTCTTGAAGTTTCAAGACTTTTAAAAGTCTTGTTTTCAAGAGTCTTGAATTTTCAAGACTTCAGAAAGTCTTGATTTCAAGACTCTTGAATTTTCAAGACTTCAGAAAGTCTTGATTTCAAGAGTCTTTAATTTTCAAGACTTTTAAAAGTCTTGATTTCGAGAGTCTTGAAAATTCAAGACTTTTAGAAGTCTTGATTTCAAGAGTCTTGAAATTTCAGGACTTTTGAAAGTCTTGATTTAGTCTTGATTTCAAGAGTCTTGAAATTTTTGTACCTCCAGAAGTTAAAATAATGGTTAAAAAACTGAGTTTTTGTGCTTCAAAAATGATTTTGTACATGTTTTTGTTAGTCTTGATTTCAAGAGTCTTGATTTTTCAAGACTTAAGTCTTGATTTCAAGACTCAAGACTTTTGGAAGTCTTGATTTCAAGACTCTTGAAGTTTCAAGACTTTTGAAAGTCTTGTTTTCAAGACTCTTGAATTTTCAAGACTTCAGAAAGTCTTGATTTCAAGACTCTTGAATTTTCAAGACTTCAGAAAGTCTTGATTTCAAGAGTCTTGAATAAACAAGACTTTTGCAAGTCTTGATTTCAAGAGTCTTGAAGTTTCAAGACCAGCCCTAGTCTTGATTTCAAGAGTCTTGGTCTTGACAAGACTTTTGAAGTCAAGACTTTTGCAAGCCCTAGTTATGGGGTCGTTTTGTGGACTATTGTAGGCTTGAAATTATAGGGGTGTTATGGGGGTTTTGGGGGTTCAAATAGCAATACCCTCATTATATGGAAGCCATAAACAAAATGTATTATTTCACATTTTACTGTTCCTGCGCGTCATTAAATTCATATAGTTACTATTGTTAACGTTACGTAATACGCGATCCTTAACATTACATCATAATCAACCACCTTAACTACCTCACTTCAACAATGACATCATTTATGGACAATCCTTAACCGCGCACTCAATAAAATACGAGCAACTTTAAATAGTTTCACAGATGCTATTTTTGGTATTTTGTGAATAATAGATATAATCAGGTCTGCTTCTGATGCAATATAGAGATAGTCAGTTTTGCTTATAGCAAGAAAAGAAGTTAGTCAGTTTTGATCTTTCGCCGACGATATATGGTATGAAGTTAAGCAATATATAAATACAATGCAATGACGCAAAGTAACAGTAAAATGCGAAATAATACATTTAATTATGGCATCCGTATAATTAACATGGGCAATTTAAAGCTTTCAAAAAAATTTTTTAGCGAGCAAAAATGCCCATTCGACACAAGTCCTTAAGCCATTCTTACTTTTTTGACATGCTCTTTTTTAAAAAAATACGAGGTGGTTTAAACTCATACGTTGTGACCATTTCCTCGACATTATACGATTTGAAAAATTTCTCAATCTATAATATGCTTTAAAAAGTAATATATGAATTAATTGTAAGTCCTAAGCATTAAAAATTAGGAACACAAATGATGTTGACAAATTTGAATTAATCTCTTCGGCACCGTCCGATAACTGTGGTAGCGACAGTTTTCACCAGCAAAACATCAGAACTGGCAGTGCAGAAATTTCTTGCATAGAAGAGCGAACCCTGTTCTTCGATGCAAGTTATTCTTTTACTGTCAATTCTGATGTTTTCCTGGTAAAAACTGTCGCTACCACAGTTATCGGACCTACCACAGTTACCCGACCCTACCCTTTCAAAACCCAACAAAACTTTTTATCATACAACAAACTCAGATAAGTTTATAATTTCATGCAATAAATATTTAACGTCCAGTTCAATTAAATAAATAGAAGTCTTAAAGTACTAACTAAACGTTAGCAATGCAAGGAGTGCAACCATAAACGTGACCAGCTTAAAAATAAGTGCAATCTACATGTTGTTAAATAATGTTTTGTTTTTTATTTTAAAGTATTTTATTAACTTCAACAACTGAACAGTACGTATCTTAAAACTAGCAAAATCTATAAAATTGAGTTTAGCACAATTAGCAGTTAAATCTATACATTTTGACGCAAACATTCATTCACAAATACCTGCTTGTTAAATATTACATTTAATTTTCGTCGAGCTCATATTCATTTAATTCACACTCGTTATCAAGCACAATCTCATCTAAGACCTCCGCCACCGTAACATCAAAACAAAGATCATCCACTCGTGGTGTTTGCCTACCAGAAGCTTGAGGTTCTACATGTTCTTTTCTCGATTTCGAGTTAATTCTACTCCTCAGTGACTGAATAGACATGATGGGGTCCGAGGAATCTATTGCCCTAAAGTACATGTCAAACATAGTGTTGTATCGGCTAATTTTTCTTGCATGAAATTGGCGATCTGATTTGTATAGTTTATTTCGTGCTTCAGCCCCCTCCTCACCAATCATGCCTAAGGGCAGTGAAGTTGCAGTTACAATTTCACTTCCGTGTACTAGAATTTTATGAACACTTGCTGGAAGCTTATACCATTCATAATCTTCCAAATATTTGATATATAGTTCGCGGCAGTACGATTTATAACTAGTGGCGTTGATAGGCAACTGAGAATTTAGAGCAAGCAAAATGTTTCTGACCATTCTCACAATATCAGCTCGAATGCCTAATATACTTGCAAATTCATCACAATTGTGAAACGCTCGACGTGCCGAATTACCGTCGTTACTGGTTCCGCTACCTGACGAGTTCGGAAAATCTACTCTGAGGCCCATTTTGTCCCACAGAGTTTTTTGAATAAGCTTCTTTCGAGTTTTGACATTTTCTTTATCCTTTTCACCTCTAGCTTGCCACGTTTTAATACCTAATTTATAGGAAACGTGTAACATCCACTCCATACACCGTATGTATGCGTGTAACGGTGATATACCGTAAGCAAGATTCTCAGGCTTAGCTTTAAATTTTCCGGAGTCTAAGTTTTTACTAACGTTAAAGTCATTGGGCAAACAGCCGCATATGGCACAGGACTGGGATGATTTCGTGCCAGTTATCACAGAAAGCACCTTACCGTCGATCATGAAAATGTAGAATTGAAATTTTAGAGTTATTAAATGAGAATCGTCAAACTTAATGGTCATATCTGCAAGTTTCTTGATTTGCTCGTCTAAAGACTGCTTCTCATCTTTAATTAACTGCTGCGTTTCCTTCGCAAACTGAATCTTTAAAGGTCGACAAAACCGCACTGATTGCGGCGTGCGATTGTTCCAATAAATGGAACCTGACGAATTCTGCAATCTAAGAGGAACTAGTGTTGTAGCGAAGATTGAAGAATCATCGTTTGCGCTTGCCTTAGCGTTATTACTGTACTTTTGTTTAAAATTACTCTGGCCAGAACTTCCGTCAAACCCGCAGCTAAATATTATTGTACACACTTCAGATTTTATTTTATGCTTCCTTTGATTTTGTAGAATGACGTCTTTCTGCATAGTCACTATTCTTGAAGCTGTAAATTTAGCAAGAATAGCAAGAGTATAGAAGGCGCTCGTTTTCGAAATTGCGGCATATTTTAAAGGTGGACGGCATTGATCCTTTGCTATCCTAACGCTGTCATACGACGGAAACACAGGAGATCCACATAGAAGTGCTGATTCACGAACTTTTAGGTACTGGCTTTTACTCAAATTGGCGTCTAATAGCATTGTCAAGCCTTGAAACGGAGATAACTGTTCCACGTTTTTGGCTGGTTTTCTAATTTTAGCTAAAACAGCAGCTACATTTCCTAAATTACTATATGAATCCTTTAAAATAAGTGATAACGATCTGTATTTCTGTCTTTTAGACTCCTTAAGCATTTTTATAATCGCAGGAATAACACAATCAATCAGCCACCCTTTAAGTTCTTCGCACAAAATGTCAACGCATTCTCTTTTGCTGGTGGCTGATTTGTTTTCCCAGCTTTTTGGGGTTCGTCCCATGACTACTTCAATTGCGTCGTTTATCTTAATTCGCTTGACAGGCGGTTCCTTGACACTCATGATTAACTGAAATTTGATATAAATTCAAATTTTCATTAAAACAGTAGAAATAAAAAAGGTTTTTGAAACTATCCGATAAAGAACTTGTACAGCGTACACTTACACTAAGCAAAGGTAAACAGATGACATAAGCTGGAATAAAATAATTTTAATTGTTTATTGCATGTAGTCTTCATAGCAGTACACAAATGTTTACATTGTAAAAATTTAAATAGATTATCTATCCTCTTTGGTAAAGTGCAATTAAAAATAAAACAATGAACTGTATTTTAAATGCATGTTACGTAACAAACAAGGGCGTGTGATAACAATTTAACACAACGCTTTTGGCGTTGCTAGGTTTCACAAAAAAGAAATCTTTAATAAATATGCTTTAATGTAAAATTAAGTATACTGCTATAAAAGGAATAGAACTAGATGCAACAGACTTTAATAGCATGCTTGGATAACCTTTTTGCCACTAACAGAACTTAGCTCAATGCGTTTTAGGAAAAAATAAAGACAGTTATTGATGATTTAGAGCAGTATTTTCTAGGCAAGTCATACTAATATAAACTGCATGGCTTGTCATGTTAATAGAGATTATATTAAAAACTAAAATATTTAGAGATAAATGTTGATTATAATAATGTTGATCATGCGATTCCTAATAATATTCATAATATAAGCTAATGGAATCCAACTGAAAAAATGCCTTTAAATTTAACAAAATTTTATTTAAGTTAATTGTATTTATTTATTTAAAGGCAGCAATAAATTGTGACTACTGTCAATATGAGTATTTTAAATTTTTTAAAATTTTTAAAACCAATGGGTTTGACACGTCTCAGTTGAAAAAGAACGTGTTTTGTCGTTAGTGGCAAATGTACACATAAAACCGAAAAAACGATGTTACCCGGGTAATGTAAATTATACGGTTTTAATAGTAACTAACAAGATAGCTTATAACATCCTTCAACTTTTGCTGAAAACAGCATGTCGCTACGACTAATAGTTCTTGCGTTATTTAATGCGCAACATAGGGGGATTTTCATAAAAGACGTCCGGACAAAATCTATTTTTTTAATTTTTTTTTTACCCACCCCCTATACTTAACCATGGGACCACCCCCACCCTATGGTCTTTCGCAGACGTTAAGTTATTATGGATGACCCTTCCTATGTTATAACATTGGAATACATATGTCCATATACGAACATATGCGTACATACTTCAATCATGATAGTACTTTGTTAATTAGTACAAATGCTCCTACCTACGCTACACAATACTTTTGAATAGTTTAGATGTGCCCTTACTGATAATTCATGTATAACTAGAGCTGTACACAAATCATCAGTAGTGGCTATCTAAATTATTAAAAATGGACAAGTAGCTTAAATGCAATTAATTTAAGTAACAGCAAACGACTTTTACTTTTTACAGCTTTTAAAAGTAAATACTGCGTTATTTTGTTTTGTAAGTTATCAAACTAAGCTAATGAGGTGTAATTAATAAACTTTTTCTTATTTCTAATTTACTATAAACTTGCTGAATACTGTTAATATTGATTAATAATAAAATAAGTTGTTAATTGCATTACCTATAAGTTTTCTGCTGGTAGAAGTAAAACTCAATTAGAAACAAGCTATGGGCAAAGCTGAGAGTTAGTCTACTTTAATTTTTGAAAGCTGTGCTTCTTGTAAGTAATGTAGGTAAGCTGCAAAAACAATCAAGTTTACACTTAATTTCAATGGAAAATTGATATGAAGCAGCATTTAGACTTAAATATAAACTACCTTGTACTTTTAAGCAAAACCCAATCAAGTAGATCTCCTTTTTTCTATTTATGCAGCGCAATGTATAAACTCTGCAAAGAAGAACAATAAAAATTGTTAAATATCTGTACTTTTAGAATTTAAATGTAAAAAACTGGCTAATCTTGACGCCTTTATTCATGGCTTCTTACTTGCTTAACCTCAGTGCAATAATAAATTGCTCGAGAGTTAGGCCCGTCAAAACAGATGCTTGATTCTGGTTTTCGTTATTCAAAATGACCAGAAGACTTCGGTTTAGAAGAAAAATGGAATAAATTAAAAATCATCAGTAGTGGCGGAGTGCAGTAATAATTTTGTCTGGACTGAAACCTGATCGAAAAATGTTTGAGTTTGGTTTTCGTTATTCAATGAGAGCAGGGGACTTTGGTTCAAAAGAAATATAGAATAAAAATAAATAAAAAATCATCAGTAGTGGCTGAGTGCAGTAATAATTTTGTCTGGACTGGAACCTGATCAAGAAAATGTTTGAGTTTGGTTTTCGTTATTCAATAAAACCAGAGGATTTTGGTCCAAAAGAAACATGGAATGAGAATAAATTCAAATCATAAGTAGTGGCTGAGTCAGTAATAGGTTGGTCTGGACTAGATCCCGATCTAGAAAATGTTTGAGTTTGGTGTTCGTTATTTAATGAGAGTAGAGGACTTCGGTTCAAACACAAAATGGAATTTAAATAAATTAAAACTCATCAGTAGTGGCTGAGTGCAGTAATACTTTGGTCTTGACTGAAATCCGACCAGAATGATGTTTGAGTTTGGTTTTTGTTATTCAATGAGAACCGAGGACTTTGGTCCAAAAGAAATATAGGATGAAAATAAATTAAAAATCATCAGTAGTGGCTGAGTGCAGTAATAATTTCGTCTGGACTGGAACCTGATCAAGAAAATGTTTGAGTTTGGTTTTTGTTATTCAATGAGACCTGAGGACTTTGGTCCAAAAGAAATATAGGATGAAAATAAATTAAAAATCTTCAGTAGTGGCTGAGTGCAGTAATAATTGCGTCTGAACTGAAACCTGATCAAGAAAATGTTTGAGTTTGGTTTTCGTTATTCAATGAGACCAGAGAACTTTAGTCCAAAAGCAATATAGGATGAAAATAAATTAAAAATCATCAGTAGTGGCTGAGTGCAGTAATAATTTCGTCTGGACTGGAACCTGATCAAGAAAATGTTTGAGTTTGGTTTTCGTTAATCAATGAGACCTGAGGACTTTGGTCCAAAAGAAATATAGGATGAAAATAAATTAATAATCAGCAGTAGTGGCTGACACTGGCTGATAGCAGCAAGTTAAAGTGTGGCTGTAGAGTGAATCCCGCTGGTGTGTGTAGTTTTACTTTTTTTAAATTTTGTTTCGATATTGTTGATTTACAATTTTAATTTTAACAAAGTATTGGTTATGAAAGCTCCATAGAGATTATTGTTTTCGGCAAAACTTTTTTTTATCCCCTACTGTGCGTGGGAGAGGAGGAAAGTAGTTATGCTTCTTCAGTACAGCTAAGGTAGAAATTTCGGATTCTTAGAGCCTCGTCCAAAAAGTTAAACAGTTGTCCAAATCCTTCTGCGTCCAAGTAGCAGCTGAAGATTATTCTTGTGAGGTCTGCGTTTGTAGGTTTGCTGGTGACTAGATTCTTAAGAAATTTCGTCCGAGGGGGTTTGTAATGTGGGCACTCAAGCATGATATGAAAAAGGTCTACTTCTTTTCCACATATATCACAATTTGCCTTCTTTTTGTTTTTCCATAGCTTGTTCATGCCGTTAAGGTTAGTTGCTTTTCCCCTCAATACAATTCTTAGAAATCCAGTTCTCTGATTTAGTATAAATTTTGTTATGTTCTATTTCATATTTATCTTAAAGTATCCCAATTTGAGCGCATAGGTTTCAATATTGCTATACAAATTCATTGTACCGCAGCTCTGCATTCTAAAAACGTGGTTGTTTAAACAGCTTAGCCTTTATTTTTCAAAAATTTCTTTTTTATTTCTCTTAAGGTAATCAGAGTTCAGGTTTTTGAAGGTTTTCTCAAGCTTTGCATCCGGAAAAATCTTGTTGACTTAAATCATCTAGTTATAACTTGAATCTGTGCTTTGCAAGTTTAAAGTCTCCTAATAGCAGTTTTGTGTAATATTGTTATTATCAGCGTTGAATATCTTCTCAATAAATCTAAGCAGTGCTTTGAATAATATTAGCCGAATGTTCTGCGCACCCGTTTCTAGGCGAAGGAAGAATCTAACAGTTGAGTTTGTGGTGTTCATTAAACGTCGGAGGAACATAGTCAGGAAAGTCTCAAACTCCTTGCAATAGCGAAGTTTCCATATTGGTGCTAAGTACATAAGTATTGAGCTGACTAGTGACTGAAAGAGTTTGATGTGTATATCAATATCTTTTATTTTAGCACTATAAAAAAATTCAAATACCTTTGATTGCGCCGTTTAAGTCTTGCTGAAGAAGTGCATTTTAGCTTTATTGAATATTCCGCTTTAAGTTAAGGGGAGACCCAAGTATACATACTTGTTTACTATTTCTAGTAGTTTACTATCACAGAAGAATCTCATTGAATTCCGTATTTGATTGCGTTTTTTGAAGATCATGACTTTTGCTTTGGTCAATTTTACTCACTAATTTTAAATCATTTTCTTTGAAAAAGTAGCTAAGACTGTTGATTTGTCTCTGTAGATCTAATTCATTGGAGGCAAAAAGGATAATGTCGTCTGAATATGACAAAATTAGAAGTTCAATAGTAAACATCGGTATTCCTTAGATACCACTGCTGCGGAAAACTTCTGTGATTTTGTCTATGTAGATTGAAAACAAAGTGGTAGAGAGAGTTTTTCCTTGCAGCACTCCACGTATTACGTTTCTCAATTTTGTATACCCTTTTTTACAGCGGATTTTTGTTTTTGCAATGTCCTAAAGTTCTTTTACTGTGGCAACAAAAGGATCACTGAGCCCGGCGTCTTTAAATCGTGTCCACAACATATTTCTTTTAATGAAATCAAATGGTTGGCTGAGGTCAACAAAAAGTGCAAATAGTTTTTCTTTCTTCTAAAGCTCTGATTAAGTTGCTTAAGTATGCAGGCATATAGAGTAAAAATGTGATCAGTGCATTCTCTTTCTTTCTAATTGGCAGCTTGGTTTTGCAAAATGGTGGTGTTTATGATACAAAAAGAGTTTAGCCTGTGCGACATAATGCTTGTATACAGTTTTGTTAGTTTGTTGATAAGGGCGATCGGTCTTTAATTACTGGGTAAGCTGTTGTCGCCTTTCTTATATACAGGTGCAGTAATAAATTTTCCTCATTCCTTCAGTATTTGCTTTTTCATAGCATTGTTGATCAGCTGTAGTGGGTATTATTCAGAGCTTTCGTCTAAAGATTCCCATATCTCGTTTGGAATTCCATCTGCTTCTAGGGATTTATTATTCGCTAACGTCGCGCTTTTGTCGCTTTGAGTAGCTCCTCGGACGTTATACTGGGGTCGAGTGCCTCTGGTTTGTTAGCAGTTGATTCTTTGTCTACGTCAATAATAAATAACTCGCCAGCCTTGTGTGTCTCAAAAACTGCGCGGAAGTGTTTGTCCTATTGTTGTTTTGATATGTTATTTGCTTTTAAGCCTTTTTTTACCTCTAAATGTGAAAATTGGCTTCCATTTTAGTAGAGTCCTTACTGTGATAAATGTCTTCCTAGATTTTGCTGTGAAAGGCCTTCTTTTTATTACAGCAGAGACGGCGGTATTAGTTTCAATTTAGAAGGAAGTATTAAAGTTTGTCGATAACAAAAGGGTCTGGGTATTTGTTTTCCCTGTACTTGTGTAGGCTAGAAAGGGCTTTTTGTTTAGCGTTACTACATTCCGTGTTAAACCACTAAGGACCAAAGTTGTTTCTGTTTTCTCTATGTGGCGTAGAAGCCATATCTGACTGTTTAGCAGTTTGATGTATGAGGCTGTGCAGTTTTGCGTAGTTGCAGTTGTTGAAGTCTAGGTGCTAACTATGAATACGTATATGTTCTTGAAATTTAAGGCCTTTCTCCTTGTATCATTTGATGTTTTTCCCTGCATCAGTATAGGTATTTTGGCTTTCTGTCTGAAATGGTATATTTTTAAGACAAAAAAAAGGTGGTCGGATTTAATACGCTTAAGTATGTCAAAGTCATTGAATTCGTCAATTGCATTGCTGCTGCTCATGCACAGGTCAATCAGGCTGTGTCCATTGTGTCCTATGTACGTGGTTTTTCCGCAGCTGTCAGAGGTGCTTCTGCTATTGAATATTGCTAGCTCATTAGTAAGAACTAGGTTTATCAGTTGTTCCCTAAGATTGTTCACTCCGTTGTCAGTTGCCTGTCGAATCTGGTTGAAATGTAGCGTATTATTAATCGAAGTTTGACAGTTTCCTACTCTGCTGTCTAAGTCGCTAATTAAAACGTATTTTAAATTATTTGTAGCTGTGGTTTCTTGAATGAGGTTGTCCAGTTGTTCGTCATATTGTTTAGCAGGCGGGATGTACGTAAAACATATTATAACCTTGACATTTATCATTCCTTCTGTTAGGAATTTAAATCTGTCTTGGTAAATGGTATTGCTTAAAGCTGATAATTTGTTTTTTATGCCGATAATCATTCTGCCGCTCTTTCTGCCTTGTTATTACCTGCTGGGATTATTGTTGATTTAAAGTCATGGAAAATCCTTACCAAGTCGTCAGTTATTTTATCTGTCCAAGTTTTAGATAAACAAAAATTATCCACGTCTTGTTGTAAAACTACCTTAATATTGTCGTATGTACAATTTGCAATTCCGTTTATGTTCCAGTATAAGATTTTATTTACATTTTGTTGTATGTGCCGGCCAAGTTCCTATGTGTTTAATACATTGGTAGTGTCCATGTTTGTTGGTCGCAGTTCTTCTTTCCTTTTTTTCTCTCCATCCTCAAAGCGCTTCTTGTTAAGTTCCGGAGGTAGTTCAGCATTGATTAATATAGGCGCGCCTGCTCTTTCTTTAAGTTGTTGTTTGGCCTTGAAGACTGCGGCTGTCTGTTAATTTTAGGAAGGTGACTAATATAGTGCGATTTGTGTCTTCTGCTTTGGTGCCTAGGCGTCTTGTAGATTCAATATCTGCGCTTATCTTGAGGTCAGAGTGTATAAGCAGTGTGATTGTCTTGTTAAGATCCTCTTTTGATTCTTTGCTTGGTTTCGTTATTTTTTTGATTAGAACAGTAAATTGTCTGGCGTCATTCAAAATTCTGTCTATCTGCATTCTCCATTTGGCCAGCTCCATTTCCAGAAACGTGTTGTTGGTCTGAGAACTGGTTACGGATTCTTAAGACAATTTTGTGCATCCAAGTGGGTTCTCGTACAGCTGCTGTTGCTCCGCCAGTTTACTCCTCATCTTTTGTACATTTTAAAGAATGGTGTAGTAGACTTTTTGATTTGTTCACGCTATTCTTCAGCTTGTGTGTCCATTTTCTGGCTCAACTGGTTACAGTTCTCTTATCTTCTCCGTCATCACTTTGCTTTAGGTCTTTTTAGTTGTATTGGCATTTGTAGGAGATGATTCTGTGCTGTCTCTGCCTCTCTTAATTGCTGGCTTGGAAGTTGGGGATGTCCTATTTGTGTTTTGTTGGCTTTCTGGTGTTGGCACTGGGCGTTCAGGAGATATTTGTAACCCCATTCACTGTTCTAGATGTAGCTGTCGTTACTTAATGGCATCATTACATATAATATGTTCTATTTGAAAAAGTTAGTTCATGCAGTTTGCTTGGTTTTATTTTGGTTTTGACGAGCACTTCAAACTAAATAATTCTTGCCTTATTCCACTTACTACGCTTGAACTAATACAAGTTTATCCGATCACACTTATCTATTTGCTTAAGATTATTTAAATTAACGATCTCATACTTTTGTTTTTCTCTTCGTCAAAATTTTAAACTGAATGAAGCATCAAATTTTAGGTTAAAATTCAGATCTGCTATCAGTGGCCTTAAAAGCCTTGTAATCTATGAATACGACTACTAAAATGTAAAATAATGTAAATGTATTGCTTTGGTAAGCCAAAATGAGTTATTTGCTGACATATAGTAGGCCTTCACTACTTCGATCATACATTTCCCCATGCATTTGTAATAATTTTTAACAAAATCCCTTATAAGTGACCTAAATTTCCAAAAACTGGTCCAAAATTAGTCCCTTATAACCGAATTATGCCTTATATCGGTTCCTTTATATTCAGATAATTTTAACATTGGAAGCATAGCTGGCCAACCAAATATTTCAAATAAGTCCCTTGCAGCCGGTTTTCCCTTTAAAGCAGATCCCTTATAAGCAGATTTCACTGCACAAAAAACAAATATTTAAGGGTGTATATTTAATTTAACGACTTGCTTTTGGGAGTTGTTTGTGTAAAAATGGATATTTGTGGGTTAATATGCCACATAATAGAGGGATTGTGGATGTAAATCCATATTTTTAGGGGATTTTGGGTGTAGAGTCCATATTTTATGGGAGTTGTGGGTTGTTTTGTAGTCGTACCTTTAGATATTTGGGTGTAAAGTACGTAAATATGAGGGTTTGTAGTGGGATCTTGAGTTAATTATAAACTCAATGTAATTAGTGAAATTTTGGTCACTTTTCATCTTTAAACACGTAATTAGTAATCACACGAGGGGGGTTATGGAGATTGTTGTGTCGACCACTGTAGGCTTAAAATCATCAGGGGATTTATAGGAAATGTGGGGGTTCAGGGGTTCAAATAGCAATACCCGCTGTTAGTTTTTCTTTCTCAGATATTTAAGGGGTCGTCCCTAGATGATGAGTAGCGTTAATGGGTGTACTTGGATATGGACATCCCATATTAAAGAAAGAGCCATTTAGGAAATGCTAAGCTGAAGAGGTGAGTCATGCGGTCCTAAAATTGGCGATAATTTGATATTATCATTTATAACCATACAAGATTTTAAATATGTTACTTCTTTTACTAAGAATAAAATCTTCAATTTTTCAATGATAACTAAAGTCCCCTTAAATGGAATATATTTGGTTCGGTTCCGTTGAGTTCCTTTAAGTGAATTTGTCTGTAGCTGGCGACGTGCTAAGCATACCATTTGTTGCCAAGAACTCTCTTTACTTCATGATAATATTATTGCATACATAATAATATAAACAGTGATGGCGGTACGCTTTATAGTAGCATGCAGTGCACAGTAGTGAGTGATGATAGGGCAATATTTAGAATGAGCAAAATGATTCGGTTGTCTCATAAAATCTTAAAAAAAAAAGACTGATTCTTTTAACCTAATTAAATTTATTTTTATAAAATTAATAAAAGTTTTAAGAAATTTTAATAATAATATTAACTTATAATTTAATTATGTTTCTTAAAGTTCAATTTTGGATTTTATTATTTCAAATATTTCACATGTTTGGTAAGTCCAATAATGATTTTGTCTGAAAATCAGGCTTTCTATGAAGACAGTTGACTGCTCATATTTTTATGTGATATCTTGTTTTGCAAGAATTTTTATTTTATTGGAAACTGTTTGCAAGTATTAGGCAGGGCATTTTTGAATGCCATTACATTAACTGCACTGCTACTTTGACTTACAACAAAAGCTTTTGCAAGGGGATCACAAATATCAGAAAGTAAGCTGGGTTTAGAGTCGCCTATGCTAAGCTCAGTAATAAGAGTGGACTTTACATTATCTCCTATTAGTTTCCATAATATAGCCCACGACTCCTTAAAAGTCTTGCATTTTGTAAATTCAGATTTAAAATATGTTACTTTAGCATATCTTATACTTTGTGTTAATTGGTTATTAAATTTTCTATAGTTAACCCAATCTATGTCAGCATTGCTCTGTCTAGTCTTCCTTTGCAGATGATGCTTTCTGTGTATTTGTCTCTTAAAACCAGTGTAAGACACGGAGCCGGTGACCGGTAGAACCGATTGCACTGACCGGAGCCCCGGTCAGTTCTTTACTTTTGAGACAAGCTCAGGACGGCCTGTGTTAAATAATACGGAGGCTCAAATGAGGCCAAAAAGAAAGGTACGTTTCGGTCCTTGGTCATTTTTAATTAAGGGCTCAAAAGGGACCGATTATCTTGCACTGCTTGAAACAAGCACCAAACTACTCTGCTGGCTTTGGTATCTTATTTAGTATAGAGATTTTACAGATAATAAACATTACAGCTGTTAAAACGCCTAATTGTGTTTTGTTTTGCAATCAGTGCTATGTTGTTAATTGTTACTTTGTTTTGTTGTTGCTGTTTAAGTAATTTCACATCAACCAATAGAAATTAACATTGAACACTGCTGACTGCACATCCAAGTAGAATAACTTTGGCATGTGGTGTCTACATTTATGCAAGAATAGATTTTTCAATTCTGATTCTTAACATGTTACCAATTTACCAACCTAAAATTTATGTACAATTAGTGGTCGGGCACAAATAGCGCAACCTACGTTAAGGGTGGGCCATTTTGAAAAAGATGACATCCCATGTTAAATATTTTAGCATTGCTTAAGAGGGTGACTAGGTGGGTCTAAAAATTTAGGTGGCGTCGTGTTTGTCCGGCCCCAATGTTTATACATGGCTGGACGCTCCGCAAATTCTCACTGCTGTTCGATTTCGTTTCTACGCTTCAATACTCAGCCTTTGTCCTCCTTTAATTTGCCTTCTAAGATTTATGCAGCAGAAATTCATATAAACCTGCTGTTTCTACTTTTTGGCCGGCAGATTTGATTTCCCAAAGCCAAATACCATTTCTAGTTTACTCCTTTACTTAATTTACAGTTTTGCAGTCTCTTTATGAATAGTTCCAAAGCTGACTTCATTTTCGATTTTACAATCGCCTTCATTAAATTCAAAGTTTTTTGCCTATTTATCATATTTAGTACACTAATAATAAACAACTCAGCTGTTAGAGTGCTTAATTGCATTTTTATTTGCCATCAGTAAGTACAGTTTTTTAAATTGTTACTTTTGTTTTGATATTGATATTACCGTTAATATTGTAATTAAACAGCAAAACGTTATTGTTTTACATGCCAATCACCAACAAGTTCGTAACACTGCACATTTAAGTAAAAACAGCTGTTGTAGATCTAAACTTCATTTCATTTTCTGTGACATGTATAAATGAGCTCAATGAGCACAAATGAATACAAATTAATATGCAATGGCTCTTCGGTAAACTGTAGTCCAAGTTGGGCACGAGGGTTGGAGATTTGTACTCACGAAGGTTAAAGTTTTGCACTCACAAGAGTTAGAGTTAGTTAAGCCGCAGAATTAGTTCAGCAGCAGGTGAGGCGCAATCTGCGCTCAATTTAAAATGAAGTTAAAGAAGTTAGCAACAAAATGAGACAGGAAAGATATGCAAATAGTACAGATGAACTTTTCAACATAGATTATAAAATTATTAATACCTATCTACATAATTTGGAAAATTGTTAAAATACTTTTTGATTTTGACATATTATAGCCTATTTTAAAGCCCATGAAAAAATAAAAACATTTAGGGATTCATTTTTTACTTTGGCTCTGCACAACTGTTTTTAGACTGAGTTTTCGAAAATTCCCTCAAATTTTGAACAAAATTTTTAAAAAAAAGCTGAATTTTTGTAGAAATTTTTTAAACTGTTGGAATATCTCGCTAAACTCGAATGCAGTTTTACTCTGCTAATCATTGCCGTTCGAATGACGTAATATTAAAACCCATTTTCAGTGAATAACCGGTCTCAAAACCGAATTTTCAGTTTCGACAAGATTTTAGCGGAAACTTCAAATTGTCCTTCATCATTGTTATCTCATGGGGCCGTACACAAATAACGCCATCCATGTAGAGTGTATGTCGCATTGAAAAAACACTGCATGCTAGACGTAGCTGTTCACTCAATGTTTACGAATGTGACAAAACGGGTGGGTCTAAAATCTCGTAATTTGAGTGACAGCATTAGTGCTCGCCCCTAAATGGGTCTATGATGTAGGCTGTCTGCATTTAAAGCTGATGTTCACAAATTAGCTTACGATGGAGGGTAAGGTTACTCAGCTGGTAAATAAGCAAACTAAATTTTGTGGGTAGGAAATGTCCTGCGACAGTGGTCCTTAATATTTTTGGAACTTGAACACGGACCTCAAGCGTAACTTAAAACTCTTGCTACACTCCACTTTTCAGTAAAGTGGAGTGGAGTGCAGCTTTGGGTTTTGTGTTGCATCCTCCACTCAATGAGTTTGGACACGACTTGGACGGGGTTGACTACCGGAATCTAATTATGTCAAAGTTCGGCGTAATACTATATAATTTTCAATACGTTTTTCTTCACATCGTTTTTTTAAAATCTATTTACAACGTGTTGCATAGGCTGAAAGTAAAAAATGTCTAACTATGTATTAAGAAGATGAGCAACAAAAAAGTTTAAATAGAAAAAAAAGTACGTTTCATTGCTTATAAATTAGTATTAGTGATGAGCTTGAGCTTTTTATTAGCGGAGAAACGATTTTTGACTAGTAATAAATTATGTTCTAATTAGGTTATATTTATCTCCATCAAATTTCGCTAAAGCTCAGTGACATTCCAACAATTTTTAAATGTTTCAGAAAAATGGCTGATTTTCGAAAAAATCCGTAAAACAAAACCAGGAGAAAAAAAGCGGATTTTTCTATTTTCAAGGTCTTGAAAGTGATATATTTTTCCGTCAAAATCGGCCGAGTATTTCAAAATGGTTTCAAACATTGTAAATAGACACAAATAAATAATATTATCCATAATTCGTCGAAGGGGAAAAAAATAATTACAAAAAACACGATATACTATACATATTTATTGTTAAAGCTGCTAATTTTATAAGACTACCCGAAACTAGCCGTCGTTTTTGAAACGACGGGCCTTTCTCTTAGTAAGGTTTATATAATACACTATATATACTACACACAAGAACAAAATTCACTATGCTTAATAGCGTACGTTGGAATCTGACAGACGATAGAATGCAGGTTGATGTATTGGCTGTTATTTTCACTGTTGCTTAGAGCGATTGAATGCTCGTTATAGTCTATAGGTGAATTTAATACACAGGGTAAAATTGTCATAATAACTTTTGAATCTTGCCCAATCTCTTTTTTTGATGCAAGTAGTCTATTTTTATAGTACAGTTTTCTCATTTTTAATGCAAAAAGTGTTAAAACTGGTACAAAAGACAAATAGATAGCTGAAAATTAAACAAAATACAATAATTATTGTTTTCTATACATTAGTAACTATTCTATGTTAGGGACTGAATGTTTATAGGTATTACTTACGTTAAGTGAACAATTATGTATTATTCACTCACTTATATACTCAAATATGTTGTAAAGCATGGGTTTTGTTTCGTTATGTTAGGTTTTATGCAATTATTCAATTGCTCATTTATGCAGGTAATTTATATAAATGATATTCAAAAAATAATTTAGTCGGTAGTTCAGTAGCTGAGATTTGTAAAATGTCGGTATGCTGAAACGGGAATGGAAATGCCACTTCAAAATAGCATCAACTTCTCCTCTCGGATGAAAGACAGCCAAAGCCATCTCCACTCGGACTCCGAAGAAGAAGACAGACACAGATGAGATAGTAAGAAGCCATTGAACCCAGCGCATCTTCGCATCGCGACTAGGAGCTACCTGTGGAACTCAATGGAAAACCCAAGCTACATCTGAAGCATAGGAATTCCAAAGCAGAACCATGGGAAGCGAATCAAGAAGCATGCGGAAGAGAAATCTGAACAGGACTCGCGGAACCAAGACCAGCAAGGGAGTAGCACGCCGAGAAAATCAAGCATCACCAGTCACCAATTTGCTTCGTTCAAGTATACATCAAAATTATACAGTCTTCGTAGAATAATGCAAATTCCAAATTTCAAACGTGACTCGAATTAGTTTCAGAATTAGCAGGGGGATTCGCTTCACGAATCCACTCTTTTCCGAATATCTGTAAAATACAAAAGTTTAATAGTTTTTCATTCCAAAATCATTCTTATTTTCAGTTTATTATTTTATCATTTTAACAAATGTAATTTAGTTTTTCCGATTCCGTAAAGTATATCTACAGTCGCAGGATCATACTTAACGCAGCAACATATATTATTTTATCCTTATTATTTTCTTTTTGTGAATCTTCGGAAAAACGAGTATGGAGACTGCCAATAGAACTCAAGCGTTGCAGGGATATTACGGTAGTGAAGTTATCCTCTGCGATTCGTGGTGGTATTCAATATCTGTAAAATATAAAAAGAAAAATATTATTTATTCATTTTTATTCAAATTCTGTTTTCTTATAATCTGAGCCTCCACTCTCGTCGTTCCAATATTCAAAGTAAGTAATAATTTATTCAAATTTCAATTCGACCTGAGGTTAATACAAATTACTTTCAAGAATGATTATTATACATTGTGAACCAAAAACTTACCTCGACTCATAATATAGATCCATTGGCTTTTAATCCGGCGTATCCTCGGTATCCGTAAGAAATCGTATTGTAAAATTATATTGTGTGTGGACGAAATTCAAAATCAAAAAGAAAAACAAAACAAAATATAATTCGAAGTAAATGTAATTTTGTAGTCTCTGATCTTCTATCAGAGGAAAACTTTTCCAAATTTTCCGAATCATTTTCCGTATCATTTTCCGTTTTATTTTCCGAACTTAATATTAATAAATATTTATCCGTAAAACTAATCCTTCCGAACTTCAAGGTTGTACACACATAATTTCATGAGTCAAACTAATTTGATTCTCATACTTACTCTTATAATATTTTTAATTCAGTATTCGTAATCGATAATGCAAATTCAAATAATTTGTATTGATTCCAAATCATATTCAATTGGTAGTAGTTCACTTGGAACTCGCCTTCATTCAATTATACATAGTAACTCGATCTTAGTCAGGAAAATTCCATAAAAATAATAAATAAAATTCTAGGCCACTTGGGGAAGCGAAGCTATGGCTTCTCCGGTAGTGGATGTACATTAGGGATCGCTACCTTTCATTGCATCTACTACATGGAGTCATGTCAATGTCTTCGTGAATGCGGGTAGCGTCCTTTCCCATGTCGTCGCCCCAATTGAAAATCATTGGCATCGATATTCGGTCTTCTAACTTTAGGATTAAAATTCAAATTCTCTCCGTACTCTTCACTCAGGCTCACTTTATTGGGATAAATTCAACTTCTTCATATTCAACAACGTAAAAGTAGCACTTGCACTTCACATCTTAAATTAGATCCTCCGAAATAAAAAATTAAATCTAAACTAATAACTACAAATAAATTCAGAACTAATTCATGCAAATTATGTTAGATTAGGAATTCAGGTAAACATTGCAAATTCAAAATCTTCATACATAGGTAGGCATATGTACTACATGTACTCATGCATCCCTGCCCTTCCCCCATGGGAGTAGTTACCCCTAAAGTAACTTGGTGGACGCCCCCAAACTACATCTACCATCTGACTTCACTTTGTGAATATGTATATGAAATTAGGTTAGGAAACATAAACCTTGATTAAAATAAATTAGGGTAGGAAACATAAACCTTGATAAAAATAAATTAGGTTAGGAAATATGAAATAATTTTTAATACAAATAAAAGTAAAAATCTTATGCACAGGAATTTTGGGGTAGGAGAGTGCAAACTCGGGAGTTGATCCGTGTCGACAAAGGTCACCGGTTCTGACCATCGTTTCAATGCGGTATGTGGAATGTGGTATGTCTTGGTCACTCGGATCCTTCACGTACGGAATTTGTGGAATGTAACGTGAGTATGCACATCAGGGTGAAATGAGATGCCGCTGGTATGCATATGATCAGTTACAGCCTTCTGGTTTAAGTTTATTGACTGATTAGTCAAAACACAATATGTTGTCGTAGGAAATTCAAAAAATTGAGTTTTGAATTTTTAGTTGTAATAATGAATTTTACATTTTTAATATTTTTATTTTTTAATATTTAGTTTCCAAACTCAAATTCAAGTTTGTGAAATGAGCTTTAATTGTGTTAGGTACCAGGTACCTATTTTGGGTACCTAATAATTTTAAATGTTTTTAAAATTTACCATAAAGGATAAGGAAGGCTGGAAGCAAAAACAGCGCAGGACTCAAAGAATACTTTATTAACTAAATATAGAGGCGAGGTAGTACAGAGATCTAAGGGCTGATAGTCTTGCCCGATGGTCAAGGGTTTAATTCCCACTCGGGGGTTTATCGTAAGGAGAATTATCCTTAAACACCCGCCTCTTCTTGTTTTTGGTGACTAGGGCCTTTTAAGCTTACTTGGCTCTGTGTAAGTACAAAGTAGACTAGCTACATTACAAATTTCAAAAATGGTATAAAAACAAGCAAAATAATTATGTTTTTGTTCATTTTTTTACGTGGAATGCAGTTCATATTATGCAGCAAATAGAATTACGAACTAAAACCTGGCTCCGTGGCTTAGGGGAGCTTGCTTTGTCCTAAATAATCATCGGCGGATTCTTTTTTGGATTTGTTGAGGGAACGTAGCCGGCAGCCAGTTTAGACCCTTCTGCACGAGAATAGTACGGTGGTAATACTTTGATTGGGTGGGGGAGTTTGAGAATCTGATAAATTTTCAAGGTAGTGGAGTTTGCTTTCGTTTATCTGTATCGGTTTAATACTGCTGGCAACAGAGGCGATAGCAATAGAACGACGACAAAAAGTCTGCTCACTTCCGAGCGTAAGCAGGAACGTAATAATTCAATTAAACATATCTTTCCAAACCACTCTGTAAGTAGCTGCTGCTACTTTCGCTCTTGGATGATTGGAAGGCTGACTGGCGGGGTGGGCGAGCGGGCTCATTTAATTAAGTCATGGAGTAATAGCCTCTGCCTACTTGATTCTACCCAACTGTTCCTCCTCGACGAAGAGTAATCTAGGCCGAAAGATTGCAGTGCAGTCCTGAAGAATAAGGATATAAAATAAGTTATTGCACCCCAGTCGGCATTGACCCTTCAGAATGATATCATAAACCGTTCATGAGTTCATAAATCGCTCACATCATTCTGCTGATTGAAATATGAAATCAATATGTCAAACAGTTTACTGACTGTAAAATGACAAAATTCTTAAAGTTGTCATACAGTTTTGAGAAGTTTGACAGTAGTCATTTTACTGTCATATTCTTCTCATTAAAAAAAGGATGCACGCGCACGCTCATAAAGTGTTCAGAATCACTTCATAAAAACTGATACGCTTGAGTTCAGTACAAAACTCCAACACCATAGAAAATAGGGTATAGTCAAGGCGGCAAGTAGGAGTCAGAAACTTAACGGACGAAGCAGAATTTGTACAGCAGACCCACAGGCCGCAGACCACGGCACGGAGTCAAAACTAGAAGAGTAAAGTGTGCATTTCTTAATTTCCTTATTAGTTGTTAATACCTAGGTGTTGTTTCATCTAATTTTGTATTTCATAACTGGCTACAGAAACCAAGTTTTACTTAATTTTCTGACATTAGTCAAAAAATCATTAATACTTTATATACTTAATCGTATTAAACGAAGTTTTGAGGTTCCACGTCCTGGCTGAATTAGTTAGAACATACTGACTTGCATCTTTTCAATTTATCTTAAATCGTCAGAAAAGTTACCTTCGATTGTGTATATCTAGATAAAAAGAATTTTCTGAAAATAATTTTTGGGTGAATTAAACCTACAGTTTAGTGTGCGGTGGTTCCTTACTGAAAGTGAATTAAAGTTTACCATTATGTATAAACCAGAAACGTGGTTCATGTTTGTTTAAAAGTATTGTTGGTGTTAGGCGTTAGGGAGTTAATGACAATTTAAGTTGTTGCATGGCACGGTATACAATAAAATTCCAGTCTGCAATAATTTGTGGCTAATTTTACAATTATTTTGGCATTAAAGTAATAATAATAAATAATTTCAGAGACAGAGTATATGCTAGCAAGGTTGAGGTAATGGTTTTACTCATTAATCAATTGTGTTTAATGAATTATTCTTGTGTTTAAATTAAGTCATTTCCTCATAGTGGCAAAGTTCTGGTTTTGTGTGTCCAATTATTATGGAAGTTAGGATGTGTGTTGTGCATTTTGGTATAACATTATTATATTAATAATCTCATGGCATGAAATGATAATGCGGGAAAAGGAGGAACCATCAGCCTATGCAATGCATCATTAAGTAGCATAAGTAGACAGTAGATGGCACACTGTGTTTTCATAAAACGATCATAATATTCGCATATTCATGTTTTAGAATGAGCTAGATATGACGCGAATAAGCGGACATCCGGAAATCATAATGTTTTCAGAATGTTGTGACCATGACCACATAATGTTTTCTCATGTCTGAACTCACTGCGCGCAATATGATATCATTCTGAAAGCTCGATGCTGACTGGGAAACTGGTCCGCAGGAAGAGAAAGACTAAAACCAAATACTAAAATTGTAGGCAATTGAGAAAAACTGGGACGATTCAAAAACAGACTACTCACATGCAACATGGGTAGTTCTGTCGGATCATATATACATATAGTTATATATATATATTATATATAGTTACCATAGATACCTAAGTACTGGGAGTACTGAAACCAGATAGCATATTATAACTGGTAGGTAGGAAAACTCTAACAAATCGTTCTGAATTTAAAGTCTGTTGTGGTCATTCTTATATGTATTTGCTCTCTTGATACCACAAAATAAACATGTTCACTGTTAAGATAGGGGTCGGGGAGAGGGTGGTATTTTTGGACTTCACGATTGCAAAATGTACGTTGTTGTAGTGTGGTTATTTCTAGACTTTAAAAGGGCATTCGAAATTTCTATGAACTCACTTTAAAACTTCAAAATGCCTTTCCATGGTTTGACGGGCTTAGCTATTATTAAATAATAATATCATTGCAATCCTATTTTTTTTGTATTTATTATTACCTATTTTCATATTACTTCGTTTTGATAAATCAAATAATTAAGTTTACAGTGTGTCCCGATAGAATAAGGGCACAGCGTTTTTCATGATTTACTCCCCTCCCCCACACGGGGATACTGGAACGAGATAATTATTTTTACATGTTAACTAGTTAGTATGTGGATGTAAACTTTAGTTGACCTCCAGGGGTCACGTAGCTCTCATGAAATTAATTAAAAGCTGAAAATGGCTTCCCACACTTCCCGGTTTCCATCCAATTCATGAAATGCAAAACCGTGTTCATGGAAGTTCGCCGCGTGACCCCAGTTGACCCCATACACAAGTGATATGTTGTTTTGTAGGCAATTTCATGAGGTTTGTGTCCCGCGTTTATTTATGGAAATCAGTTGAGAATTACGCATATACTGGATGTTTCCAGTATCCCCTTGGGGGGAAGTAAGCCATGAAAAACGCTGTGTCCTTATTCTATCGGGACACACTGTATTATGAACAGCCAAATAAGAAATAATGCGTGTTACCTGCTGAAAGTGCTGCAATGTCGGCGTAGTATCCAGCAGAGTAGTGCTAGAAATTCATACAATTAAATACAAAGCAATTTTAATTGTTTCAGTGATCCTGAAAAAAAGCAACCGATCTAACGAGAATGCAATGATAATAATTAATAATAAGTAGCTAGCTATTTTGTTGTATTGTATATAAGTAGCTAGCTAGCAAAGCATTGTAAATAAAATCCGGCGCTTCGCGCCAGATTTGTCAACCGTGGGCTGGCCCGAGGTAGATGCTGAGCTTCAACAAAGGCGCAAGACAATTTATATTACGCTAAAAGATGATATAAGATTCATGAAAGCTCCTCTACAATCAATAAGACATATACTAATGTTCGTAGCATGTAATTTAATATAGCTGAATTTTTTTATAAATTGCACTATTCACAAATAACGTCATTATAGACAATCCCTGAATATCTGTTACGCTTGTAGGTAAGTACGTGACATGTAGTTAAAATAGGATGGAAACAAATTTAACGTTGGGACTTGGGATACCAGGAACTATGGCATTTGAAGGACGTTATTATGGACAATATCTGAACATGTATAACACATATAGGTCAGTCCGTGACATGTAGAAGAAATTTTCACGTGACATCATTTGCGCGTCACCCTCAACCTGCTTACCTAATAAAAATGCGATTCCATCTGGCAAGGGGGTGTCTAAAAGAAATTTTTGCCTGACGTCCATTGCGCGTCACCTCTAGCTTACTTACCTAATGTTAATGCGATAGCAGCTGGGTAAGACTTTCTAACATAAATTTTCCGTGACGTCATTTGCGCGTCACCCCTAGACTACTTACCAAGTGTTAATGCAATAGCAGCTGGGTAGGGCTGTGTAACATAAATTTTCACGTGACGTCATTTGCGCGTCACCCCTAACCTGCTTACCTAATGTGAATGCGAGAACAGCTGGGTGAAGGTGTCTAGAAGAAATTTTTACGTGACGTTATTTGTGCGTCACCCCTAGCATGCTTACTTAATGTGAATGCAATAGCAGCTGGGTGGGGGTGTCTGAAAGAGATAATAATCTGACGTCATTTGCGCGTCACCCCTAACCTTCTTACCTAATGTGAATGCAAAAGCAGCTGGGTGGGGCTGTCTAACATAAATTTTCACGTGACGTCATTTGCGCGTCACCCCTAACCTGCTTACCTAATGTGAATGCAATAGCAGCTGGGTGGGGCTGTCTAACATAAATTTTCACGTGACGCTATTTGCGCGTCATCTCTAGCCTGCTTACCTAATGTTAATGCCATAACAGCTGGGTGGGGGTGTCTAGAAGAAATTTTCACGTGACGTCATTTGCGCGTCACTCTTGGCCTGCTTACCAAATGTAAATGCGATAGCAGCTGGGTGGGTGTGTTTAAAAGAAATTTTTGCCTGACGTCATTTGCGCGTCACCCTTAACCTGCTTACCTAATGTAAATGCGATAGCAGCTGGGGGGGGGGGGGAAGGGTCTAAAAGAAATTTTCACGTGACGTCATTTGCGCGTCACCCCTAGCTTGCTCTGTACTATAAGATTTACTTGTTTTCGCCCCGCAGAACTTTGGAATTAAGTAGGTATGTATGCACATTCTCTATTTGTTTACACGCATGGTTCGCTTGTTGGAAAGCTCACTTTTCTGAGTTTTCGCATAGGTCCAGTTAACAGTTAATTTTGAAGAAATGACCAGTGCAATCAAATTGAAAAAACAATACAGACCTGCGGGCGCGCATTTCTAATCGTTTAAATTAATTTTTAAGTTGAGCGGAAAAGAAATGGGTGTGAAGCTACAGTATTAGAGAATGTTCTACTGCAGAAAGCAAACATCTTGTCTGTGTCAGAAAGATTAAGTTTGTATTTATTGTCATTTGTGTATCTATTATTAAAATTTGGGTCGGATATAAATATTTTTAATTCTTGGTTTGTTCTTAGGCATAATGCAAGAACAACCAGGTCTAGTAATTCTTTAATTTTAGAATACCCTGTAAATTGTTGCACTGAGGCTTTTAGACATTCTTTCCTGTATAGAAGTATTACTGAGTGAAATGAGTTGCCTGATAGTGTAGAATGTAATAATGAATCATGTAGTTTTAGATTAGTACTCACTGAGCACTTACTTAGCTCAAGGACTCCTATTGAGTAATCGGTTTATCAGCCACCCTGAGTGTGAATGTAATACTATGATTGATAATTTGGTAACTATGTAATTGTGGATGATGAATATTTCTTTTAATTTAAACTTATTTTATTTTATTGTGTAATTATATTGGTGTTTGTCGGTTGAGAGCAGTACATTTGTACTGATGAACTTGACACTTGAATAAAGATAACTCAAACTCAAAGCTGTGACCTGTAGTGTACAGCCAACAGACGGACGGACGGACAGACAGATGGACATGACCATTTCATATGATGCTTAAGCTCAGCATCTAAAAAAGGGGGAACTGTAAAGTAGTGAAGTTTAGATGACGTCATTTACGGACAGTTCCTTATAGAAATGTCTGTGTTTTTTTGTAATTAGTTTGTTTCATAGCTGGGCATGTGCACTTGCTTTCCACTACTTCCTTGCATGCAATGTAAATTCCTTGCACTGGCACTCTGCTCACTGAGTGAAGGGGAAAGAACTGCTCCTGTGCGCCCATCTATGTATGTTTCGCTCCCTCGTTTTTATGGTGTTTCCTTCTAAATTTCTTGACCTTGGTCAGTTCAACATTTAATTGCTAAGCAATGGCCAGTTCGATTACAGTAAAAAAACAATACAGACCTGCCGGCTGGCATTTGCAATTGTTTTAAAAAAGTTCTAAGACAATAGTGTAAACGGTTTGACCTGTAGCGTGGGGCCAACAGACGGACGGACAGACGGACATGACCATTTCATAAGATGCTTAAGCTCAGCATCTAAAAATTACTCTGAAATCTTGAAAACATGCACAAGTCGCGCTGTGGTAATAAATCATTGGCGACTATAGAGGAAGTTGAGTTCAAATCAGGACATTTTGCGATGATGCACTTCACACTTCCACGTACTACACCTCCGTAATATTACGTCATACATAATCGTTATATCGTATTTTAAAGCAGGCGTGCTTGGGTGAGCGGTTAGGACTGCAGACTGTAACAAAATTTACAGTCTCAGCGGCTTCGATCCTCGGCCACTGCTAATCGTTTACGGCTCGGTGTTGTATCGTCACTGGATGGTTGATTGAAACCCAATCTCCTTTGGTGCTCCTTAGTGACCACTACTTACTGTAGGGGCCTAGGGAATGAGACTCCTTTACTGTGGAGGAGGGGACGGAGATAGGTGAAAGGGTACAAAGACGGAGACGATTTAACGCGGTAGCCTCCTATTTCCTAACCCAGTGACTGGTTGAGTCTGGTTGTATGAACTTCGGTTATATCGACCCAATGAATAAATTATTATATCGTATTTTAGGACAGAAGCTATAGTAAGTAACCATAGTAAAAAATTGCATTTTACTCACCAAATTGTAAAGTTCCTGTATGTAAATCTTCCCTAATGGTGAATCATGGCTATATTTTTAAAATGCAACACTATTGCGCAACGCAAAAAAGAGCAGTTCTGAATTGGTTTTAGATGCTGAGCTTAAGCATTCAATGAAATGGTCATATCTGTCTGTCTGTTGGTCCGTCGCTACAGGTCAAACTGTCTACTCGATTTACTTGATTACTACTTTTAAATAATTACAAATTATTATTATTACTAGCAGTTAGCAACCCGATGGGTTGCGATTAACAATGGTATTATGTAATATTCACATTTAGTTGTTACACTAAACAAAATTTTGCATTGATTGTGATCTAATCAACTTGAGATTTGGCAAAATGCTTGCCTGGGTTAAATTTAAACAACAGACTTGCGTGGGTTTACTTTTGGTTACAGGCTTGCTCGGGTTAAGATTTGACCATAGTGTTAGGTGGGGTAAGAATTTACCACAGTATTGGCTGGGTTAAAATTTTACCACAGTATTGTCTTGGTTAAAATTTTACCACAGTATTGTCTTGGTTAAAATTTTACTACAGTATTTTCTGGGTTCAAATTTTACGACAGTATTGTATGGGTTAAAATTTTACTACAGAATTGGCTGGGTTAAAATTTTTTTACAGTATTTGTTGGGTTAAAACTTTTATGAAGGTATTACCTCAGGTTTGGTCGGGATAAGTTTTGACTAGATAAGCCTAAGCCTAATCCTGGGCTAAGCTTTGAATAAAGACTTGCGTGGGTTAAGTTTTTAAGTGCTTGAGGTATGTTCTAACTATAGACTTGACTTGATTTAGCTATTATAACCGACTTGCCTAGGCTCATTTCTAATTTCAGGTTATCCTATATAATCCTTCAGAGTAATTATAATGTAGGTTTACTATAGTCAGTAATGTAGCTATGTATGTATACAATTGTCTATTCAATGTTCAAAACATAATATTCAATAAGTATTTTTTATATTCGTTTTACTGTATTAATCGAGTTGTTAAATTGGTCTCAATAACACGTTAATAAAGTTCAAATCAAATCAAATATCAAGGAATTAAAGCTGTTTCTTAATTAGGATTAAATTTTTTGTGTAACAGTCATTTACACGAAAAGAGTAAGATCATAAAAGGGTTAAGATTTTGCGAAAACCTTGGCTCGGCCAAGTTTTTGCCAGATGCGTCGAATGAAAACATAGAAATTGGAAATAGTTAAAAACTAAAGCGCAAACAACGTGTAATGGCTTTTATTAAGAGCCAACCCAAACCCCACTATTAGCTTTTTTTAAATTAAGAGATAAAAAAATAAATTATTGGTATGCAAATACTGCTAGGGGGGGGGGAACTCATCTCTTACCCTGAGGAGCCATTAATTAAAGCTTATACCGGGCATGCCTTAAGGCTATTTGACCACAATCAATGCACCATATTGTGACAGCTAAACTTGAAGAACATATTGCAGCCCATTGGGTTGCTAACCTGCTAGTATTTTTATAAAGTTTAGCGTTGACTGTTGCTGCTGTCATGCAAAGTAGACATGGATACGTTGCAGTTTCAAGTGGCAACTAATTTTAAATTGTAAACAATAGTTCTTTAAACTTTTATTTTTTACTTCGCTAAACTTTTTTCTCTCTTACAACCAAGTTCCCGACAATTAGTAAAAAAAATGAAATAAAATAATTTTGGCTGACTTTTTTTTCTTTCAAAGCTTTTTGAATTAGTTTAAAGCTCTTTTATGTTCCAAATAATTTTAAAAATAAAAACAAATAATTTTTCACTGAGGTCTGCGCCAATCAGGATCACTTAATTTTTGAAATTTTGAAATCCTGTGCTGTGATTGGCGCAGATTTAAAAAGTGTAAATCAGCCATAAAATGTGCAAAACGCAACATTTTCCAAATTATTGTCGAAAGAATGACAACAAAACGTCAAGACGCGTCGAATGGTGCCATAAAAACTGTAATTAGTTAAAAACTGAGGGAGAAGATGCGTCTGAAAGGTGCCTAGTAAACTTACCACTATCGTATCTAACAGTGTATGTACTGCACGTCTTTATTAAGAAATTGGGAAGTTTTATTTCTTTGATTCATATTTAGCTTGTACATACACAAAAAAGACACAAAATGTTTAATCAATCTGGAAAACTGTACTAGTAGAGATAAAATTTGCTTAAAATTAACTGATATACTCAAATACACAAAGTATGAGTGAGCAATTTTGTTAAGGAAAAATAAAGAAGCCCTTGCGACATATATCAAGCGCGAAGGAAAAAAAGGTTAGGCTAATACAGTTATTATACCACATGGTGAAGTAGAGTGGTAATGAAATTGCTAAACACAATTTATTTAATACTAATTATTACCTAGTAGTATTCACCTTATTTCGTAATTCTATTAAAGGAACAAGTAAAAGCATAATTACTTTAAAGATTTTATTATAGACGGTATAGATGATTTTTTATACTTTTCCGTTTTACAACTGACTAAATTATAATTATTATTTGGTCTATTGGGTCGTGCATTGAGTCGTAGATATGGTTTCAGCCATACACTGAATCTTATAGAATTAACTAGTTTTTGCCCAAAAGATTTGGCAATTTTTTATATCTATCTTCTATAGTATCGATTCCTAACTTAGAGATAAATCGGTGCTTATTTTTACTTGCGTAGCAATTTTTGATTATTCCCAAACATCTACGCTCAACAGTGTTAATTTTTTTAATTAATTTTTTGGTTAGATTAAGGTCTATTACTTAAAAAGCATATTCCAGATTACTTCGAATATATGTTTTATAAGCGCTTAATAGTAAATTCTGACTAAAACCACAATATATTATTTTTCTTAATATAATTATTTGTTTTGAAGCTATTATTGTAATTGAATCAACTTGATTAGTCCACGAGATCTTATCATAAATTTGTACATCCAATAACGTAGCCTTTTTTACTACGGGTGGAACAGAATTATTAAGTTATAATTACTAATAATATTAATTTATTCATTTTGTCGATCAAGCCGCAGCCCATACAACATTGTTGAGATATTTACAGATAGATATTTACAAATTTCTATTAGTCCTTGGTTAGACCTTGTTTGGTTATAGAATCAATTATGTTAATATGATATGCAGTTATTTCAGTTTGTGAGTTATCTAAAAAGTTTAAGATTTATGCATAAATATATATTGTTAAAAAAGTTACAAGTTTCTATTGCCTATTAAAGTGTGTACAGTTTAGAATATTGAACACTGGAGGACAATTCAGCTCTACGTGGCTAGAAACCCTCGAACAATACCGCTTTCCATCTAGATCATTTGCTGTTTTTTGTCATCAATTATTAATGTATATAATAATATGGTATGTCAAACATATAGGCATCATGCCCGTGATACGTTAGTGATGATTTAGTAAGAAAAATCTGCTAGTGGAAAGTAAGAGGATCTGAACAGCTGATAATAGGTTTAAATGGGGTATAGGTACCAAAAGAACGTGACAGGGTTGATTAAAGACTCGTTATTGGATCGGTCATTCTCAGAGTTGGCACTAAGGTATATTTACTTACTAGAGGAAAATTCGGGGGCAATAATTAAGCATAAGCACTGAGCAGAGGGAGTTACGGAGGCAATAATGAAGCACACGCACTTAGCAGAGGGAGTTACAGGGGCAATAATGAAGCACAAGCACTGAGCAGAGGGAGTTACGGGGGCAATAATGAAGCACAAGCACTGAGCAGAGGGAGTTACGGCGGCAATATTAAAGCACAAGCACTGAGCAGAGCAAATCACGGGGGCAATACGAAAGCACAAGCACTGAGCAGGACAATTTATGGTGAAAATATAAGCATCACAGTTATTCAAAGCCGGTGGTATACTATAGCACATACATATATCGGTATTTAAATGTCAAAAATATCGTCAGTAGAATAAGAAGGGTTATTCGTTCCCAATAAAACTGTAGTAGAAGTTTCGTATTCATATAGCCTCGTCCCAGAAATTGAAAAGTTGTCCAAACCCTACTTCGTCAGGGTAGTAGCTGAAGATTATTGACGTTAAGTTCTTCCGCGTCGGTTTGCTTGTCGATAGCTGCTTGAGGAATTTCTTTCGGGGTAGTATATAATTAGGACAGTTAAGCATAAGATAGTTTAGATAACTTTTAGATAACTTGCTTTTTTTAATTGAATCAAATGCTTAGCTGAGGTCCACAAACAAAGCAAAAAGTTTGCCTTTCTTTTTAATGGCTGGTCTGTTAAATTGCTTCAGTATGCAAGAATACAATTAAAAAATGTGATCCGTGCATCCTCTTCCTTTTCTGTATGCCGTTTGGGTTTCAGATATGGTGTTGTTGCTGAAGCAGAAAGAATTTAATCAGCACGACATTATACAGGTGTACAGTTTAGTTATTGTATTAATTAGGGCAATTGGCCTGTAGTTGCTTGGTAATTGGTCGTCGCCTTTCTCGTAGATTGGAGCAGTGATAATTTCTCCCCATTCTTCTGGTATTTGTTCTTCTAAGGCTTTGTTGAGGAGCTGCAATAAGTAGTCGTAAGAGGTGTTGTCTAGGGTTTCCCATATTTCGTTCGGTATACCAATTGCTCCAGGAGATTTATTATTGGCTAACCTTTTTGTGGCTTTCGGTTATTCCGCCATAGTTTTGTTTGAGTCAAGTGTCGCAGTATCATTCGCAGTTGCTTTGTTCACATTGCTGAATACTTCTACTTCACTAGAGGTGTCCGTTTCAAAGACTAAAGTTAATATTAATTTTCATTTTTGACTCACTCACTAACAGAACACAACATTTTATAGGATTTAGTTTTATTTTCATTTAACAAGTTTAATCATCATTATTAGTGAGGTAATTTTAAATTTGAGGTGAGAAATTTTATATTACTTTTTCTCCTAAAGGTAAATTATCAAAATATCCATTCAGAACATTGTTTTTTTATTACTATCTTTTTGGTATTTTTAACTGGAAATGTGTGAGTATTCTATTAATTAACACTATTAATAATGAACGAGCTAATTTTGTACCCTGTTAGGTGCCATTAAACATTTTAGTAAGACTTAAGAATTAGTCACCTTCTCTGACACATTGACGTCTCATATACAAAAATTATTCAAGCCAGAAAATATTACAGCTATCTACTTTTAATTTTATAAGTTCTCTAATTAGTACATTCTGATGGACCAAATCGCACGCTTTACTTGAATCTAAGAGGACAAGGATTACATAATAATTTGGAGTCTCCAGCGCTTAATATACAAAATCTATAAGATTAACTAAATAGTGTGTTGTAGACGCACCTTTTACAGAGCTGTATTGGGTACAACTAATTTTAGGACTGATTTGTTAAAATATTTTTTCAAATATGAAACCTTCTTGAATCATTTTAGAGAATATATCTGTCTGTGACAACGGCCTTAGATTGTTCGAGCGCGAAATTAGAAGTGCAAGCGGGCAGGTCTGTTTGATCGGGGTGGCCATTCCTTTACAATTAACAGTTAACCTGACTTATGTCAAAAATTAGAAAAGTTTGGTTTCCAAAAACCAAAAACTACGTGCAAACAAATACAAAACGATCATACATACGCAATTTGAAAGTTCTGCGGGGCAAATACACAAACAAATACAGTACACCCTATAGTACAGACTAAACCAATCTCAGCTACAGTTTTCAATGGTCAAATATTCTGTGTTCTGCTACGTCAGACACGCAGTTAATATGTTATGGATATGTAGTACACACGTTATAGATATTCAGTGATCATCCATAATGACATCCTTTAAATATCATAGTTTTAAGTACCCCCATTTTTAAATTCAATGTTCATGTTTTGATTTTAGCATATAGCTAGAGTCTACATCTATGCACTAACACCTTAATTTTAATTTTTCAATAATTATTTTACGAGATAATTGCATGTACATATACGAGTTGGCAATGTCATGGGTAGGGCGCGCCAATCTGAAAATTCCGGATAAATGTGGAAATGCGTATGACATAGTGGCTTGTAACAAAAATAACTTTTATGAAGTTAGATGAGCCAAAAAATGAAAAAAAAATCGGAAAAATCCGGAAATTTCGGAAATTTAAAAACAATCCGAAAAATTCAAAAATAATCAGGAATTTTGAAGTTTTTAAAATAATTTATCAGTGTGAAGATCGAATTCATGTAACAATTATAATGTTTTCATTAGTTTTATAAACTTATGTGCACACTATGGCGCTTTATTGGACTTTGATGTTGATTCATATTCTATGGTAGTAAATAACACACTACTTCTGCGTATCATCTAATGCGTTTGTAAGATATAACCTTGAAATACAGTATTCTACCACTATCAAGTTAAGCAATGTTTATTACTTTTCAAGATTTAAATTCCTATTGAAGAATTTCGAATCATAATCAGGCCATTCGTTTCGAACTTTTCGTCCTAAACTCCGACTAACTTTGCTAACACGAGTTCAAGATTTTCCAAATTCAGGTTTAGAGAAAAAAACAGAAAAACTGTAACTGGGGTGGTTTGAAGTTGCAGTTTTGAAGAATTTACGGTATTGTTTGCAATGCCATGATGATTTTTAGTATTAACATATTCGAAAAGTTTTGTTGTTTAGTATTATCAATAGAGCAAAAAGGTAAGTGGCAGTATAAGCAGATGATCTGGCAGTATAGAAACTTTAAAGGAAGTGGCAGTATAATCTAATTGATAATGTTTTGTGGTCATCCCTGTGAAGGTTTCGGCAGTATAAGGAAAATAATAAATTTGTGTCCGTAACGTAAATTGTTGTATACGATTTAGATATATAGGTTATTCATATTTTTTGCATTTGCATACGATTTAGAGTTGTATTTTTTTCTATTCTATCTAAGCTGAATCCGTAATTTGTATTTTTATGGCTTTTGGATCCGGCTTTTTGCCGAACATTCAATTTTTCATTTCTAGTCACTTTTGCTACTCTCTTGTATATATACCAGTATCATGCAAAGGGCGCAGTTCGCACAATTTAGAATTTTCCACATTTTATATAGGATTTTTTTGCGTTCCACATTCAACCCACAACAAATTCACCTGTTTTCTTCGTGAATTTATCCTATTTTTTGAAAAAAATTTCAAAATGCCACAAAGTTTTCACAAATCTTTCCTTAAATTCAAAAATTACTACAAATTACTACAAAAATTCAAAATTTGGCTCTTGATATAGGACTTATAAGGGCATTTAAGTTAATAATATAATCTTAATCCTTAATTACGCATTCTAATGAGTACTAAGACAACTGAGACGTATTAGTGAGCACCAATTACTGTTTATTAGTTACTAATAAACTAAAATCAAATATATGATAAGATCAAAGTCGAATGTAAAGGATGTTAGTAGCCGTCGGCCGTAATTGCAATTGAATCCGGTATAGCCCAAAACATCTGACAGTACAGCTATACAGTAGCTGGGCAAAAAATAACCTTAATTAACTCACCTTACATTTTTTGCTAAAACATTACCCTACCGATATCTTACTTTTGTTTAAATATCTTACCTACATCTTACTTTTTCAAAAAAATTACCTTGCTTTAGTTTTTACTATTTGAAAAACAAATCTTACCTACATCTTACTTTACTTCAAAAACTTTAAATATTTTAACTAAAAATGTTTATTATTGACTATTTTAAAGCACTCTTACTTGAAAATTAGCCTAATAAAGATACCAATAAATCAGGTTTTAAATAAAATAGTGTCTATTATCCAAAACTTTATTTCTTATAATTCGCTAAACTAAATTATTATAATAATATAAAGTGCTGGTAAGAACGCGGTAAGAAATATTTTTTTCTTTACTTTTATTGTTTTCTTACCTACCCCTTACTCTACTTTCTGGCCAAAATTTCTTACCTAACCTACTTTGTAAGCTTACTTGGTCGGTAGGAGCCCACCTTATACACTGGTAACCAGCAAAACATTATGATTGTATGGATCATTTATGTGATCAGGTTTGCCTTAATAGCTATCACTTTTTAAATGTGGATAAATAGCCGGAATTCAAAAAGCTAATTGAGCTAAAAGCTCAATCCAAATCCTAATTTTTTCGGCTTTTTTTACCTTAGCGAAATCGAAATTTATTAATTCAGCATATCCTAATCTAAATCGTAATCTGAATATTTGAAAATGTTGAAAGCTTAATCTAAATCCGAATCTTTATTTTAGGCTTACCATCCCTGGTGTCTGCCAGACTTGGAATACCTTATCACAGACACCCGCAGTGTCAAGTTCTACGTCCTACTAAAGCTGACGATGCTAAATTTTGGTGTCTAATTAGGTAAATTTAGAATTTGTAATATATTTTAATTTTAGTTTAATCTCATACTATATTTATATGTTTATTTTTGCCAATTAGAATAGTTAGGAAGAGCGGCTTGTTGGTGGAGAGAGATACTGTCCGTGGTCAAGACCAACCGTCAAGATTAGGGAGGAAGACAAACCCGCAAAAATTAGTCAGAGTTCCGGGTTGGCTTCCTTGCTCTTCCTTTCATTTTATTGATTTTTTAATGGTTTTTCTTTTTATTTTTGCGAAGCCTAAGTCCCTACATTACGTACCGGGAGTCCCAAAGAACTACACCCGACGGCTTACGAAAATGCCAATTTTTTTTATGCTCAATTTTGATTACTTATGCTTAATGGTGTGTACCAAGTATCCAATACTAGGTCCGGATGAATTTCCAAGTAAGTCATCAATAATAATTTTGATTTTTTAATTTTATCCAATGGTCCATTGACTTTGGTATTTGATTGAAATAAACTTAACGTGAACTCGTAGAGGGGAACCGCACATATAGAGAACACGAAGAAAAAGAATAAAAAGATATAGAAATTTTCACAACAATTATTTTGATTATTTTCCTTAGGTTTTCGATGACACCAACAGAAGCCATGGAAGCATTTCCCTTGTAGACGTCTTATTCTCTTTGGAGTTTCCATGTTTCCCGTATTCTTTCAGCGAGTTTTTCCGAAACTTTCACAAAAAAAGAAAAAAATCAATCAATTTTGAAGAGTGTTGGACGTGAACTCCTCTCTCATAGAAACCAATTGTGGAACCTCCTCTCCTCGAGGAATCTGTCGTGGAACTGCCTTAGTACGCTGAGCTCACCTCCTTCCTTGCTTCCTCGTTGAGCTTTTCGCCTCGGGGCAGCGTTTTTATTACTTCCATTCACGGTCGTAGGGATGAAGGATCGCGAGTTGATTTTTCTTTTTCCATTATCTCCTTTCATGGGTCTTCTTTCTTTTCTTTCAGATGACCGATGCTGTCTGCACGGTCTGGAAAAGCCCTGTGGGAGGATTCGTTGTGAACTCTATTCCGTTCTTATAGTTGTTTTTTAAAAATAAAAGTATTAATTGAAAAAAAATATAAAATAATATTGTTTGGCTATTAAAATCCGGAACAAATCCGGAAATAATCAGGATTTTTTTAAGACAAAATCAGGAAATACCCGGAAATTTGAAAAGTCAGAATCCTTAAATTTGAAGTAAAAAACCTTGAAATTTGACGCGGCCTGCATTATTATTATTATATGACAGGGATTCGGTCCCAAAGAGACCAACGCCGCCGAGGCCTTTATAATTATGGCCTATTGCAGACTCCCCCTCGAAAACTAGCAGAAGAAACAAGATAAAATCGCAAGCCTGCCAGTAGAGCGCGAAAACGCCACTAACTGAGCCACCGACGCCTGACCCAACATATCCAACTATATAGGACACCCCCCAAGATAGAGGTTTCTTACAAGTGAAAAGGCAGAACACACAGTCAAATAGTGAATTGGTGTATCATCCTTCTCTCCACAGTGCACGCACGTAGGGAAGTCCAACACTCCAATCCTCAAACCGTGAGCTTCCCAAGCCCCATGCCCCGTCACTAGCCCAATCAACCATCTTAATTGATCTCTGGGATAACGCATCAACGACGCATTGCCGTAAAGCGGTGACGATATCCAGAGCTTGGCCTGTCCACAGTTGCGTAGTCCAGTCCATTGTCTTTCATGCTCACGTCTAGCCCAATGCGCAATTGCGCAGTGGACAGCGGAGAGTGGGACCGGAACGACTGATCTCGGACCAAACTGCCTAACGCAACTCCCATCATGCGAAGCCTTTGCCAGCCTATCCGCCTCTTCATTACCTCTGAAACCCGAGTGCGCATGGATCCATACTAACACAACCTCACAACCCCTCTCAGCGAGTCTGTTAAGGTTAGGGTGACAGTCCCACACGACACTCGAGACAGTGTACGGCCTGGACAGTGCTCGCAAAGAACTCTGACTATGACTAAATACTCTGACCGGAAGATCCTTAGTGCCATACTCCAGCAGCCAATGGGCCGCCAAGGAAATGCCAAGAGTCTCACACTGAAATACAGAAGCATCAGCACCAAGATACACAGACGAAGCCATAAGAGTTACACCCTGGATTCTGTCCTCAATTACAACTCCACAGCCAGCATTATCAACATCACGTGATCCATCAGTAAAACACACCACCCCACCCCTCAAAAGAAGTAGATTACAAGCCTAATCCACTCGCGACCCCAGTTTAACAGTAAACCTCCTGTTCTCCAGGCTCTTATACGTCCAGTCCACTGGCATCTGGAGAATAGGGACAGAAGAGCCCCACCTCTCACAAATCACAGTATGGCTGGTTGAGCCCCTAAACCAAGGATTTTTTGTCCACAAATCCCTTGTTTTCAGCCTATGCATGGACCTTACAGCCACCGCCTTTAGACAGATGTCCAGAGGCGTAAGGCCGATAAGACACTCCATTGCCGCCCTAGGCGTCGATTGAAGCCCACCCGTGATCATAAGGCACGCTTGATGCTGCACTCTACCCAACAAACTAACATACGAGCTTTTCTCCAGTGCAGGAGCCCAAGCCACAACCCCATACTCCATCACTTGACGGACAAGGGCAGTATGAGCCGATCTCGCCACGGTGGGAGATAGACCCTATTTCCTTCCGACCATGCGTTTGCATCTAGCCAAGGTAACCTGCTACTTGCTTTGCACTGACTTGCAGTGTGGCATCCAGGTTAAGTGCTTGTCAAGTACAACTTCTAAGTACCTGACTGTTCGCCGGATCTCCAGACTCGCTCCCCTGTACCTCACAGAATGGGGAGAGAGCCTGGTGTTCCTAGTGAACAGAATCAACTCAGTCTTCTCAGCATTAAAGTTTAGTCCCACCTTCACACACCAGTCACTGATAATATCTAGACCATTCGTGACCCGATGTGTGAGTGTGCGGAGCACCTTGCCGCTTTAAAGCACCCCTGTGTCATCGGCATACCCTTGTGACAGAGTAGACGACGCCCTTTGCCTAAGCCTAGTCAAAAGACCATCCATAACGAAGTTCCACAGGAGGGGTGAAATTACCCCACCTTGCGGACACCCTCTAACCACCCTTCGACCCCTAGAACAACCACTAATATCAGACACCACCCGTCTATGTCTAAGACTAAAGTCGATCCACCTTTTTAACAAACAGCAAATACCAAACCTATCCAATGCTAAAGTTATAGCACTGAATAGTACATTGTTGAAGGCCCCCTCAATGTCGGCAAAGGCACCCAGAACCATCAGTCCCGACTTAAGGGCTCTCTCCACATACGCTACTATTCTATGAATAGCCGCATCTGTGGAAAGACCCCTCAAGTACGCAAACTGATGATAAGCCCTGAGCCTGCTCTCCAACTCAGGTGTCCTGATGTGCCCATCCACCAGTCTTTCCAGGACCTTTAACAAAACAGGAGCTAGCTGTATGGGTCTCCACAAAGAGGCCTTACAGTAGTCCCTGTGAAATTGTAAATTATTATTGAATCTGTAAAATTGTGAGGACGAAGAATTCCGAATAGCTGAGCTGGAGCTGGAAGCGTGGACCCGCGTCATAAGCATGGATATTTTTCAACTCCACACTTCAGTGACTGCAACTCGAGAATTTCTCGGGAATCATTTTGATTGAGAAATTATTTCAAGAAAATATTTTAAATTTCTTCTCGAGATTTTTGAGCGCTCTCAAGAATATTAAGAATTTGTTTTTGATATTTTCGCTTGATAACTACTATCAATATTTTGACCATTTAACTTGACAAGGGAAACTCGTTTATGAAACTGGGAGACTCCCATAATCCCTTAAAATTAGGTTAAAGAATATATTATTGAATGCAAAGACTGACGGACAAACTGAGGAATGACGGAGAACATCTGCATATTTTATCTAGAAATAAAATGGTGCAAATAATGACTTACGGACAAAGGGTATAGAGAAAAATGAAGAATGAGTATGAAATAAAGAGAAATAAAGCTGGTTTAGTGGTTGAATGATGCGTGTTGTGGTTTGGTGAGACCAGAACACCATCATTCGCTGGAGGAACGGGTGATGAAACCGTCGAGTTTGCGACTGCACTTGAACTATGAAGCTGCATGGCAGCCGACTCTCAAAGAACGCTATCGTTATCAACCTGACCAGAATTTTGCTGATCAGTCACGACTAATTACAAAAACTCATAAACTTACTATTTATTCATAATACGTGGGAGGAATTCGATAAATCTTCATTTCCTCATTATTATTTATTGACCTTCTAACTGATAAAAATATGAGTTTAAATAAACCTCATCTCTATAAGCGAAAGTATGGGATTATGATTTAAGAACGAACATAAAAACATAGTAAAAAGAATATGATGATTGAGAAGATAAGAGTGAATTTACAGACGCAAATGTAAATAGAAAAATATAAGAGAAATTAAATGATATTGAATTGATGAGAGATCAGAAACTTCTGTAATACATATGGTCACAAGGCAAAAGATGAAATTTACGGAATACTGAAAACTTAGTGAATTGGTTTCGTCTACTTAAAACTATATATTTTGTTCTACATATTATTAGGCAACCCTGGCTATAGATACGAGAGGGAATGACAGGAAAATATTAAGTGGATGGATCTGGTATTCAAACTGAAAAATTTATTACAATTTGCATTAAATAATGTGTTTTCACAAATCAGCAAATTTTTACTGTACTCTTAAACTAAATTCAAAATTTTTTCTAATTTTAAAATTTTAACTAATAAATCAATCAGAATTTAAAAGTTGTAACACTTATTAAAGTCTTAAGGATACATACAAGTGGAATTTGATCGAAGTTAAGGAAAAAGTAAAAGTTAAATAAGATATTTTGGTGTTTAAAACTTGACCACGCCGAAAAAAGCAGTTAACTATAGAAGATACGTACAGATACCAAAACAAGTGGAACTAGCTTAACATCAACAATATTCACTTGTTCAACTGTAATATCAAAAGCTAAATTCTTTTTCTTACAAACGTAGTCCAAAGGCCTATATATTTCATTCCGTTCAGAATAAGTTAAGATACTAGCTACAAATATATTTTGGAAGGTACTAAAAATAAATAATTTTCGCACAATAAAAGAGAAACACCAGATACTGATGCCAACTGGACAAGAACAATTAGCTGGATATATCGACCAACTACTCACACAACAATTGACACATCTGGGCCAACAAATCACTTCTCAAGTCAACTCAAGCACTTTCATTTACCTTAAAACTTTTAAAACGGATATCGTGTCAGGGTTGCCAATCCTATAAAGTAAATTGAACTCGAAATGGCTAATTCAGGACACAAAAGTGAATAATGGTATCGCAAACCAGGACACAAAGATGAGTGTTGTCAAGGTGCAGGTAGCTAATCTTAACCAGAGGTTGCAAAATGCAGAACGGAAGATCAAAGTATATAAACGTGAAAAGCGAAGTTAAGAATTTATGATAACAGATCTCGCAGTGACTAACTCCGCTTCCGAAAATGCTAAAGTAGTTCTTGAAGAAAAACCTAAATTACCAAGCGTCAAGATAATAAGCGAAAGAAGAGCCAACAATAAAGACGCAAGTAAACCTCCCTTAATTTTTGTGCAGCTACCTGACAAGTTGGATGTCGCATCGGTGATGGGCTGCAAATCGAAATTGAAAGACACACTACCAGAAGTGTGTATACAGCCGTGCCGCAGCAAAAAAGAACAGGAGATCCACAAACATCTGATGGAACAATACTGGATCAGAAAGATAACCCAGAATCCACAAACGTTAAATTATTATGGTATTTTTCTTTTGAAGCTAATGGTGTTAGGTACAAAAGTGACGGTACTTCAACAATAGTTCAAACATGACAGTCTTGGCCCACACACACAAAACAATACGGTAACGGATCACTTTAAACTTGTCTATTGGAATTTACATGGTATACAAAATTTAACTGAATTTGTTAAAACAGACTGAAAAATTAACAAGTTACAATTTTATATGTATATGCGAAACCTGGATTAAATCAGAAAAATTAATACTAGAAAGTAACTACCAAAATTTCTTCAGTATTTACATTGCTGCTAGCAGATCGAGTAATAAAGGTAGGTCATCAAACAAAGTAGGAATTCCTATTAATAAAACAACATGTAATGTCTTGTATAAAACCCCGGCTTGGTGGCTTGGAGATGTAATGCATCGCCTTGTCACCAAGTCGGGGCCAGCCAGTAGTGCTCTGGATTGTGGGCAGTCGGGGGATGGGGCTTGGTGGGGCGTTGGGGGAGTTGAACGGGGTGGGTGTGAGAGTCTAAAGTGTTTGGGTGCTGGTTGTATTTATCTGTGGTAGTTCCTACCTGAGACAGAGATACAAGTCAGCTTAATAGTAGTTTACTACATGCCTGAACACTGTACATTCAAATGTATAGACATATGAATGAAAATCAAACTTACATACATCAAACATAAAAATATTTAATGACAATCCATCATAAAAATTACATCAAATTAATTCATCAGCATTCACTTTCACACCTCACAAATCTATATCGCATTGCACAGTGTACACATTGGCTCAACTGAATAAAAGTTTAGTTCTTGAATTTTCTTTATCCTAGTACACATATTGTACAGTCAATATTATAAGGAAAACAGATGCAATGACAATTTGTGCTATCTTATCCACTGAAAACGAACAATAAACACTGTAGGTATATTTTTCTTTCCGGGGTGGCTTAAATTTAAATTTTGCGCGAACTTTACAGAGCCCAATCATACCAGAATCGCTCCTGCTGCTCCCAATCGGTAAAAAGCCACTTGCTTTTAACTTTCAGCATTAATGCTCATTTCCTATTGCATCCAAGCCAGCTTGTACCAGGACAACTCGTACCTTGCCCAATAAAATCATCAATACTTGTACCTAGCTCACCCTTCCTGAATAATAATAAATGTTTTCCGGGAAAAATCCTAAAGGATTTGAGACAAGTCTCTTGAAAAACCCGGTTGTCACTGTTTAACACTTTGAAGCTTGAGTCACTCAGAATCACGGCCAAAACTCAACCCTTTAAAATTGTCCAATCTGTTTGTAAACGAATTCACCGAATACAAATCCGATTTGTCATTTTTCACCTCACTTGGAAAACTATTCCATTTTAACACTACACGCTGAGTGAAAAAATGATGTCTAGTGTTGGTATTCACTATTTTCTTTTTTAAAAACGGGGCATGCCTGCTTTGCATGTCAATATCAAAAAATACAGAGGGGTCAACATCATATTTATTGTTTATTAGTTTGAAAGTCTCGATTAAGTCTCCCTGTTTTCTTCTATCTTCGAGGGAAATTAGTCAAAGTGATTTGAGTCTCTCAGCATAAGGTAGATCCTTAAGCGACGGGAGAATACGCGTGGCTAGTCTTTGAACTTTGTGTCAATGTCATCACAATCACTTTTTAAAATAGGACACCAAATACTATTACAGTATTCTAGTAACGGGCGAATAAAAGTTACAATAAGCGTACGAAGTCCGTACTTGTCAAGATGTTTAAAAGTTTGCTTAATCTGTAAGCACATGGATTTTGCCTTTTTTATGGCCTGCTGACAGTGTTGCGTTGATTTCAAGTCGCTATTAATATAAACCCCCAAATCTCGTTTACAAGTCGAGCTTTGAAGCTCAGCATTATTGCAGGAGTATATAGGATTTTCACTTTTCCTCACACTGAAATGAACAATATGGGTTTTCCCAATATTCATCTTCATGTGATTTTGGTTACACCATATTACTAAATTGTCTATGTCGTTTTGCAGAGCATGAAAGTCGGTATCTGTATTCCTGGCTCGATAGATTTTCAAGTCGTCAGCGTACTTTTTAAGCGAGCTGTGGATGACTTCTCCCATTTCATCTAGATAAAGTAGAAACAAAATGGGTCCCAGCACAGTTCCTTGTGGTACACCACTAATCATCTTAAATTTCTTTGACACTTCACCACTTACAACAACTTGGAACGTTCTATTTGTCAAAAAGCTGTTTAACCATCTAATTAGATATTGCTCAATGTGATGCCGTTGACTCAACTTTTGAAGTATCTGCTTATGAGGAATCTTATCAAAAGCTTTCGAGAAATCCACATAGACGCAATCAACTGCGCTTCCTTTATCCACAAGTTCAGTTAAATCCTCGAAAAACTCTAACAAGTTAGTAAAACACGACCTTCTTGAGAGAAACCCCTGTTGCTGCTTAGCAAATTTAATTTGGGGCAGCTTCTCAAACACATCGATGGAATTAATTTGTAATTTGCACGGGCTTGTAAATTCTTCCGGGCATTCGACTTCAGCGTTATCACTGTATCCACTTAAATCAATTTCGCGTACAAATACCCTTTCGAATTTCGCCGCTAGTGTGTCAGCTGTTTCCGCAGACGATGTCGTTACTATAGTATTGTGTTTAGTTAACAGTGGAATTGGAATGCGGTTTTTCTTAACACTACAGTATCTATAAAAGGCCCTGGGATTCACTTTTGCACTTTCACACAACTTTTTTTCAATTGCTATCCTGTTTTGCATTCTTAGGTTTGATTCCTTATTTCAAAGTTTCTTATCTGTAAGCCATAATTTGTACTTTTGAGATTAGGAAGAGTTGAGATATCTGTAGAAAGCATGCTTTTTTTTACGCATTAGCTTTTGAAGTTTGGCTGGAATATTACTCGCTGATTTTAGGGTGGAAGATGGAATAAATCTTTCAACAGATGTAGCTATTTCCTGATGTTTTCTGAAGCTATTTTATTTATGCCTACTGGAAGCAGCAGCACTTGTACTTGGCCCACTGGTGCCAGCAAAGCTCGCACCTAGCCCGTTTTCACCAGCAATAACTAATTGGGGTTTAATAAGGAGCTTGTTAACCTTAGTCTAAACACATTTGTGTGTTAGACAGTTTAAAGTGATGAGACGACCTTGCTGTAAGCTAAGCATCTACTTCTGGCCCTCAGTAAACTAATCTGGCGCAAAGCGCTGGATTTTTTAGTTAAGCTGAAGCCAAATCCTAAATTTTTTGGTTTTTTTCATTTAAACTGAATCTAAATCCAAAAGTTTTATTTCAACTTAAGCGGAATCAGAATCCAGATCTGAATACTTAAAAACATGAAAGCTAAATCTAAATCCGAATCTTTTGTTTTCAGCTTAGCACCCGTGCTCAGAATGCAGAGTGGAAAGCAGGCAAGAGAATGCAAGGACGAAAGCCCATCTACAGGCAGGCAGACGGCACAGCATGAGCAAACGAAAGAGGAAAAACTTTAACTTTAACTCAAGCTATGATGTCTATGGATGAAAAACGAACGCCACTATGAACTATGAGGGAATCGACTACCCTAAATTACTGTACACGGGAGCTACGGTCTCATTAATCAGTAAAGAAATAAATGGACCAGAAAATATTTACCCATTACTGGATTTCCATGCAGAAGGACTAGGGGGAGTGAAACAGTCACTAATAGGAACAAAAAATTTAATCTTAACAAAAAATGGTGACACAATGAAAATGGAGGCATTGGTATTAGCAAATGTACAACCACCTTAAATTTTGGATTATAATTTTTTGGAGAAATATGACATACCTATAGATACGGCAAAGCAGAGATGTATCCCAAGGAAAGGAGACATCAAGCCATTCGACTTCGCGGTGGCAGGATCGCATTATGCCAAATACACGGTACTTATTAATGAAGGAAATAACAAGGCAAGAATCCAAGAAACAGTATACCTACCCCCACGTTCGGCAACAATGGTAAAGGTGATCCACAACCATCAAGACTAGTCAGAATTTCTCTTAAAACCTAATCAAAATGTCTACATGAAGCAGAGGCTATTAATAACGAGAGGAATTATCAAGAGGAACAATCCAGAAGTTTTAGTCTACAATCCATCAAAAAAACCCAAAAAAAATATTTCAAGGAATGGAACGAGGACGGATACACTATAATACATGAGCAACGAGCAATTGTGGACCAAAGAAAACCAGCAGAAGCAGAAATACCAACACTAAAAGATTTTAAAACTTTGACGAAGGAACAACTGAATAAATTGAACATTAATTCTGACCTGGAGGAAGCAGAAAACCAGGAGGTACGCAATTTATGTCTTGAATTCTCTGATATTTTTGCTTGGTCAATTAAGGAGGTGAAACCAGCGGACCTACCACTAATGAGGATAAACACTGGAAACCATCCCTCACAAAGCAGCTCACCATATAGAAGCTCACCACAGGAGATGGAGGAAATTGCGAGGCAAGTAGACGAGTTAATCGAAGGAGACATACTGGAAGAGTCGCACAGCCCCTAGGCATCACCTGTATTTTTGGTAAAAAAGAAAGAGGAAACTTTTCGAATGGTAGCCAATTACCAAAAATTGAATGCGGTCACAATAGCAGACACTTGGACTCTACCTAGGATTGACGATATTATACACGCGCTGAGAAATGCATCATATTTCAGCCCGGTTGACTTATATGCGGGTTTCCATCAGGGCCTTATACATCCGGAGGACCGAGAAAAAACTACAATTATCACTCCGAACGGGACTTATCAGTATAAAAAGATGAGTTTCGGTATGAAAAATTGTCCTGGATGGTTCCAATACCTTATGGACACCACATTATGTAATTTAAAATGAAAATATGTCTTGGTATTTATTAACGATATTTTAGTGCACGCCTTAACCTTCCAGGAACATCAACAGTGGCCCAGATGGCTATTCAACAGACTTAGACGATACAGACTTACCTTGAATCTAGAGAAGTCGCATTTTGCATCTAGGTGGATCAGTTGCTTGGGATTTATTCTGGACGGGACGGGTATCTACCCAGATGAAGAAAAAATCAAGGCAGTTCGAGATTTTTCCTGACCACAAAATGTTCATGAAACAAGAATACTGGTTCGAGTGACCTCATATTATAGAAAATTCATACCTAATTACGCAAAGATAGCGAAACCATTGACTGAATCATGGAAAAAAGATGCAAAATACAAAAGGACGCGAGAAATGGAGGAGGCTTACCAGACCCTTAAGACAGCTTTAATAACGGCACCTGTACTTCATTACTTTTGAGAAGACCTACCATGTATTGTATCAACAGACGCCTCATATCAAGGATTAGAAGCCATTCTAAGCCAAGAAATTGATGGACAAGAAGTACCCATTATGTACGCCAGCAGGTTACTAACAAAAGCGAAAGCAAACTACCCAGCAGGACATCTGGAATTATTGGGAGCAGTGTTTGCATGCAGAAAATTCAGGGAGTATTTGTACAGTAGAAAATTTACTATAATTACTGATCATTCTGCATTGCAATAGTTACAGCCCAAAAAGCATGACCAGACATGTAGGTTAACTAAATTTCTCATTAAATTAGGTGATTATGAATATGACATCAAATATAAGCCAGGGAAAAAACATACGATTGTAGATGCATTGAGTAAACACCCAACCACAAAAGTTTCACAGAAGGATGAGGAAAAAGATAACTATATAGATGCATATCAGAGAAATGCCATATTTGAGGTAAATATAGCTAAAATCACAATGAAAAAAGAGGAATGGGAAGCATATCAACAACACATACCTGCAGGCTTGAAATTAGTAAAAATTCAAGCTGAGGACGAGGAGCTTCAAAACTTCATAGCGAGAAGGAAGGGGAGTTGTGAAAGGAATATGGACGGAGCATAGGTATATCATTCAGTACATACTAAGTGGCCGAGAATTTTAATCCCAAAGGGATTAAGAGTTTACATATTGAAGGCATATTATATGGATAATCTTGCAGCACACCAGGGAGTATTGAGGACAGAAAAACGTATTTTTTCAAAATACAATTGGCCTAACATGCAGCAGGATATAAAATAGTTTGTATCTACATGTGACCACTGTCAAGCTAGAAAGCATTCTACTCTAAGAAAATTGGGTTTATGGTACCTATAGTACCGAAATATGTTTCATACAATTGGGCTAGATTTGTTAGGACCATTTCCAGAATCATTAAAAGGAAATAAATATGTCATAGTCTGTACGGAATATTTCACACGATATGCAACTACAAAGGCAATTCCAAATAGAAAGGTGGAAAGTATTGCGAGATTTTTAGTAGAGGAAATAATATGTAAATATGGAGCATTCAAGAAACTCATAACTGACAATGCTGCAGAGTTAAAAGGTGGAGTAATTGAGGAGGTTATTATGCAGCTAAATGCTAGACATAGGTCCACTGCAGCTACATATCATGAAGGGAATGCACTCACAGAAAGGACAAATCAAACATTAAACACGATGATTAGTATGTACGTAAACAAAACTCACACAGATTAGGACGAGATACTTCCATACATTACATTTGCATTTAACACGGCAGTAAAGGCAAGTACAGGATACACCCCATATGAATTATTATACGCCAAGGATCCCATCCTACCCATTGACACAATCTTTAGCTCGCAGGGATATTCTAAAAGTTCAACAGTGAATGGATTACTAAAGAATAGAAATAATGCAGCTAAAGAATTAGCCGTCGCGCATCATAAGCTAAATTATTAAATGACAGGAAGCGTAGGAAAGATGTATTTAAAGTAAATGACACGGTAAGAGTAGGTATGAAAGTAAGGATAGTGGGCATTGCGGAAAAATTAATAATAAAATACTTCGGTCCATGTATTGTAACAAAAGACCAAGATAAGTATGGTAATGTAGAAATTAGGCCATTACATCCTGATTATCAAGAAGTGAAAATACCTAAATTTGTAAATTGTTCACAATTTAAAATAGTTGTTATTAGAGATATAGAAGAATGAAGAACTCATTAAATTCCATTTGACTTTGGCGAGTTCTATCCAGTTCCACAGCTACTGGAAAGAATAGGACTGACCAGAAGAGGAAATAGAAATGAAAACAAAGAATCGAGAGAGAAGCAAAAATAAATAACCAAAGGGAAGAGGAAGAGAAAACTTTTTCAGAAGAAAAATGCAGTGACCCCCAAGGCAACTGAAGTAGATGCTGAGGCAGCGCAAAGACCACGGAGAATTATACGAAAACCTATAAGATATATGAAAGTGGAAATTATGCTTCCATTGTATACTCCATTCAAAGGAACGTTGAAAATCGCTGGCGATAGCCCTAAAAAACTTGGTAAAATTTTTTACTAAAAATCATATTCCAAAAGTAATTAATTTGCCGTTTGTTTTTATCTTATTCCAAACATGAACGCAAACAACAATTACCCGGACAGTTCAAGCGACGACGAAAACAAAGTATCGAGTACTAACGGCACTAGACAACAAATGACGAGGAGACTGGAGGCGATTCGGTGGCAACAAAAGATTTTGAAAAAGGAAGAAAGGGGTATCCAGAGAGCACTAGAGAAATTTCCAATCCCAAGATGGACAAGAGAGTGGGGACGAGTCACAGGCGGAGCACTCCATCATCAGTGTAAACGAAGGGAGAATGGTGAATGGTGTCATCGTCCAAATGGACTACCTGGAGATTTTAAGAACTGTGATTTCCTAAGGCAGGACCGAATTTATAACTTGGGAGGATAGGGAAGACTTGGAACGTCCATTAAAACTGATGGTGAAACCTACAGATTCGATTCTGAAGTAGCGTTTGAATATAATGCTGCTAACATACTAGATCAAGAATTCGGGGAAGTTGGAGAGGAGGAGAGTTGGCCAGTTTGGAGGAGGAGGCTCATAGTACAGTAAAATTTTGGAAAAATAATAGATGTTTAACTAATAAAATGTCTTATTTAATGGAGCATGCCCACCCATCTGGACTTTCCTGTGCGTTTTGCCTGGACTTAATCCGTCGATATTCAACAAGGGAGGATTTTGCTCGGAAACATTTGGGAGATGATTACCTGTGTGTAGAAGATTGGGATGCCGAAACACTTGCAGAGGTGTGACAATTCAGAAGCGCAATCGAGAAAACAGCGGATCTACTTCCGGCAGTGCTACGAGTACCGTTGGAAAAGGACCTTGCCTAAAAGGAAAAGGAAGCGGTCAACCAACAAGTTATTGAAGTTGAGTTAGTGTAGAAATTTCTTAAAATTTGTTTTTCCATGAATATGGTGTTTACCTTAATATTGTAAATAGTAGAATTAATTAGAATACTTAGCACAGAATAAGAAGCGAATACGTAGGTGAAATATTTTATTTATAAGGTAGATGTGTACTATTAGCATAATTTAATTTCGAGATTTAAAATTTAAAAAAAAAAATGTCGCAACAGGAATGATTAAATGTCGCAACAGGAATGGTTAAAATGTCGCAACGGGAATGATCAAATGTTGCAACGGAAATGGTTAAAATGTCGCAACGGGAATGATCAAATGTCGCAACGAGAATGGTCAAAATGTTGAGCATGCGGGAATTAGGGTGATATGCGAGGGCGCATATCTAAAAATAATGCGGGTAGTATTAAGTATAGCGATGTAGGCATCGCCTATAATGTATTAGACATAAGTTATGATTTAATTATAAATGTACATAGTAGTAGCATTTAATTAAGAGAGTCAATTATGTAGGCCAGAGGAAGTGGCGAAGGGCAGTTCAGATAAAGTGAATTAGTTAAGATGAGATCATGTATTGTGAAATGATTATTGTGTAACAATTGTGTAATGATTATGGTGTGAAATGAATCATGAATCATGTGAATGAAAATGTAACAATTAACTATTCGAGAGCTTGCTTCTGAGATTGGATCATGAGGAGCAGCCACTCCTTTGCCAGCAGCTAAACTGTTAACACATTTCTATCCTTACTCTGTATAGTTAGCCTTTTATAAATCAATCGTTGAACAAATTGGTAATTAAAACTTACCGCTGATTTAATTGTTAAACACAACAAAATCCTCTCAGTTTGACTTAACTCCCATTTATTCACTCAGCATCCGCATCGACTAAATCCACACATTTAACAATATGACAGGTGTCGTCCTAATTGTCGCAAATCGAAACAGTAGTAAGTGTACACACATAACTGTTTGGTATTGTTCGGAAACTCATATCTCAGCATACTAACACCCAACTTCGATTGCTCAACTCATGCACTATAATAAAGTTTTAATGTAATTTTAAGCCATATTGACCATGTGCATCAGACCAACTTGCATTTTTAGCAGTTAAATCAGGGATAGTCCATAAACGATTATAACCAAATTATCTCCTATTTGGTGCAGCTCTATTCTGGATCTAAGAATCTATTCAAGTCGCAAGTCGAAATATTTACCTGAATGTATTGAAATAGGAAGTTAATGGTCAAAATGTGATTTCAACAGTTTTCTTATAAAAATAATGGTACTTCGTTGCCGTAACCAGAGTCATAGGCAAAAAATTATACAGGGTTAGGCAGTGGTTATTTCTGGGCACAATACATTTTTGTATTTTTGGGTTTAGGGAGGGCATTTATAAGGTTTATATAATCTTTGCTTTAAAATCACAAAGACAACTCCGATGTCCGGTTTAGTTATTATACTTAATGAGTTCTCTTTGCTTTGTCGTAATTCAGCTGCTAGCAATATACTCTGTGAAGCATACCCGAGTCATTGAAAAATCTATAATGCGCTGGCTTTCCCACAACGACTTACTATAATATCTGTGTCTCACGTATACCTACATGCAATGAATATACATCCCCTCATCTCCCCATGCTGTGACATTTAAGACCCCATGCGAGCTCCTAGTCATAACACTCCTTTTATCTACATCGCCATAATTTTGCTTACAATCTCTTAACCTTTCCATCTTTACCCCCTTTTCCGCCGTACTCCTCCCCGTATCGTATACCCTTGCGGTACTTCCGTAAAAGATATTTGTCGCAGCAGAAAACATACAGATATTGTTCAACCAAATTATAACAAACATTTTTGCAGAACATGTAGTAGTCTGGATTATTATAAAATATAATCGTCAAATGGTATAAAATAAAATATCTTACTAAGTCTTTAACGATACCACATTTCAAAAACCAAGGGATGGATTTTCCAGCTTCGTCAAGAATAACTTTTTCAGAATCAATTTCAATATTATACATTCTGTACATGTAGCCTGAATTCAATTTATTTTCTTTTTTTTTCACAACAGTTGTGGTAGTATTGGGGTCTAGCAATTGACTTTCCTTTTCTCCTACGCGCTAGAACAACGAAAAACAGAATCATAATTAAACAATGTTAAAATATAAAAAAATTCATTCAAAGGTCCCACCAGTAGATAGGCATAGTGTGGATTGGGGGCTTTGGGAAGGGGCTTGGTGGTAGAGGTGACGGGTAGTAGTAGTAGTACCGGTGGGGACAAAGGAGATGTGAGGAAGGATGTGGGCTATAGTATGGTGTGTAAAGCTGATGGGACTGTATAAATGATGGCGAGCGATGGGAAACTTTTCGAGTTTTATTTCGCTTTGTATGCCGTAACTTTAGCTATGCTAAAGACATGTATTCGTTCATGCCCTACAAAATATTACCAGCTCTTTGCGTGCTTTGGTTATAATGTGAAATTAAAGGGGTGGCGCAGGCTGCATATATTCAAAGGTGGTCATTCCGCTAATAAGCTTCGTCGTCGCTGTAGTAAAGGATATTGTCTCCGCGCTTTGCACTGTGTATGCTATTCAGCTGCTGGCTTGAACCAGTGGCTTGACTAAAGTCGCCGTTGTTGGTGAAGCACACTTTTATGTAAGATTTGTATTATATTTTCCGAATCTTTTCCCTACCTATCTACATAATTTACCGGATTTTTGAAAATTCTGCAATACTCGACCGATTTCATCGAGCCATATATCATTGGAAAGCTAATAGCCAGTACAATTCAAATTTAGGAACCGGCCTCCATTATAACAAAACGTTTTCAAAATAACGGTCTTTTAATTTTTAAATGCCGCCAAAAATGTGTTGTATAGATCACAATCAAAAAAAGAAAAAAAAGATCTCTGCTTATTTTTGAAGAGCTTTCCAATGATATATCACTCGACACAATCCGTTAAAATTTTTTAATTTGCAATTATGTTATTTTGAAACCATTTAAAAACTAATAACACTCCTGCGTGCACACTATGGTATTTAGATTTGCCTGATTGTTACCGATCGAATAGAATATCATATTTGTGTGAGTTTACTGAGTTACCGGTCGAAATCTTCATTTAACACAATATTTTTTGTTTTTGCGGGAAATTCAAAAATTGCAATATTTTGGATTTATTGAGAATATCAAAATACCTGTGCGTAAATCGTCACAGATAACCCGTTTACGGCTTCTTCCCTATAATTTACAACCTTTTAATTGACAACTAAAATTTGGCGGCAAATTCAAAGATTGGAATTTTGAATTTTTGGTTGTATTACTGAAATTGAATATAAATAAGATAAATAAAATAACCAAAAACACATTGTTCAGCTTAATTGCTTTCCTTAATTTAAAGCATATAAATTAAAACTCAAATTTGGCGTCAAATTCAATATGCCTAATTTCGCTGTTAAGGCTGCCATTTTTTATGCACTTATATTAAATATTAACATATTTTTATATTGACATGCATAATTACTGTTCTTAAAACTTGTGCACGCACCGCAATGGCAAATATAGTGTTTACACTCATTAAAAATCTACAAATTAAACCAATATATTAAAATTAAGTGTAGTAGCATTTTTGCAGCGTAGATCCTAATGTTAAATAAATTAAACTGCAAAGTAAAACAAACTCTAACTACTAAGGAGTTAAGGTAACACTTCTCACGACTGTATTTAAAACTATTTATTACGATATATAATGTACAATCTTATAATCTATTACTTTGCATATTTTATTTTATCTTATAGAATAAAGTAAGTAGTACAGTGCAGTCGGGTTACACCGTCCTGGGTTACAACGGTCATCTTGATACACCGGTCAAATTCAGCTGTCTCGGCAACAACCCTATGCTGTGTAATGTTAAAGTATAGCCTCCGGTCAAAATATATGGACAGTACAGCACTGTTACCATTAGAATCATATTTGTTACAACGGTCTTTGGTTTTTACTTTTTTTTTCTTAACAAGGTATCTATCTGTAAACCAGATGGAATCATATTTTAAGAAATAACTAGGCAGGTGGATACGAATGACACAAATTAGACAGGATCTAAACGATTAATAACACTAAATTTTAGAAGTTAGTAATTTTTCTAGCTTCAAATTTTTTTAAAATTTTTACTTCTGTTGGCGTAGGCGATTTGTTATCAAATGAGTATAGTTGCAATCACGAAAAAACATAGCAAGCAAATGTTACTGAGTGAAAAATTGTCAATTAATCATGAACTTAAAAGTGAAAAAAAACAGTCAGTGATCCTGATATAAAAAGACCTACTATCAAAACTTAAGCGAATTTTTTAACTTTTCTTACGTATATTTACGATTTTGTGTTAACAATTTACTATTAATAAAGTAATAATTACACAACCTGTTAAACCTAAAATGTGGATATTGCAGAACGGGTGCGAAAATGAGTCTGTTTTTAATGCTGTGATCAAAATTGAAAATTTTAGAACCTACGTGAAACAAACTTAAGCAAAGTCTTTTCTCATTTTTTTAGAGTCTTCTAATGTCTAATTACGATTTTTCATTAACTATGTACCTACTAAAAAAGAATAATTATACCTTGTGTTAAATTCAAAAAACAATTGCATTAAAATAGTACAAAAATCATATGTTACTATACAACAGCCAAAGACCGTTGTAACTTTACAACGGACCTTTGATACACCGGTCAAAATACAACACCCCCTTGAAAGACCGTTGTAACGAAGTTTTACTGTATATTAACATAAACAAGCAGGTGTGCTTAGGTGAGCGGTTGGGACTTTTTTTTGCTTGACATGGTTACGGAACAGAGAAAAACTAGTTGAATAGTTGGGTTGACACAAGGTTGTCGAATTAAAAATTTTCTTCCTTCCTAATGGGTACGTACGTCTTATGTTGATTCCTGCACCAGAACGGCCGACGGCATGGCAGGATTTTAGAACTTGTTAAAATATCACTATTTTGGTTATAACTTAATAATTTCGACCTGAATTCGACTAGTAACGCACTTTTGGTTGTACTTTAAATTTCGAATTGTTCAAAAGTTTTACATTCATCACTTAAAAAAATAAAATCAAAAATATTTTATGAAACAAAAGAGGGGCTCGTGAGGACAGATGTTTCCCCTTGTGTGCGCTAGGTATCTTCTTTATTACAATTAGTACACTATTTTGGTTTTTGTTTTTTAATAGATGTTTTTGCATTTTTTAAATAAGTTTTAGTTATTAAATGTTTATCCATATCTACCACTTTAACAATACATATCTCATATCTACGTTCAGCAGCAACTTTTTCTATTATATCTAAATGTGCTTTGGATTTAAGACGATGACTTCAATTTGCTTTTGATATTTGCTTGTCGCAAGTTTTACATTTTTGAATCGTCATTTTATAATTTTTTTTTGAGTAAACTGATTTTTAAGCATCCTATTCATTAGGTAAAAGTGGGTCAAACTATTTAATTAATTTAAACCTACAATGGTTCATAATTACGTATTTTAAAACATTACATTATTTATAAATGCAAAACCTGCAATATCAAAAAACAACCAATTGAATTCAGAAAACATTCAGCATCTCAAACAGGTTTGAGGTCAGAATGTAAAATGTGTTATAACACAAAAACTAAACACAAAACTACATGCGAATGTGGACCTAAAGTACGCAGTGATCAAATTAAAAGGCAAAAAACATCTCATACACATACTAAACTTATGAAACAAGGACTCCGTAATTCAGTTAACTCTGTTAATTAGGTAGAGGTTTGATAGGTTTATTCCATTATTTATTTTATTATAAATAGGAGCATGCATCACACGTATGTGTCTTAAGAGTCGCTGTACTATTGTTTTGGAAGATATTACTACTAAATTAACAAATATTGAAAATAAAAATGCTTTACAAAACGAAAAATTAAAAACCTTAGAAAATCAAATTTCCAAAATAGGATAAGGATTTAATATGATTTTGATATTTAAAAATGATAAAACTTATAAATAATTCATGATGAAAAAAAGTTTGTATGGAATTAAACTTCAAAACTAATCATAATCCAATAATTGTATATTCAAATCTTTAAAATTCAAAATCTAGATTAGGAAACTTGAATAATACGAATAATTCACAGAAAGGGCTTTACCCAAAAATTTGTCGACCAAAGGTTTTGGAAGTGCTTCGTTCTGGTCAAAAAGTAAGAACCCATTTATTTGGAACTAATTTGATAGTGGGTATGAACCCCAATTAGCTGAAGAAATACTGTATATAAGTGAAGTTATACGCACCAATCCTATACTTTATAAACTTGTAGACTATACTAATTCGGAAATTAAAGAAACCTTTTATTTAAATGAAATAACACCGTATAACGAAGAACAAGATTTTGAATATAAATAAATAATAGAAACAAAGAAAACAAAAGATCTTAATATTAAAAAAGATTTGGTTAAATGAAAAGTATATTTTAATAATTTTAATAGCTAGGTTGATTTAACACCAGAACAAGTGGACGCAGCTCTTAAGGTCCCAGGGACTGTAAAAAACTTGGAATATAGCATACCTAAGCAGGAAAACAGAAACTTAAATTAAAACAAAATATAATGGAGCATCGTGTAAAAAAACATGTAGCAAAGCAGGTCTAAAGAAATAATTCATATTATAAACTTATATAAATAAGTAAATTAGAACAAATTCAACGTCAAACAAGACTCACGATAAAAGAAAATGAAAATAATGAAAAACTAAGAGCACAATTTTTAGCTAAGAAAACAGGAGATGAAACGTTTCAATTAGAACAAAAAAAGTATGCACCAATAATAAAAGCTACACAAAATATTACTGATACAGTAGAATACAAAGCAATATCAGCTTCAAAGAAAGTAGCTCTTTTTTAAATAGATTTTCATTTTGAGCATACTTATTTAAAAAATATTGCTCATCATCAATACACTAAATTAAAGGAATTTAAAGCTTGTAATGATCAATTGTTACAAAATCTAGCTTTAGCAAATTGATCTGTACAAGAAGAAACAAAATAATTAGGCCTGCAAGCAAACAATGCCTTATCTATAAAACTACAAATCACAGGTGATAATAATACAGATATCAAAAATGCAAAAATACAAAATGTAAGTGATGATTTTATAAAAATATTTAGGAAAAAAGGACCAATGACTATTAGTTTATGGAAATTATTACAAAGACAACATCCTGTTAATTATAATGGTCAAGATGCTGAATCATATTCTTAGTACATGCTTACAACAAAATCATGTTTTACTGCAGATGGAATACCTAGGAGTTCTAAAGGTAAAAAATGGGGTATATTATCAGAATATTTAAAAAAAAATCTAATTGGTAGACAAAGGTCTTAAAGCAATAATACATTAGATGAACCAAGTTTTAAAACAGCAATTGGTTAGGGTCCTAAAAGTAATGTACGTTTTGTTATAAATGATTTAAAAATTCTTACATCAAAATTAGAAACAACTTTGGATAAAATACAAGCAGGACATACAAATATTGATAAAAATGATATAGAATTAGGTACTGAAATACTAGATATATTAAAATCACATTTTAGTAAAAAGGCTTTTACAAATATATATTCATTACTTATGAATTATTTACATAGTAAATATGTATTATTAAAGCTTTGGATCATGTTTTGAGAGAAATGAAAATATTAAAAAATAAAATAGAAACAGATGTAATTTCACATATTAAAGAGAACAATATAACAGTTTTGTTCAATGAACCAACATTCATCCCTAATAGAGCTCAAAAAGCTTTAAAAAAGATCTGTATACTATTCAATACCTAATGTTGATAAACGAAATAATAATTTTAGATATAAAATAAATGATGATCCAGGTACTGCTTTTCAAGATATTACTTTGGAAACAAAAAGTTATAAAATTGATGCTATTTGTAAATTTATTGAAGGTTTAATGGGTTTTGATTAAAAAAATAATGAAATTCCTAAATTTGACGCTGTGAAAAAGGTTATAAAAATCAAACCTGATGCTTTTATTGCTAAATGTTTAATAGAAATACCCCAGAGTTATGTGGTTGATTGTAGAACACCTAATTTAATTGGTAAAACTCTAGGATTTACACCAAAACTACTTACTTCTGGTAGATATTTTTCAAATGCAACAGTCGATATCAATCTAGTTAACTCAGTACTTGTGCATTGTGATTTAGTTTATGGTTGTGCTATTAATAGTAAACCATTTAGATGCATTTTTTTATTTGCACCAAAAGTACCACCAGGTTATAAAATTATAGAAAAAGCTAGGCAAAATGTGTATTATAAGGTAGATTAAAAATACATCAATAAAATGACTATAGTTGGCTGATAAAGAACTCAATCCTGTTACGTTTAGAAGTGATATTGTTACAATTACTTTATTTTTAAAATGATAATAAATTAATACAAATACTGAATACGTAACCTATGACAAAAGTCATGTAGTAGGACAATGGAGGACTAAAAACAATGAATTAGGAAATACTAAAAGCTTAAATTGGGTGAAACGGTTAAAGCAGTTTAATGAATACTGTAATGCAGAAAGCTTTGCAGATTTTTGCAGAAAAAATAGGAAAAAGGCTTAGTGAAATAGACGCATTATAGTTTTTCTCTTCACAAACTTTTTTGTCAATGAAAGAGTACGCAAAAAGTGATTAAAAAATAACTTAACCTCAAACATGCAATTACAAGTAATAATGCTATAAAATGTAATCTATACGAGGTTTAGTCACCACAAGAATTCTCTCATTTAAATAGATCAGTTCCAATTACAATAAGATTTGATAATTTCGATAACTATTCTCTATTAGAGAATAGTTTTTTTATTATTAAGGGTAATATAGTGAAGAAAACTGATAGTTTTATATATGCTAGAACTGAGCTAATTACATTAGTTAATAATGAACCTTTGTTTGTATTTGATAGAGTTGTTTTAAAGTTTGATAATACAACTATAAAAAAGTATATGAATCTAGGTCATACTAGTTTAATTCAAGGATTATTAAAATATAATGACGGTTTTAGTTCCAGTAGAGGGCATGGTTAATGTTGGTCTCTAGATGATAATAAATATAGTGCATTATTATATAAAAATCCAGGATTTGCTAAAAGACATAATTTATGATTTAAAAGAAATATTCTGCAACTAATAAAAGTAAAGCTAGATTCATACTTCTATTTTCACATATTTTTGGATTCAAAGGTAAAATATTATCAGAAGTGAGAGTTTCTGTTTAAATGGATTAAGTAATTGATGAAAATGCTATATATAAATCAAGTGCTTAAACTAGTAAAGTTGATGATGTATTTGATGGGTTAATCAATATTACTTCCCTAAAGTAGAAAATCCCTCACATTAAATTAAATTCTGAAATGACTTCTGAAATATTTAGTTATCTTGCATCTCAACCAAAAATACCCTATTATTTCTTATGAAACAAGTTGAAAATTTTTTAATCAACCCAGGCTATGATATTAGATCATAATTAAACAACTATTTCAGGTCGTAAAAAGATTTTAAGCTTCGTTGTTGGATTTTAAACTAGTCGTTTTAATAATCAAAAATCTAACATTTCAGTGTTCGATCACTGTAATGTTCTAGATGCTTCGATTTCTCTTAATTTTATCAGATATCTAGGTATAAATTTGATTGGAGGATCAGAGGGTTTAAGTTTTATTGAACATTATGATAGGTATTTAAAATTGAGAGAACTAGTTACTTATTTAGAACCTAAAATAGCCTCACGAGGATTTTAAACAGCTTATCCTATCTATTGTTTTGATACGTCGTTTCAAGAAGACAGAATTAGATGAAATACTATAAGTATTAAAATTTATTTCAAATTTAGCACAAATGTATCTGCAAATACTAATGCTTATGTTGTTATATTTAGAAAACGTGTATTATCAATGACTACAACTAGTAGTAGAAAAATGCAAGTTGAATATATAAATACCTATTAGTTCAAATGCTTCGCAGAAACTTTATTTAATTCTTTCTTTTTATATAAATGAATAATATTTCATTTACAAAGAGTCAATATACTGCTACTAAGAATGCGTAAATGAATAAAAAAGATGATGGGATTACTACATAACAACTATTTTAGGTCCTGAAAAGATGTTAGACTTTGTTGTTAGATTTTACACCAGTCGTTTGAAAAATCAAAAATTGAACATTTAAGTGTTTGATCACTGTAATGTTCTTGATGGTTCTATTTCTCCTAATATTATTAGATATCCAGGCACAAATTTGAATGGAGGTTTAGACGGTCTCAGTTTTATTGAAAATTATGATAGATATTAAAAATTTAGAGAATTATTTACTATTTTAGAACCTGAAATAGCTATACTGGGATTGCTACTGGAATTAGTGTAAATACTATCAGTATTAAAATTGATTTTAAATTTAGTGCAAATGTACCCGCGAATATTAATGCTTATGTTGTTATATTGAGAGTACGTGTATTATCAATGACTACAACTGGTGGTAGAAAAATGCAAGTTGAATATATAAATACCTATAAGTTTAAACGCTTGGCAGGAACCATTCGTTTAATTTTTTATTTTTATATAAATAAATAATATTCACATGCTATCATTCACAAAAAGTCAATATGCTGCTATTTGAAATGCGTTTATGAATTAAAAACGTGTAACGTTACATCTCAATAAAAAAAATTCAATAAAGATGACGGTTATTTAATCAAGCCAACTAAAACCCCGATAAACCAAATTAATAATACTACACAAGAAACTTTTAATTTGAAAATATTAACTATTTGATGTAAACAAATTATTACAGATTTAACAGAACATATTAAAAAAGGAGGTGCTTTACCTCTTTTAGCTCTAATTCTATTGATAACTAAAGCAGCTGCTATTATAGTTAGAGTAGAAGCTGCTGCAGGAGGTGTAAGCCAAGTAGTTATTGCTGTGTATAACAAAAAATCTTAAAATAAAAAATTTAGCTAAACAGAAAAAGACATAATTTAGAAATGAAGTCAAAGACAAAGTCTGGAAGTGGTTTTTTCTAACCTTGTCTTCAGAAGCACTAACAAATATTTAAATGAATAAATATGCTAGACGAATATGCGTATCAAAGCCTGGTTTTTTATAGGCGACCCGAAGGGTCTTATAGGCTTTACTGGTGTATATATGAGAAATAATTAACTGATAAAACCAAACAATATAGCAATTGGAATATTTAATTTTGATAGTAATAATAATCAAGGAACTCACTGGACTTTATAGTATGAGAACAATAACAAACAATAATATTTTGATTCTTGTGGTCATAGACCACCCATGGAACTATGTTATTATTTAAAATCAGATAAAGTTTATTCAAGTTATAAATTTCAAGAAATTAAAACAAGTTCTTGTGGTTCCTTATGTCTACAGTTAATGTATAATATTGTTAATAATAAGGCCCCTGGAGACTCTTTGGATTTTACAAAGCCTGCGTAGGACTTACAAGGGAATGGTTTTACATAGTACGCGCCAATTTCAAAAACTCATATTTACAAAAATCAGGCTACTTTTAAATAGTGGGGATCCAAAGTAACTTGATTGCATTTTGCTTTGTTTGGTCACAGTAGCCCGTCAAAGTTTAAAAAAATTCAAATTAATCTATTTTGGTTCTTATTGAAACTTGTTTCTAGGTTTTGCTCACGTTTGTCTTTTGTAACAAATTGTAGGTGAATTTATCTGTGTTGGTGTTTAGAACAAAGCTTTTTAAAGCGCTGAAGTCAAGAAGTGTTGGTATTTTTGAGTTGAAAAAATTAAAATTGCTATGCAACTGTAAAACAATAATAAAATTAATTGTTTAATTATATTTTATTTGTTATCACTGTGTAAAGCATTTAATTCTATACAGAAATAGTCATAGTTTAAATTTTGAGTTAGTAGAGTAGTACAAAATTAGTAGAGAGAATTAAAATCTTTAAATAGGAGAAAAACATTCGTCCCAAAAATCAAAGCTTTCTTAGCAAAACTGTAAAAAAATAATGAAAAAATTTTTATAATTGCCTTTTATATGTTATCACTGTGTAAAGCATTAAATTTTATACAAAAACAATAATACAGTTAAAATTTTTAGTTGTACATACCTCGTAGAGAGAAGTAAAATCTTTGAATAGAAAACAAATTTGTTCCAAAAATCAAAGTTAAACTGTAAAATAAACAAAAACAATTTTTAAATCAACTAATCGTTATGACTACTGTGTACATCGTTCAATTCTGTACATAGACTTAACATCTGTAAATACTAAAGTAAGTATGTACCTGTTTTGATGTTAATATTCCTAAGTGTGTAGGTATTTTTGTGTAAACAAATAACTTACCTTTGCCATTTGGTATGTAATTGTTTAAAAAACAAAATTAATACTTAGTAATGGGACCCAAAAGGTTCCGTGGTTTCTGCACTGCAGATGAAGCTGTGAAAAACTATAAAATTGTTTAAACATCATAGAAACAAGTAAATATGAACCAAAATTCAAATAAATGTAATATTTTAACAGTACAGATGAATACCTACTACATACTTTGCACAGTCTTTTAATATACATGTTGCTAATTTTATATTGAAGTTTGAATATTGAATTACTTTTTAAAGCTTATGTTGGTACTTTGCTTTCAAGAGCTGGATGGTATGGACATTTAGTATGTACTTTCATAAAATATTGGAGAATTGCAAAATATTCAATTTAACTTTACTAGTTGTTGCACGCTTTTCACTTTTCAATTCACAATGAACAAGCTTTATTACTATGATGAGCTGAATTCATACATTTGAATATATATTTATTTATTCTAATATTTTTAAAATGTGGCGCGACGTAATCAATGACCTAAATACGTACTATACAGGTAACTATATATAATGACAATTAACCTCATTCACTTACTTATAGAGCTATACTAACATAATTAGGCACTCTGGTTGCCTGCTAGGCAACAGTGCACTGATACTCGGGAGGAATTTTGATTCTATTTTCTTTTCTTTTTTGTGGTAAATACTTGTCGTGAGTCTCCAAACCTTACCCTTGTGATGGGCAATTAGTCCGATACGATAGTGAGGTGGAAATTCTTATCAAAATATCACCCCTAATCACTTTTTCGAGCAATTCAAAAAGTTGAATTTGGATTTGTTTTCAATCCTCGTTGTGCTACTGTTATATTTTACTACGTGATTCTCACTCTTCGCGGTGCTGCCGCGTAGCTTCATAGTGTATTTTTTCTACAATGTGCATGTAGTGGTTCTGTTGGGGTTTCATCCTTGTCGTGTAGATCGTATACTGTGTGGCACGGTGTAGCATCGCTGTGGTGTGGGTTTTGTGAGGGAAGGTTTGACAGCATCAGTAGCGTGGTTTAGTCTGAGGTAGACTGTATTCAAGGCGAAGACTGTAGTTTACACTCCTGTGTAGTATGTTTCTATTTGCAACCTTAATTTGTCAGGTCTAGTACCAATCAGTTGGGTGATGAGCAGTAAGCTCTGATCCTATTTTTCTTAGCTAGGTGTCGTAGGTTGTTTTTATTTTCGCTAGGTATTTACTTCCTCCCATTTAGTATTAAATCCTGTTTAAGATTAAGGCCCGTACGGGAAAATCAAGTAACGTTTCATATGTCACTGGTTATGCCATTGGCCAAAATTAAACATTTTTATAATGGGACGTCCACAATGGGCCTTATTGGCCTTGGCGGTGTCTGTGTAGATCAGTATTATGATTTACATGGTGCCCAATAAAAAATAATAATAATAATAATAAACATGTAATAGCTTGTTCGACAGGTCATTGTTAAAGCCTATTTTACAGTCAAAATATACCCACGTATCAAGCGTCATATTATAAAGGCGAGTAAAACCAAATAACAGATGTTTTTAATTTATTATTTTTTAAAATTAGAAACTGTAATAACCATTTTTTTAAATTTCAAAACTTGAAAATTCAACACGGCGCCTAAATAAAACAACGGATTTTTAATCAAAATTACATAAGCTAGTTTTCATAATAAAACATTTATTTTAGATGTTGCATTAGCACATGGAAACTATAGAATTATGCTGTACTCATAGTCATAGTGTTACTCGTAGTCATAGCTTGTACTCGTAGTCGTAGTCATACTCGTAGTTGTGTCCGAGGTGGATATGTTGTTTTTTTAAATTGCTGAAATTCTTAAAAATAGTCTTGTTTTTATAAAAAATAGAGGTGAATTAATGATTTATAATGATGTTATGCTGTTTTTTCAAAAGTGGCTCGTAGTTCGTACTTGCTTCAGAACCTACATTCATACACTACTAAAGGTGTGTATAAACATAAAATTTAAGCATTAGAGAGCCATTTATTGTCCACACTGACAAAAGCTTTTTATGGTTCCGAATAAATAACAACACTATATAGATAACAAGCGAAAATTTAGTTTTTTTGTTTATATAAGGAATCCTTTAGTAGCTCTTTCTATACTTTTCTATAACAGTGAGTATAGTAATGTTAAATGTTACTTAAATATAGAGAGTGCCCAGTCTAAAAAATCTACAACCGTGAGATGATAATCAAAGATGTCTTGAGCCTAGTTCAAAAGTTGTGAAGCTGTGGGTCAAATGGCCCAAACGTCATGGTTATGGTTTTCGACAACCCGATAAAGATGTAAGTTTCTAGGATGCCCTTGTAAACTTCATTTTTTTTATCTTAATTATTTTTTATATAGTGACCTAAAAAACCTTTTTCAAATCACTTTAGACAAATTGTTGTTAGTGATAATAAAACTATCCTGTGTTCATTTAAATTCATCAAGAAGTTAACTATGAGCATTATATTGGCAAAAACTGTCTAGTTATTAACGATGAAGATACGCTAACTGCTAAAGAAGGTATAGCGTTTAGAAATAGAGACGGGTGTGAAGATTCCTTGTGGTACAAATTACAAAATAACGGTTCACACAACATAAGTGAATTGGACAAACGTCTTGAATCCCTAAATTAGATAATAGTTTTGAAAGAATCTCATTTAAGACATCAAGATGATCATTTGTATTATTTTGTTTTTATCATAAGTCCTGTAATGGAGAAATTAAAAAATATACCTAACCCTCTTTAGAAAACTTTTTTTGCAACAATGCGTGATTAGGCTGACCTAAACCGTCAACAAGCACAAGCTTGTAATACGTTGGGTGATTTGTTTAATTGCAAACTTTTACTAACAATGCGAATAACTAGTATAGAAGATGTCACTAGTTTAGAAAAGAATAATAATTTACTTGTGATAGAAAATGCGGTAAGGACCCTTGCATTAGAAGACCTTAAAGACAAAATAGAACAACCATTTATTGTGTGGCCTAGGTTGAAATCTCCAACACCTGCTGAAATTATAGAAAAAGGTGATGTTTTTGAGAACAATCCTGATCCAATGGTAAGTTCAACTATTGTAGACGAGTTAAAATCCCTAGAATAGAAGCTGTAGAACGACATGATACGATTGAGAAAGATCCTAAACCTATAATAAGTTTAGTTGTTATAAATGAGCTCACTTATTTGTTTTTAATCTGGACGCCTCGAATAGAAGGTAAGGTTATGAGGTAAAGAAAAGTATAAATGAACCTATACATCATAATCGTGGTTTCTTGATTCTGAAAAAAGCATTACGCAACTTAAACAAACTGAACAATTTTTTAATGCTAAACTTATTTAATTAGACAATAAAATCAAACAGATAACTGCTGCTTAAAAAACGTATTATAAATTAAATTTTGTTAATAGTAAATCTGAAACAAGCAAATATTTTAATAATTAAATAAGTAACAAAGAAGAGCAGTTGCAAGCACAGCACTCACAAGAATCATTTAATTTTGCTAGACTTGTCTAGGATAGTGAATTGAAATTCAGATCTTTAAAGCAAAAATATGCTGAAATAATTCTAGATAAATAATTAAATTTCGAATATATTAAGCAATATATGCTGCATTTGAAATTAACTGAAACAATAGGTAAAGGGAATTTCAAAATAAATGTGTCATTTTAGTATCCAATTTACAAGATCAAAATTAAAACGAGAAATTACACAATAAATGTGTTATTTCAAAATCTAGTTCTCAAGTGCAAGAAAGTAAACTTGCAGATTTAGAAAATGAATGTGTCATTTTAGAATCTAGTTTCTGAGTGCAAAATTTTTTTACAGAATTAGAAAAAGTTTTAAGTTTGTACAAGATAAATATTCTACTTAAAAAAAAATAAATTCAGGGAATTACAAACAAAATTTACAATTTTAGAGTTTTATGTACAAGCGCAACAAGCTAAACTTATAGATCTTAAAACTAAAGATAATAACTTTGTACACACGTAACTAATTGAAATATTGAATTTAAAATCACAGATATTTATTATAAAAGAAATACATAGTAAAAGTTACAGAAAGACACAGAGAACTAAACAATTTTAAGCTAAAAATTAATGATAAGCAGGAATTTGACAGTTTGATTTTAGAAAAAAAAATTGAAAAATTAAAAGTAGACCTGCAGAATTATCAAACTAAATGTCAAGAAATAGAAACCACTACAAGTCAGGAAATAGAAAAAAACATGGTAGTAGGTTCACAACTTATGAGTCCTAGCAAAACTTTGAGTTGATTTCCATTTCATCAACGATTAGATTTATCTTAACATAGACCTCGCATTTTAAACATATCTAACTTTTCAATTTATAGTCCTTTAAACAGCTTAAGTAGTCCAAAAATGCCATCACCCCGTGTAAGACGAGCAATAAGTTTAAGCTCCTTAATAAATTCAGTGTCATTTGTTCAACCAAGTTCCATAAGTAGTTCGAGCTCATCAAGTTCTACTAGTTTATCTTTAACTTCCCCATTACATATTTAGATCTCTAAGAACTGTATAGTTTAAAAACATCTTTACAACGATCATGTCTTAAACTTAATTATAGTGATTTAGGATGTGCTTGACATAGTATTCATTATTATTGTAAGACTGACAACTTTAGAATTTGAAAAATTAACTCTTAAAACATAATAACTGAATGTACTAAAAAAGGATGTAAAAAACCAAGAATTTAAATAAATAAACTTGTCCTGAACAGAGCATATTATACCCAAAATATGCTGAAGGCAAGTTGTAGTTATTGTGCGAACAAGTTATCAACTAATTTTATTCGTTTAGACTACGACATCTGTTAAAATTATCTGATACCTGCCTGTTGTAAAAAGTTTCATAATCGAAATTTAATACTAGATAGATTTATTGGAATTAAGTGTCCTGATTGTGACCAAACACGAAAAATTGTAAGGCATGGGGTTTATTGAGTTAATTGTTTTTGCAGTTGTGTTAGATTTAACGGTGACTAGGTCACTATCTTAAGAGGGGCATAAGACCCCGTTAGGTTAAGTTAAGGTTGAGTTAGGTTAAGTTAAGTTAGGTTAGGTTAGGTAAGGTTAGGTAAGGATAAGTTAGGGTAAAGTAGGTTAAACTATTTATTTAGGAATGTGAAAATTCAATTTTGATTCTAGTTGTATGCATCTTTTTTTGATTCTATTACTAACTTTTAATAGCATATTCATTGGTATATGACAATTAATTTTTCATATGTTTTGTTGCATTTTTGACATTTTAAACATCCATCCCAGGAGACGGAATATTGCCGATTTTTTTGATTAGTGACAACTAGCGGATTTAACGAAACTACAATATTTTTTTTTATTTGAGATGCTGATCATGGTTTATCATTTAGAATTATAATTTATAAATAATATAAGTTAAAACCAAACGATTCAACGCTAACCAAGGCTATTGCTAAGAATACAATGCTAACGATGACAACGATAAACGATAACGATAAAACGTTAAGCTTTGAGCGATACAATGATAACGATATAATTTAATTGATAAAATAAAAAAATTAGTAAATGATATTCAAAAATACAATTAAACTAATATAATGTTCTAGGTTTATTATCTGTTACTTCAATTTGTGAGCTTTTGTTAGTCATTTAAAATATTGCAGATTTTTCAGTTTCAAAAATAATACATGTATTAGCAAAATCCATAAAAAGTATATTATAAATTTTTTAACTAAAATTAGTTTCTGCAAAAGACGTACCAATATAAATAAAACAAGTTAAAACGCTATTTTATTATTAAGTTAATTAAGCTAATTTAGGACTCCTAATGAAATATTCTTCATATTGTTGTATACTTATAACTCCAAGTATTTCTATTGGTTTAGTTTTTAATCTTGCTTTTATAAAACAAGTGTTTTTATTCATTAATATTACCTTTGTATTAATGTTACCATCTAAATCTGCAAGTATTAAATCTTTTAATGCAATTTTAGTTTGTTTAAAACGTTTAATTAATTTATTCATTTAAATATTGTCTTTTCTAAGTTTTCTTTCACTTTCTTTAATTTTTGTATATATTTCAATGTTTATATTACTGTCTTTAATAAAATTTTTAATTAAAGAACGCTTTGTTTTTACTGCTGTACTATAAGGTAGTTTTTTTTAAATTATTTGTTTAATTAATAGTATCATCGTTTATGCCTTTAATAAAACCTATAAGATTCTCTGTTTCACTGGCTTTAATAGTCACAGTATCTTTTAATTTATCTGTCACAACAGTAATTTTTTTATTTCAGCATCATTATTTTGTATTTTATTTATTAAATTTAGTTTTTTTTAAAATATCATTATTTTTATATATTCAAATTTTGAGAAAATTCAGTAAAAGTCAAGTTTCATATCATAACGTACCTTCTAAAGACCTAATAGTGCTACGTATGCTATTATAAATTATCTACTATTATTTAAAATATTAGACATTAACTGTAAACTTAAATCTTAAGCATTTGTACTAATTTCTTGTAATTTATAAGTTAAATATACAATATCTGATTTTAAATAATTAAATAATTATATAGGTGGTCCATGATTAAAAATATCAAAATGATATTGTTTTTTATTTTTTTAATACCATAAAGTCTAAACGGTTCCTGGGTATTTATTGCTATTAGGATTAAATACCAAGTTCGTCATTCTTAGGTTTTAATCATAAATTATCGCTCATGTAAACTCCTTTAAAAACATGTTCAATTTATTATCAGTCTATGATAAATAGTACGTTATGGATAATCTCTAGTTATCAGTGGTATGATCCATAAGTCTATTATGGAGTGTGAATCTCAGATGAAAAGTAAAATGTTCCGGAGGAACAGAAAATAAATAAGATGCTGTTGCTCTGGCGATCAGTCTAAGATTAGTTTATCGATCATTCTTTTGGTCTGAGCATGGCGCGGTTTGGTAAAATTTTGATATATCAATGTTTACATATGTTTTAGTACAATAGTACATGAGAGTACTGTATAATCGAATGTGGACTGACGTGTCACTACAATAGTATGGATGCTGTAGAGGAAATGAATATAACTCTACCATCCTGTATTGTGAAATATACATGCTTGGGTAGCTGCAATAAAACAATAAAATATAATTGCTAGTTGAAGGATGACGAGAGGGAACATTCCCGAATCGTCAGCACAAATAATGTCCAATGCTTTTGTATAAAGAAGCTCACTAACTTGACTTCTTAAAGTTTGACAATTATTCTGAAATATTCATCTCCATGTGAATGGAGATGTTACAATTTGTAAGTAACTTGAATCTCTGGTTAGATAAGTCTATTTGCATGTATATAATAATCCAATGATTGCTTAAGTAGAACATCTCATGATAATGAAATGTGCTGAATCCCTATTTACCAATTACGGGATTGAAATGATACGGATTTGCCATAACGCAATATCCTACAATATGTATGATTAATATAATGTAATACGTACTATATGTATAGTCACAAGTATCTACATTTAACACCTCCTATCTATATAGGGAAAATATGTCTATATTATATAATACATCCTAATTACATAGGTACATGTATCTATATTTTAACACCCTGCTTTAATTTGAGGTAAAAGAATAAAATGAATGATCCGAGAATTGATAAATCTCTAATATAGACTATTAAGATAATAACTGAAATAAAATCTGAAATGAAATGAACTGGAAATAAAATTTAAAATATTAACAAAAATAAATTTCAACAAAAAACATAATAATAATTACTACTCCCTATAAAATCGAATCTGCCTAATGAGATGATCCAGGTGATCTCCGTAAACATGTTGTCCAGTAAGTTGAGTGTCTTGTACTCCTAGCCACTTGTTGGCTGTCCAGTCCATGTAGGAAAAATGTCCATCTGTCCAGTGTCTCGTGCAGAGATGTCATCTGGGTAATAGCTGCTGATGAGCGCAAGTACTGGGTCTTGGTCGGCAGGTACATCGCTCGACTCGCCAGGTTTTATCCATCCAAACTTCGGTCCGAATGTTTGGAGATATATGTCAATCAAATATGGCTTCTGATTATAGAGAAGATATTTGAGGTCAAGAACTGGTAGTCCATATATAAACCAGTAAATCAATGCATACGTCAACATGACTAGCATGATGTTCTCCTCTGAAAATCGGTTAATTTCAGGGATGTCTCGGTCGAGATAGCTTTCTCGAGAGTATGGCTCGTTCTGAGGCTTATGATTCGACGTCTCGTACATATCATTCAATGCTATGATACTACGGAGTCTTCCAGGAATTTCAATTTCTTGTAAATTTGATAGTGCCAGTTAAAACTCGGCTTTCAAAAACTGCGAGGGAGTCGCATCTGCCCTCCTGACTGTGTACAGTCTTCCATTGTGTTGACTTGTAAGTCCAACTGGAGTATGGATGAAATAATTATGATAATGATGGCTGCGGACCGTCCCGTGTTCCAGCGATTCAGGGGATTTCCTAGCGTCACGAAATTTTATCATGATGCAACCTGCAGTCCCAAGTGGGCACCTTGCTGAGGTCGAGTTATACCAGGCGAACTCTTTTCGTGACGGTTGCAAGTACTTAACATTTTCCGGGTCCAGGTCCTGGTTCCCGCCTTCTATGTTATTCAAATGAATTGGTTTCACACATTCATGGTCGCTGGGACCTAACCTTCTGGGGTTATTCTCGTCGAACTTCAGGGTGCTTTCCCCGTAGTATGGGATTGCATTCTGAGTGAGAGGTCGCTTGTTCGTGATGAACTGTTTCAGTATACTCCCGGGGTAGCCAGGTGTATTTGTCTCCAATCTCCATGCTGAGAGAGACCGTAATATGCTGATCCAGCAAAAAGATTTCTTATACAGAAATGGATGTGGATAGTTCAGATATCGGGAAAAACAATTATTGCTTTCACAAATTTGTTCGTTTTGATAGGAGATTGCATTCTTCCTATGTTGCCCGGGTCTTTGCTGTGTGTCAGATACGTCCATTTCTTGGACACATGGTATAGAGTCTGCTTCTGTTGCTGGTGACCTTTTCTCTGCAATTCGGCGCTGCCTATGCCTTTGAGTTTTTCAGTCTGATTGTAGCTTTATTTGCTCTTCGTGGATGTATGCTTGACAATTATACTCGAAATTGATCTGGTATTTGTGTTCAGCTTTCCCATGCGTAAGTGGGATTCTATAGAGACCTTGCTTCTCGTGAAGTAGATTTGGAAATGGGAAATCAAAACTTAAAATACTATTTCCACTCGATTGAATCTTGTTTCGGTTGCTAAGTTACTGTTGAAACAATAGAGGGGGATTCTTCTGTCTGAGTGCTTCCGTAACTCTTGAATTTGGAAAGACTCTTTGACATCCCTGTGACTTCGGAATAACCAAATATCGTGGTTGACTTGTATTCCTGTCACTTGGCTTTCTCTGATAGAAAGGTTTTTCTGCTCCTGTCTGACGGAGGCTTGTTTTGTAGTTATTTAATGGAATACCATGAAAACAGTTAAAATTCAATATCGACTCATTGCTCGTCTTCGGTCCGTAGTTCACTCCTACCTGACGTAAAACTTCTGTAGCTGTGGTAGCTAAACTGTATGAACTATATGGCGTCTTCGATGAGGTTACTTGATTGTAGGCTTGATGTCCTTGAGCTTGGACATTTCTCTTCCTCTCGTAGGAAGGTCGTAATCGCTCTGTATTCATATTAAACTGAATAAGCTTGGCTGGGACATTTCTCTTGTGTGAGTACTGCATTTCTTCGACTTTCTTCGTGATTCTGGAGAAAGGAATGTATTCTTGGCTGTCTTCCCGATGAAGACTTCCTTCATATAAGGCGTTTTCTAATTCATCTGCCTTTCCAACTATTGTTGAGCATTTCAATTGTTCCTCGTGGTGGCTTCCACTTTGAGTACTGGTACTTGGTAATTTTTCATTTCTTTGAATAGTCAACTGGTTCAAAGCTTCGACAGTTGCTTGATTGTTCAGGTACTTGCTATGCTTCTGATGCCTACGTCTCTGGGACTTGATACATTCAGACTGAGTCCTGTTTCCTTTTTGGTTTCCCGGCAAATTTCCCTCGCTGTGGAAACTCGGAGAATTTTCTGTGCAAGTGCGGTATGGGAAAATCTTTTGGGTTATCCAGACTGCATAGATTCTTTCTGATTTATTTGACAACCTGATCGGCGTGGCGACGATAACAGTAAAGTTACCTGAGATTGTCTTGCGTCCTTTCGCGCGTAGTCGTACGTTCTGGCAAGTGTGCTTTCTCGGGGTTGAGAAAGCAGGTTTGTTAGTAATTTTCCTAGCACTATATAGTTTGCTTCTTCCAATGAGATCTAAGCCACGAATCGTCGAGGGTCGTGACGTAATTCTTGATGATTTTCGGTTCCAAATTGTTTGGGATTGTTGAACTCGAATAGAGAAAAAATTTTTCATTAGTTTCGGTGAAGGTACGGACTTGGTCCTCGTCTTCTCACTTGCCCTTTGCGTATTTATCATTTCTGGAGAGTACGATCTGTATCTCTGTCTTTGTATGCTTACATTTCTCGGAGGTTCGGATCTGCTCCTGCTTCTCCATGTACTTCCACTTTTGATTAGGTATATTAGCATATGTGGGTCCTTAACATTTGAGTTTCGTTCTATGTGGATTTCTGCTGAGGAAGAAGTGAAAACTATTCGTTCCTTTGCAGTTATGATTATTCTTGTTATTACATGTAACCACTCTGATGTGGGTTTTTTTTATTCCTTCCTGTGTTCGGAATTCTTGTATCAGTGGCTTTCACGTCGTCACCTGTGTCTTTACCTACAAATTTCACTTTTGTGGTTAAAGCTTTCTTTCTCGACCATATTCTGCTCACTCTTGGTCTTGGATAGTGCGTGGATTCATGAACATGTCTATTGATCCATTTTTCGCCTAGGAATATCCTTTCGGCATAGCAGCATTCAATCTGGGCATCGATTATCTTGATGAATTGATGCAGAGACACTTTCAAATTCTGAAACTCATGCTGAGCTTCATTCCAAATTAATCGCGAAACTTGCGTGTAATTTCTTCTGACTGTGAAGATTACAGTTTCAATCGAATTTCTTGGGGTAGTAGAACTCCCAAATTTTCCACGTCTTAAATTAACTTCCTCTTCTGTGTAACAACAAACTGAGAGTGTGTGGAACGGATAACTGCCTTTTATAGGGCTTGATCCTAATGTGACCGGAAAGTGTTGGCAAGGGCTTACGCGGTGGCCTTGGCTTTCTGCGTTGTCCTGCATGAACATAACTAACCTTTCAAACGCACTTTCTCCTTCAAATGTTGAAAACATGCTAATGAGTGTCTGGGCCTTTCTTCTAAGGGCTTTCTTTTTGAGTGAGAACTCAGTGTCGGTCCTATTCATTTGGCAAACCAGTGATGAGTCCGGATATTGATACTTTCCTATTGATAATTCTGAATTCGGTTCCTCTTCAATAATGATTGGTGAGGTTTCCTGGTGGATCTGCTTCCCTGGTTGGGGGATGCCATGATCAGATTTGTATGTTTTATACTTACTTTCTTTTGTGAGGATTTCTCTCTTGGCTTCATTGGTTTCAAGGCTTAAGTTACTGCTGTCTGATGAAAGCTGAAATGGCTTCTCACCTCTGTGACTATTAAGTCTGTATTTCCAAAATTCTTTTGTTCGGTTTCGTTTTCTAGTGGTCCCTTCTACTTGTGAGATTAACCATGAATTTTCTCTTTCTGATGTGTGTGTGATGACGCGCAATGGAGGTCCTTTTTCAGGTTGATATCCCCTATAACTTTCTCTTTCACTGTCAGGTGATTGAGAATGCCATCCAGGAACAGATTGAATGTGACCAGGCTTACTTGCTTCGGCTGGGTTTAAATGATTCCAATTTAGAATAGTTCTCCGTTTTGTTTTGTATGATGAGAGTTGCTTTCTGATAGAATGTCCTTTTGACATGGTGAGAAATAGCATCAATCCTATGAGTAGGATTGTGTGAAGTCCTTTCTTCATTCTGAGACCTGTATACGGTCTTCTTTTTTTAGGTGAGATTGCAGCTGTGTGCTTTTGTATATCTTCGTGATTCGAGGAGTCTTGGATCACCTCTTCACTTGATGGTCCAGGCTTACTTCTTTTGCTGGAGCTATCGGTTTCGACTAATGTCTCCGATTCGGACTTGTCACTTTCTCTCTTTGTAGGAGTTCGTACACTGGGACATACCATGTGTACGGTCGGTTGCTCAACGGATTGAGTACTTGTATCCGGATCCTTGCCTTCAGCAATCCTGGGAAGGAAATTTGTCTTCCAAATTGCTTTTCTATCTTCAGGTGTGAGAATTCTTCTTTCGAACCACCTGGTCTTAATAGCTTCTTGTGTGGGTAGAGAACTTATTCGATCCACTCTGTACGGTCCTCTTAGAGTACCTTGACTTAATCTCTGGAAGTATTTCTTGTTTAATACTTCTCTGACTGGAACTCTCTGGCTTGAGATGCGTAGGTTCCGCTTGTTAATTTCCAGTCGAATCAGCGTGACAGCCTTAACGAAGAGGTCTGTTTGTAGAAGCTCTTCTTTTTCATGTAATGGCTTGATGAGGTCCATCTCTACCATTTTTCGGAGGTACCATAATTTTCTCTGGTCCTGCCGTGACCATCGATCTTGGTCGTCTTGCTTATAGATGAGTTTTCATCCAAAGTCTGAATCTGATAGGTGTACTATGGGTGTGAGCCATTTCCGTACCGTTAATTCACATAGATGTAAGTGAATGTTGACCGCTGGGGTGTGTAAGTCAAAAAATGTACTGACTTCAATTTCTTCTAGAGTCTTATGCCTGTCTACTTCTTTGCGTGATTGCCAGTAGATTGCGGCCTTGTTTAACGTAATTACCCCTCCTGTCAGGAGTAATGTTCCAGTTGAATCCACGGTGTAGCACGATTTCGCTTGTACTTCCACCTGTACTTCTTTGAGCGAAGCGTTTCCTTCTCTGTGTACATCTCTCTCCCTCCCAAGGGGAATCGCAGCAAACCGGAGATTATTGTACATAGTAGTCCATAAATATTGCAGAATTCTCTTGGCTGCGGCATAATCTTGTACCGTATAATTGTTATGGACGGATTCAATTCTTTCGATTGCGAAAGTAATGTCTGGTCAAGTGGCATCTCGAATTTGCAAAAGTTCACATATTAGGTTGTGACACTTCTTGTAGTCGTATTCTGACAATAACTGAGAATCTTCTATCTCTTCGTTGTCGTATGGAAGTGTCGCTTCTTCCGTGGGTTGACGTCCGTAGTCAATTTAAACTTGTTTGATCTTGTTTGCTTGTGTAAGGCTTACGTGGGATGCTGTCCTGGAGATTTCGATAATTATCCAGGTATTCGGAAATAAATTTCTCTCCGCTTCAAACATCCTTTTTAGGTCTGCTGCAAGTATGTAAATGTCTTGACTGTGTGTGGCAGATGCTAGAACTTCCTGTCCGTTGATTAGTAGGTAAGTATGATATGTTTTCCCGTGGGGATCCGTGTAGGATTGAATATACAAGTCTTTATCGTATTTGCTTTGCTTGTAATGTAGTAATAGTAAGAATTAATGTGTCTTGTGTCTCGATTTATTGCTCAGTACGAGACCACTAAGACTTGAGTTCACGGGATATACCAGTCGATGACCATGGCTATATCCCTCTGGAGGTTCCAAGTAAATTTTTTTCCCTTCAGTCCGATTCATCTCTGCTGAGGGTCTGAGTAGAAAAGTTGCCAGGTATTTTCCGCGAATACCCGCGTCAGCTAAAATAAGTCTTGACGTTATTTGGCATGCGTCGGTCGTAATGAGATCGTCTAACCTGATGAAGCTTTCATCTTCGGTTATGATGACCACTTTAGAAAGATAACGGTCATTTTCTTCTGTGTGGGTGTATGTCTACGCTGTCTTCAATACTTTCTGATTGCTGGGCGTTGTAGAAAGTTTCCATGTGCCACTTCGCATGTGGGCTTCGATTTCCTGGTCCATTGATCGGATCCAGTGCAGGTGTTCTGAGGTTCGGATTGCCTCTTGATAATTGTTTGGATTTTGAATCCCGTTGCCGTGGTAGGCTCTAAATATCACTTTCTCTGGTAATAAGTGATAATGATTTCGTATGGAGCGCTTTGATAAGACGGCTGTGTCTAGCGATTGAGACTTGGAACTTGTCTTCTTATCCGAAGTTGTGGCGAAGCGATCTCGCTTGGATTCCGCTGTGTTACTTCTTATTCTACCCGTTTCCTTCCCTTGATGGGGGGTGGTAACCGTAGATTCGTCTGATTCTTGCTCGTTGTAGAGGCTTGTAGGACTTCCTGTGTGTAGCACATGTCGGAAGTTCATGATGAAGTAACCCGTATCGGTGGGGTTCCGTCTGACTGTCTTCGCTTCCATCATCTTCTCGTCTTGAGAGTTGTAAAATGCCCAATAATTCTCGTTTCCGTGGAAGGATAGTCCCATGCTCTTGCAGGCGTAATCGACTGAGAATATATTGGAGCCATTCGGTAAATACCAGACATTCGGTATTTCCATTTGCTTCCATTTGCTTCCATTGAAGGCTTTAAGGATTACTGTCCCAGTTCCGGGTGATTCCACTTCTTTTCCGTCTGCTAAGATAACTGTGCGGTTCTTCTCTTGAGTTTTGAGGGGGCCGTAAAACCAATCTATTCGTCCGCAAATGTGGACTGTGGCTCCCGAGTCGCACGTCCAGTGGAATTGTAATGCCAGGGAATTAACAATTTCTATTCCTGGGTTGTCCATGTTGCTGGAGCTGCCTGTAGTAAGGTCTTGTGTCTGTGAATAGAACTTCTCAACTGAATGAAGACTCTGCGCGCCTCCAGGTTGCTTTGATATGCTTAGGCTGGAGGTGGGGGCTTCTTGAGAATTCTGATGATTGATTCGTACCATGAGTACTTTATTCTGTTGACCTTTCTGTGTACGGTCGGTTTCTCTATTTTCGTCCTGATGACTAATAGATGAGGGCTTATCATTTTCGGCTTGTTGCCTTTTTGTGGGTATGCACCATCCGTCTTGAGAACAAACATGTTCTTTATTGATGATCCTCGGAATTGCCTTGAGCAATTTAATTGTTTCCTCGTTCTTTTCTATTTTGAGGCAGAACGTTTCCGGATTATATGATAATCCTTACGTGCAGTACTTTCGAGTGGGTTGACTCATTTTTTGAGTTTTCTGTAGCACGCATTGTTTGCGTCTATGTACTGGCTTTTGACACCAATTACAGGGTAATTGTGTATTCTTCTGTGATTGTATTGTGTCCTCAATGTCTGTGCTCTTGCTTGAAGCTATGAGTTTCTCGTACCATTCTGGAAACTCTGGTTCTTCTTGACGTATTAGTTCCTCATTTCCTTTCGAAAATATGAGGCAGGTCAAAACATGACACATGTACTCTTCTCGTTCTTCTTCTTTTGAGAACGGATTTTTCTTAAGTTCCTCCCGTATTTGTGACGGGGTACATGTAGGGATGATACTCCCTCCTAATGTGCCTGGGGCTTCAGCTGAAGATATTCTCGGATATCCAGCGTTTCGTTTTTCTTTAATTATTGAGAGTTTTCTCTGTGTTTTCTCTAGAATTGATTCTAGGTACCGAATTCTATCTTCGAATTCTGAATGATTCATTCCATTGTCTCTCTCTTCGTCACTGTCTGACCATGTATCTCCTATGGTATAATGTTCTTCATCCGGATTTGAGACGTGAGATAACGTATTTGAGTCGAATGCTGTGCCTTTTGAGTTCTGATGTGACTCTTTCTCGTACTGAGGAATTTCGATCAATAAATCTATGAAGGGCTTTGTAATTGTTGAGCTTTTCTCAAGAATTCTATTTCTTTCATGTGCCATTGCATGGCTTTGTCAAATGTGTCTTGGCAACATTGACTGGGCATTTCGACTAATTCCCATGGATAGGGAGATTCTTGCGGTTGAACTGTGACCGCTGGCTCGCGTTGGAGACTTTGATTTGAGTCCGAATTCTGTGTATTCGAGGACTTTAACAATGACTGGGGAGTATCATGGTTCTCTCCCGTTTCGTCTTTAATCTTGATACGGACCATGAAAACTTTATGAATTTCGTCCGTTTTCGTGTCACATGATGACAATGTATCCTTTGTCTCTGTTGACTGGATAATTTCTTTAGAATTTTCAGTTTCATGTTGATTGACTGAACTCCCTCCGACCGTGTGTAGGTCTGGGGTAAGTTGAGAGGGAATGCCCGCGCCCTTCTGTTTCTTGAATTTCTTCGACCGAGGCGGTTTCTCGGGATACAATAAATTTCCAGAAATAGGGCAATGCAAAGGCGGAACGTTCAAGTTCACATTGTCCGTGTCGGGGTTGAGAACGAATTTAAAATTGTTCATGTTACCCGTGGCTGGCGCTGACGCAGTGGGGTCAGACTTTTCTAATGCTGGGCTTATGATGCCAGGCTTATAATCGGCTGAACTTGCTTTTTCAGGCTTTTTCGGGGCTGAGCTTGTGTCCTCAGACTTATCCTGTGCTGTTTCGAATTTTGTATATTCTACAGACTTGGCTCCTTGAATTAATTCTTCATAAGTCGGAGGCTTTTCGTTTCTGGAATTTTCAGATTGATTCCTAACGATTTTCGAATCTTCTCTTTGATTCTTATCCATATCGGCACCGGGTACTTGTGCCCTGTCTGACGGAGTCTGAAGGGGGATTGTCCCTTCCTTTTGGGGTTGGAATTCGATGTCGAATCTTTCCATAGCTTCAATTAAGCGTTTAAATGTCCGCTCGTAATTCGGGAGAATGCTCCACTTGTCGAGGAAATCTCTGTAGAATTTCTTCCTCTTACTGATTGTGTGGAGGGCTAGCTTTACCAACTCCGTATCTGAAAATCCGTCAAATTCTTGAATCAGAACTGCCTGAATATCTTGTATTTCTTGAAGATATTGACTGCCCGTTCCTTTGATTTTCAAGTTATACAGGTGCGAAATTACGTCTTCTTTTGACTGTTTCTGTCCTGTCCGAAACTTTGTTCTGAAGGTTTCTACCATTTCATAGGATTCTTTGCAGTAAAAGATATCCGGTAGTAGGTCCGTGTCGACCGTATTGATAATCAATTCTTGATTATATGCATCCGCATCGAACCAGGCATTGGTGATGGCTGTATTGATGGCTTTCGGAAATGGGAGATACTTCTGTCTTTTCCATGACTCGTTAATGATTTCTTCATTAATACCGTTTGTTACGGCTTTTGTAATTTCTTCTTCCTATTCTTCGGAATTTCCTTGCTCGGACAATTTCAGGATATTTTGAGATTTCGTCTCTGCGGACTTCTCAATTTTCAACGGACTTATTGAGTCTTGTAAATTCTTGATTTGCCGTTCTTTTTCGAGTAATTCATTCTGAAAATGAATTCTCAATTTCTCGTACTGTTGGTCAAAGTATTGATTTGCCCCCAACAGGAGATCTTCGGGTGTGGGTACGGTCTTTTCATAGCTGAAATCTCCATTTCTTACGACCCGCTTGATATCGTATAATTCTACTCCGTCGTATGGCTTTACGATGAACGGAGGCTCGAATTCGTCATAATTTCGTCCTTCGGATGAGGATCCTGGACTGTTCTGTCTTTCGGACATGAGTCCTAGACTTTTCTGCCTTTTGGACTTGTGTCCTAGGTCTTTGAGTCCTTTGGATAAGAATCCTGGACTTTTGGAGTCTGACGGAGGTAGCACTACCGTCTTTTTCATTTCAAAATTGATTTTTATCGGGGTTTGATACTACCAGGATTTACTAAATGACCTGAAGTTTAGTTGATAGCTCCTGGATTAAAAATATGCCAGGGCACGAGGGGCTTAGAAGATTAATAAATGCACTCGAAACTGTGAGCGGCTGGTAGTGCGCCCTCAACGGAGGTACGTAGCGTTCAGAAGTTAATTCTATTCTTTTCTTGAATTTCGAATTTTCAATGCTGATCCTTTTGATCCTTTTCTGAGCTACTCTTCTCCTCAGATATTTCCACTATCAGAATTTCCTTTTTAGAAGATAATTGATAGCTTATTTCCTCGAGTTTACTTACTTAACCTTCTTCGGATCCGCTTGTTAGGCGGTTCTTTGGGTTTAATTAAGTATAGTAGTGTCGTTAGCTCGCTGCTGTAAAGATGAGATCTTTTCCAAACGGATTAAATAGATCTGTTCTTTTATTCTTTTCCAAACGGATTAAATAGGATATGAGATTCTTTTCCACAATGGATTAAACAGAATCTATAAATATTCTTTTCCAAACGGATTAAATAGAAAATTTTTAGTCTTTTCCTAACGGATTAAATAGACTCTTCAAAATATTCTTGTCCAGGGGATAAACAGAATTATTGTGGCTGTGCTTAACTTTTCCAAGTAGATTAAATAGTTAGCACGAAGTACCGAAAACTTGGTTTTCTAAGATTGAATTATACAGGAGAGCTTCGGGTGCACTGGCCAGTGTCTTATGGGAAGTTTTCCTGTCTTTTACTTTTTGTAAATCAGTGTAAAATAAGCTTGACCTACGGGGTCAATTGTGACCACTGTCTCAGCCGTGCTAATAACGTAATAAATAGTACGCTACGGATAATCTCTAGTTATCAGTGGTATGATCCATTAGTCTATTATGGAGTGTGAATCTCAGATGAAAAGTAAAATGTTCCGGAGGAACAGAAAATAAATAAGATGCTGTTGGTCTGGCGATCAGTCTAAGATTAGTTTATCGATCATTCTTTTGGTCTGAGCATGGCTCGGTTTAGTAGATTTTTGATATATCAATGTTTACATATGTTTTAGTACAATAGTACATGAGAGTACTGTATAATCGAATGTGGACTGACGTGTCACTACAATAGTATGGATGCTGTAGAGGAAATGAATATAACTCTACCATCCTGTATTGTGAAATATACATGCTTGGGTAGCTGCAATAAAACAATAAAATATAATTGCTAGTTGAAGGATGACGAGAGGGAACATTCCCGAATCGTCAGCACAAATAATGTCCAATGCTTTTGTATAAAGAAGCTCACTAACTTGACTTCTTAAAGTTTGACAATTATTCTGAAATATTCATCTCCATGTTAATGGAGATGTTACAATTTGTAAGTAACTTGAATCTCTGGTTAGATAAGTCTATTTGCATGTATATAATAATCCAATGATTGCTTAAGTAGAACATCTCATGATAATGAAATGTGCTGAATCCCTATTTACCAATTACGGGATTGAAATGATACGGATTTGCCATAACGCAATATCCTACAATATGTATGATTAATATAATGTAATACGTACTATATGTATAGTCACAAGTATCTACATTTAACACCTCCTATCTATATAGGGAAAATATGTCTATATTATATAATACATCCTAATTACATAGGTACATGTATCTATATTTTAACAGTCTAGCATCTTTATATATTTCTTTATTTGGTAATGCTTTCATGGATAGGGTTTTAAAAAAACCTGATCTAGTTTTATTTTTAATTTTGTTTTTATGTATTTTTAATTCAGCTAAATTTTTACCTTGTAATTTTTCAACATTACCTGCATTACCAACTTGACTTACTTTTCTCTGCCAGCTACTACACCACCAATAATAGCAGATGATTTAGTAATCAATAGCTAATGTTTATACATTGACCATCTGATGATTTTAAATTTTTATTATTACCTGCGGCTATATTAATTTGTTTGACTGGTGCTAAAGTAAGCCTAGTAGGATACACATTTTCGGCAATAAAGTGTTTTTTATTAGGATGTGATAATACACTTTTTTTAGCAAAGACATCTTCAATAGCTGTATATTCATCTTAGGTTGAAGCAATATTATTATTCGTTTATATGAAAAAAAAATTTATATATTTAACTTTTTATATTATCTGTTGCACTCAACGACATAACTCGTTCTCTTATAATAATGACATATGCAATTTTATTTCATTGTACATTTTCACTAAAATTTGGCATGTATTTTATTACTTTTTGTGTTTTTAGTAATACTTTCTGCTAATAATAAATTTAAAAAATATATCAGGTTAAAATCTTAGATTACCTTATTTATAGCTAGACATTTTTGTATTGAAATCCATATAGGAAACTTTTTAAGATAGTTATTATAATTTTATTATAAACAACATCATTTGTACTAGTATTTGCTTGAGCACTAGATTTAGATATAGCAGTACCATCAATAACTCTATCTAAATGAACAGAAACTTCTAATCCTTAAACTATTTTACCATAAAATCCAAAGATATGTAAAAATGGAATTAAAATCAAGCTTTACCTTTGTTATTTGCTGTATTATTTTAATAATAAATTATGTTTATTCGAAAATCCAAGATTGTTTTATAAAGTTGTTGAATATGTATTATCACTGAGAGTCAATCATTGAGTATGACCATATTTGAAACTTTAACCTTCGTGATGTATTAATAACCCTTAAATTGAAGTGGCATGTCCTGAATTTGTGAATTCGTGGACCGTTGTATTATCAATTTTTAATTGCATCTTATCAAAACAAAACATTAGACTATTTATAGCTAATGCAATCAACTCTGTTTCTGCATATCTGGCTTTATCTGCTTGTTTAGATAAACCAACTTTGATGATAAATTCTTGAATCTCTAATAACATTTAATTATTCACATTATCTACTTAAATTGTTATTTAGGTAGCTTAGTTTAAATGAGAAGTTTTTAATAGATAATTATAATAATTAAGTTAAGTTAGGCTTTATTTACGAGTCAGATAATTCAACCTACAGCTGATTTACAATAACGGACTTCCGTGATATACTATGCTATACCTAATTAAATAAAATTACCAATACAACTAAATCGAAATCAATAAAATTAAATTAATCTCCAATATTACACAATTAACCAATTTAAAAATAAAAGAGATGAACAATCATACATCAAACCAATGTTATACCCAAGACATCAGAAAATGTCCAATTATGTTTCAAAAAGGCCGATGCATAAACTACATGTTATGTTCCCTTGTTGTTACATAATAATTATTTAAATTAGACTTAAAAATGCCCACATAGGTAACATCATTCTTCTTATTAAATTTAACATCATGCAGCAAATTATACCATAGCTCTACTGAGCGAAATACAGGTGATTTCCTGCAGCATTAAGTTCTAAATCCAGCATATTCAAGAGGCTTACTACATCTAGATTTAGTAAATCTAGTTTATTGATTAAATTTAAAAATGCCATTTAGACTCTATATTCGATCCATACTTCACCAGCTTACATACAAATACAAGACATAAATAGTTAATACGCTCGAATTTAGACAGTGTATTGGTAAGTTGAAGTAAAAGTGACTCTGCAATCCCTTTTTTCCTTGAGAGTACAATAGGTGGGCTGCTAAAGAAATTAATTATCTTATTAATCTTATTTTGAATAAATCTTACTATAGAATTCAACTAACCGTGAATCTCCATCATTATTGATTTATAGGAATTTATTTATGTGAACCGTGCCTATGACAACATTCCCACAACTTCAGTCAGTGGTTTATGGAATTATGCGCTTATGCATTTACTGTATACTACACATAGCCATAAATAGTAACCATGGTGCATACCTACTTCAAAAATTAAATCACCTTATGGAAAAACAACGGTTCAATCAACAATTAATTTATTTTCATAATAATTTTCATCTACAATTTAATTAAACTACCAGTCCGGCACTCTGTCTGCCGCCGTCACTCCTTCTCCTTTACTCCTTCCTTACATATAATAGATCCAAAACCGAGAGCAAAATTTTTGTGTTCATAATATGGGCGCGCAGATTTAATTTTGCAATTCCAACTTTCAAATCAGAAATCAGAATTCACTCACTGTAATTCAGAACAGTCACCACTACCACCATTGCTGATTTCATTTTGGATTTCACATTCATCTTAATTCTACGCAAAGCGTTTGCTGTCCATGTAACAGATTACAGTTAATGCAGCTGTTAGTGATTAAATGCAGTTTTAATTAGGATCAGTACAGTGTTGTTAATTATTGTTACTATTGTGTTGGTATTTGATATTTGTATTAAAGTGATTGAAGGACAACATGTAATGTTTTACATAAAAATAGATAAACAATTTAGTACCACTGCGCTGTGCAGAACCAAGTAGAATAAGCGAAAGCCAACACTACTCTATAATCTTACTTTTTCTCTATGCATGGATCCATTGACACTTTCCATTGAGTAAAAAAATGAGTAGAAAAATAATTAAAGTTTACAGTTAAAGTGACAGAAAGTTGATAGCCCAGTCTTGAGAACTGATTGAAATTGTGAATATTATATTAGTAAATTTTCAAATACTATCCTGGGTTTGGTTTTTTGCGTCAAACACCATTACCAACTGACTAAAAATATGAATATTAATAGGTGTTAACAATAATTAGCATATAATTAAACTAGGAGAATGCCTGTCACAAGACCGTAACTACCGGGAGGGACGTTCGGGGGAAAGGAAATAGTTTTTCTATGGGTTTAGTAATGGATCATTTGTAAATTGTTGCTATTATCCGATAAGCAGTAATAAGGAGAGGATATGATGTAACAGCCAGGAAGACAAGTGTGATTAAATATCAATAGATGACATTAGCAGGGTGGGAGGAGGGGTCTGGGGGGCTCCAAGTAAGCTTCATGCTACTTACCAACAGATTTATGATTAAATGGGGAGAGAATATGATGTAACAGGCACGCAGACAAGTCACATCGACCAATTTATTCTTGGGATTATTACATAGTAATGGGTAACGTTAGCAGGGGGTCTGGGAGGGGGGAAAGCGCCTTCAAGTTTTGAGAACTAATTGGAATTATAAATAATAGTAGATATATATAATAACTAGGAGTAGGGCCCATTGCCATGCAACGGGATTGTTGTGAGGGCCCTCTCGGTCTGTGGAACAAAATTTTAAAGAAATTGTGCTCAGTTCCATAGACCTAAAGGGCCCTTACAACAACTCCGTTGCATGGCAACGGGCCTTACTCCTAGTTGTAGATAAGTCTCGGGCTGATCACCCCATACAATGGAGCAGTAGTCTAGAATTGAGAGTAAATATGACTACTTGTTTATAGACGGTTATGGTTTTGTTGTTGGTTTATTAATGTGTTTAAATGGGGGGGGGGAATCAAGACAGAAGGGAGGGGTACGTCTTCATATTAAAGATGAAGGGAAAGAGATTAAGGGATGCTGGGAGAAAAATCCGGGAGCTATGAGCTAGGCAAGGAGAATAGGAAGAAATACAGAGGGAAAGATAAATAGATAGATAGATAGGGAGGTAGGTAAGTAGGTAGGTAGGTGTACGTTATGGTTGGGTAATAAATGCGTAATGTATGATGCGATTTGAAGTAATAAGATGCAATTTAATGAGACAGAAGAAAGCGAGTTCATGCATAGTCAGTGTTTCCAATTATTTGCGTCTGTACCAAGAAGTGCTTAATCTAATGCAAACTGAGACAGCAATGTAAGCATGTGTGCAGCGCCATATAATAAGATGCATTACACAGGCCAGTCAAATTATGTATGAGCTGTATAAGTACACAAGGCAGAATTATATACAAGTCCACATGGTTTTTGAATTTATTACAATTTATACAGCATTTATATACATGAAATATAGCACATTCAACTATTCAACGGTATACTTAACAGTATATAAATTATATATCTAGATTACATCTACACTATACTAAATATTTATACACTTCTTACAAGCTAGAATTTAGTATTTAAAAAATATATGTAGTTCAAAACTAAAATTGACATTAAACAGCTAGCTTGCTAGGTTGCTTATATACTAAACAATTAAAGAGAGAGAAAAATTTAATTAAGTCACTGCTACACAATTGCAATAGCCTAACAGCTCAGTATACAAAACAAAATTTTCCTAATTAAAATTTACACGTTTTTATAAGACAAATTTTATACGATTTTTAGGAAGTACGAAGTAGATTTGCATCTAACACATTAAATATATCACGGGTATTTTTAGACCCCAATAATTGTAATTTTAGTTTGCCCTTTAGCTATAAAGATATTTTATATAAGTCAATTTTTTATTCTGTAATAGTTGTATATCTATAGTATTATAATAATGTAACCTATGTGTTTGATGTAGATATTGTATAAAAGACAGCATAAAATAAATAAATGCCATGTATTTGTAAGATCTGTATATCAATGTTTATAAGATATTTTTTTTCATGTACTCGTAATCAAACACTGGCATTAGTGACTTCAAACCATGTGGATATAAACTATTTATGACTAGTGAAAGTCAGTGTCTACGTGGCTGTAATGTATCTAACCCACCTAGACAACGTTGCAATTTTAAATATTCTGTAATCTCCAATGTAATCTATTTCAGCTTTTGATTGCTTTATAAAGCATTTCTATGAGAAGCTTAGCAAATTCAAAGAATAACTAGGATCCATTTTGTATGTTTCCACTCCAAATTTTCGAAAGTTTTGCCAAACTTTTGCAAGTAATACTGTATCTAACAAACAAGTAAAATGCATGTAATCAACTAATCTGGATTAGTTGAATTTTGCACAGATGTTTTAAACAAGCTTCTATTTACTGTCTGGTATTAGCAAATCATAAAGTAAAAATTTTCAAAAAGAAAATCTTGTAGGAATAGAAATATCAAGACTTGTATTATTAGTAGTAGACAAGAAAGGAAAATAAACAGGTTGTTTTAACAGCACAAAATTGTTATGGCAAGGTTTGGATAGTTTTGGTTTCTTTGCAAAAGAATCATAGATTTTTGTAGGTAAAAATTTTTATATACACTGTTGTACTATATTAGGTGACTAAGAGTATTTTGCGTTGAGCGATTCTACACGTTCGAATTAATTAGAGTAAAAAAATAAATTGGCATCCATAAAACATATTTAAACCTTTGAAGCAAAAGATTTGCCAGTATAATTGGGTTGTTTTGAATCTTCAGAGGTATGTTCTAAATTAAATTTAAGAAGCGACGTATCTTTATCAGTTATCGTTATTAAAATAAATTCTTTCTGGGCTTATGCAAGAATTGTTACGTTTTTTAAAGAAAAGAAATTAGTTTTCATTGCACTTATTAAAACGTGATAATTAAAAGAACTACCGTAGTGCGAAATAAGTGGGATCTCGTGCTTGTATTTAATTCTAAAATAACATCGACTAAATAACGCAAACTCAAAATTGCCATGGTCGTGGTTATAATAAAATGTCCTGATGTCTTGGTTTTTTTTACTAAATTCGCGCTTACACAGGTGGCAGTGCGTAGCTTGTTCAAACTGTGCTCTTACACTTTCTGTTGGATTAACTTTGTTATTTGTTTGTCTAATATGTGTAACTAACCTGTTTGCCAGTAAAATATACGTGTAAAAAATGTTTTACTACTTCTTGCCTATCAAAATACTCAATAAAAACAACATTGTCTTTATCTTTCATTCTTCTAAAAGTAATGAAAGAATTAGCCGCAGGTGTAATTTCTGTTGTATACTTTGTGTTATTTTTTGCAAGCTTAAAATCATAAATAGGATTTGAAAACGTTAAGAACCTATAAACAATGACAAACAGGTACGGGAGCGTTTGCCATGGTTTTGCAAATTTAACGCTTGCTTGCGGTTTAGGAGAAATGATTTTTCTTTTTTCACAAACTTTAAAATTGTCACGGTGCTGTTGTACATTCTTTTCACAATTAAAACTTTTTAAACACAATTCGCAGTAAAAAGCTTTATTAATACGTCTAAAACACAAATTTATCAAGATCAGTAATGACAACCAAGTCGTAAGAATTAGTCTTGTGGTTTCTAGTAGTTGAAAAATGTATGTTTTGGTGCACCTACAACCTACGACCTCATTTTTTGAAAGGTAGCCTATTTAAAGGATTTGAAGCTATTTTGATAGAAAAATTAGCAGTGTTAACACACTTTTCAACATTCCTAATTGTCATGTTGATTAAATTATACCGCGAGCTTACCTTTTTTGAGAACACAACCACGAATACGACTACAACCATGACTTTGATTTTATACTTATGTATGTAATTTATTTTAATCTATTAAATTCTATAATTCCCATGTGCTAACGTAGTTTTTTCATCATCCTGTATATACCTTTTATCATTAAAATTAGCTTAACCAATTTTAGATAGATTAATAGTAAACATTTCTAATTTATCTAATCTAATTTCATTGAAATTTTCTTTATCTTTTATTTTGCTATTTATTATTTTTCTATACGTTTTAATCTAATATATATTAAAAATATGCTTTGGTATGCTATTACCTTGTTTCTTAGTTAATGTATCAATACATTCAATAGAACATAAAAACATTTTTGATCTTAATCCAACAAACTTAATAACAATGTTTTCATTAGTTTTTATTTTAAAACAACCTAATTTTTTTTGTTCATAATAGGTTAGCTGAACATATTATAACCTTTTAAATCACTGTTTTCATACCATAATTTAATATCATTTCTTATATCTTGATAACAATCATTAGTTTTTATATAAAGCACAAGTCCATTATTATCGGTTTGAATTATTTCTACGCTATCACCCCACTTAGGTTTTAAATTCTCAACCACATATTTATACATCCTGTATTTTGACATTTCTAAAACACAGAATCCTACAAATATTAGTTTATTAAATAATATACTCATTTTATTCATATGTCGAGGTACTTAATCTTTACTTTATATTGTCTAACGATTTAAATTAATTTGACTAACATATTTAAAAGCTTTTTCTTTACTAGTACAAAATTTCATATCTTGTCTTGTTAAAATATTGTTTATTGTTTTACTAAATACTGAATTATTCATTAGTTGAAAGAAATCCTTTTCAAATTTAGACTTTGCTACTTGCCTTTATTTTGTATACCCATCAATATATGGAAAAAATCTTCAACTAGGATAACTTGCGTCCTAAATTTTACTAAAACAGTCTAAAAATGAATAGGAAAACACACTTTTTTGTGTTAATAATTCTTGAATTTCATCTGGTTTATCTTTAAAATATTCTAGCAAATTTTTAAAATTCGAACTCCTCCGACTTTATAAGTTAAATGCTAACACTCTCTTTTGCTTTAATAAATCTTAAAATTCTTAATATCACCTTTTTTTAAATTAGATAGTAATACTTCTTTTTGTGTTTATAATTCTTGAATTTTGTCTAGTTCATCTGGTTCATCCTTGAAATATTCTAGTAAATGTTTATTATTCCTAATATCACCGTTCTTTAAATTTAATGCTAACGTGTCTAATGAAGATCGTACAAATTTTAATGAATCTTTAAATGTAAATGTTATATTTGTTTTGGGTATTTGAGCAGCTATTGAATAATTTTGTTTTTCTGTTTAGAGAACAATATCTAATTCATGAGTTTTACATGCTTTTAATGAAAACATTTTATGTAGTTGTCTCAGAAAAAAATTAAAATTATAATTCATTTAATTATGAAAAAACTAGTATATTTACTAAAATTCTAACACTTTAATTACATGAATTATGAGCAGCACCTTTAAATTCTCCTTTTAGACTACAGTAATCTCTAGTTTTATAATTTAATTCATCATTAATAAAACTATGTGTTCAAAAATGACAAACTATGCTATTACGAAATATTGCTTCTTCATCAATACATAATTTAGGTAAATTAAATTTTTGTAATCTATCCTTTAATTATTTATCTAATTCTAGACCCTCAGTTACAAAAGCTTTTACGAAATTATTAATTGTATCTTTACCACTACAACCAGTATGCTTTTTAAATTTGTTATGAATATTATTGTGACTAACACTAGTAGAAGCATAGGCATATGTTTCATGTTTAACATTTTTATTTGTACAACTTAGAGGTTTTAGTACAGATTCCATTTCCGCATAATATACTTTTGGTGATTTTACTGTTTTGTGTAAATTCTTAAATTTTTAAATATTAGCTTTTTCATCTTCATTAGGTGATCAAGGAACTACTTTACAATTTGTAAAATAATAACCACATGCCGAACAGTGTAATTTTATTGCTTTTTTATTATTGGTGTGATGAAAACATCGATCACAAATTAAAATGGTCTCCGTGTGAGATGTTAGCTGTTTTCTAACTAGTCTCGATAAATCTTTAATGTAAACAGTATGACTTTTTCCTTGTTTGTTAGTTAATAGAAGTAAATTCACATAGTTTTTATTCCTAGTATCATGTAAACAGGTATCATAAATATTAACTTTTTCAGTTCGTAATATATAAACTATAATTGATACATCATTTTGCAATCGCAATTTGTTTATTTTATCAAACGTTACAGAAAATTCTATACTACTAAAGTTAAAGTCATTATTCCATTTATATTTAATATAAATAGAAAATCTTTCAGGATTACTTTTAATTTCATGTTGATGTTTATGATATAACAAACAGTATTTAAAGCAGTTTTAGTCATCTTTTTTAAAATTTATACATGCTTTTTTGTTAGATATCTATCTAAGTAATTCTATATAGGATAACCTTTTCAAAGGGTTATATTCTCTTAGTTTAAAATCAAGTTTATTTATTTTATCAAGATAGTAATAAGCTTCCTTATTATCTTTTTCCTCAATATTATTTCGTAGTTTAATAAAACATTTAGCAATACTTGAATTATTACCTTTTTTTAATATTGTTTGATTATTAGAAGAATAGGTCATATCTTAATATGTATTTTCTCCTGTTTAAGATATAAATTTTGTATAAGTTTTATTCAAAACTAATTGCAATTTTATTTGTTTCTATTAGATTTTCCTCAAGAATATTATAAATTGTATAAAATACTTCTTTATTATTCATTTCAATAAGTTTTGCATCATTTTTGAAATCCAAACTTAATGTAAGAAATGCACTTTTTAGAGCTTCTTAAGATTTATGTAATTTAAATTCATTATTTCTAAGTAAAATATCATACTTTAATCTTTTATATATTATTTTTTCTTCACTTCAATGTTTTTTAGATTTTATATGCTTATTTCAGGATTTTACAGGATAAAAATTATTTAAATCAGTACAATAATTTGTTTCTTCTTTTTAAATATGTGTTTTTTATTTCAAATATAAGTTTTAGTTAGTAAATGTTTATCCATATCTACCACTTTACCATTGCATATCTTACATTCAAGTTTAGTAGCACCTTTTTCAATTATATTTATATGTGCTTTGGATTCAAGATGGTGACTTTAATTTTTCTTTATTATTTGCTTTTTACAAGGTTCACAACATATATATTCAATCATTTTATAAAATTAAATTATAAAGTAAATGTTGGACTAGTATTGGTAATATAAATATTATGATATTGATACATTTTACTTAGTTTTAGACCATTATAAGTTAAATATCTACCAACATTATTTTTTGATAGCTGTATGAAAAAAGGTCAAAGGATCTTTATTTATAAGGGGTATAGGCATCTTAATAAAACAAGCTTATAAATAAATGTTTTTACTAGCAGACCTTTGGTCTTTAAGGGCTTTGACCGTTTTAACATCAATATTTATACACAGTTTTACTTGATTTACTCTATATGCTTTAGAATGTACTATTTTACAATCTAAAATAGAATATTTCTTACCGATTGGCAACTGGCACAATTTGACATAGCCCTTAAGCGAAGCGTTACAGTTTTCCATTTTTATTTTATAAAACATAAATTTGGAAGTTAAATTTTAAATTTAGGGTTAAAGATGTGTAGATATTCATAAGAGTAATAACCTTAAAAATTGTGTGTAAGATATCTACTAGGAATATAAAAATTGTCTAGGTTAGTTCTATATCGCTTTTTACTAGCATTTGCTGCAATTTAATAGTTATAAAGGAATAATCCTTTTTCCAGCCTTGTTGACAAAATAACATAAATTCTTTTTAATTTATTTCTTCTGCAATTCAATCACTATGTAAGTTTTGTGTATTTTTATAAGATAACCTAAATGAAATCAAAACGTTAGAATTCATTCTAGTAGATTTTCGATCCAATTTGAAATAAAACTAACTTAGATAAAACACACAGATATTATTATGTCTGCCACTTGTTAAATAACTTTTCATTATATCCTGATAAATCGAGCCCGCGTATCTTAGTGCTTACTGCGTTGGTGTTTATAAATCTGCTGTTCAAGCAAATGCGCGCTTCAGGTCTTGGTGATCGAGACCAGCGGCAGTGGCAAGTTTTCCTACTAGTTTTGTTTGTCCACAAGGCAATAAAGAGCTCGGCTGCCCTAAACGTCAATGTAAAATGAAGTTCGCCATAGAAGTAGGCCTGTTTAATGCTGGAAAGACAAAACCTGTGTGATGGCACAGTGCAAAAAGTAAATTCGAGGTTGAGCACCTTGTAAAAACTGCGGTTAAATCGAAGCAACTTCAAATTTATTTATTTATTTTTATTATTATATCCTGATTTTTACGATTCATTACATTATTAAAAACTATAATAGTTTTTAATTTCAAAGTAATCTCTTTAGGGTCTGGTATAGCATCTTTAGTGTTATATTTTGTTATATTTATATTATTTTCATGATTTGTTTTCAATCCTGTACCTACTTTTTTTTAGTTTAAATTCACAAATACCATCTTTTTCTATTTGGTTTTAATTTTCAAATAACGAAATGACATGGTTTTTTGATAGATTATTTACAAATTTTTTAATAACTATTTAATAAGTATCCTGATAGAGGCTGTCTTCTACTAAAAGTAGATTATTATTGTTTAATATTCCTTTTTGTAACAAAATAACTAGACAGCTCTTTTAACAATTACTTTTACCAATCGTCAAAGACCTAAATATATATTATATATTTAATATTAGTAAATAAATTATTATAGGTAAATTTTAGGTTTTTATTTGAAAAAAATATTGTTTTATTATCCATTTATTAAAATCTTTGTTTTTTATTAAAAGAATATTAATACGTAATTCAAGTCTTGAAAATACTTCAATTTGTGAATCAGCATTAGATATTCGAAATATTGCAACTTGTTTAGTTTCAAAATTAATACATGTATTAACAAAATCTATAAAAGGTTTATTACAAACATTTTGACTAAAATCAGTTCCTTCAAAAGTAGGTGATGTATCTTGTGTAGCTAGATATTATTTAACTGTATTAAGTTTTATTCTTGTTGTTTTAGCTAATATATTTATTTCAACAAATTCAGTTAAAGGGTTAAATGCATAATCCTTCTAACATTTTTTTTGACAAAAATTAATAAATCTATCTAAATTTATTTAAATTCTGTTTTTAGGTGAATTTTGAATATCATTTTTCGATAAACGGAATAAAATTAACAAATTACAATTCAATATTATAGATCTTCTGTTTTATTTAAAATAACTAACGAGCAAACCTTTCCAATGTGTTTTTTAGTTTTTCCATGTAATATTTTTTTTGAAAAGAGCATCGTTAAAAACTAGAAATCGCTTAACAACATGCTGCGCACTCGAAAATTTTTTCGACAAAATAATTTTTTTTATAATTTCAAAAATGGTCAAAATTTCAGATTCTGATTTTTTCCATTCACGTAACTATGGAAAATTTAAGTAATCACAGGTACCTGCCTGTGTAAATTATGAAATTATCAATAATTCTCAAATGTACTCAAATGAGCTGTCGTACTTCACGTAACTCATTCAAAAGCTTTCCGTAACTGCAGAATGTTCTATCTGCGCCATTATAAACCCAAATAATTGAGCTTAAGCTTGCATTGCATTGTTAGCTGTGCAAACTAATTCGTTATATTGCATCGGCATAATGTTTTCATTGAAAGAAATTTCACTTTTAAAAATTACAGTAAGTATCAAAAGGACTCATGTTTGTTTTTAGCTAAAACCAAAAATCCAATATCTGCAAAACCACTAAAGTATCATGTCACTCAAAGCATGCACATGGAGCAATTTCCAATATTTAAAAGCAGGTAGCAAGAATGTTTTGCAGCTTGGAGGAAGCATCTTTATGCTTGTATCTCTATGTTTATGACAAAATCCTTTGAAGAACAAGCAAATAGAACATTTTGCATTCTATGTAAACTAGATATTCCAATTTTTAAAAACAATTACGTCTTGTAATAATGCGTGGGTTTTAATCAAATGCGGGTCTAAGAGGTATGTGTTTGAATAGTATGAGAGTCTGTTAGGTCTTTGTTTGAATAGTATGCATCCCTGTTTTACAAAATATTCAATATAAGTACGCAGACCGGCAATACTACGCGGGTACATAAAGGTGCCTTATAACAAGATAAACGGTAAATAGGGACATCTGAATTTTCCAAAAACAAGTATTAGGGACGCGCCTAATGGTGATCGGGTTCATTTGACTTCAACTTTAAAAACCTATAACTTTTTTTGTATTCCCACCAGAGCGAATTTAATTACAAGTTTTAAAACACTCGCCAGTTAATATGCCATTAACTGTAATATTTTAAAATCCTTACTTGGAAATGTTTAATGTCACTTAGGATTATATATTGCAAGGTCAAAAATTCAAACAAAATGATTTAAAGGTGATCTAATATGATTTTTAGTGGTGATCATGCAAAAAACAACATCAGTATCATAGAAAATGTACAAGACCTTTAGATGATCACTTGGTTTTAATATGTGATCAGGTTATTTAACAATAATACCACAGAAACTTGAAATCTCACGACTGAATGGTAACACTTGCTCCCCAGAAATACTGTAACTATATTTTTTTGATAGACTAATAAATAACAATGTAAATATATAAAAAAATAAGAAATTATGATTAAAGTTTGGATTTAAATTTACAACAAATATTTTTTTACTATTTATTTATTACGTTCTTTAATTTTGATAAGAAGCATATAAGTAGTCTATTTTTTTATTATTTAATGGTTTTAGTCCTAAAGCTAAATATAATTTTGGTTTTATGACAACTTTTGTTACAACACGCTTAATGTTTTCACTATATGTAGTATATTCAATTTAATCTATATCTTTTAGTGATTTTTTATTTTCTTTATGTCTTTTATCTTTATCTTTGTTAATATTATACAATAAATTGTGATGCTGCTTCATCAATCCTATCTACAGAGTAATCTCCTTTTGCTATTCGTTTTTGAAATTTATTACCTGGTCTTAGATAATTACAACCTAGGTAATGTACTTCTTCTATATATCTGCCAATTTTATTAACTATATCACTACTAAAATTGTCGTTTTGATAAAAGTACACTTTGGAGAATTGCATTTTGCCTATATCATAGTTCTATTATTTTTAGTTATAACTTGTTTAATCTTTTTAATTGGTGTTTTAATATTGCATTTCATGAACATTAAACGGCCTACGTCTTCCTTGTGGTGGCTTTTAGACTTGTTGTAGTTGCGTTAATTTTTTTTAAAATTCATTTAGCTGTTTCTACACCTTACAAATACTACATTTTACTTTATTGTTCCCTATTTTTAAGAAAACAATTATTAGGTAAAACATTTCTTTAAATGTAAGCTATATTAAAAATTTGTCACATACAACAAAAAGTGTTAAAACCACTGTTTTTTTATTACATTACACTAAAGTCAATAATTTTTTACTCTTTGAAAAACACGGAGTCGTAGTCGTAGTCGTGGTTGTAGTAACTTAAGCTTGAGAATAACGTCGGAACTTATAGGAGATATGCCATCGGTAGGAAATTGTAAGAGCGTACAAGAATATTACTTCACTTTTCCTACAAAAATCTTTACTTGCATGATTTTGTAGGAGCAGATATGATAATATCTTACTTTTCCTACAACCATCTGTACTTGCAAGAACTTGTAAGAGCCTTAGTCACTTTTCCTACCAACCCAATAATGAGCATGCGCGTTCGAGTAGTCCTACAAGAGGACCATGGAAAAGAGAACGCAATGAGTGAATCCAGAGCGGTAGCGTTTAAATTAGCCGACAGCTGTACCAGCTACTGACCTACAGTCTAGCTTGACAGATTTATCAGTTAAACACATACCGTAGGTATCAGCACAAACTCTCCTGTATGTGCTGATTTTAACTTTTGATCTGCCGACGTCTGCTGCTGGTCACTACCGTGCTCTGTGGTGTATTTTATATTCGTATTTATTCTATTTATTACTTCTAAAGTTTGAAATAGGGTAAGTTGCAGTTGAAGTTAAACCATCCTAATTTTTGTTGCTAAATTCACATTTGTGAACGAGTCATTTATTGTTTCTGTAATTCAGCATGCTAGATATTTGTGACAGACTATAAGCGAAGTGATTTGCAGTTTAGTGATTTTTGGAATATTTCAGATTAGAAAGAATTACGATAATAAAAGCGTATTTTTTTGGATTTTTGAAATCAAACAAGATTCCAGCATCAACCTTGCTTTGACTATCTGACGTCGTAGATGGCTAAATAACGTCACTGAGTTAACTTTAAGTTTTCTTGTCTTTTCGACACTTACTACAGTTAAGTTTGCATTGTTGTTTCAAAGCTTAACTGTAGTCAAAGTCACTAGTCAAATCAAGGTTAAAATTCAAAATACTTTTTAAGGCTCTTATTATTGTTAGTAAACTTTCTCCAGATCACTTGCTTTGAGTTAGTAGTAATATGTGTATCAGCATTTAAAACTTAAATAGGACGATCGCGTACAAATAATTCAAACTGATACTGATAGACTTATGCTTTATTTAAAAACTTATGATTTCTTCAAAAATATAAAGTATTATATTAGGTTATAGTATGATACTAATAATTTCAAAACTAATAATATATTTGACTTACCTATTATTGATAAAAATAAATTAGGTTGTTTCAAAATAAAAACTAATAAAAATATTGTAACAGAGTTTGTAGAATTAGGATTTTAAATGTTTTCATATTCGATGAAATGTAGAAAAATGCGGAAAAAGTTAATATAGAAAAGCAGGCTCATTATAACCCTTGCATTTCTTACTTTCTAGACAAGTACAAACTGAAGAAGTTGGAAGTCGTTGGACTTCTTGTTGGAGCTAGGGGCACTAAAACAGAGTTCTTTGAATCTTTTCGCAAAAATATGCGTCTTTTATCAAGAATAATTGAAGAAGTAGTAGTTGCTACAATTTTAGGATCATGCCGAATCGCCCATAATCATTTATATAATATAAATTTATCTCATAGTTGATTTTTATTTGATTATTTAAAATAATTGTATCCTTTGTTTTACAAAAACCATAATTATCCTGTAAATGATGTGTTTTGTTCATACTGTGTCTTAATGGCGAACGTAATAGTGCGCCAGTTGTAAATAAAAGATTTACTTTCTTTCTAAATTTATTTCTAAGAAACAAGATAAGGATAAACCTCAGCATATTGTTATAATAAAAGATTAAAATTCAGTGAAAAATATTTGATATTTAAATAAAAGGTAATGTTCATTTTAATTAAATTATGTTAATTCAATTAAATATGTTAAAGGTTAAACAATTAAAAATTAGATTAGATAATTTTGATGATAAGATACATTTTAGGTGATAACAAATCTACGGTAGCGCACAACAATTAAAGAATTAGGAAATTACATGGTTAATGTCTATAATTTACATATTTATTTTCATACTTAATTATTTTTTTTCTAATAAATGGAAGAAAAAATGGTAATTATGTCAAGAAGAGAAACAACTATAAAAATTTAGAAAAAACTAATACACAAAAACAATTCGAAGATCTGAATGTAAAGCGTGTTTAAGAAAAACGGAAGTCATATTTTAACATGTAAATTTAGACGAAAAATACGATATGATAATATAGTAAGCTATAGAAATACAAATCTTTATAAAAATGTATGCTTAAAATTGTAAGACTATCTGTTATTTAATATTTTAATAATAATCTGTTTTATCATATTTAAACATTATTGTGAATTACTGCACATCTTTGTTGTATTCTTTGTACATTTGTCTTAAGAGACATTAGTACTAAATTAAAAATTATTAAAAATGTTAATGGTTTACAATATAAAAAACTTAAAATCCTAAAAAACCAAAAAATGAGAAGAAACCAGAAGTCTCTGGAGGCTTTAGGACGTATATTGGACTTTTTATACGCTTTTTATCAAAATTAAAGAACGTAATAAATAAATAGTAACAAAATATTTGTTGTGAATATAAAACCAAACTGTAATCATAATTTCTTATTTTTTTATATATTTACATTGTTATTTATTAGTCTATCAAAAACAATATAGTTACAGTATTTGAAAAATAAAATTAAATACAAAAAGGTGTTTATGAATTAGAACTTTTACAAAAAGTGGGAAGATAATTAGAAATTAAAGAAAACAAAATAGTCAGAGAATACATATATCAACGTATAAAACTGCATATGAGAAAATAGATCCTTAAGAAATTTCTAAATTGAAAACTGTTATAAGTTTTGATAATGTAATAAATCGCAAAAACCTGGATTTAATGCAAGTTATTTTACTAGAGGTCGACATAATGATAATTGTGTAATTTATCTTAGTCAATTTTATTTTAAATAAAACAGAAGATCTATAATATTAAATTGTAATTTGTTAATTTTATTCCGTTTATCGAGGAATGATATTCAAAATTCACCTAAAAACAGAATTTAAATGAATTAAGATAGATTTATTAATTTTTGTCAAAAAGAGTGTTAGTAGGATTATGCATTTAATCCTTTAACTGAATTTGTTGAAATAAATATATTAGCTAAAACAACAACAATAAAACTTAATACAGTTAAATAATATCTAGCTACACAGGATACATGTACTTAGCATTTAGGTTAAATAACAACAATTAACTGGACAAAATATTATACAATAGGTACACACTCAATGTAACAAGCTAATTTAGTGTTTATGACTGAGAAATGGGTTAAAGATAATAATTGTTATAGATTTAGTAATTTACTTATTGATTAAAATTATACATATAGCTAACCTTTACCTTTTAAAACTGAAAATGCAGATGAAGTAGTAATTTGCTTTAACGTTGTAATAAACTATAAAAAAAGTCCTAAAACAATTGATTTTAATAAAAAAACCAACTACATTTGTGAAAAAACAGCTAATCTATTTAAAAAATATAATAATACTTTGTATACATTATAAATGAAACAACAATAATGATATTCAAACGATTTGCAAAAACAATGTAACAAAAGATGTATAAATATATGACTGACTAGGTCACATCTATATAGGTTGATGTCTAACAAAATCTTATAACAAATTTTAATAATTCAAAACATACAAATTAAACGTCAGATAGGACTCATGATAAAAGAAAATGAAAATAATTAAAAATTAAGATAACAATTTATATCTGAAAAAACAGGAGATAATGCTTTAACATTAAAAAAAAAGTTTGTCTCTATAATCAAAGCTACACAAAATATAACTGATACAGTAGAAAACAAACTACAATCAGCTTTACAGGAATTAGCTCTTTTTCAAGAAGATGTCAATTCTAACATAACAAATTTAAAAAATTCTGCACATCATCAATACACTAAATTAAAGAAATTTGAAGGTGGTAGTGATAAATTATTAGAAAATCTTGTTTTAGCAAATTAATCTGTACAGGAAGAAAGAGAGGCACAGTTAGCAAATAATAATGTACCAGAACTTATTTTACCGTATAAAGGAGGCCCTATAGCTTTAAAATATTTAGACAACTTAGCAAACAATGCTTTATCTATACAACAACAAATCATAGGCATTAATAACACAGATGAGTATTATATCGGAACTAAAAAAGTACAAAATTTAGGTGATGATTTTATACAAATATCTGAATAAGAAAGACTAATGACTATTGGTTTATAGGGGTTATTAACAAGACAATACCCTGCTAATTATAATGCTAAAGATGTTGAATTATATGCTTGGTATATGTTCACAACAAATGCATGTTATACTGCAAATGGAAAACCAAGAAGTTCAAAAGGTGATAAAAAGTATTATATCAGACTTTGATAAAAAAATAATCCAATTGGTTAACGAAGATCACAAAGTGATAATACATTAAATAAAGCAAGAATAGGACAAGATTTTGACAGAGTAAAACATAAAAATGTACGTTTTATGATACATGATTCAGATATTCTTGTGCTAAAGTTAGAAACAACTCTAGTTAATATAAAAGCAGGACATACAAATTTTAATACAAGTGATAAAGAATAGGCTACTGAAATACTAGATAAATTAAAATCATATTTTTCAGAAAAGGCTTTTACGAATAAATATTCTATACTTAAAATAAATTACATAGTAAATGAATAATAAAAACGCTATGAGTATTGTAAAAGTCTTGAACAATATTCTACGAGAAATCAAAATATTAAGTGTTGAGAGCGAAATATTCAATAATGAACAAGAGACAGATATTTTGTTGCATACAAAAAAAAACAATATAAGTTTAAAAAAAAAATATAAGTTTATTATGAGGTGCCAATTTGTATAAACAATAGATCCCACATAGCCTCGAAAAAGATATCTGCCTACTTTTTAATGCCTAATATCGATAAAAGTAATATTAATTTTATTTATAAAAAAGATGATTATGATTTTATTGATATTACTTAAGAAACTAAAAGTTATGAAATTGAAAGTATTGCTAATAAAATCCAAGATAAAATACGTTTGGATGTTACTAATAATGTTATAACAAAAAAAATTAAAGACAACTTTTGAAGTAATGTTATACGAATTAAGCTAGATACTTCTATTGCCTAATGTGTGATTGGAATTCTAGCTTGTTATGTTGTATATTTTACTCCAAGTAATTTAATTGGGAAAACTTTAGGATTTACACCCCAAAAACTAACATCTAGTAGATATTTTTTAGATATAACCGTTGATATTAAACCTGTCAACTCAGTAATTGTACATTGTGATTAAGTGACAGGATGTTTTATAAATGCTAGACCATCTAGGTGTATTTATTTACTTACCCCAAAGGTACCACTAGGTTATAAAATTATACAAAAAGCCACACAACCAGTATATTAAAATGTACATCAGGAATATATCAATATAACAAAGGTATAGTTAACTGATGAAGAATCTTATCCTATTAATTTTATACGTGAAGAAAAACCAATTACTTTATCTTTAAAATATTGATGAATGAATACAAATACTTATTAAATCGAATATAGTGAAACGTAAATGAGACAAAATGTCAACAAAAAAGATAAAAAAATAACAAAACAGAGCATGAAGCCTGTTAAAATTCCTTAAATTTAGAAATAAAACCTTCTTGGAAAACCATAATAGAGCGACTAAATAAATACTATTCTAAATATAAAAATTAATTACAAATATTACTTTCTGAAATCGAATGCACAGATAGTGATTTAAAAATACTTAGATCTTTAACATCCAATAACTACTAGTGATGCAATTAAGTTTTGTAAATTTAAAAATTATTAACAACAAGAAAAATCACATTTAAATAAATCAGTGGCAACTACAATCAGCATTGATGATGTTGATAATTTTTTTCTATTAAAGAATAGTTTCTTTATTATTAAGGTTGATTTAGTAAAAAAATCAAATAAAACATGATATACAGGTACAAAGTTAATTACATTAGTTAATTATGGACCCATGTTTCTATTTAGTATAGTAATTTTAAAATTTAATGATACTACAGTTGAATAATATTCATACTTAAACTAATTTTTTTTATTTTGAAATTGGACGTCCAACAATTACTTTGTAATTTTTTTTAAATTACGGAATATATAAAATTTAAATCTTTTGAAAAGCACATATTTAGGAACAATTAGAGTCAACATCCTTAATCGCAAGCACATATAAATATAATAGAAAAACGTGTTGCCTTATTTAGATGTATGATATGTAATGTTAAAGTAGTAGATATGGATAAAAATTTACTAACTTAAACCCATATTAAAAATACAAAAGGGGCAAAACACATAAAAAAATAGAAACAAAATATTGTACTGATTGTAAAAATTATTATTCTAGAAAAAAATGAAATAATATTATTAAATATAAAACATTTTAGTGAGAAATAAAACTAATAAAAGATTAAAGTATGATATTCTTTTTGAAAATGATAAATTTATACTGTATCTATCTAAATAGGTTTTAAAAGGTACATTTCTTACATTAAGTTTAGAATTCAAAAACAAAACAAAATGATAAGAAAAGATGATGTAGATGTATTATATAAAATTTTTAATACTCTTAAAGAAAATCTAATAAAAAACAAATAAAAATGCATTTGGTTTCAAATGAAACTTTTAGAAAATTTATATCTTAAACAGGAAAAAATATATATCAAGATATAACCTATTCTTGTAATAATTAAACAATATCAAAAAAAAAGATATTTATTCAAGTATTGCTAAATGTTTTAATAAACTTCGAAATAATAATGATAAAAAAGACACTAATAAAGCAAATTATCACCTAATAGGATCAACAAAATTGATGTCAAACTGAAAAAATACAAACTTTTAAAAGATGTATATCTAACAAAAAGCATGTATACATATCGAAAATGATGATCAGAAATGCTTAAAATACTGTTTATTATATCAAAATCATCAAAATGAAATAAAAACCAATCCAGATAGTTTTTTTATAAAATAATTCTGATTCGTATAATGATTTTAATTTTACTGAAATAGAAATTTCTGTAACTCTACATGGTATGCAAAAGTTTAGAAAACAACGATTTATCAATAAATCTTTATATTTTAGAAGGTGAAAGGGTTATAATTTATGATAATTGTTCACATAAAAACAAAAAAAAATAACTATGTTAACTTGTCTTATTAACTAATAAAGATAATAACAATCATTACATTTATATTAACAATTTGTCAAAACTAGTGAAAAGTCAACTAACAAAACATAAAGAACCAGGTTTTAATTGTGATAGATGTTTTTATCACACCTATGATGACAAAGCATTCAAATAACATTATTTAGCATGTTATAATTATTTAAAAAGTTGTAGAGCACCTGTTTTGCCAAAAAACGATAAAAAAGCTAATATTTTAGAATTCTCAAACTTTAGTAAAATGATTAAAGTACCAATAGTTTATTATGCTGATCTGGTATCTGTATTGAAAAAATTAGATTTCATTAAAAAACAGTACTAAATGTAAAAAACACATTAAACATGAAACTTGTGCTTATGTTTTTACTACTGTTAGTCAAAATAATATTCGTAACAAATTTAAAAAGTAAACTGGGTGTAGTAGGAAAGATACAATTATTAATTTTGTAGCAGCTTTTGTAACTAAAGGTTTACAATTAAGATCAAAGGTTAAAGAATAGATTAGAAAAATTTAAATTACCTAAATTATCTAATAGTGAAGAAGCACTATTTGGTAATAGCATCGTTTGCCATTTTTGTCAGAAGGCGTTTGTTGATGATGAATAAAATTATAAAGTAAGAAATCATTGTCATATTACTGGGGTATTTAGAGGTGCGGCTCATAATTCTTGTAATTTGAATGTTGGAACGTCGTTAACTATACCAGTTTTCTTCCATAATGGGATAAATTATGATTTTAATTTTTGTTAAGGCAACTTTATAGGATGACAAATAAAAACAAAACAGTATGTAGTGAATTAGCAATTTTACTTCAAGCAAAGAAAAAAAATTATTCTGTAACTGTTCGTATACCTGATACAAACATTTCATTAAAAGATTCATTTAGATTTTAACCTGTATCATTAGACAAATTACCATCTTATTTAAAAAAGGGTGATATTAGAAATTTTAAGAATAAGCTAGATTATTTTAAAGATGAACCAGTTGAAGTTTAGGTGTTATAAACACAAAAAAGAGTGTTTCCTTATTTATTTTTAAACTGTTTTAGTTAACTTCAATACAAAAGTTATCCTAGTTATGAAAATTTGCATGAAGACGTACAAGATAAATATATTTCCGAAATGTAATATAAAAGAGGTAAATAGCTATGGAATTATTTCAAGAATAAAGAAACTAATGAATATATATTCGAAGATTATATAGGGATGTATTTAACATGTAATGTTTTAATATAAGCTGATTGCTTTAAATCATTCGGAGATTTATCTTTACATCATTTTAAATTAGATCCTGCACATTATATTACAACTCCTGGATTTTCTTGGAGTGCTATGTTAGGAAATACTAGAGTGAAAAAAGAATTTTTAACGGATCTAGATATGTTTTTAATGTTTCAAGAGGGAATGAGAGGTGGGTTATCTGGAATAATAAATAGGGATAAAATAGCTAATAATAAATATATGAGTAATCAAGATAACACTAAAGATTTATCATATCCAGCCCCTATTGTTGCTAATAACCTATATGGTGATGCTACCTCATGTGAGTTACCTATTATTGGGTTCAAATGGTGTATAGAAGATAAAATTAATAATTTATATAACAATATAACAACATGAAATATTTATAGTAATATCAAATATACACTTAAAGTGGATTTAGAATATCCTGAAAAATTCCATGATCTACATGATAATTATCCATTTTTCCCCATGCATAAAACAGTACAAGATACTGAATTATCTGAGTATCGACATAGATAAAAAGAAATTAAAAAGTATAAAGGATCTAAAAAATTAAAAGCTAGTTCTAAGGATAAAAAAGGATTAGTATGTGATAATAAAACTTTACAACAAGCTTTACAACATAGATTAGTAGTAACAAAAATTCATAGCGCAATTAAATATAATCAGAATGCCTAGTTAGAACTATATATTGATGGAAATACAAAATTAAGGCAAGAAGCGTCTAAATTTGAAAAAAATTTCTTCAAGCTCATGAATAATTCAGTATTCAGTAAAACAATACAAAATATTCTAAAGAAATAAGATATGAAATTTTGTACTGGTAAGGAAAAAGCTTTTAAATATGTAAGTTAAATTAATTTAAATCGTTAAACAATATTAAGTAAAAATTTAGTAGCTCTATATATAATTTAAATAAGTATATTATTTAAAAAACCAATAATTGTAGGATTTTGAGTTTTAGAAATGTCAAAAAACAGGAAGTATAAATATGTTTATGAGAATTTAAAAATTAAGTGCAGTGATAGCGTAGAAATAATTTAAACAAATACTAATGGACTGATTTTTTATATAAAACTATTGATTTTTATGAAGATAAAAGGAATGATATTAAATCATGGTATGATACTAGTGATTTGGAAGGTAATAATATTTTCAGCTATTGTAAACAAGAAGAAATTAGGTTGTTTTAAAATAGAAACTAATGAAAAAATTTTTACTAAGTTTGTTGGATTGAGATCTAAAATGTTCTTAAATTCTTTTGAATGTAATGATACATAAATAACAAACAAACAGGGTAAAGTCATACCTAAGCATATCGTTAATAAATATGAGATTAAAACGTATAAATAAATATTAGGTAGAAAAATTAAAGATAAAGTATATTTCAATCAAATTAAAATAGATTAATTAGATTTGTATACTTTTAATCAATCAAAATATGGATAAGCCTGTTCTGATGAAAAAAGGTATATTTTAGATGATGAAAATACAACGTTAGCATTTGGGAATTATAGAATTCAATAGATTAAAATACATCACTAACGTTAGTGATACTTATAAAATCAAAGTCGTAGTTGTAGTCGTAGTTATGTTTTCAAAATTGGTGAGGTAAAATCAATACAGAAATCAAAAATGTTAAAAAATGTGTTAAAACTGCTGATTTTACTATTAAAATAGCCTTAAATCATTTAAATAGGCTATTTTTCAACAAAAGGGTCGTAGTCATAGCTATGCGCCAGAAACCCTACTTCCACACTACTTATGGTAATAGTCAGACAATTTACCATCTTCTACTGTTTTATGCATAGAAACAAAAGTACGATCACAATAAAAATTATTTAATTTTGTACGACATTCTAGATGCACTTTAAGTGTATCTACTATATCACTAATAATATTAAATGTTGTTACATTGTTATAAATAATTAAATTTATCGTCCATACAACATTTAAACCCATACATAGGTAACTAAATGACATAGCATCACCATATTAGTTATAAGCATCTTTTATATAAACCTAATGATTATTTGTTATTTTATAATCTTAATTCGTTAATTAAAGATAATAACTATAGTTTTCTTTTCCGTTTTCAAGTGAGCACGTAATATATATAATGACCATCTTACCGTTTACAATATAAAGATTAATTGATGAATTGTTTTCTATTCTAAATTTGAGCATTTCATCCAGTGTTACACAAAATTCAATTCTATTAAAATAAAAATAATTTTTTTAATTGAAATATTATATTTAGAAACGTTTTACTGATCTTTTCTAATTTCATGTTGATGTTTATGATATAAGAAAAATATTTGGTGCATTTTTGGTCTTCATTTTGGATATTTATACATAATATATTATAATAAATCCTCTTTCGTAATATTGTAAAGAATGATTTTTTTAAAGGTTTATATTCCCCCACCTTAAAATCAATTTTATTGATCTTATTTAAGTGATATAATAAGCTTCATTTTTGTTTTTTTCTCAACAGTATATTTAAATTTATTTAAACATTCAGCAAAACTTGAGTAAATTTCTTTTTTTTAATATTGTTTCATTATAAAATAAATCAGTCATATCTTGATGCACATTTATTCCTGATGAAGGTATAAAATTTTTAAAAGTTTTGTTTAAAACTGATTGGTATTTAATTGTTTTTTATCAGATTTTCATTAAATATATCATAAATACTATATATTAAATCTGTATTATCTACTCCTTTCATTTTTTTTAATTTTAAAAATCCAAACATAATGTTAAAAACACACTTTCCAAAAATTCTCCAGATATTAACAGTATAAGTTCATTATTTTTAAATGAAATTTCATACTTTAATATTTTATTTGTTATTTTTTCTACGCTCAAATGTGTTTTACATGTTATATGACTATTGCAACATTTTTTGAGATAATATTAATCTCAATCTATACAATATTTTTTTTCTTTTTTAATAGGAACCTAAGCTCTACTTTCATTTTGAATATGGGTTTTACTCAATAAAAGCCTTACAATATCCACTAGTTTTAACATTAAATTTTTTACATTCACGTTCAGCCACACCTTTTGGTAATATATTTAAATGTGATTAGGAAAAAAGATAGTGACTCTAATTTTTCTTTAATATTTGTTTTTTACAAGATTTACATTTTATAAATTGGTAGGCATTTTCTTTTTTGTTTTTAGTTTCATTGTATATTGAGGATAAATTACTTTCAAGTAATTTTTTGTCATTGCATCTTTTCACTTAGATAATTTGGTCGCCGCGATGACTGCGGATTTTGATTTCAAGATTTTTCCATGTTTCGAACGTTTCTAAATCTTTATCAATTTGCAAAAAGCAATTTATTTCAAAGAACTCAAAATGTGCATACTATTGCTTGTATTGTTTCGGGCACTGCAAACTACTTTGTCTGCCTTAAAAGCGTCTACTTTTGTTTTAATAATATATTCAATACCTGGTTGTTGCTACAAATGCATGTCTTAACCAATGTGCAGCAACACAGAATTTAAAACATTCATTGTATTTGTTTCTGGCGTTCAAGTATTCTGATTTTTTTTAACTTTAGTGATGAAAATTTAATGAAATCTTCTGCTGCAGCATTTGCAAATAAATTGAGCACGCTAGCTTTACCTTAAACTGATTTTATTTGATGTACAGTTTATTTGCTACCATATTAGGTCACTTATAATTTCACTCGTTTTTTTAAATATATGATTTTTATTTTTTCAGTTGTAAAAATATCGCGATTATTAGCAATAAATCCCTAATCACGTTCTTAAATGGTTTTACTAATCTTTACAAGTTTTTAATTCTAGCGTTTTTAAGCATTTATTTTATTGCTTCAAATATGAATTTGTTACATTTAACAGCATTGCTATTTTGCAAGTAATTTTCATGTTACTTTTAGTGTCGCTAGGAAATTTGCCTTGTTGTTTGTTTTTGTTGCTATACCCTTGGTTTTAAGTTGAAAATATGCCAGCTGCTGAGACACTGTTGCATGTGAATGTCAGTGCTTGTATTGCAAGTAGCAAATTAATAAAAATTCAAGAACTGTGACAATAACAACAAAACTACTTACTATGCTTATAAAACATCTTATTTATTTGTAGCTTTAATAAAAGAACAATACTTCTTTGAGTCAGCAATATGAGGCCAAGGTAGACAGCAATAATTATTTGTTAACAATAGTAGAGCAAACGATAACACTCTGCCACGTAAATGCATCCTGGTGGCTAAGAATGTATATGCATAGTTTTTTGTTAAATTATTTCACCAAGATCTAGTAGCGATTGCAACAAAATGGAGCAACAAGTTAATAATATTTGCAATGGCGTACATGGCTCACGATACTCTTTGTCCACCAGAGGAACTCACAAAGCTAACAGAGCACTTTAAAATTAATATAATCCCTTTAATTGTAGTAACTTACTGCAATGCACACTAAAGTTATTGGGTAGCACTAACACAAACAACACAGGTAAGCAACTAATATTACATGATACAAAGTTACACTTTTGTGACAAAAAGGGAACTTAACTCAGTTTTGTTAATTAAGTTCAAAGGAAAATGCTCAACATCACACTTGCAAATCAATAGGCCTGGAATTCTATGAAAACAGGGCAGTAAGCAATGAAGAGTTGCTATCTGAATACTAATATATTACTTTTATGGTTATTGCTAAGTGCCCGCAAACTAAATTTAGTAGAAACATTCGTAAAACTGACTGAAACTGCTACAGTGAGAAACAAACCAACTAACTGTCAGCAATAGAACCAGGACTCGATTAAAAATGTCAGGCAATTGAACAAAGACTGATTGACATAAACAATGCCATCACAAAATCATGAGCAACAGCATGCTCTATAAAACGTACACACCCTGGGCGCAAAGCGGTGCCATGGTGGAACAAAAATATAGACACCTTGCCCAAACAGCAAGACGGGCCTTCTGAGGCACCAAGCGTGACGCAAGCAATGTACATTGATTTAACGACACACCTGCTTTAAGAGCACTTAAAAAGATCATTCGCTGGGAAAACAAAATTCAAAGAACACATACTGCAGTGAGTTGCCAACATTACCTGCGGCAAGCCGACTATGTATGTATGCATGTTGTACTGACAGGCCTGGAGGCCCATGCACACTACAGATATTACTAAAGTCCACAGCTCAAGAGATACACCATGGGATGTAAGAGTCCTCGCGATGGTTTGCTTACTAGTTGTGCTCAGAGAGGCTGCTGACAGTAATTTACCTAATACTTACTAATTTATTTGCCGTCTTAACTATTGGTAAGGATGTATTGCTATCGCCTTCTTTAAGATACTTTATTAAGCTCCAGCCATGGAGACACGTGAATACTGTTTATAAGACCTACATAGTTTAGAGTATTACTCATTCTCTAAGAAGTTCACTGTCTCAAGATAAATCTCATTTATAATGACGTATGTACTTGCCCTAGTAACTACGACACTGCCTTATTACCAATACGAGTCCCAAGGGAATAGAAATGGTATCGCCCCCTAATTATGTACTATTCAATCAAACAACGAAATTCTTAGTTATTCCCATGACATTACACTGCAATACACTACATTTGTATGTGCTTAAAAAGGTTATATGTCACCTTCACATTCTGTACCATATGCAGTCACAGTCTAGCCAAAGACAGGCAATTTTTATTTTAAATTTTCGCTCGCTATGATATAAAGTGCTGCGTAATTCTTTGTTACTTATTTCTTTGATTCAGATTCACGTGGTTTACATGCACAGAAAATTGGAATAATATGTAGATGATATGTGGCTTTATTCGACATTATTAATCCTACATTAGTAGTGCATGGCAACGCGCAGTAATGCGGATTATGACTTTAAATGTGAAATAAAATGTTGCATAGCATATTCTACTTTTGCTAGGTATGATAAAAGTGGGAAATGTGGAATAAAGGCGTAATCAAAAAACCGCGCGCGGTCTCAAGCTTTCATTGTCAACCTTAATTATCCTTGCTCCACGTTATGCCACATTATACATCAGCATGTAAACGCCTCGCTTATTGTGTATTAATTAAATACAGAATAATTTAAGTTCTCTTTTTTTATTCAAAATTTTAGTGGTGCATGTAAACTAGCTGCATAGACTTCCATGTCGTCTTGTGTACTATGTAAGGAATAACGTGTATTATTTCAAAATTTAAATAATTGTGTCTGTACTGTAGTAAGCAAACGAATAGCTTATTTTAGGCAGACCTAAAAGTGAAGATAGGTGAAGTGTTAGTCGGTAAGGTAGTAAAGTGTAGGTTGAAAAGGTAGTGAAGGCAGGTACTTACATGTGAAACCATTTTTTGTTGTTGTTTGTACATACTATATTCTTAAAATTTGTATTTCATTTTAAATCCTAAAACTTTACCTACTTAGTTCAAAGATTGGTTACTTGCGGACTAATTAAGAGTAATTAAGACTAATAAAAAGTAACTATTTAGCGCGAATAATTTACAAATACTTCTGAATACCAGAAATATTTAAAAATAATGTAAGGAAAGGATATTGAGGCAAAACAAGTTAAAACTATAGTGAAATACTAAAACGTTCTGTTGAGGTAAAAGCAATTACATTCTATAACGGGTTGTTAACAGTGTCTACCCTACCCAAAGCAAAAAGGGACAAGGTCTCCAATTTAAAAATATACGTTACTTGTGGCGTTTAATTGATATTAATGGTGATCCACATTTACTATCTTTTAATAAACTACTTTAAGATCCAATCAATTTCTTTCTTATTCTTACAAACACACAGCCTAGGATAAAAGTATTATCATTTTTCAAAATTTTACCTAAGTTACACTATTTGTATTCCTTACAATTTCTAAAACATCAAAGTCGAATTTATTAGTACCTACAATATTGACAATGTGATTATCGTGTGAAAAGCAAATACAGTAAACATACAGGTTCTACCACGCATCAACTGTCTGTACTACTCTATGGTTTTAACATTTAATGTATCCTCTACAGCAGGAGGAAGGGCGTACAAGAAGAATGCTTTTTAAAGCATAGAGATAAACATCGAGGTCAGAAGCAATAAAAGATCTTTTTCCAGTTTAATGTTTTCAAATAAGTTAGGTATCTTAAAGAGGCGAACACTAATTCTTAAAAAATGTGTGTAACAAAATAGAAAAAGAGGCTTAAAAACACCACGTTTAAGGTCTCGTCACTGAAAAACAATGAATAAAACCACAGACACAGCAATTTTTAAAGAGGCAAGAGAGACCTCTAGAAAGGAACAGAGAGACAGAAAGATAGACGGAAAGTGAGAGAGACCGAGAGAAAAAAGGACGATATACGTTTAAAATACATTATGTACCTCTTTGGCAGATTAATTACGGTTGTATGTTTGGGCCACAAGGGGTTTGCACTCTCACTCTCATATGCAAACACTCTCCACAACTGCTTTAGGCATCTATCTAACATACACTATCAACCTTTGCATTTATATTTTACACTCAACATACAACTACCGTTTACACTAGCAGTACTGGTGGAGCTCGCATAAATGTCATAGTGCGTTTCCCAAACCCACTACGTACCACTGTAGTTGTTCAAATTGTCTTTTCTTTAACGTAATAGTACTTACCCAAATAAGTGGTTAAGGAGTTAAAATTTCAACTATTTGGAGAACGTAGTTTACACACGCTCCTTGTCTCAAGCCAGAAGGTAATATATGTTTGTTTAGAAACATACTACGTAACAAACTTGTTAGCAATAGATGGTTTAACAGTTCAACAGAGAGTAGGTTTTTACTGTGCGCACATTTCAGCTTGTATGTAGAAGTAACAAAAAATCAAACCCCATATTGTTTTATACCAACAAAAACCCATTGTCCAGAAATACTTTTAGCAAACCTTGTGTAAAAATCCTATTCCATCACGACTGCAAATTAAAACCTCATGTAATTCATTGCAAATAGAAGACAAGTGCTAGGTACATACGAATTTTTTTACGCATACTGAAATAAATCTGTTATTATAGGAAGTGGTGCTGAATGTTAAGCCAAACATAGGATTTTTTGTTGCTAGTTATTTAAAGTGAAATACTAAGTCAGTTACACAGTGCAGATTAGATTACACGAACCCATGTGTTGTTAAATAAAATATTGGCAAAGTTTTACTATTGTAATTAACGCTAACAATATGGATAGAGACTTGGAAGTCAACGCAATTCTTAGACATATTAAACGCAACGAAATCGTGTACTACCTAGTGAAATGGGGGTAATTTTATTTCAATTTTTTAGTACTACAAAAAAATAAAAGTACAATTCATAAGATTTAAATAATGTTTAAATCCATTTTATGCAACATAGAGCGTCAGAAGAGCCCAAAAACATGCAAAATCATTGTCCAGAAAAGATAAAGCAATACTGGGAAAATTTATTACGAGATTTGTTTGTATCCTTAAGTACTAGCCCGCTTCAAACAATACAATGTACTGGTAACCACAACCTGTCAACCTTGCAGAGATCAATACAAATAGAAGACAATGAAATAGCTACTGTTCAATTTTAAGCAGGTTAATACAACTAGAATGCAATTACATATATCATTCTGATGCAAAACTTATATATAATTTTTAATATATCGTTTATTAATTTTATATGACGTATGTATGATTGACATTATAGATGCAAATATAAACAACAAAACAAAAACAAAAGTGCAAAATATACCACAAACAAAAAAACAAAGCAGTTACAGAAGAAAAAATCACCATTTTGTCAACCTTGCAGCAAAAGCTTTTTTAATAATGGAAGCTTTAAACCACACGAAAAAGAAATTTATAAAAATAATAAAAGATTTAAATCTACTATCTGCGACGCAAAATTTAGTCGACAAAAGGCTTGAGACGTTAAACAGTATAGGTGCAATTTTAAATTTGAAAACCTTCTTTATTATAAATGATAAACTGTAGTATTATACACTTAAATTATATTCTAAAACTCAAAAATAAAACCTCCGTGATTATTAAACCATAGAATTAGAAACAAGTAATATTATATTGCCAAAATGTATCATTTAAGTTTATAAAAATTAAGAGAAAATGGCTGTATGTATGACTTTTTTAATGCAGCTATTTATTACTACGTAATAATTACATAACCAGTACCTTGTACAAAGTTTATTGTTTGTTCATTTTTCATGATAAAATAATAAGCAATTCAAACAGTCCTAACAAGGTACAAAATTCAATGCTGAGGCATCAGTTTCGTAGTTAAATTTAAATCCAAACAGTATTAATCAAATTTTATCTTTGTATCGCTTTTCAGAGATTGTTTCAAATCGTACGCCTTTATCGTCATATTTATCACCGATAGTAGTTACTTCTGGTTTTTTTCCACCCAAATCATCTGCTTTGCAGAATCTTTGAATAAACTGTTGAGCGAAAGAGACAGAATTGACTCGTTGAATATTTTTTTCTCTGTTTATTTTTACGCGTGAAATTTTGTATACTTGCTTAGTTGCTAAATTGTACTGGCCAGTAGTCTTTGTGGCAGTAACTATACTGAATGTTCTTTCAGCATCTGCTGAACTTCGACTTATTGTCAGTACATATCTTATCATATGTTTCAATTCCGAAGTCCACTGAACATTTGTATTGCCTAAGTAAAAATGCCAGAATTTTTCTGGCACTATTTTCTTTTTTTCTGAAAATTCCGTATGCGATACTACGCTGTGCACCAATTCAACAAACGGGTTATGGAGGAAACGCGGTAAAGGGTGCCATACAAAGTATTCATCAAGCTTCTCAGGTTGAGGCTGTCTACAATTAAAGTTAGTATTATCTTCAAGGTCAGTGGGAAAATTTTCTAGGTCAAAAACATTAAAGTTGTTTCTAAACTCATCTGCTCCAAAGTATTTGTCTAGTTGAGCTATAACATCTTCATTGTACGCATCCCAGTTCTTAAACAAGGTACGATGTTCGTTTTTCTTTTAGGGTTCTAGGTCAACTTCCTTAAACTCAGAAATTTGTATTTCAATTAACTCAACCTTTTCTTCAATGGAATCCGTTGAAATATTTGCTTTATCAACATGAAATATTTCATGAGTAACTTCTACAAATTTTGTTCCTCCGTTGGCGGCTATAGTTGTGAGTTTTTCTTTTAGTTTTTTTATCTGGCTTTATTTACCAATTAATGACGAATTTCCTTTCTGAAAGTCAGAAGAAACTGGTGTGTGTTCATTTGTTACATTAACTAAAAAGGCAACGTATAAGATAAAGAGGGGATCAGTGAGATCACTTTTCAATTCCATTGCATATTTTCTATCGTGCACAGTAAACTCTTTTGGACTTTTTAGTATGTCGTCAAGTGTATCTACAACTAGCTTCCAATGCTTTAGAATACGGTTGTACGCCTGGTTGCGAGTAGCTGCCTATCTCTCGTCAAAAATGCGGCCTAATGCGAATTCTTTCACGTTATTATGCTTCATGTTCTTGCGTAATAAAAGACGTTTTTTAAGGCTTTTTTTCCAAAAAATAAATGAATTTTGTTAATTGTTGTGTCTATGTATTTAAAATATTCAAACTTTGTTGTAGTTGTTTTCAAGGCTAAATTTAGCCTGTGTACTACACAATGAGAGTACAATAGTTTGTTGAGGTGATAAACAAACATCTTTATGTTGCTGACAAAGGTGTATTTCATACTACTTGCTCCGTCTGCTGTGATTGACACTGTATTTTCCTTGACAAACGAAGTTAACTTGTCCCCTTCTAATTGCTCTATAAATACATTAAAATATCCGATTCCTTTTTCACCGTATTTAAGATAGGCTAAAGTGTAGTAAAAAGTTGTAGGTCTAGAGTTTTCATTCCCATCCTAAGTTTAAAACAGTACAGCAACATTGCTGTACCCTGCTTTATCTGTACTTCTGTCTAGAATTATACTATTATAGGATTTTGAGACAGCAAATGATGCAGTAATTCCATTTTATATGAGTCACTGATAACTTGCAACATATTTACCATTCCATCTTTGTTATGATGTATGTACCCATAAGTATCCGGTTGGACATACCTTAGGGATTTTATTACCTCTCCAAATTGACTCAACGGTATACCTATTTTGACTGCTGTGTGTACTACAAGTGCAAAGTTGCTTGTGGCTTCAAGAAACGTGTAAAATGGTTCATCTTTTTCATCATGATCTGGAATAGCGCTTTCCTTTTTTTGAATATTTAGGTAGTATTGAGTGGAAATTTGATGATACTTTGATTTAGATGATTTTGAATGAGGCTTTTGTTATACCTTCTCTTGCGATCCTTATCCCATGACCAGTCACCTTCAGTTACGAATTTTGAGTTTTCTTTAGATTTTGGTATATCGACAAAAAGACCCTCAGAATGGAGTTTGTAACATAGCTTGCATGTTGCCTTAGGCCGATGTGTTGCGGTTTGTGGGTGATAAGCTACCCACCAGCAAATACTATTATTGTTTACAATAATTAATGTATCTGTATCAGTACCTGAGATTTGTGAAAGCTGTGGCATGTAGTTTGCATAGTTTTTATCTATATGGTTTTTGTTAGAATCAATACTTAAAATTTCAAATTAGTAATCATTTATATCAATAATGTCAGCAACCGTTGCTTCTACGTTAACATTATCGCAATTTGGTACTATTACTATTTCTTCATTTTCCATAAGAATGTCCTCATAATCTTTTTTAATTGTCGAGCTTTATTGCTACTTTGTATTTAACGTTGAAGTAGAAGTCGTTTTCTAGTTCTTGTACAGTCAAACGTATTGGATCGTTGTGTGCATTTAATTTTGCTGGACTAGAACATCCAAATATGCCTGCCATTTGAACAAACTTGGGATTCTGAGTCATAGGTAGAAGTGCACTAAAGTCTAGTGTAGTTGCAAATTCACAACGATTACGTTCGCCTGCCAATAGAAAAATTAACCGTTACTTATTTTAGGCACGCATGAGATTATATATTAATAATATAAAATAAATTTCGACACAACTATTACTTGGAGTGGGGATAGTAAATTTGTGGCTTTCAGGATTTAGCGGTAACGTTGAAGAACCACACTGACTGAGAGATTTTCCTAGTTCATCCTCTACTGTCCAATCTCGTAGTGCATACTGTGGTTGGTTCGTGTACTTCTCATAATTTTTTAAATTACAAATTATATACGGGGTTACAGTTCTTCTACAACAAAGTCCTGCATATATTTTATAATTGTGTGTTTCCTTTTGAAATCAATAAAGTTGCTATGGCTGCCGCAGTTGTTAGGACACCCTTCAGGTGCCATTTTCAATACATCTAATGTCGCCTCATCTTTACTATATAGTAGTATGTAGGCGACCGTATAATCTTGACTAAGTGGAAAGTCTCCATTATAAACTGATGCTATTTGGCATTCGTTGATTTTCATGTTCATATTCTCTGTTTCGCTTCCCCCAAGCACATAAAACCAATGGCTTTTTCTATGTTCGCTTTTACTTGTAGGCCCAAAAGTCATTGTTCCCTTAAGTTTGCAATTAGCAACAATTTGGCTGTTAACTGCAATTATTTTAAATCGTTTCATTTTAAAGGATGTTGACCGTGTTGATGACACGCAGTATTTTCCTAGCAATATGAATTTTGAGTTCTTTGACGCCGTTGCAAGATCCCACTCGTTATACAACACCCTGCAATTAGCAAAGGGTGGTTCAATGACCTCAAGTGCGTTTGCAGTATTTGCAGTGTCTGATGAAAGTGGAGAATGTTGGTTGCATTTTGCAATATGGTAAGCTGACAATAAGATTATGCTGAAAAATAATTTTAATTTAATTATGTTTCTCTTAAAAACTATAGTCATAAAAAAGAATATAGTTATGTATGTATGTATATAACAGTATTGTATTTTCGACCCATTAGGTATAATACACTGCATTACTGTGAGAGGTATGACTCAATGAGCCAGTCATGAGATGAGATGGTTCAGTTTAAATCTGCCTCTGTTAAATTCAAGGATATTAGGATATAAGCTTTCTTACCGCTGTACTGATTGCGAGAGTATATTAAGCTGGACTACTCCAGACAGTGCCTGTCATTTTTTCCCCGTTAGGGAGGAGAAGCGACAGAGTAGACCAAGTAGCGATAGCTGTCTCACGGCCGCCGCACCTTGGATACGCTCCACCGCCGACCCCACTAGTGGCCGCTCATTTCAACAGGGAGACGGTGGTGATGCTTGTAGTAGTCAGTAGGAGGAAGAGCCTGTACCGTTCTTGGACTAATGTGAAATCACACAGAAAAGAGCAGATAGATACCTATCATTAAGCCATCTGCATCTCCGTCTCAGGCAGAAAACTACCACGGATATATGCTGACAGCACCCAAACTCCTTAAGCCCTCACAGCACCTCACTCAGCTCCCCACTGATCTACCAAGCCCGGTCACGCATCCAAATCTCCATTCAGAGTGCCACCAGCTCCCCGACTCAGTAGTAAGCCATGCCGTAGCTTGTCAGACCACTGAGCCGGGTTAAAAAAAAATATAGTCTAACAATACAAGCCAAAAATCTTACCAAATCCATGAAACTATACATTTCTCCATTTTTTTACTTATTGGGTGTGGCCCATAAACTATCGCCAGTAGCTCTAAGTAACACGTCTGTAGTTCTGCAGTTTCTACGTATGTGACATCAAGTAGTGGAACCAAAATTGTACATTGATTCCTGTCTGCGTCGACTGTTAGACAGATGATAAAAATAAAGACAATTTCTACATTTATAGATAGTAAGTTTATATATCCCGAGAAGCCAAGTTTAAGGGAACTGCGAGGCATTAATTTAAGACTTCTTTAATCCACCACTACCATCACAACCATCCCCTAACCATCATCTAGCTATCTCTACAATGCACAACCATCAACTATACTTTTTCACACTTAACAATTTAAAAAGCAATGGTTTTTGCACTTAACTGTTAACATTGTGATGGCTTTTACACTTACACATGTAAAAGGTGATGGTTTTTATACTTAAAAATGTAAAAGGTGATGGTTCTTATACTATAAATTTTAAATTGTGATGGTTTTTACACTCAGAGGGTTAAAGTGGATGGTTCATGAAAAAAGCGTCGAAAAAGGTAATGGTTCTTGGATAAAATGTTTTAACTGACGATGGTTGTGGAACATAACTTGAATAAGTTTTATCTCTATAAAACAGGTAACTTAATTGAAAATGATAGTTCCTGTGCTTGAATTTGTAAAATGTGATTTTTGTTGACGGTTGAGTGTGCAAACGGGATGGTAACAGTGTTTCAGACACGTGCCATCGTTTGGATGGTTGTGATGGTTGATGAATGTTCTTTTTGATGATGGACAGAGGATTTTTAGGTGATGGTTATTCATTTTCGGGGTAGCTAGTAAGTAATTAAGTAAGTAATTGGCTTTATTGTCACATTCATACAGAATTATTACACTGAATTCCAATAATAACAGACATGATGACATGATAGACAGACTAGATGATGGCGATGGACATAGGATAGTTAATGGTTATGCATTGTGGGGATAGCTAGATGATGGTTGACGGTTATGCATTGTGAGATGATGGTTGTGATAGTTTATATAAATAAAAATAAATAAATTTAAGGTTGCCCTGATTTAACCGCAGTTCTTACAGGGTGCCCGACCTCGAATTCACTTCTTGCACTGTGCCATCACACAGGTTTTGTCTTTCCAACATTAGTCGGGCCTACTTCTATGGCGAACTTCATTTTACATTGGCGTTCAGAGCCGCCGAGCCCTTCACTGCCTTGTGGACAAGGAAAACCCAGTGGGAAAACTTGCCACCGCCGCTGGTCTCGATCACCAAGACCTGAAGCGAGCATTTGCTTAAACAGCAGGTTCATCGCAACAGTGCAGTAAGCACTGAGCTACGCGGGCTCGCTGTGATAGTTTATATAGGATGTCCCCATTCATTCTTTGACTTCAATTTCTTATGAAGGAGATTAAAACTTTTTGTTTTAAAAATGTCTTTATTAATGTTGTTAGGCATGCCATTTTCTACATTGTGTGTGATTTTCAACAATTTCCGAGAGAAATAAAGAAAATTACGCCTAAAATCTTAAGAAAAACAGTCGCGAGCTAGAAGTGGAACCGGAAATACACTACACTGCAAGTGCTTGCTGGTACCATATCTCAATATTAGTCATGTACATACAAAAGCTGCTCCGAACGATTCCGACCAGCAGCCTTCTTCTGACTGAATATACCACAACGTCACAACATGTCCAAGTCCGTCAGTCCATAGTATGGAATTAGAAGTACTCGAGAGTATGGACTCCATACTCGAGTACTTCTAATTCCACATTCGCCATGCCTTACTACAACCTCATCGGCCATCAGGCCACTCACCACATAGTGATAGGTCTCATACTAAACAAATACGCGGGAAACAATCGTGTAAACGCTTGTCAATTAAAGCCAAGGGTTGGGCTAAGGTCAAGCTCTTAGTGGCCAAGCGCAAGCCAGCCAACGACAATAGCTTGCTGATATGCAGCTTTAAAATTGCTCGTTGTACCTGTACTTACTTATCTAAATATTTTAAAATGCTAACAAATAGAGCAAAGATGTTGACTTACGCTAACCGAGGAGATACTAACAGTCTGAGTTACCAACACTGTACTATCACTTTTTTTTTTAGCCTTTTTGTATTTTATTGAAGGTTGCGATTTCACTTTTTTCATTGTATTGCTTTAGCTTCTAATTGACTTTACCCTTTATCCTCGAGATATCGAAAGTAACAAAGATTGGAAGAAAATGCCAAATAAATACAGGATTTACTTATTGCAAGCCACTAAGAGTTTTACCACTCATGATAACTCCTAGTGAATGTGTTCCAGGGCTTCATAAATTTATTTTTTCCGTTTCTCAAAAAGTATGACGCTGCTTAAAGAAAAATTAATTTCATTTTCATCTGTTTGCATACCGTGACAATATATTTTTATTTCTTGCCTCAGCTAATAAAGTTGTAATAAAATTAGTTTTCAAGAAATAGGTTTTTATAAAAATAATTTTTGCGCCCAAACGTAAACGAAAAGTGCTTTTAACATAAAGTGAAAAGCCGAAGCTAGACAGGGAGATAAAGAACACTAAAGAAAACCTAACAAGGGACACCCTATAGGGAAACTCAGAGACCTTCCATTTACAACTTGTACCCCGGAAGTTTCTAACCCCCCTTATGTTTCCTTGAAGGCCAAAAATAACCTCCCTTATTTTCGCTTGAAAGCCAAAAATCCGGCGCTTCGCGCCGGATTTGTCGACCGGGGGCGGGCCCGAAGTAGATGCTGAGCTACAACAAAAGCACAACATAATTTATGTTACGCTAAAAGATGACATAAAATTTATGAAAGCTCCCCCACCATGAATGAGCCATATACAAATTTGCGTAGCAATGTAGTTTAAGGTAGCTCCCAAACTTTTACCATTCACAAATGCCGTCATTTATGGAAGCTCCTCTACCATCAATAAGCCATATGTGGTTGTACGTGGCATCTAGTTAAAAAAAGCTTTATTAGTTTCGAAAATTGCATGATTCACAAATGACGTCATTTACGGAGCCTCCCTTACAATCAATAGGCCATATCCAAATGTACGTGGCAAGCAGTTAAAAACAAAGGTTAAATAAAATTTTACAGTTAAAACATCTATATCCTATATAGATAGGCTCGTGACAAGTTGGTATAATGGTTTGGAAAAAAATTCAAAAGTTGGCAATGGTGGTACTAAAAACCGTGATATTTGTGGGACTTCATAATGGACGAACCTTAAATATCTATAATCCATCAAGATATGTTCGTGAAATGTTTGTTAAAATAGGTTGAAAAAAAATTAAATTTCAAATTAGGGGTACCTAAAACTATGATATTTTTGGGACGTTATTATGCACGATCCCTTAAAATATATAATTTGTATGGATTTAATTGTGACATGTAGGTAAAATGGTTTGGAAAAAAGTTCAAAAGTTGGCAATGGGGGTGCCTAAAACTATGATATTTGTGGGACGTCATTAAGGACGAACCCTGAAAAACTTTAATCTATATGGATATGTTCGTTACATGTACTTAGTATACGTTAAAAAAAATTGAATTTCAAATTGGGGATACCTAAAACTATGATATTTGCGGGACGTCATTATGGATGAGCCCTGAATATCTTTATACTATATTGATATGTTCGTTTAACATTGCAGTGCCAGACTCATGACTATTATGCCAGGCTGCATTGTTAACGTCTGTAAAATGATAAGGAAGGAGAATTCTGAATGCCTGAGCCTGAGCTGGTATTCGAAAAGTGGACCCCCGTCATGAGAACGCATATTTTCCAATTTGCGTTGCTGCTAATTGCGAAGAAACTATAACTTTAATAATAACCAAAAACTATACAGCACTTCTCCCTCGCTTTTCTGGGCGATTAAAAAAGGTTTCAATTTAAAATCTTCAAAAATGCGACCTGTAGCGTGCGACCGACGGCCATACAGACAGACAGACAGACAACATCAGACCAATAGATGCTTGCTCAGCATCTAAAAACCTTTCTTATGAGTACTGGTAGAGTCGCGGAGATGTCGGTGACGGAGTTATAATGTGACGGTGTAGTTGTGGTAGGAATTGTACTAGCCGAGAGTATTAACTTGGACAGAGATGGGACATGACAAGGATTGAGGCATGATGTGACATGTGGGACTGAAACGACAGATAACCTTGCTAAGCTTACGGTAATTGTGGATTAATGTCCTGGGGATGAATGGGAGGAATTGAGAGCTGGAGTTGTATAATTGGAGTTGATTGGAGCTGGGGATTGCATTGTAGTGTAAGAGTGTGGATAGTATATGGGCATTGTGAAGTAATAAGGAAGAGTGGAGAAGTCCGGGGCCAGTGCTATAATGTTTGGACTGCGTTCCCATGGGTCGCCATCTAGCAAGCAAAGGGAGAACTACTCAGTTCTGCGAGTTCTCAATTTTATTTCATGAAATTTTTTACTTTTTCTAAATTTGGTCAATAATCTAAAAGTTTGTGATAAATTTTCATTCGGATATAGCTCAATAGTACTTGAGGTAGTGAAAAGTGATCGAAAATCGCTAATTTTTAATAGACTAGTCTATTTTCAAGTGATGAGAATTCCGACCACGCTGGAGGTAGCCATATACTCAAGACAGGTACATAATTAGAAGTGAGAAGAGAAGAACAATTCGATTTCCCAACCCCGGTTCATCGCTATACCAAAAAAGCTAAGTTTTTTTTAATTCATACGTAGGCCGAAGGCCCACATAATTCGTACCGTATATATTCAAGCGTTAAGGTACTAGCAAAATATATATTTTGGTAGGATATATCAAACCAAGAAGGTCAAGATCAGGTGTCATGGGGGATCCAGTTCAGATTCCACAAGGATTCGAGCAGCTAGCGGCTTACATAAGACAAGAACTCAGTGCCTTAGGTCAAAATATTTCCACTCAGGTCTCCACTCAAGTCACTTCGCAAGTTACGAACAACTTCACACTACAGTTTCAAAGTTTCACAAATGATATTAACTCAAGATTCTCGAATCTTGAGAGCAACGTGAACGCAAAGTGGATAACTTTGGACACAAAAATTTCCCACATTAGTTCTGTATGTGAATCGGAGATTAACAGTGTCAAGACTCAGCTTGCGACGGTCACCCAAAGGTTAGAGGCTGCTGAGTTAAAAATTGCTGGCTATGATAGAGCAAAAAGGAAGACTGAAATTCTCATAACGGGTCTGCCGGTTGCACAATTTCCATCTCTGGACGCAAAATCACTCTTGGAAGAAAAACTAGGTCTCCCAGATGTCAAGATACTCAGTGCCAAAAGAGTTAACAACAGAGATAGTAGTAAACCTCCACTATTGTTTGTCCAGCTAGCTGGTAGGGACGAAGTTCACCTGGTTCTCAAAAACAAGTCAAAACTGAAGGATGCAACTCCAAAAGTCCATATTCAACCAATCAGAGACAAGAGGGAACAGGAGATACATAAACATCTTATGGATGAATACTGGATCAAAAAGAGAGACCCTGTCTTTACAGATGTAAAAATGATAGGAGGATATGCTTTCGAGGCCAGCGGGGTCAAGTACAAAAGTGACGGTACTAATCTCTCAATAGTTCAGTGACATTCTGCGCCCATACACAAATCACAAAACGATACAAACTGCTGCCAAATTCTCTACTGGAACGTCCACGGTATCCGGAACCTGAAAGACTTGGACAAAGAAGACGGGCTACTACTTACTAAGTGTGACTTTATTTGTCTGTGCGAAACATGGGATGAGTATACAGATCTATCTTTAGGTAACAATTTTTGTAATTTTTCGTCTACTCATCTACCTGCTAGCAGGTCACACAATATAGGCAGAGCGTCAAACGGGGTAGGTATTCTTGCAAATAAGAACAAATATAAGATAGATAAAATACTCTATAGTAAAAACAATATACTTATAATATCTTTCATAAATGTTATTACGTTAAAACCAATAGTAATTGGAAATGTGTATGCTAACACTAATTTATACAACACTGAACTAATCTTTACAGAACTCAATGAGGCAGTGGAAGGACTACCACCGCACCTGCGGGAGATACTAGTAATAGGAGGTGATTTCAATGCCAGGATCAGAAACGAAGGGGAACTGGAACCCGATATGACTAATAACACCATGCTTAGTAGTAAACGACTTTCGCAGGACGGTGGTACTAATCCGACTGCCTCTTGGTTCTTGGACTTTCTGGACAACAACTCTCTTGCTATCCTAAATGGTCGTGTAAGCCCTGATATACCGGGCCAGTTTACACACATAACCCCACGTAACCAGTCCACTATTGATTTCTGTCTAGTTCATTACAATATTATTAGCAAAGTAAGATCGTTTAAATGTCTTGATATTTTCTCCTCGGACCATGTCCCTATATGTGCGGAGATCGAGCTGGAAAATCACCACCCTATACCTACTAGCAGGTCATTAAGTAACAAAATACGACTCAGTGCTCAAGATAATTTAAAATTCTTTACAAGTTTGAAATCCATCTCTCCATCCTCCCGCCGTCAGTCAGCAGAAGATATGAATACGTCCTTTACTGAATGTTTGTTTAAAGCAGCACAAGACAACAATCTAGTCTGTAATAAAATACCTATGTTTAATTTCAAAAATAAGCCATGGTTTGACCAAGAATGTAAAAAAGCTAAACAATACGCTAGACTATGTAGAGTAAGAAGTAAAAGATGTAATTATGAATTTAATGTTTATAAAGAATTTTCTAAGGCTAAGGATAACCTCAAACAACTGTGTAAAAACAAAAAATCAAACTATTTCTCGGATCTAAGAAACAAATTGAGTCATGTAAAGAATTCTGCCGAGTTCTGGGAAACGGTAAAATTATTCAAATCTAAAAAAGGGGTCAGTGGTAATAAACTCTCCACACTAGTGTGGGAACAATTCTATAAACAAGTAATGCCGCCCAAGAGAAATACTTTTGTAAACTTTTATGGTGTAGAAGACCCTAAGCTAGACTGTGAAATACAATTAGCTGAGCTAAATAAAGCTCTAAAGAATCTAAAGACAGGGAAAAGTCCTGGACTAGATGGGATCCCTAATGAATGTTTGGTAGGGCTTAATGTGGAATGGAAAATATTTGTAATTGATATGTTTAATATTATACTGAGAACTGAGCAGTGCCCAGCTAGCTGGTCTGATATAGAACTAGTCACCCTATTTAAGAAAGGGGACAGGACTCTGCCTGAGAATTATAGAGGTATCGCTCTAGTGAGCTGTATTGCTAAGCTATTTACGCAGATTCTTTTAGATAGAATCACAGAGTGGGTTGAAAGGTGCCAAATTTTACCAGAAGCTCAGGCAGGGTTTAGGAAAAAAAGATCGTGTCAGGACCAAATATTTTCTTTAACAAGTATCATACATAACCACATAAGAATTCCCGGGAGAAAAGTTTATGCTTTATTTGTAGATTACAAACGGGCTTTTGACTCGGTTAACCACACGCTGCTATGGGACAAATTATTTCAGTTAGGGCTCAGTCCTAAAATCATACGCATTCTCAAGGACCTTTACTATAAGGCTAACTTGAAAGTCAGGACAGAACAGGGACACACAAACTGCATTCAGGTTAATGAAGGTGTTCTCCAAGGTGAGCTTTTATCCCCGGTTCTGTTCTCACTATTTATAGCGGATATGGATGAGTTTTTTAAATCGGAAGGACTGAGCGGACTAAGTATTAATGAGAGAATAGCAATAATGATGTTAATGTACGCTGATGACACGGTAATTCTAGCATACAGCGTTGGTGACCTGAGGAAAAAGCTGTCAGCTCTAAAAAAATATTGTGACATTAATAAACTTCAGGTTAATGTGAGTAAAACGAAGATATTGGTCTTTGCAAAAGGTACAAATATTAAAGTTAATGATACGTTTACCTATGAAAACCAGGTAGTTGAAATCGTGAAGGAATATGTTTATCTAGGGGTTCCCTTTAACTCATCAGGCGTCTTTAGTGGAGCGACAAAAGTTTTTGTTAATAAGGGGCTAAGAGCCACGGCGTGTCTCTGGGAGGTGTTGTGCAGGAGCAAATGTGATTCTTGGGATGGCCGTATAAAAATTTTTGATTCAGTATCTATAGCAACTCTTATGTACTGCAGTGCTATCTGGGGGCTAAGGTATGGCGATAGGCTAGAACCCGTCCAGACAAGATTTGTAAAGAAAGTGCTAGCACTTCCCAGGAACACGCCGGACTACTTGGTCAGATTAGAATCTGGTCGATGCAGGTTAGAAGTCACTATGTTCAAGCAGGCCCTCAGATATCTGCTAAAATTACTGGAAATGGGTATGGAAAGAGTTCCACGGCTACTTTTTGAGAGGTTAAAATTTTTGGATAGGCAGGAGGGTAACAATGTTAACTATAACTGGGTAAGCCAAATAAGATCCAAGCTGCATGAGTTAGGTTATGGATGGGTATGGAATAGCCTTTCTGGACAATCCCTAAAATCTGAGCTAGACAATATAATTGAAACAATGGCACTGCAATCCTACGAAAAAGATATGGAAAATACAATATATTCGACTTATAATACTTCTTATCTACAATACATGGGCCCCGGCTTAGTTGCAAACTATCTGGACTATAGGGTGAATGTAAATGTAATTAGAATTTTTGCACAAATCCGGCTAGCCGATAAAAACAGGGTTCAGTTAAGAATAAATAATAATATGTTAATTTTGGATAAGAATAAAAAATGTAATGCATGCACTCACAATGATGATGACTCGATTTACCACTTTTTGTATGTATGCCCTCGGTTTAGTAATGATAGGAATAAATACTTGAAGGAGTCACTAGGCAGCGTTCAAAATAATTGTAACAAACTAACTCTAATGCTAAAATCATATGATGTGCAATCTATTTCTAATCTATTCAATTTTGTACAATCTAACATGAACAAAAAAAGGGAGTTCTCCCTAAATTAATTATATGCGGATTGATGTTTGTAAAAATGATTTGTGTATGGGCATAGCCCGAAACGCAATAAATCAATACTACTACTACTACTGCGTTCCCATGGTAACGGTGTGTTAGGATATGAAAAACAGCTGAACTGTGGCTGCCAGTGCTGGCCATATGAGAGCAGTCAATGTTATCAGTTATAATTGTATGATATTTGACATTTATGGAATTTCAAGTGAGCGGGGATTTGTATTGTTTGGAGGAATCACCATAGCAACGGGATTATACGGTTTGTAAAATGAAAGCAACGCACGGAGTTAAGGAGTACTTTACGAAAGGGGAGGCAACGTGCCTATATAATTGGAACCGTATAGGGTTGAATGTGGGTGTACAAACTTCAAAACCCTGAGAGAGGGTTCCTGATGGATTTCATCCCTGAGAATTGCGTTGTTCAACTACATATTATGGGGAAAAGGGCCATACCGTTTCTATTCATTATGCAAAAGAAGAGAGGCATGGACAAAGTTGCAGAATATTTCACGAGGGGAGGAGACGAGGTGCTCATAGAATTGGAACCGTATAGGATTGAATGGACATGTACGTACTTTAAGACCCTGAGAGATAGTGCCTGATGGATTTTATCCCTGAGAGTCGCGTTGTTCAACTACATAGTATAGAAATTGGGGGCATCATGTCTGTTATAGCTGTGGGAATTAAGCTGAAATGCTTGAGATGGATAGAATTTGATCGAGAATGTGGTGTTTTTCAATATCATGTACTAACTGCTATTATGTAGAACCCTGTACGTACCTATGTAAGTATGCACACATTATTTAGTATGTACAGTGTACTAGTTGCGTAGTACTTAGTGCGATTAAACTGTATATTATATTAAGTTGTATACATTTAACATAATTAAATGCAGTTAATACAGTTATATTGTACATACGTATTTAATATATTTAAATATTATTACTGCAATTAAAATAGTTACCCAGCTAGCAGGCGGATATTGTAGCAATATAATTAGGACATACAGTGGGGATTCCATTATATCCCTGAGATATACTCAAAGTTTTGAGTAGATGTCATGAGAACATCATGTAGACCATCCCTAAGTGATATCCTGATAAGAAACACTGCGGGCATTTGGAATGAGTTGAGAATGTATATAATGTCATGTTCCCATGGTTTCAACGTGTTCATTTTCTACTATTAGTTATTACTATTTATTATATTACTTACTTGACTAACTAATAGATTTAGCTTACAGTATTATGTTTACGCTATGAGTGTTTAGATTTGGATGTGAATCCAAATCTATACTTTCATTTTGTATTTTACGCTTTAATGGAGAGGATAGTTGTCATTTTTGTCCTGTATTAATATTCTCTATGCTTTAATCTACATTACATATTATATTGTGCACCTTACTCTACGTCTACTTTGACAAGGTTTGCGGGTTTTCGTTCTCCGTTGTGTGAAAGATGCGGCGTATACCATCTGTTTTACATTGCCAAGTGTTACTTTCAGACATAAGAAAAACAACAAAAGACCAAAACGAAAGAAACAAATATAACGAAAACAATCGCGTCTTACTCCGTTTACTGAAATTTCAGCTAGACCACGCAGCAGGTTTTACAGGTAGAATTGTTTATTTTACTGCTCCGCGTAGTATATTTTACTTGCTTGTTGGGTGACCCAAAAATGTCAAAGTCTTGACGTTCTTTGGACGTTTTTTTTGGGCTGTCCTTGGTGCTGTTATTATTTTGGTATAATTTGTGTTACTGACCGAAGAGTTTGCTGTTGTCAGTATCCTTACTTTAGATACAGCTAATAGCGCAGGTCATGTTATTCAGGTTATGATATGGTAACCAGTCAATAACAGTACTTAAAGCGTAGGTATTTTCTAAAGAGTAATGCAGTTAGTTAATATAGATTTTAAGGTCTACTAGCTCGCTAGTTTCTGTTTATTGTATAAGGTATTTTACGTATAGCAACGTAATACTATTAAACTACCAGCCTGCCCTTTGTTCCAGTTTTTATACAATATTGCAGTTTTTGTTGTTTTCGTTATTTAGCCTATTTCATATGCTTTTTGTTTTGTGACACTCTTATTTTCGAAGTTGTGACGTTTCTCGGACGCTTTTGGGCTGTTCCTGGTGATGTTATTTTTTTATTTCAGGATCGGCTATTCACAAAAGCAGGAATCGCCATCAGTAGCATTGTTGCCACAGGTTTTAGGTACCAGGGAATATAGATGTTAGAACGTTAATAACGTTAGGAAAGAAATTGTTCGTTTTCTGGATCTGCGGCGTCATTTGCTGTCGTAAAATACTTTGCTGCTTTAAAATCTAAAGATAATTGCAGTACCCATGACATGTTTTGTAATGTATTGTATTGTCGGTGCTTAACAAAACTAAAAAAAACAACTAGTATACTTTGGTAACTAAGTGTGGAGGACAAAGAGTAATTTGCTGAAAATTCTAGCTCTGCTGACATCCTCTGCATTTTCAAACCGTGAAGTTGTTACTTTCTGCCTACTACATTTTACGCAAGAATTTCTACGTCAATAATCAACAACAATATTTTACTTCAATACTCAATACTCGAAGTTTGACACGCTGTTATTTCACGCTAATATTCTACAACACTATTTTACTACAATATTACAATTTGAATATCCCATATTGCACGTTAGCTGTGGTTGAAGAATATTACCTATTTACAACGTCAAAACCAAAATTCTACTGTAGTCACCCAGAATTTGAAGCTAATCGATGCACACACGTTTAAGACAGTAAACCCTCAAGTTAAATTTTAGCTGCATTTACTTTTCCGTGCATTTTGTTACTTCTGGCCGCGAGCGTGATTACAGTTAGGTGCAAAAGCTTACTAACATCCGTCACCATCATTACACAAAATTTAACAAAAATTGCTTGGCGCAAAAATTAGTTATTGACATTTCTGTTTTGGCCCCTTGCTACACCCACGTCCTTACTATACCTGCTCAAATCGGTTTCTTTATGCAAGACTCATCGTCATGAACAAGAATAGCTTACTGGTAAATTCCTACATTACCACACCAAAAATTGAAAAAAATGCTTGGCACAAAATCTGGATAATTACTTTCCCGTTTTCCACATCCACCAATTACGCGTAATTGCTATAACCAACGACAACGGTTTCCACCTGTGAGGGTCATCGCTATTGTTCCTGATCCACTTCCTGGTTGCTTTAACATCAACACACCAAAAATAAGAAAAATTGTTTGGCAAAATCTGCATATTTGCATTTCCGTTTCCCACAACCACCAAGTTATCGTAATTGCTAAAACCAACGACAACAGTTTTCATCTGCGAGGGTCATCGCTTTTGTGCCTAAAACATTCTCTAGTGGCTTCTGCCTAACCATACAAAACGTAAAAAAAATTGTTTGGCACAAAATCAGGATATTTGCTTCTCCGTTTCCACAACTCCCAAGTGGGCGTGATTACTAAACCTAACCACAACAGTTTCTGCTTGAAAGGGTCATCGAAATTGTGCCTTATCAACTTCCTGGTTGCTTCTACATCAACAAGCCAAAAATTAGAAAAATTGCTTGGCACAAAATCCGGATAATTGCTTCTATGTTTCCCGCAACCACCTAGTGAGCGTTATTGCTATTACCACCCACAACAGTCTTTGCCTCCGACTGACATCGCTGTTGAGCATGACAGCTTTCCTAGATACTTTTTCCTTATCTTCCAAGTTTTAAGCACATTTGCTTGGCACACATTATGAATATTTAAGTTTCTGTTTTGGAACCCTGCTAAATTTACTTCCTTACTGTGCCTGCTCGCGGCGAGTTTTGTATGCGAGCGTCATTGACATTGTGTGCAAAAGCTTCATGGGACACTTTGTCATAAATGCACTTAATTTAATAAAAATTGCTTGGCACATTTCTGCAAGCCTCGAATTCTGGTGCTGGATGTTACTTCTTTAGTGACTCCAGGATACTACATAGTGTGTCCGTGAACGCTGGGCTCGAAGTTCTCCTGTTTAAGCAACTGCTTGCCTGCGCTTACTTTCGTTTGACCTGGCGGTGGCAAGTTATTTTCCCATGCTGGTTTTTCTTGTCACATTACAGCGGAAAAAAGCCCAAATTACCGGTTACGAGCAGAAGGCTGAATTAAAACGAATTAACTGGTCATCTCCGCTCAATATTGTAAATGATGCTGCCCTCGGGTAAAGGTCAAGGAGAAGAAGGTCATACCTAAGGTGCATTCTACATGCAAGGTTGTGTTAAAATAATGTGAACTGGATATACGTCTGACTTAAGAAGTAAACTCCGAAGGACTTAAATGAAAAAAAAACTGGCTGCCTAATTTATCCTAACAGAATTACATAAACAACAAAACTACTTACGCTGTGACCTCGAGTCGAGGTCAGTGAGGAGAAGGTTATGTCATGTTCCCATGGTTTCAACGTGTTTATTTTCTACTATTAGTTATTACTATTTATTATATTACTGACTGGACTAGCGAATAGATTTAGCTTACAGTATTATGTTTACGCTATGAGTGTTTGGATTTGGATGTGAATCCAAATAGAGAGGATAGTTGCCATTGTTGTCCTTTATAAATATTCTCTATACTATAATCTACATTAAATATTATATTGTGCACCTTAATTTACGTCCACTTTGACAATATTATGGCGTTTTAATGACTTATTTGTAGATGAATTAGGGATATGATTTGGACGCATTAAGAAGTTTCATAGAGGTACAACTAGTCCTAGTATTTTAATAGTTTTTAAAATTATTAAATATTCAGATCAAAAATATAATTTCGAGTATTGCACTGAGTAATTGATAATCCATACCTTGTTTAATTTATATATTTTAATTTTCACACTCTAGAAACACTAACGTGAGTAAGCTTGCTCCAAGTGACACTAGACTTTTCAATAAAACCGTAAAATAGTCAATTTATTTCATGCAAGGGAATAGGAAAGGTAAATCTATAGGTGATTGACGTATCTCTGCAATATAATTATTAGACAAGCACGAGCAAAATCTGGTCCAAGCTGGCCAATGAAATTCGGCTTTTGGTTCCACAAAGTACAAGTTTGAATAACCTCGCCTCGCTGTCTCCGGTTTAATAATACAAAAAAACAAATAGTACAGATATTTTGCAATATTAAAAATTAATAATTAATTAAAAATACTGAAAAGCTACAATAATTTCATTTTTGTAATATGGAGAGTAAAAAATACGACAAAAATTCCATACCCTTGCTTAAACCAACTTACCAACAATAATATTAATAACCTGGTATCTACTCCTATGTTGAGGCCACATCAAAAAATAACCATAATAAATGATTATATTTGGCCTGTTCTGATCTACCCTCTACAAATGGCACCATTACATAAATTGCCAAAATCATTTTTAATGGACGTGGACCTCATTATACGAAGTGCTGTTAAAGAAATTTTAGGAATTCCAACAGATACTCCAAATGCAATGTTGTACACCTCTAAGAACTTGAGAGGACTTTCTATTACTAAAGCAGAATGGGAGGCTTTCCTACAACACTATAATGTGTGCTTGGTTTTGCTTTGTTCATGTGACATTTATGTTCCATATTCAAACGACATTGAAAAAGAATTACATCAGTGTGAAAACGCATTAAATTTTACCGATGACGAGTTGACAGCCTTGACAGCCCCAAGCGAAAACAAAGATAACTAAACGAATGCGCATAAAACTTCGTGAAAACGAATTTGAGTCATGGTGTAAGATGAAATTGCGGGGCGCTGGAGTTAGTCAATTTAAAGACAACTTAAATGGAAATAAGCAATTAATTAATAAAGTGGGCTTGACGACTTCTGAATATGTAACCACTTTAAAAATGAATTCTAATGTTACTAGTGTAAGAGTAATTCCAGGAAGGAGCTTAGACGGAACCCAGTGCAGGCATTGCAGCACTGAGAAAGAAAGCCTTGGTCATGTCTTAGGTTCTTGTATCCGGGGAGAACTCATACGTAACAGCCGACATCATGGAATTCGAGAAATTATTGCAAAGGCTCTGGTTGAGAGAGGTTTTATTGTGGAACAGGAAGTTCATTGTGTTGCAGAAAATGGATCAACTAGGAGAGTGGACATTATTGCATATGACTTATCATCTAAAATTGGATATATTCTGGATCCTACAATTCGGTTTGAGTTCGGGGATAGTGAGGAACAAGCGGTCGCAGTTGATTTGGAAAAGAAAGGAATTTACGAACCCTGTATTAAGTATTTCTTGGAGAAATGGAATTTAAAAACTATTGAAGTGACGGGTCTTTATATTGGAGCACGTGGGACCATTACAAACTTTTTTATGAAGTGGGCTAAATCCTTTCGTATACCGTCTGCAGTTGTGGATGATATTTTAATGCACGCTCTTCGAGGATCAATTATGATTTATAATCATCATTTATATACTTAGAATTTATTTATGCATTATAACGTGTTGAATTTTAAAAAGTTTAAAATTTATTTAAGAATGTATTGTCTTGTATACTGAGCTGTGAAGCTATTGCAATTGTGCAACAGTGACTTAATAAAGTTTTTCTCTCAATATTGACTCGTCCTGCCGATAATTTAAATTTTGTCAGTTTCTTGTTAATCAGGCCGTAATGAATTTTAACAAAGAATTGATCGAGAATTAACGCACTGTCTGCTTTTATACTTGTCACCTATTATAGTGACAGTGACACTGACCATGACAGTGACAAGTTGCCTCTGTCAAGAAGACAACTAATTAATTAAAAGTATTAACAAAATAAAGGATTTTTTTACTAGGACACGTAATTGTACTGTTTGCCGTTACACATCATAAAGCCACAGCAAACCCTAAACTAAACGCAGTTTACTTACGACCAGTAAAAGAAGAAACTTCGTACACTGGACACTGAAGCTTGACTAGTTATTTGAGCAATAGACGAGAGATCAATGCAATGAAAAATACCTAGTTTTTGTCAGTTTAAAAATTATACGTGTTTGTTTATCAGATATTTTCAATAAAATCATACTTTAGAACTGGGTTGAACACAAACTACCAATAATGAACTCCGTATCATATAAACGTGTTAAATTAATCCTTTACGGATCTCCTTATATCTTTTTCGGATTATAAGCGTCGCAAAATTGTATTATTTCTTTTTGATATTCTTAAAATATCAAAATGTGACTTCAGTTAGCTAACCTAACCTAACGTAACCTAGTTCAAAAAATAGTATGCCCTTAATTCAGCCTAATTCTACTTCAGCTACTAATACCGCCACCATCAACAATATTTCCAATCAAGCCTCGAAAAAAATGTGTCCACCAAACAAACGGCATTAGACTCACCAGGTTTGTCATCATCATCACCAAGTGTCTCTTGATCTGCAGCTCTTTTGCTTTTCAGCAACTCCATCTTCTTTGCCAAGTCTCTCCGTCCACATGTTGGAAGATCACAAACACCAGCCACTGGCAACCTAGCAAAAGCATCAACAATATTAACATCAACATTTGCAACAGCTACATCACTAGTCTGTGGAGAACCAAAATGACCGATATCCACACGCTTAGAAAAATAGGAGTGAATTGACTACTTTACTGTTAATTTCTAACTACTTTCTTGTTACTCAATAAGCAAGCGTAAGAGTAATAGTGACGCCAGTTGTAAATAAACAATTACTCTCTCTCTCTCTCGCAAATTAAAGGTGAACTAGAACTAATTAGAAGTGATTCCCCAATGGTACGGATATACCAGTTCAGGTTAGTACAGTGGAGACTCAGAAAGGAAAATGGAGGGTATTTAAATACAGATGGTATTTACTGTCTATTTCTTTGAAGATCTAAAGTATTCTAGTTGTAGTGTGCCTTGTATCTGTATGGAAAGCGTAAAACAATAAATACTTTACTATTGCACATATAATTGTTTAACCTGCCTATGTAGGTTAGATACCTAGGAACATTTCCATTTTGTATAAATACGTCCACGCAGAGCCCCATATTGAATTCACAATTTGTCTCCCGTATTAATATATATGTCAAATATAAATATCTCACCACTTTTCCTTTACTGAGAATAATTCAACGGCCTGGATGCGGAAGTGGATGAGATACCTAATACGTACCTACCTCCAAATCGAACCCGGACTCTATCCCCGCATTCTGTAGTACGACCGTTTCTTACAACCTGATATACTATATGTGCACGCTTAGAAAAATAGAACTGAATTGAATCCTTTACTGTAATATTGTAACTACTTTGTTGTTACTCCGACATCCACAGTGAATCCTGTTAACAGGTCAACAGGATTATGGTTAGTGATTTGCAGTGAAAACTGTTAGACTGAGTATACTAGAACGGTGTTGGATCACGCAATACCAATCTTGTTGATCGATTTTGTTAAATATAAAATAGCTTAGTGTTGATTTAACAAGTTTGGTGTTGGGTTTTGCAACAACAGTCTTGTTGCATGTGGTTAACAGTTTTTCCCACCCTCAAACATTTCAAAATTTACTACTAAACCTGTCAAAGTTAACAGCTTAACCTGTTGCTACGGCCTAACTACATTCGTGTCAAGATCTTTTCTAAGCGTGCATTTGTAGCTAAATCCAATATGAACTACTTACAAAAATATTCAAATGTCTTTTACACTTTTCAAAAACATCGAATTAGAACATTTTGCACTTTTTCAGAAACATGGTATTAAAACATTTTGCACCTTTTCAAAAACGTGTAATAATTTTACGTTTTTAAAAACTCCTAACAATTTACGAATGTTTTCTCGTTTTGTTTTTATGACATAGCTCATTCTAATTCCAGCTTAAATGGGATATGGGCAATTTTAATTCTTTACAGACGATATCTACTGTCTACTTTTAGTTTTTCGGAGTTTCAAATCCAATCCGTTTTGGACTGACTCAAATTATTTCCATGGAGGTAGCGACGGATTGGAATATTATAGAAATTAAAAGTTTGAATAATACAAAAAACAATAAAAACTCACCCAGGGAGCATACATGCAGTAGAGAATTCTTCGGTGTCTGTTGGATTTTCGTCTTTAACTCTCATTAAGCAGTCAGGCACCGACCAAATGAATGAATTATGTTTGATTGACATGAGCAAAGAATTCAAAAATTCTTTTTCAGCCTCACCCAATCCGTCCATGTCTAAAAACGTAACTTGAAGTCTCGTCAATTCCATTTTTTGGCTATTTAAACTTTTTGAACTTTATCAAATAAAAGTCAAGATGATCAATTATTGTGATTTAACCTCAATTAACAACCAACAATCTCTCCTCTCTCGCGTCCTCAAAAGTACAATTCCAACGGCTCGTACTAGATCTCTACAGAGGGAGGTTACACAAATTACGCCATTCATTATACACGGGGGTCAGATCGTCCAATAGTTACTCGTAATGTTAAAGATAGGCATTTACACAATGCTTAAGGAAGTAGCAATGGAAGTGGGTGGGTTACAAATATCGTGAATTTCGATGCCTCTATTTGTGTTACTTCCCAAAGAGTGTGGCTTGGTTTAAACATAGAATCATATTGCGCTTTCAATTTCATTGGTGCTCTGTGCATTAACCTCAGATGCAAGATAGATGCTCTGAGGAGGGAAGAAGTAGATTTCGTAGTGGAGAAGTATAGAGGAACGAGGAAAAAGTTAGAGTCCAATACTACAAGAGAAAATACAGCAAATTCGTATAAGTCTTTCGGTCACCTAGTTGCAAAGATTTACTCGCTCGTGCGAGAACCACCTCACGAGCTCATAAACAGTATCTGCTCACCGCACCCCGCACAATTACGTCCAGTACACCGACACAGCATGAGAGTGAAAAGAAGCTTGTAGTAGTTAGGAGAGTATGGTCTGTTTAACTACATTGCAACTATAACTAACGATAAGTACGAGGAGACAGCTGCTGGTCTGCTGGACACGCATTTCAAACGACCGTCGATGTCTCTCACACATCGTGGGTGAAGAGTCATTCTGTCGTAAGTCCAGTGCACGGCTAAAATCATTTTGTCGCAAGTCCATACGATTCTTAAAATCATTGTGTCGCAAGTCCATTCAATTGGTAGCAGCTACTGTGGAGGTCACTTTCGTGTTGTCCTACCCATTAGGGGGAGGGAGTGGGGGGAAGGTATATTACTGACTGTGTTGTACTCATGACGTACACTTAGGGGTCGTCCACAAAAGACGTAATGCTGCTGACTGTGCTGTACTCATGAAGTACACTTAGGGGTCGTCCACAAAAGACGTAATGCTGCTGACTGTGTTGTACTCATGACTTACACTTAGGGGTCGTCCACAAAATACGTAATCCTGCTGACTGTGTTGTACTCATGACGTACACTTAGGGGTCGTCCACAAAAGACGTTATAAAAATTCCATTCCCAAAAACCGCAAAATGTTCTATTTACATGTTTTTCAAAAGTGTAAAATGTTCTACCTACATGTTTCTCAAAAGTGTAAAATGTTCTATCTTGATGTTTCTCAAAAGTATAAAATGTTCTATCTACATGTTTCTCAAAAGTGTAAAATGTTCTATCTACATGTTTCTCAAAAGTGTAAAATGTTCTATCTACATGTTTCTCAAAAGTGTAAAATGTTCTATCTACATGTTTCTCAAAAGTGTAAAATGTTCTATCTACATGTTTCTCAAAAGTGTAAAATGTTCTATCTACATGTTTCTCAAAAGTGTAAAATGTTCTATCTACATGTTTCTCAAAAGTGTAAAATGTTCTATCTACATATTTCTGAAAAGTGTAAAATGTTCTATCTAGATGTTTCTTAAAATTGCAAAATGTTGTATTTACATGTTTTTTGAAAGTGCAAAATGTTCTATTTACATGTTTTTCAAAAGTGCAAAATTTTCTGGAAATTGAATTTTTATTACGTCTTTTGTGGACGACCCATAAGTGTACGTCATGAGTACATACACTACATTCAGTAACATTACTTCTTTTGTGGACGACCCTTAATTGTACGTCATGAGTACATCACAGTCAGTAACATTACGTCTTTTGTGGACGACCTCTAAATGTACGTCATGAGTACATCACAGTCAGTACCATTACGTCTTTTGTGGATGACCCCTAAGTGTACATCATGAGTACATCACAGTTAGTAACATTACGCCTTTTGTGGACGACCTTTAAGTGTACATCATGAGTACATCACAGTCAGTAATATACCGCCCCCCCCCCCATCCCCTAATGCATAGGACAACACTGAAGCGACCCTTGACAGTAGCTACCAATTGAATGGACTTGCGACAGAATGACTTTAAGAATCGTAAGGACTTGCGACAGAATGATTTTAGCCGTGCACTGGACTTACGACAGAATGACTCTTCACCCACGACATATGAACGGCCGTATACTGAGTCCCCTAAGTTGCTCACGAAAAACTCTCAAACCCACCCTCCCCACCAAGCCCTTCCTTAACACTAACTTCTGCGCAACGAGACGTTAAAGCACTACCTGACTAAGGATTCTCTCAAACGGTTCAAAAAGAAACGTCGAGATATCGCGGACAGGGCACTGCTCCCCTCGGCCACAAAGTCATGCTGAATATTTGCATTATATATAGATAATTCTGTGACATATGGTTAAAATAGGTTGAAAAAAAATTAATGTTGGGACTAAGGGTGCTAAAACCTATGATATTTGAAGGACGTCATCATTGTTTGTTTGTTTGTTTGTGAGCTTTATTCAAGTGTCAAAATTATACAGTGCAAACTAATTAGTATGTACTGAATTCCAATAACAGACACAGTATTCGGTTACATAATATCAAGTCCAGTATTTTTAAACATATCCAAGTGCGCAATGTATGGTTACAAACGGAATCAACAAAATATAAATTATGAATTAAGGAGGTGTATACAGAGTTACGTATCTACATTTTCTATTCAATATAAAATAAGAACTTAAATCTATCCTAAAGTCAGCTAGAGAAATGTCAGTATTACGTAGATGTGATGGGAGCTTGTTCCAGGTATCCACAGCTCTATACATGAAAGATTTTTTAAACGCTGCAGACGGGCTACGAGATATATGCTCGAGCAAAATACCATCGCCTGACCTTGTTGGCCTTACAATCTTTTTAACTTTACGATCCCTGTATATTAGTGTATATATATATCATATTTAGGTAATTCTGTGACATATAGTTAAAATAGGTTGGAAAAAAAATCGATGTTTGGACTGGGGGTTCTCAAAACTATGATATTTGAAGGACGTCATTATGGACGATCCCTGAATATCTATAACCTATATGCTGAATATTTAAAACCTGTTCCCAGCTTGCCTGACTTTGCAGGCCACATACCATTGAAAACTGTAGGTGAGATTTGCTGGGTCTGTACTATAAGATATACTTGTATTCGCCGCGCAGAGATTTAAATTTACGTGGTATGTACATGCATTATCCACTGGTTTACACTATGCATCCGTTTTTGCCAAGCTCACTTTACTGAGTTTTGACATGGGTCCAGTTAACTGTTAATTGTAAAGAAATGGCAAGTCCAACCAAAGTAAAAAAAACAATACACACCTGCCTGCTCGCATTTCTGATCGCTTACGAGTTGTTTGAAGTTAACGGCTTCAAAACTGTGACCTGTAGTATACCGCCAACAGACGGACGGACGGGTGGACAGACTTGACCATTTCATTAGATGCGTAAGCTCAGCATCTAAAAAGTGTTATTAATTGAAAACTGAAGAAGAAGTTTTGGTTACAAGGTGCCTGGTAAAATTGACACTATTCTATCTAACAGTGTACTGCGCATTTTTATTAAGAGACTGGCAGTTAGACAACTTAATGGAATGCTAGCGTAATGTAGGGTAAAGCAGTGTGGAATTTGGATTGTTTTATTAAAAGGGCACCAATAGTGGTGTTTAACAGCTAATTATAGTAGCAGCTGTCGCAAAAAAGGGTGCATTAGTGTAACTACGACCTCTCAAAGCGACAATGTGGTTATGAGTTTTAGCATAACTAATGTTGTATCTGGGTTTTAGTAGCATTAATAGTCTAACCAAGTGTTAGTAGGACTAATGGTCTATCATGGTGTTAAAAGGACCAAGGAGCCGCCTGGGTGCTAGTAAGATTATAGGCGTACCTTGGTATAAGTCAGACAAAAGGCCTACCAGGGTATTAGTCGGCATAAGGACCTATCTGGGTGTAAGTAAAACTGAGGACTTACCTCGGTTGATAGTAAAACTAAGGACGTGCCCTGGGTGTTAGTAGGACTAAGGGCCTACCTGGGTGTGGGTGGTATTAGAACTAACAACCAACGTGGGTGTCAGGCTAAGGGTCTACTAGGAGGCTAGTAGTACCTGAATTCAACCTAGGTGTTAGTAGAACCCACAGCCTACCCAAAAGTTAGTACGACCAAAAGCCATTCTGTGTTCTAGTGGAACCAACGGCCTATCCATGTGTAAGTAGGACTAAAAGACACTTGGGTGTTAGTAGAACTAACAGCCTGCCCGTGTGTAAGTAGGGTTAAGGAACTATGTCGGTGTTAAAAGAACTAAGGGCTTGTCTCGGTTATAAGCAGTGTTAAGGAAGAACCCTGGGTGTTAGTAGGACTGAATGCCAACTAGGGTGTTAACAGAACCAATGGCCTACCCGGATGTTATTTAATCTGTAAGCGTACTCTGGGGGGTATTAAAACTAAGTGCCTACCAGAGTGTTGGGAGGAATAGAAGCCACTTGGGAAATCGCAGAAAAATGGGCCTACCTAGGTGATAGCTAAAAACGCACCATGGGTGTAAGTGGTAATACGACGCTACCCGCGTGTTAGAAAGGCTGAGGCCATAACCATGGGTGTTATTAGGACTAAGGTCGTTATATGGGTGCAAGTATGACTAAGGGCCAGGCCGCGTCAAATTTCTGGATTTTTGACTTCAAATTTTCGAATTTTGACTTCCCAAAATGCCGATTACTTCCGGATTTTTTCCGTATTTTTATAGCGAAACAACATAATTTCATTGTTATTTTTTTTCAATTTATACTTTATTTTAACAAAATAACTAGCTGTTGTAAAAAAATTGTAAAAGCTATACAATTGATAATATGAAGCAACAAAACTAAATTTCGAATATGCAAATACTAAAAATCATTGCATTGCAAACGATGAAGTCAATGCTTCAAAACTGCAACACCAAAACACCCCCAATACAGTTTATCTGTTTTACCTCCAAACCTGCATTCGGAAAATATCGAACTCGTGTTAGCACAGTTAGTCGGATTCTAGGAGAGTTTGAGTGATCTTTATTCAAGTGTCAAATACAAAAATTGCAAAACGAAAGGTAAGATTATGATTCAAAATTCTTCAATACCAATTTAAATCTTAAAAAGTAATGAACACTGCTTGACTTGATAGTAGCAGAAAACTGTATTTCAAGTTTATTTCTCACAAACGCATTAGCTGCGATACGCAGTAGTAGTGTGTTATTTACTACCATAGAATCTGAATCAACATCAAAGTCCACCAAAGCGTCATAGTTTGCACTCAAGTTTATAACACTAATGAAAACATTAAAATTGTAACATGAATTCGATCTTCACCCAGGTAAAATATTTGAAAAATTTGTGAATTTCAATATTTTTTCAAAATTCCTGATTATTTCCGGATTTTCTAGATTTTTTCCATATTTCCGGAATTTCCGGATTGTTCCGATTTTTTTCATTTTCTGGCTCATCTAACTTTATATAAGTTATTTTAGTTGCAAATTACTAGGTCATACGCATTTCCGGATTTATCTAGAATTTCCGGAATGACGCGCCCAACTAAGGGCGTATTTGGGGTGTAAGTAGGACTAAGGAACCACCCGGGTGTTAGTAGGACTAAGGAACCACCAAGGTGTTAGTAGGACCAAGGGCCTACAAGGGTGTTTATTACACCCATGTGTTAATTAGACGATGGGCCTACTCATGTGTTAGTGGGACTATTATATACATTTTAGACTACTATATATTTTTATAGTAGGACCTACTAAAAGTGTTTCTTGTTTAGAACTAAGTGTATATTTATATTTTAGATTGCATGGTAGGTTTTTCTTTCACAATTAATACGTAAATAATGTATGTTGTTGGGATGAGGCTAAATGGACTCCGTGAATTAATTATTATTATTATTATTATTATTATTATTATTACTATGTTGTGTAACACTACACTGCACGTTGTTAATATATAGTTAGATATCCTGAGATGACACTCGGGAGGTTGCTATCGTAATCCCGTTAGAATGACATTTGCATAGACATATGTTTTAATTCACCTACAGGTCCACTTGTGGCTGGTAAAGTCGTGTTGGTATAGTGTGTAGCTTTAATTGATCTTTTATCTTTTGATTCTATCCTTTATATTACCTTATATTATTTACCAGTTGTAAATAAATATTTACTTTCTCTCTAGTTACATTTTAGGTTGTTTGTATACATTTTTAAGTGCATGAACATAGTTCCGTACGACGGGCCTTAGCACCACTATTTAATTTGTTAAAGTAGTTATTTATAGTAGTGGCTGTAACAACCCCGTTAGACGTGGCGTGGGTAACCTACTCAACTGCCAATTTGTCGATTTTAACTGCAAATTCTATTTATGCCAAAATCAACAGTACAGCCCATATTTCGTAACACTGTAGTCCTCATTTCCTCTCTCCAACCAGTACAGGTTGGTCTGGCAGTTAATTAGTTGGTTGACTCCTTCTGGTTAAGTAACAGTCCAAGCGCATTCTGAAATAAATGGGTGACATGTGCTTGGTAATCCTGCAAGGTTCGGTGATATGTACGTTGCAGGTCCTAGAGAACAGATTTTCGGAGTCATTCTCTAGGCTTTCTGGAGTTACCTTCTCTAGAAAAAGTGTCTTTTCCTAGAAATAACTGTATTCTCACTTTGGTTTCTGACAATAAAGCCATCACATTACATTACATTACATTATATTACATTTGTTGATAACAGGTGAGAAGAGGGGAAAGAATTCAGATTAGATAACAATATTAAGTTTTGAACACAAGCTTACCTGCTGTGCGTAATTTACAGTCTAACTGTTCATTTATATTTTCCTTTTTAAAAGTTATGATTAAATTTAAATTTTGGATTTTGATCTTTAAATTGTTAAACATTTTTAAAAATTTGAATCCAAACGCTGTAAGTAGGTAGAAAAAAAGGTGAAATCGGCAATAAAAAATGCAAATCTAACATTTAAAAGCAGCAAGCTCAAGTTCAACGTTTCTGGGTCAAGGCGCAATTTTTGAGACCTTGAAACTTTCAAACAGTTGAAAACTGTAGATGGGGTATAACGTTCAAGATTCGTAATGTTAGATACATGACCTATACCTCGTAATACTGCCCGGATTACCTATATACTAGCAGTTAGGCAACCCTATTGGTTGCGAGCAGGTGGGAGGGGGTAGGATTAGAGAATAATAACAATATTGAGCGGCATCGAGCCCAAAGCCGACGCTTGTGCATTTTAGATGTGCAGCCTAGCCCACTCGTTTAGTTCAATGGGATATTAGGACAACACATTAGACTAACACTGCAGCTCCTGCCTTTTAGATTCCGGACTTAGCCTACTTTGAAAGTATAAAAAGTACATTCGTATTAGTATAACTACAGATTCAACGGAATATTAGAACTACAGGTAAATAAATGATTTATTTTCGGCGGCCAAATTCACTTACCGATTTTAATTTTTGGAATAGGCTTGCTCGGTCTAAATTTTGATTGCAGGCATGCCTGGGTTTAGTTTTGAGCAAAGATTTGTCTTTGTGAGGTTTTAATCAGAGACTTACCTAAGGTAAGTTTTGACTACAGGCCTGCCTGGGTTAAGTTTGGTTCACAGGCTTTCCCGAGTTAGTTTTTGATCGGAGGCTTGCCCAGGTTTGGTTTTAATCACAGGCTTGCTCAGGTAGGGTTTCGGTGACAGGCTTGCCTGGGATAAGTTTTGTATACAGGCATTCCAGGGGTGCGTTGTGAGCACAGGGTTGCCTAAGTTCAGTTTTGACCACAGGCCTGCCCGGGTAAGGTTTTGTTTACAGGCTTTTCCGGGTTGGTTTTTGATCGAAAGCTTACCCGGTTTCGGTTTTGATTACAGGCTTGCCCGGGTTTGGTTTTGATTACAGGCTTGCCCGGGTAGGGTTTCGATCACATGGTGCCTGGGTTAAGTTTTGGTAACAGGCATGCCCAGGGTGCGTTTTGAGCACAAGGTTGCCCGGGGTAATGCTTTAAATAGTCGAATACTGCTGAAGGGGGAACATTGGTACGCATACCTGTCTTTCTGTCGTGTGCGGGAGCGGGGACACAAGTGAGGAAATTACGATAATATTTGAAATACTACAACCTATCGGGTTGCTAAATTACTAATAGTTTTTATGTTTTGCAATCAAGTAAGAAATAAATTGGTCTCTAGCTTCTGGCATATTGACTGCAGTGTAGACGTAGTAACTTTTTAGCAGTTAACCAATTTGTTACATAACTTGCTTTAAAAAATACTAAATAATAATTTATTGTCCAATGTTTTATTTATATTTTCCGTTTTAAAAAGTTCTAATTCAGCTTGAACTTTGAATTTAAAATAAATTCAAATTGGAAAAAACTCAATTTTATATCTGTTAGCCAATCAGGGTCGCTGAATATTTGAAAATTTAAATTGCAAAGTCCCTGATTAGCTAAAAGCAAAAAATGTAAATCAGCAAAAATAGGTGCAAATCACAAAATTTAAAAAAGCAAGCTCAAGTCAATCGTCTTGTCGTGAGTTAAAACGCATCTTTTAAGACCATGAAACCTCCAAATAGTTGAAAACTGTAGAAGTATGACGTACAAGAATCGTAATGTTAAGTAAATGGCCTATACTGGCCTGTACTGCACGTTTCAAGTATTTTAAGTATAAGTATTAAGTATATAGATAGAAGATAGATACTAGCAGTTATCAACTCGATGGGTTGCGAGCTTTATTTGGACAGAATGTAACTTTGTAGGGGGGGGGGCTAAGAATGCTAAGATACAGTCATCTAACAGGCCATTGCTACGACTTCAATTGTGAACGAAATTGTAGTACGTTCAGCTCACAATTGCGTATTTTAATGACAGACTTATAGCTAAATTGAAATTAATGATAATTTTTTTTCAGGCATTTCACCCTAAGCACTTCAGCCCCTGCCAGGACATTTTGTACGCGAAATAATTTTCTTCTGCATACTACATCGCACAGGTAATGCCAAAATATGCAAATTTGTATTGCAACCGCCAATGATCTAAAACTAATTCCTGTAAGAATTAATGTACCTGCTTTTTCTTTTAGCTGCAACTAACAACCAACCAAAGAAGGATCTGCGTTCGTCATATTGTATTGCCTGAAAATTTTACAGCATGTACCTATACACATTACCTTATATACCAATACTTGAATTTTGGAATTCAGCGGTTACGGCGTTGTGTAGGGGGAGAGATGATCGGATTACGCTAGTACTGACCTGATTACGCTATGGTCACTGACATTCCTGGGCCAATATTTTATCTTACATTAGCCCGCAACTAAGGTTTACGCAGGTTTATGCAGGGTTTACATCAAAGCAACGAATGCCTGACGCGGCAGTTAAGAAGAAGGGGTGTACTTAGAGTCACCCACAAATGACGTCCCAGAAATCCTAATTTCTTTGCTAAAACTAATTAAAAAGTTTAAATACTTGCATCCCCAACCCCACGAATTATCTCTTAGAGGAGGGGGGGGGGGTTTAAGAAGTTAAACAAGTCACAATCTTAAAAATATAAATATTTCTTATACCTAATGCTTTACCAACCGCAAACTAATGCTCTACTACTCAACAAATCATTCTTTTTAGGTTCAGAAGGGCGGGGGGGGGGGGGGGGGATTCAGGATCAATCGTTTAATACGTCCGAAAAATTTAAAGCCTCGAACCTAAGGTTGGAATGGAGCACGCGACACCTAGATTCCCGTCTACAGCAATGAATCAGTAATGGCCTGAGCTAAGAAATCTCTAATACGAATCTGTAAGCGTGTCAGATATGCAACACATAAGATACATAGAGTCCCGTCAGCAAGTTAGCTTTGTTTCCTGTCGTTCCAAGAGAAAGTCCTGCTACGTTTCGTGTCTTGCAAAAGAGCAAGCTGCTTTTTGTTTTGACGACGTTAAGGCTGGTAGGGGTCAGACACAAATGGCGTTGCTTACCTTAAGAGTGGGTCACTTGACATTCCACCGTAAGGGCATCTATTCAAGCAATGCTTAAAAAGGTGACAAGCAGTTGGGTAGGCATATAATTTTGGTAAATTTATGTGTCGTCATTTGTGTCCGTTCCCAGAGCTGGTCAAGCATACGAACCTAATATTTTAGGTTTGCTATCTTGTATTTGAATTACACTCGGAAAAATCTATGCTTATCTGCATCGAGCACGGAATGTCGGCAAAAACCAATTGCAATATACCATGATATATTTAACGTGGAATGAAAAACGGGTGAAATTCACGACTTTTTAACTTTATGCTGTAAACATACGAACGTTGATCGTAAAAGGGAAGTGACCGTTCATAAATAACTTCATTAGAAATTTCTATTTTAGAAAACCCACCCCAACTATTTTTACTTCATGCTGTGAACAAACGAACGAAGCTTATAGATAGTTGATGACCAACCAATGATGGCGTTATTCAAATTCTCAATTTTAAGGAACATAGTTTAACCGAATGGCACGCAGTTCGTAATTTTTAGTGTCCAGTAAATCTTATACATAAGGTATTTATAAATTATATTTCAACTTCGAGGGTTACACAAGTTAGGAGCCATGCAAGGATCATCTAAAAATGACGTCATTTAATTATTTTAATTATAGGAATCTCTTCTGTCTTTAGTTCAAAAATCAAATTAATGGATATTCCTAACACCGTCTTTTTCTAGCATACATACAGGGATCCTTAATAAATGACGTCATCACAAAATCACCATTTTAAGGATCCTTGTTAGTGCTGAATGCAAAATTTGGTAGATTTATATCTTCAAAATCTACTTTTACCAGTATACACACAATAATTGTCCATAAATAAAGTCGTCTAAATGTCATCATTTAAAAAAACACCCGTTATCAGTGTAAACATTATGTAATATAGTATTTTTAGCATGAAATATTATTATTGTACATATTAGGATCGTCCAACAATGTCGTCACTAAAATATTGCACTTTGGAGGGTATAGAGTGTATTGTATGTAAAAAATGTGAGAAGATGCATCAATTGACTAAAGTCAATATTCGCTGTAAGCTCAGCATCTACTTCGGGCCCACTGTAGGCAAATCCGGCGCGAAGCGCCGGATTTTTCTTTTAGCTGCAACTAACAACCAACTAAAGAAGGATCTGCGTTCATCATATTGTATTGCCTGAAAATTTTACAGCATGTACCTATACACATTACCTTATATACCAATACTTGAATTTTGGAATTCAGCGGTTACGGCGTTGTGTAGGGGGAGAGATGATCGGATTACGCTAGTACTGACCTGATTACGCTATGGTCACTGACATTCCTGGGCCAATATTTTATCTTACATTAGCCCGCAACTAAGGTTTACGCAGGTTTATGCAGGGTTTACATCAAAGCAACGAATGCCTGACGCGGCAGTATTAAGGTGGCATGAGATTGCCTACGCCAATATAAATATCAGGTCCGCCAAAGATAGTTCACATTAGCTGTTTTAACTGACGGACATCGCGATTTTTAAATGCAAAGACGAATGAAAAACATTTAGAATTAAATAATATCTACTTAACTAAAGAACCAAAATATTTCTCTCAGTTTTATAAAACGTTTATTACTTAAATATTTAGTAATCAAGGGCAACGTATGTAAGATAAGTATTAAATTCACTATGCAATATAAATATAAATATAATATATGTATATATTCGTCGGTGGGGATTCTTTCTGTCGTAAGATAAGTGCACGGCTAAAATCATTCTGTGGCAAGTCCATTGGACTCCTAAAGTCATTCAATTGGTAGCTGCTGTCGAAGTCGCTTGCGCATTGTCATTTGCATTAGGTGGAAGTAGCATGTTAGTGACTGTATTGTACTCATGACGTACACTTAGGGGTCATCCACAAAAGACATAATACACATTTCATCTCTACGACATATTGGAGTTTGAAAAAAATTTAAATAGAACATTTCGCACTTTTTAAAAACGTAAAGAGAACATTTTGCAATTTTCGAAAACATGTAAATAGAACATTTTGCAATTTTCGAAAACATGTAAATATAACATTTTTCACTTTTTAAAAACATGTAAATAGAACATTTTGCGCTTTTCAAAAACATGTAACTAGAACATATTGAACTTTTGATGAACATTTTAAGAGAATAAAACAGTTTAAATCCTTCAAAAAACTTTGAAATAAGGGCGTGTTTAATTCAGTAGATTGACGACATAGAAAGCCATTTCACAAATCTCAAGCCATTTTCAAAAAGCTGAAGGCGATGACGGGGGGGGGGTGTCACTTGATCCTCAAAATGTAGAATGTTTGACTGCGCCTTTTGTAGACGATCTTTGAGTGTACCTCACAATAAATTCAGTGGGTGTTCTTCGGAAACTCACGCCTCAACCTGCTAACTCATGCTTCCACTTCGATAACTCATGCCCTACAATAAATTCGTAAAATAATATAATTTTGAGCCATATTTCCGTGCTTTTGCTACTTTTTCAGTATTGCCTTCCCCTCGAAGTATGTTAGTATATTTTGCATGATTTGAATTTTGTTCTCTTACATTTATACCACCTCTGCTTTTAGTAAGAAGTGAAAACTGGCAACTTGACATTAGTAATAATTCCAAGTACGCAGAAATAAAGTATACGGTCTTGAAAATATAATATTACTATACTTTGGTTGCGGTACTGGATCTTTGGAAGTGACTGCAGATTTACATTCAAAAGCCGTTGAATTTATTTAAATACAATTAATTCAATTTGTGTTTTAATTTTTTCATTATTAAATTCAAAATTTAAATTATTATATTAAACATTCAAATCATTAAATTAAAAATATAAATTATTAAACCAACAAGTTTTTGCATCTCAGAAGTAATTTAAATATGAAAATAAATAATTTTTTATGAAGCTCCGTGCCGATCAAAATGATTAAATTTTCAAAATTTTAAATTCCAGTACCGTGATTGGCGCAGATTAAAAAGAGTTAAAACGTGAATAATTCAAAAAAACATTAAATTTCCGAGTCTAAGCTCGAGGCCACTTGACCAATGCCTATCCAATGACACCACAATAAAGGGTAAAATCGAAAAACTGTAGGAGAGGTATGGTGTACATAATTGGTAGTGGGAATTGATTGATGGGTAAAGAGCCCCATTATGCACCAATTAAATAAGAGAAGACTAGCATTTAGGCAACCCGATGGGTTTCTAGCGTAATTATATTAAACTGACTGAGGTATAGAATATTACGTGAGATGGAGAAAGTACAGGCAGGAAGGTTGTATTACTTATACCTGAAACCTTGTTTTATGGTAAGTAACATCCTAATTTTAGTTTTTTAAAAACCGTTATTACTGTAGGTGGCACTTTTTTCTTGCATTTTTAAATGGTTAAAAGTTTTACCGTTCGAAAGCATTTTTAATTATTACACAATTATTTTTAAAATCTGGTATGTTCGACCAACACCAATAAAATATAGCACTTGGCCTTTGCATCTGTACTGGTGTATACGGTTGTACCCTTTCAATGCGTGTTGACATGTTTCCATTCAACAGGTATTTACAAATAACAGGTTAGTTCTTTCAACTCCAAAAACGTTACGGCACTTCGCATTCGCATTTAGGGTCGTATGAAAGTTGTTTGAATCAAATCGGTTGAAAACTGTGACCTGTGGAGCATGACCAACAGAGTGACCGATCGAAGGACGGACATGTGTCAATATAATTATTTGGCGTCATTTATGGGCTATCCCGCTTACTCCTCATTCTCTTTCATTTATACCTGATAGTAATGTAGTATTGATACTGCAAGATGTACTTGTTCTACTTTTACTTTGATGGCGCGCGAATTGAAAGAAACTATGTTTCACCAACCATGCGTATGAACGTTCATGGTTGTTTTACGGGTTTTTGTTTGTATGCTTTAAATGCGCTTCATATGGGTCCAATCAACCGTTACTTGTAAAAAACGGGTTAGCCCGATCAACTCCCAAAACAATATTGCACTTTTCTCTCGCAATTGTGGCCGTTTAAAAGTCGTTTGAAAAACATTAATTACTAACTGTAACCTGCAAAGCATAAACAACAGGCAAACAGACAGACAGACATAACAATTTCAATAGACGCTTAAGCGTAGTATTATTATTAATATTTTTATTGAGCACCATGTAAATCAATAAGCTGGTCCACATGGACACTGCCAAGGCCAATAAGGCCCATTGCCGACGTCTCGTTAATAATGTTTAATTTTGGCCGAAGAAATAACCAGTGGCATATGAGTACGCCAGCAGTTCTCCCGCAGTGGCCTGTCCTAACATACCAAATGTGAGGATGCAGCTACCTAGATATAAATTCCGGGTAAAGACAAACCTCGGACACGTGGTAAGAAAATGTAAAGGGGTTTCATCTTCCTCACCACATAAACAGGTAGGCGAGTCCGATAAGCCCAGAAGAAATTTATGCCTTTTAAGCTCTCCATGTCCAGTGATTAAACCAACCAGGCAACGGAGATGCTTACGCAAATGCCGAATTAGGGATCGACTACCATAAAGTGAAAAGTCAATCCATATTTTGGTTTTATTACATCCTCGCTCCATGTTCCACGACCTTTTATGCTCCTACCAGGACAGCTCTTTAGTTGTCCAGTGAACAAGCGATAGAGGAATAGAGACCACAGAAGTAGGGCCAATAAAACAGCAATGATCGGCATCATAGGCCAATTTTGCCAGCCTGTCAGCTTCCTCGTTACCACGGTAACCAGAGTGGGCTAGGATCCACACCAGCTTTACACAGTTACTTGCAGCAACCCTGTTAAGGCAGTAATGACAATCCAGGACAAATAGCGAGTTAGTTAGCCTCGCTTGAAGTGCTTTCAGAGCACTCTGACTATCCACATAAATGTGTATAGATGTTACACGTACGTTATTATCCTCCAGCCATGTAATAGCGTGGAAGATAGCAAGTACTTCACATTGGAAAACCGAGGTGTATTCACCAAGGTAAACGGATTTAGAGAATATTTTCGTTCTTGCCCCTGCCCTTCCCTCAATATGTACTCCGCAACCCGTAAGGACTCCATTACTAGAACCATCCGTGTAGCAAACAACACCTGAGGGAAGTTCTGAAAGATCAGAAGATCACACACTACGACATTGAATATCAACATCATAGTGTTTAGTATTGATGTCTTTGTAACCATCTTTGTCCAAATAACCACTTTGTAAAAACTTAACAATGTTGTATGGGCTAACGCTAAATCAACTTAATGAATAATTTATTATTATTATTATTATTATTATTATTAATGTCTTTGAGGTTTGTCCAGGTCAGTTGGCATGCGAAGGGTAGGACAAAAATTGCCCCACTTTTTGCAGATTGCCGTGTAACTTAACGACCCCCGAAACATCGGATTACGAGTCCAAAGACCCCTTGAATTGAGCCTTTGCTAGGACCGTATAGCCACCGCTTTCAGAGTAAACTCTATAGGCGTGAGCCCAATCAAGCACTGCATGGCAGATGCTGGTGTTGAGCGTAATGCTCCTGTAATTATTAAGCATGCTTGCGTTTGAAGTTTTTGAAGGCGGGAGACATACGAGACCTTTATAAGAGCTGGGGCCCACACCACTATGCCATACTCCAATAGAGGCCTGACGAAGGCCAGTGTAAGCCCACTTGACCACTCTTGGAGATAGTCCCCACTTTCTTCCAACCATTCTTTTGCATCTAGCTAGCGCTATTGATGCTTTTAAACAAATAAATTTACAGTGGGGCAGCCACGTGAGTCTTCTATCTAGAACGACCTGCAAATACCTCACTGTTGATTTAGTATTCAAGAAAACGCCATCAAACCGCATTGGCGGTGGGCGTAGCCTTAGGTTTTTTGTGAACAAGACTAGTTCTGTTTTGTTGGGGTTAAGTTTACGACCCACGACCTGACACCAGGCTTTAGTGACCCGAAGGCCATCATGAACTCTGGATACAAGAGTGTCATAAACCTTTCCTCTTTGAAAAATTCCAGTATCATCCGCAAATCCTTGATTAAGGAGGGACGGCACCGATGTACTGAAGAAGGCCAGAAGGCCATCCATTACCAGGTTCGACAGTAAAGGCGATAAAACACATCCCTGTGGACATTCACGGCTGACACTCCTTGTTTGGGACACATTAGTGATGGTAGAGACCACCACCCTGTTCCAGATAAAATAATTAATCCAGAGCCGAATGGGAGTATCCACCTCAAACTGACCCAAAGCAGTGTCAATAACTAACTCTTATATCGCTCCGAGCCCGGCGTCCTCTCTTGCTATAACTGTACGATAAAAAAATTTCTCCTACTGTTTTCCATGGGAAATGCAATGAGAATTGAATTTGTGAGATTTTAATCGTATGATCATTTCTCTTGCAGTTTGTCTTAGCCCCCGCAGTCTGTAAATCAGAAAGGTCAAGTAAAAATTCGATTGAAATTCAAAAAACCATTGGACAAAGCCATAACCGTACTCGTCTATTGCTTGTACCAAGGAGTGTTTGAACTGGATAGCCACAAACAAATACATTTCGAGCATTCTATGGATTAGATGTAAACACATACTATCCAGACAACAATAACCTAAACTTTAGTTTACCCTATGAATTTTACACATAAGACAAATAAAACGTTTTTTTTAAACACTTGGTTAAATAAAAGAAGTAACGAAACAATTTAAATATAATTAAGTTTAAACAAAGTTTAAACAAAACCCTAGTTTGTAAAACAAAATAGTTTGTAAACAAATAATATAGTAAAACATTTTGTTAACAAAAACAAATTTAGTTTGTAAAAAAAAATATTTAAGTTTGTAAAACATAATAACTTTTTAAAACAAAGTTAAAATTATTTAGTTTGTAAAAAAAAATAATTTGTAAACATTTGTAAAAAAAAAATTTAAGTTTGTAAAACATAATAACTTTTTAAAACAAAGTAAAAATTATTTAGTTTGTAAGAAAATAATTTGTATAAAAATAATTTGTAAACATTTATAAATTGTAAACAAAATTTTAAAACTGTAATAAAAAAACAATTGGCATTTTTTAACATTAAATGATGGCTTATTAAATAAAACATTTTCATTGCTCACACAAATTTCATATATATCGCATACAAAAGTCTAACAAATCTCGAAAGCATTGGCACGCGCGACAGACTCCCCTCAGGTCGACGGCGGGTTCCGGGCAGCGGCAGACCTCCGAGCGGCGGGTCCCGGACAGCGGTAGAGCCCCATTGCCTGCAGCTACAGCGAATTTTGTATTAATTTTCGCAGAAAATGCATAATGTTGTATTGATTTCCAGATAAAACCTAAATTTTTTATTGATTTTCAGAGAAAATGCATAATGTTGTATTGATTTCCAGAAAAAAAACTAAATTTACTATTGATTTTGAGAGAAAATGCAAGAATTTTGTATTGATTTCCAGAAAAAAACTAAATTTACTATTGATTTTGAGAGAAAATGCAAGAATTTTGTAATCATTATCGTAGAAAATGCATAATGTTGTATTGATTTACAACCTGCAATGGCGGGACATAGTATTGATTGGCGGGAAATAGCGACAGCCTGCGGTGGCGGAGACATAGCATTAGATGCATTGGCGGGAAATTGCAGACACAATGGCGGGAAATAGCATAAAGACTGTAGAGTTGTCGGTTGTGGCGGGGGACTAACACCAAACAATCAATATCATACCGGAACTAACACCAGTCCGGAGCGCCCGATCGATATCATACCAGAACCAACACCAGGCGCCCGATCGATAACATACCGGAACCAACACCAGGCGCCCGATCGATATCATACCAGAACCAACACCAGGCGCCCGATCGATAACATACCGGAACCAACACCTGTCAAGAGAGATGGCGAGATAATCAATAACCTGCAGTGGCGGGATAAAAATCAATAAAATCAATAAATCAATAACCCGCCGTGCGGTTTTTTCGGCGAGAAATTCCCAACCCGCCGTGCGGTTTTTTCGGCTATTTTCTGTGCGGTTTTTTCGGCGAGAAACCCGCCGTGCGGCGCCGAAACGGCGGGAAAACCCGGTCAAATTAACCAAAAGCAACTACTGCTAATCTACTGTGTGTACTACTATATAGTACGAAGCTAGACGCAGTAGGTAACATAATAATATAAGATGTACGTATAATGTAATAATTATTAGTAATTAACAATATGATTCCGAGGAATTAATTAATTAATTATTTACTACTGGTATGCTTCTGTAATGTAGACCATGTAGGTACTTGAACATAGGGCGTTAAATTAATATTTTCTTCTCAAAGGTTAATTAGTTGTAGGCTAATATATATATAGGCTCTTCCTATTCGGATTCCTTATAATTATTACATTTTGAATCCTTCAAAACCTTATTATTACTATTCAGTATCATTTATTTCATTACAACAAGACGTTCAAAAATAGTTTTTTTTCAGTACGTGTAAAACTTAACCGTGGAAAACTGTTTAATACTATAAAATAATTGGCTGTCTTTTACCTGCGAAGGGAGGATAATTGGCTTTACTTGACCTCATTTATATTCATTAATATACTATACTATGAATTGATGTACAAACGCAAATGAAACTCATTCCTGACAAAACATTCAGAAATGAAATAACTATCTTATACTAGTATACATACATTATACAACTTATGAACTTGAAAACTATAATGTAACAACTCTTGATTTGTGTGTACGGACAAAAAAATGTTTCATTGCATACTAGACATGAATGGTTGGCTGGTGGTAAAGTTAAAGCGTGCCAAATCCAAGAAAGTATGAATGTATAAGGTACCTCGTATTATTCATCTTATTATCGATAATTTATTGTTGTTAATGATGTATGTAGTCTGAATCCAATGAGATTATGATGTACTGATGGAAACTAAAACTCTCTGGAATGAATGACTGAATCTTGGAGTAACCATTTATATTATTTAGTTTCTGGTAGTATTGAATGAGGTCGACGACTCTGAAAGAGTAACCGAATTCGTTGTCATACCAAGAAATGAGTTTTACAAATTGTAAGCTCAATTGGATTCCTGCAGAAGCGTCAAAGATGGGTGAACGCTTGTCGCCAATAAAGTCAGAGATGCCTTCAGATGCCTCCTTAATCTTCTGTTTGATTTCATCATAGGTGGTTGGCTTGGCAAGTCTGAAAATAAAACAAAAACAAAAATTCTCTTACCGAACGGTCAAATCAACAACGGAAAAGTCATGAACTGGAACGCGGAAAGCCGGTTGTAGGACATTTGCTACCCGGACAATTGCTACCCGGAAATTTGCGCCCCAAAACCCAACCTAGGACATTTGCTACCCATGCCTAAAGTAGAAATAAAATGCATAAACAATATTTATGAGCGTACCGTGATAACATGGCATCTAACATTTATACAGCAATGAGTAGGGTCGGACGAAGGAATTTCTTTTAGGCAGCAATTTGTTTCCATGCAAAAACCGCCATTTTGATTGTATTGATGGTTTTCTTTGGTAGTGCAAAATTTTATATATGCATGTTCCATGTAAATGTTTTGATAAAATTCAGGCAGCGGGGACTGCCTGCGCTGCCCGCATTTTCCCCCCTTGCCCTTGCAATGAGTCCTAATTTGCAGGGTATATTAATTAGAGTAAGTAAAAGTAATAATAATATAATATAAGTATAATAAGTAGTCTTGAGCGTTGTCTCCCCGGACATTTGTTCTCCCGGCCAGTTTCTCCCCGGACGTTTCCCCCCAATAAGTAACCGCGGAGATTTCTTAGAGAACTCTTACTTAGGTTACTAAAGTGCAGTATTGTAACATTAAGTGATGACAAAACTGAATTGCTAACATTGGCTTCATGCAGTAATGAAATCATAAAAAAATACTGAAGGCATATAGTTTCTAGTACAACATTTGCATTATTTTCTTGAAGTACAGACCTCTACACAATAGTGAGCTACCTTACACCATTTGTTGAATGTTAGGGCTGGGGGGAATATGTCCGCTGATACTTATCAATGGGGAAATGACCGGGAGGACAAATGCTAAGGGGAAAATATCCACGCAGGAATGCTGCGTCCATTTACCATATAATAAAGAACGAAAGATGGGTGAACGCTAGTCGTAAATAAAGTCAGAGGATAAAACTTCATCTTAAGTGTAACCCAAAATACCCTTTAAAGGTCCTTTTGATGACTCCTTAATCTTCCGCTTGATTTCATCATGGTTGTCCTGGCAAGCCTGAGAATAAAAAATTCCAATTCTCACAGCGCCCCGTCTGCTCTGATTCTGGACCCCAAGGAATGTGATGTGATGTAAGTGAAATTCTAAGAGAAACGCTGACCAATTTCCTCACTTGCCTCAAGGCCCCACTTAACTGTGCGTCTATAGAGGCTGACCCAATAAGCCAAGATACTAGTCATTATTCATTAAGTTTATTGTAAAAATATGTAATTTATTACATGACTTCCAGGGTTTCAAACTGATTCGAAAAGCCATCAATTGAATCATACCTTTCTGACCAGTTGGGCATAAGTCAAGGACAGTGTATGACACTGGAATTGACTGATGTCCCCTAAGTGTACTGTGATAGATTAGGCCTGGAGATGCATAAGTTATATATTTTTGTGCATCCGGTCAGAAAGGCAACCCCCTTCACCTTATCCCAGTACTTTTAGGAAATAAAAAATACAATAAATAGATTGGATACTGGACCAAGAAGAATACTTTACTTTTAACCTCGATGGACATGCTTTACCAATCCCTGGGATGCATCTGCTTTGTACTCCATTAGTAAACTCCCTAGAAATGGTATGTGACGACAAACCAGCGTTTCTCGTGAACCGCATCTAGAAGTAGCTATTATACAGGCAACACTAATTAGAATACAACTCTTTCATCAAAGGTTTCACAAAGGTATAAACAAACAATTGACAATCTTTAAAAAATATAAACACATAAACTAAGAACCCAGTCCCACGTACCTTCTGTAGACGCCAATACCATAACTTGCATGATGATTCAAGAATATTATTAGTTTCTATAATAAAAATGTGAAAAATATACGCTATTGATTTTGAATATTAAATTATAAATGCATAGTATAAAAGTAAAAACACAAATCATAAACCTGGATATAATTTGTGACCCTTTAACCATATTACTCATCTGTAGCGGGCAAAAATCTTAAAGTTCCAAGTTGAGATGCTACTTCTGTTGAATTGACTTGTTTTTGTATCTTCTTAACCTTTGTCAACTTCCTAGTGCTTTTAAATGATCCTCGCTGCGGTACTATTTTCTTGTTAAGTGGCTCCTTTAAAGCTGCAAAAGACATGGGAAGAGTTACCGCATTGGCTTCGTTAATGCTGGTAAGTGATGCCTTCAGTTTTCGGAGCACGTCTTCAAAATGCTTCTGACCATTTTCACATTTTACTAACAGTCGAATAGAATTGTAGCAATCGTCTCCTATCTTCAAATCAACCGTATTGGATTTTTTTGGTTTGGAAAGATCCTGCATGTGTGCCCTTATTTCTCGGTTGGACTGCTCCACGTAAACGTTAGTATCTATCATGAAATCTATTTCCTTGTCCGACGTATTTGCATTTTGGGTTTGAATATTGGTTTTAGGGTAAGAAATGCCAACCATATAGACATGTTTGCACATGTTATTTTTAATAGAGTATTTATGGCATGTGCATTGAAGCATGTGCTTGCAAAACTAGCACTCGGTACACATTTCAGGACATTTTTCTTTATGAGGGCATCCTGTGGCGCTTTTTGTTATTCGAAAGGTTCTATGTGAGTTAGGATTGCTGAGTTATTTCATTTCCCAGTAAGTCCCACTTGGGTCTAGATATATTAGTTCTTGCTTTGTGAAATATGCCTTCTTGTGGTACTTGTTAGCTTTTTTAACTTTGGTTCCAGGTATATGCCGTTCTTCTGCTATGATTCTTTTAACTTGTTTATCATGAATGAATTTTGTTACGGCTGCAAACCCACCATCTAGCCGTTTTATCTTCTTTCCTCCGAGGTTATTATACTTGATGTCTCTATGCATGTTTTTCAAATGCATGTTGGTGTTAATTCTAGCTCCTCTGCTGTAGCAGTACGCCCATTGTTCAGTTCGTTTACCGTACGTTTTAAAATACTTCGCAAATTCCTGTGTTTACTTTTTCGAATTCAGTTTTAATATCATGTTTTCATGCGCTATTTTAAAAGTTAGTTCATTCAGTTCCTTCAGAATAAATTGGAGTTGATTGTTGATGTCCTTCTTTTCTTTTGATTCTAGTTTGACTGCATTTTAAGTTTTCCACCAGTTGCGTAGGACATGCCAAGAGCACAGTAATTTATGCTTCGGTGGGCCTATAACTGTTGTCCAGGCGTTGTAGAAGGCTTGTTCATTATCGGACATTAACACATTTGGGATTACAGCAGCATCAAGGCGTTGATTAATTTAGTCAAAAAAAATTTGATAAGTGTCCTGAGTCTTCGAGCTATGAAAAAAAATTACAACTGGAAACCCTTGTGAACGGTCGTCAATTACAACTAACGTAGTCATCTCAAAATTGTATCGTTGCATTGCTTGAATCGATACAGATAATGTTATGTTTATATTGCTTTAACATTTCTTTTCGTCCGTTATTCATGAAACCAAGTAAAAAGTCCTCTGCCTTTACTTTTGAAAACCTTGAGTCACCTACTCCTTGTGGTTTGTACACTAATATATTTTCTCCTTCTGCGTTAAGAAGCTCTACAATAGCATCAATGCTCGTAGCGTCGTCAGAATGAAGTCTAACGTCGGAGCTATGGCCGTATTTTCTTCCAATGTTGTCAATATCTTGCATAGTAAAAAGGCCGGCCGTATCAATCATACTTAGCTTCAAATGCATTCCGAATCTCTTGTGAAATTGTCTTCTTTGGTACTCCTAGTTGTAGTTTAGCAGCAATGCCTAACTCCTGAGCATCAGTTAGTCTAACTCTACCGGCAGTTAATGTATGTCCAACGTGGGTTTTGTGATATCTCATTGTAATACTTGAATCCGTTTCAGAATGATCTAAATATATTCATGACGTGCAAGTGTGTCCTATTTTAATTGATCCTCCACTTTTTGACATTCTCCCTGTGCTTAAATTTTTCCAGTTGGCTTAAGATAAAAAAACTCTACTTCAGTGGCAGTAATACACGCCTTTTTTTCTACACACGTACTCTGCAAACTCAGTAGATTAAACTTCGTCTAAGAATAAATCAAATTCCACCCTACTTTGGAATTTCTTTTTTTCTATTTCCATTGATCTTTTGTGATGGATTTCCAGATGATGTTTCAACTGGTAGATAGTATGAAAGGTGTAGTCACATCTTGGTTTCGGGCATTCAATCCTATGCTTTTTTTCATGACTCTTAATATGTGAGTCAAGTGTAGATTTTTTGTTTGTTAAAAAATCGCACCTTGGGCACTTCTTGGTTTTCACATCCTCTTTTCTTGACTGACAGGTAGCACCTGGAAGATTCTTGGCTTTTATGCCTTCAGTAGAAATAGTTAAAGTTTTCTTTTTTTCTAAAGATTTTAATTTTCTTTTGGTAGGAGCAGTTTCATAATCACTACCATCACTTGCTTGATGAATATAAGGCTGGCTTGTATATGGTTTTTTTGGGTTTCGCCTGCTTAATCCTTTGTATTTAGTGACCTTTGGACTATCTGAAGAAATACTTGCAATTTCTCGTTGTGGGGTTACAACAACGTTAAGGTTCGTTGGAATGACAGTAAAGACCGGCTTCCCTGCAGAGTCTGTACTATACGTAGTGTCGTAAGCTGGAGCATTTGCTGCGGTTTCATTTGTTCCGGGCAAAATAATTGCTTGTTCTGAATCGCCATGTAGGTTTACCTATACTAAGACCTGCGCTTTATTCCGATTTTGGTTCCAAAATTTGCTCATTTCTTGAGAATAGTTGACGTTCAGTTGAAATTAGTTGCCTAAACATTAACCGAAAAGTTAAAATCCACCACCACCCCGAATGCGCATGTGTAACTCCAGCACGGCGTTTTCACTGATGTCGTATTCTTGAAGCAGGAGATGATCCTCAAGCTCAACTGCTTTATATGTTAAGCGTAGTTCATCAGTTGGTATGTTCCACAAATAATGCAGGCGGTCCTTTAAACTTCAAATCGTCTGAAACGGACACACATCCAGTGTCACTGTTGTCCTAGTAATAGTCTTCAAAAAAACGACGATTCTAAACAACATAATCATATAATACTTGTATTTAGCTACATGAAACAATTGATATACAGTTAACCCATAAAACCCAAACTAGACTTACGTAGAAGCGTCTTCGTATTGGGGCGTTAAGTCTTCAGTACCATCAAAGTAATTGACATCAGTGCAAGGTCCGTTAGTTATCTGAAAGAGCCGCTGATGTTGACCTATTTCGTACCTCGTAATCAGCATTCCATATAACGCATTGACATCCTCTTCAGTAGCATTGCTCATATCCAGAAAGTGATAAGTCCCAGTCATGTTTGTGAAAAAGGTATTTGACCTCTATTACATAGGATAGAATATTGCAGTACAAGAAAAATAGAAGTTTGTTGGTTTTTTGATAGTTACATAGGTTTGTGAGAAATTGTATAAATTTTAAATGCAGATAGTCACGCAACTTCATTGAAAAATAACCAAACTGTTTTCAGGCAATTTTTCCTAAAAAGCCCCGCCCCCCCGCCCCCATCGCAAAATAACCCTAACGTAACAATAAGTCTGTTGCTACGTTGCGACAGCAGCTCAAACATAATGTCAATGGCTATCTTCATCTTTAACATTGGATATGATCGATATCCAAGTAAACCAATTGTCTGGATACAAATTAGTGATATTTGGGAACTTGGGCCCATATATGTATTTTGCCCGCCCATCCCCATCATATATTGGTGCAGGGATGGGCGGGTAAAATAAACGCATGGGCCCACCTTCCAAAATAGCACTTACAGACGATACCATTCCACTGTTGTAGAACCTTTCCACCCTCATGTCATTACTCTAACATTGGTAAACGGACTATTCCTACCCGGATTTTTCCTACCCGGACTTTTTCTACCCACGACCTTCCCTAGGACTTTTCCTACCCATGACCATGAAACAAAAAATAAGTATTACTATTTATGAGTGTACCGTAATAATGCGGCAGTGTCAAACGAATGTATTAAATTATTACTAATATAAGAATAAATGCTTCATTTAAATAAGTTTTTATAATTAATAGCGACTATTGTCTTTAATTAATTATGTTAATTTACGTAAACTATCCCTAACATTAAAACTGAAAAAGATGGTGTAAGACAACACTCAAAAGTATTACATATAATCTACATGATTTGTTAAAGGACGAAAGAACAGCAAAAGATATAGGTAATAACGTTGTATTGCGCGATGTGTAGTATTTTTTTGTACATGGGTAGGAAAAGTCCTAGGTTTGGTCGTGGGTAGGAAAAGCCCGGGTAGGAAAAGTCCGGGTAGGAATAATCCGGGTAGGAATAGTCCGGGTAGGAAAAGTCCGGGTAGGAATAATCCTACAACCCTAACATTACGTATCTTTATTACGGCTATCTTTAACATGGACTATCCGTATATCACTAACTGCGTTTGTTACAAAATTCACTATGAAATTAGTGAAAAAATCAATTTCAACAGAAAAGTAAGGCAATAGAGGTAGCTAGTTTTAATCATAATAAAATTTTTAAACATATTAGTTAGTAGTAAACTTACTCCAGAAACTCGTACTATACTATTTTTTCAATATGACTAAAAACAATGTAGATTACTTACGTATGCTGGCATTATATAAAATCCTTCCTTACACGATTGGTGAGAAAACGAAAGTAAAACTGTTTACCCCTTAAATCAGTTAAGTATGTACATAGCACCTAAACTTATTTATTTAACGATACACGTTTTGCATTTCTAAACAATAACACAGAAATATAGTCAGCCACATCGAAACACTCCCACCGAACATGTGATAAGTAGAATACACGAATGGGAACCGAGATAAATCCTGAAATGCGTAGACCGTAGTGCGCGTAGGGTGATGAGCTTGGTCTTTTCTGGAGAATTAGGAATGTAAGGTGGGAAAAAGACGGAAAGAAAGAAAATCAGAGGAGACATTTTTCGAGTAGAAGCTTGAGTTGAGTTTTTCAACCGACAGTCAAGTCTGATCCAGCAAGCCGTGAAGTAGGGAGTAGCGAGCAGAAGACGGTCTTGGTAGTGTTCCGCTAGAATACTTGTCAGTTATTGTCCCTTTCATTCTCATTTTCGACTAAAAGTCAGAGTCAATTAAAATTATCGATAAACTAAAACCCAGTCAGCGTTAAAAGGATCCAGGTCGCAAAGCTGTGAGTGAAAAGGTCAGGAGAATTGTCAATATTTCCTTGAGTGTTAGAGGCGACGAAGGCTGAGTTGGATTTACACCGGTTCCCATTGTGTCGTGGTGATTGTAAAAGGTAACCAAATAGCAGATATTAAAGTAATTTATAGTTGATTTTGTGTATGTGGTTTACGATACAATAGTGTGGGCTAAGTAGGGAAGATAATTGCTTGTTTGTATTTAATACCCGTATTTAATGAGAATTAAAGTGTCATAGGTGAAAGCAGCAAAAAGATAAGGTTCATCGTCATTTTATTGTTTGCATGTGGTAAATGTTTATTTCATCACCCCGCGGATAAATATTCGATACCCTTAAAAAGAACATATAGTTAGATAATAGTAGTGAGTGCACGCATTACCATTGTCATCATTATTCACAGTATAAAATTAGACGGTGGATATTTTGAGCTGTATTGTCATAAATTAAAGGTAGGCCTGGTTCGTAAATACGGATATTTTCATGCATTCGAGTGGTTAGGTAGGTGAAGGAAGGTAGGACTAATTTTGAGTGATACAGGACGAACTCCTATAAATACCCGGGTTAGACAAAATCCCCGTATTATATAAGGTGCGGGGTACCGTCCTGTATAACTCCACAAATTAGTAAAATTTGAGGAATTTTTGGCCAGAAATTTCGAAAATTTTGAGTGAGGAAAAGGTGAGGAACTTTTGTTTTGAAATTTTAGGGTGTGATTTGTGAGATTTTTTAGGAGTGATTTAAGTGAAATATGAGGCATTTTATCGTTATGGTGATGCCCGTAATTTTGGTAAGATTTTAGTGAGATTTTTGGTGATTTTTGAGAGTTTAGAGAGTTTAAGAACTTTTCAGGGGATAAAATAAGGAATCCCCGGGGAGTTAAAATTTGGTAAAATAGCAATCACATAGAACAACTTCATACTTATGATAATTCTTTCTTAGGCACAATAGTACAGAGTTGAAGTTAAAATCGAAATAAATAGTGGATTAGCTGGCAAGTATTGTATTCTGGAGGTGCATTCAAACGCAGAAGTGACTAGAGAATAGAATTATAATTTTGTTCTTTGTTCCTTCTTCCTTTTAGTGGTGCATTTAATTATCCAGTAAAGCGGTTGGAAAGAGGACATAGCGGTGATAGCAGTACTCAAGTTGAAGGATAATTCATTCAAATTGTCATTGCATCGAGAAAAGGACGTTGGTCGCAGATTATTCTGGCAGTTTCGTATCGTTTATTTTCAACGATGGATTTAACCATATAAATGGTACATACGACAATCTAATTTACATACATTTTGATTATTGAATTTATTAGCCAGGTAGACAATTGTGCATGGTTAGTAGGCTGTAAAGCCGCATAGGTGGTTTAGTTGTGTTGTGAACCTACCGATTACAACCGGGCGACGTTGCTTTACCATTTGCATTCACACCTACCCAATAGTTACGAAAGAAATAATTATAGTATTTCTCTGCCTGTTCGATAAAGCATAAATCACATAATATTAAAAATTTACATCTATGTGTGCCTTTCATTCTTTTCTTATTTTTATAAGTAATACGTATGTATATTTGGTCGAAGTGAAGTATGAATTAAGTGGGGTGATTGTAAAATCGAGGTCAAAGAGCTTTGTGACTTCGAAAATATTGGTGATTGTGTGAGTTAAACCGATCATATCCCTATGTATTGGTCATTCATTTGCTTATTTTTGATATTAATCCACTTATCGAAATTTAACGTGAACCATATCTACGAGTTGGTCGAAATAACTACCTATTACATAGTTAGGTTAGTTGCTATCGGCATTTGGTATTTGTCCGGGCTCGTGTACTGGGAAGAGGATTGAGCCAACAGTCATTTTTGTTATCAATAATTATTCAATTAGCCTCAAATCGAATTTGACGTTGAATTTTGAGTCAATAATTCCACCAACCCATGAAGTGGTTGTTAAGTATATTGATATTGTTGGCTTATTTATTACTGCTGGATAATATTTATATTTTGGAATTATTCAACGATATCGCAGTATCCCTACGAGTCCTGATGAATATTGCTGGTTGGTGTCTGACTGGATTTACTTACCTTTTATTAAACAATTAGCATAAGATTCCATGAATGATTATATTAAGACTCAATATTCTTATAAGCCCTTGAAATTTTGAATTCAAATTTAAAATACATGAATTTGGTAGTGGCTCATGAATTTGCTATAGCCGCATACATTTGGTATATTGAAGAAGGGTATGAATGTATGCCATTTGAGAATTTCGAGGAAATTTTAGTGTTGTATTTTTCGGTTTTCCAGTTCATAGAGGATATTTTCGGCATAGGGCTAGTACCAACTACCAATCTACCAATAACATTTCAATTTTCTTAATTTATTTAAATTGAACTTTGATGGATGAGGCAAATTTCACTAATTTGTTAGTAAAATCTATTTATAGTTGGTGGATTAATGGTGGTTACCGATACCTGAGTGAGGTGGAAAGGAACGGATTCTCTACAATAATTGTGGCTGACCTATTAGACAATTATAATATTTTCGAATACATTGTGGAGAGGGAGGGCTTGGTCAAGACAGACTGCTCCAACATTCACGATTGGTGTTGTGAAGAAGTGAATGAAAGGCAAGTTAGTCGTGTAGCAGGAAATCTCGCGGATAAACAAGCTAAGCAAATAATTCGAAGGGCAAAGAAATTTCTTTTCTATTAGGGGAATTTGATTGGTGATGCAACATATTATTCCTCATCAGGTTGTACAGAGGTTCATCAGGGAAGTTCTCGACTGGTATGTTCATGAGGGTCATATAATTATCACCAAAGAATTACTGTTTATGTCATTTATTATTATTATTTCCAGAGTAGGTTATATTAACCAGTTTATATATGCGTATAGGACATTAAGGGAACTCAATGCAGCAGGGTTCAGTCTTCCAACAATTAGTGAAATCGTCCATCGTGGTATGCGAGGGGATGTCGTGAGGTTTAGACGCTGAAGCTATTACTGGGATCTGAGCATTCTGTCAAATAGAGCCGATGAGTAAAATGACAATTTTTATAGGTTAATTATTAGTAGGGTTGAGTTGATGAGTGATTAAGTTCGAACATTACTCGAATAAGCGAACTGTTGCGGGGATTACTGAAAAGAGACAAAACCCTTGTCACTTTTCAAAACACTAGTTAAGTTACAACAATTATAATTTTATTTTCTTTCAAATTTCGTTATTATATTTATTTTGAATTAATCATTTACTCATCTTTATAAGGCGTTAGTATGGGATCCTCTCCGGAATCCCCGAATACCAAAGCAGCAAGGTTGGCTAAAGAAGCTCAGATTCAAAAGGATGCTGATGCAGTTAGATTGTTGATTAGCCAGGCAGAGGATGAAGTTCAGGCGGCGATCGATGATGCTCAGGCTAAACAGTTAAGACTATGGAAGTTGATCAACCCCGGTAAAACACCTCCATCATCTCCAATGAAACAGATTTTACCAGGTCCAAATAATCAGAGTCAGAGTAGTGCTAGTTCAAGTACAGCTCAGACAACGATTCCGATTCAAAGTTCGGTTCCGAGTTCTGTCTCGAGTCCGAACACCAATCCAACTATAGGTCAAGCTGTGGGGAATATACCCGTTTCTCCCGTTGTCATTCCAACTACCGTAGGTAGTCCATTGAGTGTATCCGTTGAACAACTTCGTCAGTTCTTCACTCCGCCTGAGCGAAGTAGGGAAGATACTCAACTATTTCGAAGTTTGCAACTTTCAAAATTTGCAAAAGGTCTACCTCCATTTAAGGGAGACCAGGACGCACGTGGATGGTTAACTAGGTTTAACGAGTTAACAATAAATCATTCATATTATGAGAAACTCATTAGTTTGGATAGTGTCTTTCGTGACACTGCCAAAACATGGTTTGATAATGAAAAGACCTCACTGCAAGAGGGAATGAGTATGGGAGATCCGGCTAGAAACCAGAATTTATGGGCTGCGTTTGAGAAGTCATTGTTAGCAAAATTTGATAGGGCTTCAATGATTTCTAAAGCTAAACAGAACTTGGAAAGTTGCTTGTGGAATAAATCACAAACAGGGGCAGAATATTGTAGCTTGAGAATTGCATGTTACAAGAAAATTCATCCTCATCCGGAACATTTCGAAATTATGGCTGAACTGTTAAAAGGTGTCCAAGGTCACATGAAAATGCAACTCACTCCTTGTAATACTGTTGAGCATTTTCAGACCACCATGGATAAGGCCATTGAAGTATACCGGGAAAACATGAGGGATAGCCATGCACAACATAGACAACAAACATTCCAAGGTAGTCCTCAAGATAGGCAGTTTCACCGAACTATGACATTTTTCACTCCACCACAGCAAAGGCAAGGGGGATTCCAAGATAGGGAAAGGCAAAGTAGTGGGAATAATTCGCCACAACAAAGAGCTAATTTCGTTCCTGCTCCCGATCCCAATGTTCCATGTAAGGAGGGACAGGATTCTATGGTTGTCCGATTCCCATTCTACAGTGAGGAAAGAAAGAGTTATTGTAGAACTCCGGAAGGTCGTCCTACGTGTTGGCAATGTGACCGTGTTGGTCATACCTTCAAATATTGCTTTGTTTTGTACCGTGCCCAAGGTATTCCTATTCCAGTTCCCGTTGTACAAGGATTTCAGCAAGGGGACAACCAGCAAAATCGGGGATTTCCAACACAACAGGAACAGATGGATAATATCAACCAGAGGAATCCTTTAAACTAGATAGGGCGAGTACTGTGGCTACAGTACTCGAGCCCGAACGTATAGCCTTAAAACAATTAGGAGTGGAAAATATAGTAGTTCCAAACCCAGTCCATATAGTTCCAAACCTAGTCCCTATAGTTTCCAACCCAGTCCCCACAGTTCCAGAGCAAGTCGAAACTCCAACTTCAGCATCTAGTAAAAAGATTAAACTACCTATACAAGAAAGATTAATGTTGTTAGCTAGGCCAGATCAGAATGAAATGATGGAGGAAGTCATAGAGAACATGAGGGGTTTCGATGTGAGGGAGCCTAGCGATAATTTCAGCATTGAACCTGAGCTTGATCCACAGACATCAATCATGATTGAACCCGAGGTAGAACCTCCGGATTTCTTTAGATATTTGTTTAAGCCGTTGGTAACTAATGAGATTGTTTATACTAGATCGTACAGACCAGCTCCTAAGGAATTCCGTAGGACGATAAAAGTTAGAGGTGAATCATGTCCAGTCCAAGGAACTGTTAAAGTTTTGTATGATACTGGGGCTTCCATTAGTACTGTCAGTACAGAGCTTGTTGAAGCACTGGGAGTGCAGAGTAAAATACAAACAACACCTCCACTCCAGGCTATTCTGTCAGTTAACGATGGAAAACCCCATATTATAAACAAGTTGGTGATGCTTGAATTATTTGTTAAGGAGTTCTCTGAATGGGTAACATGGGGATTTTATATCATCAATCAAGCCACAGATGACATGGTGTTCGGTATGGACATTATGGAAACATACAATGCAGGTTTAGATGTACCTACTGGTATAGTTACATTCCGAACAGCGGCCCAAGTTGTTGAGAATCCTGAGGATTCAACTCGAGTTCACCAGACTACATTATTGACTGGTCCAGTAATTCAGACTCTACGTAGTTTTAAGAAAAGAATGGTAAAGGAAAGAAAAGAACAGGAAACTGTTGAAATGATGGAGGAGGCATGCAATAAATTACGTAAAGATAATTTGAATGAATTATTAAATGAGATATATTTTGATGAGGAGTACCAGATCACTCAGACTGAGGTGGCACTCATAGTGAAGCGTAAGGAGGAGGAGGAGAGGTTAAAGTTGAAGCAAAGGGAGGAAGAAGCCCGGGCATCCAATTACACTCAGACCATTCGGAACGAATTAAGTGACACTTCGTCATTGGCGAAAGAAGTCCGATCCGTAAAGAGTTGTGCCATGTCCGAACGAGCTGTTGCCTTGTTGGAACAGTATAAATTGAGATTATATACAGTTCGGCCTTTCATCGTTCGCCCAGACCAGGACAATTCCATACCATTCTATACAGAAGATCCGTATTTTAATGGGGACGTCATTGTCCAACCAAACAAAAAGCTATTTCGCAAATACGGAATTGTACTAATCCAGGACATGGTACATATTAAGGATGGTCAAGGTGAAATTGGAGTAGTGAATGTGGAAACAGAGGATGATGTGTACCTTCCACCCTTGTGCTCATTATCTATCTGTAACATTTTGCAAGTCAAATATCTAAGGCGAAATTACATACAACCTGGCGATGAAGAAGTCATGCATGTGAATGATCAGGAATACCCAGGTAATGAATTCCCGATTCCAATACCTGAGAAAGTTGAGGGGAGTAGAGAATTGACGGATGATGAATTCGGGCAATTTAAAATTTATGAAGGATTAAAGGAGGAAGAGAAAATAGAATTGAGGAAAGTATTAGGTGAATACGCTGAGGCATTCGGATGGACGGATGAAGATTTCATCCTTCCAATGAGAGACCCCGTTACACGAAAAGTTTTACAGGCTACGGTAGAGATGCTTGATACTACACCACGTATGGTAGGACCAAGACCCATGAGTAATGAACATAGAAAGTTAGCAAAAGACACTAATATGGCCAATTTACGGAAAAAGATGATTGAGCCATCAACTAGCGTCATCCTCTCTCAACAAATGATGGTTCCCAAAGGCAAAGCAGGCACTGAATGGAGAGCAGTCGTAGATTATCGGTTTGTGAATAGGAGAGTCAAACCTCTGTTAGTACCAATTCCTAATGTTCAGCATGCATTCGATGTTTTTCTAGGATGTGTCATGTTCTGTAATTTTGACATGGCTGATGGATATCAACAGGTGGAAATACATCCAGATAGTAGGGATTTCCTCGCCTACATGACGTTTGAAGGTCAATTTAGGCCGGTCCGTTTATCATTTGGATGGATAAATTCAGGTACTACGTTCCAAATGATAATGAATAAAATTTGGCAGTATTATACTACTTCATTCATGAGTAATTATTCAGATGATAACTGTTTTGGTGCTAGGGAATTTATTGAGATGAAAGATAGGCTCGTGAAAATCTTGTGGATTTGTGTATGTGCTCGCATCAAATTAAAGCCAAAGAAATGTTTCCTGGGGTATCCTAGTCTAATATTTTTGGGGCATAAAATTAGTGCGGCAGGTGTGAGCATAGATCCCGATAGAATTAAAGCAATGATGGAATTTCCTGATCCTCAAAATGTAAAGCAGATCAGAAGGTGGCTCGGACTTAGTGGGTTCTTCCGTCGTTTAATCTTTGGTTATGCCAAATTAGCTAAACCACTGTATGAGCTCTTAATGAAAGACGTTCCATTTAAATTCGATGATCGATGTAGAGAGGCGGTAATGAAGATGAAAATGGCCATATGCAGTGCACCCGCTTTGGCATTCCTAGATCCCACCGCACAGCTCGAGCTATGGACAGATGCCTCTTATGGTGTCATAGCTGCTGTGTTAATTCAGAATGTGAAAGGTTTACGTCAACCATTGATGTTTATTTCACATGCATTATCTGAAACTGAAAAGAGATGGCACGTGACGGATAAGGAGTGTTATGCCATAGTGTATGGGTGTCAAAAATGTCATCATTTAATTCAAGGTAGATCGCTTGAAATCTACACAGATCACAATGCATTGGTTTTCTTGTTACGGACGCCTCAGACAACGGGTCGTTTAGTAAGATGGAGTCTGAAATTGGGGGCTTATGATGTAAAGATAATGTATGTCCCGGGTAAGAAAAATGAGATGGCAGATTGTCTCAGTCGTCCTCCAGGGTCCGAAGATGTGCCACCTCCGATCATGCGGAAGATTTCGGTAAAATCAGAACATCCAAGAAATGTAGAAGACTGGGAGTTTGTCATGGCATGTAGAGCGTCAGAAGAAGCTGTAGCTGACCTCAAATCAGCCCAGTGGAAAGACTCTGACACTCGTATAATTTTAGACAGCCTGACTGAGGACTATGCCAACAACTGCCGTGGGGAGAATAAATATAGGAAAAATTTCCAAATCAATTTACAAGGTATTCTCGAGCACATTTGCTATGAGGTATGTGGTCCATTATGGGTGAGAGTCCTACCATTGAAAGAAGCAAGGAAAGTAACACTAGACCTACATAATCAATCACATTTAAGCTACAAAAAGATTTTTGAAGCGTTAAAAACTAGGTACTGGTTTCGGGAAATGCATAAAACTGTGGTTAATTTATGTCGATCTTGCGAGACATGCCAGAGATTCTATGTACAGAGAATAAGAAAAGGAGGGCCGTTACATGTCATCATCGCTCCACAAGTCCCATATTTAAAGATCTCAGTAGATTACTTGGGACCTTTGAATAAAACCTTCAGAAAGAGCAAATACGTACTCGCGGTTGTGGATCAATGCACAAGATTTCTACATCTATTCCCTACACGTGGATGTAAGGTGGAACATACAATTAAGGCATTACGGCCATTATTCGTCAAACATAAAATCCAAGCCATTGTCTCTGACAACGGCCCAGCATTCACGGGAAGAGACTTCGAAAACTTTTGTGTTGATTTTAAAGTACGCAGAATTCACTCATCTCCGTACAGACCGCAGAGTAACTCGTATGTAGAAAGGGTAAATTCCACTTTCGGTTCTATTATGAAGAAATTGAGATGGGAGCACAAACGGCCATGGGATGAAACCTTGGAAGAGGTCGCAGCCCAATACAACTCAGTCAAACACTCGAGTACTGGATATTCTCCTTATTTCCTTATGCATGGAAGGTCATTTTATTATGATTATTTTAATCACAAGCCCATAGATGAAAAATATGACCCTAACGATAATGAAATGATTATGGTGAAGATTGGTGAGCTGTACAAACATCGTATGCTGGCTCATGAAAATTCTTGTTACAATCAGCTAAAAAGAAAAATGGCATTCGACAAAAGGCATCCATGTGTTAGTTTTGTAGAAGGTGATTTGGTATGGAAGAGAAATTATGTACGGGAGGTAGGATGTCCAGCGAAATTCACCGTCAAGTATGAAGGCCCATTCAAAGTTTATTCAGTGGTCGAAAATGAGCATGTCTATTTTCTGTGTGATAAAGATCTCGATTTAACAATCCATTTGGATCGGCAATCACTGGAAATGTGTCATGGTCATAATTTAAAGTTGTATATAGGGAGGTTAGAGGAGAAACCAGCAGAGGACGAAGGTCAATCGGTAGCTGCAAGTAAGGAATGGATCAATGATATAATTGGCACCCCGGATGACATTATTTTTCACTCGGAGGTATGGGCCGATCCAGACGTTGAGGAATATGATGAGGCATCAGCGGCTATGACTAATGTTGTCCCCAGAGGTGTGTATAGTGAGGAATATTTAATTCCGGATAAACAAGAAATGGAACTGGGCAAAAGACCGTTGGATTCTTTACCAACACCCGCTCCATTATTAGCACCAAGTTTATTTGACGAACATGAGGCAACTACAATTAGTCTCTCGAACTATAGCGAAGCCATGGATAGAATATGTCCATCCATCATACCTCAACTTCTGGTCGAGATAGACGAATCATTCGTTCCCAAATGGTTAGCTGCGCATTCGGGTAATCATAGTTCAGATATCATTCATCGCGCTTTTCCGGAGGACAGGTGGCGTATAGAAGCGTTACGGGAAAAACAGCTTCGGGAAAAACAACTCCAGGAGGAACTACAGGCTATACAGGCGATTAAAGAAAAAGGGGAAAATACTCATTCTATCAAAACGGAAATTAAATCGGAGGCTTCCGAACCACGAACAATGGTCAGGCGAAAGAGCATGGAGTCGGTAGTTTCAAAAGTAGAGAAGGGCCCAGGGAGTAAAATCCCAAAGTTTTACGATTGTGAAACAACTTCGATGGGCAAGAAACATATATTGGGTCGAATATGGAGTGCAGTTTGGGGTGATGAATACTGTAAATTCGCATCTCAAAGTACGAAATCAATACACAAACCCCAACCTAAGGTAGAAATTAAGGCAGAACCTGAATTCATACCTATCAGTAAAAGTGTTGAAATCGCATCCAGCGTTGTCAGAAATCCGGACAGCATTCCACCTCTGAAAGTAAAGATTGCTCAGTCTATTTTTGGTAAAACTTACCAAATTGTTGAGCGTACTCCTAGCGTGAGTTCCGCCAGTGGATATTCGACATCCGCAAGCGAGACCATCGCATCTTCTTCAGCAAGGTTAACAACAAGGTCCAGACGCCCAAAGGTAAAGGACCCGCCAAAAGACCCCCTTAGAAAAACTACGAGAACTATAAAGAAACCCGATAGATATAGTCCTTCTCCGATAAAGAAACCGAAAGCCCCGAAAACAGTTAAGCCACTAGAAAAAGCCAAGTTGAAGTCGGTTAAAACTTCAGTACCGATACTAAAGGCCTTTGTGGGTTTCATGGAAACCCTGGAGAGAATGGAAACCCCTTCTCAGATTGACGAGCAGGAGCAAGCCTCCAGCGAAAGTATTGCTTCGGAATAGATGTAATTTTAGGTTAAATTAAAATAAAATAAAATAAATAAAAATACGAAACTAGTTATTAAGAGTGTGGGGGGAATATATAATTTCATTGGTGGAGGTAAATTTAAAATTACTCTAGTGATAGGATGTCTCATCCCGAAGAAGGCATTTATTTCGAGGATATCCATGGGGATGAAATTGAAGGCGATGAATTCATGGGAGACATTAACGCCATTCTCGACACGGATGAGGAGGACGAATCCGACACAACACTGAAAGCAAATGACCATGAACTAGCATCAACCGAACCAGACGTGGAGATGTCTCATGAAATTGCAGCAGAGATCCGGTGGGAACAGCCCCAGCAACAACAACTCGCGATTTACGAACCAGAAAAATCGGAAGTGGCGACCCCCATCAAACCCGAGATTGAAGAAGCACTGCCCAAAATTACGACGGATTTAGGTGTCAAGAGGCAGAAGCGGAAAGAAGAATGGCTGATGGTCATGAGCACTGCTAGACTGGCATTTCAAGATGCTGCAATGAAAGCCGCTGCTATGGAAAAATTGATTGAGGCTTCTCCATTATATTGGGAAACATACGATGGGATTACGGAAGGGGATGAAATGGTGGCGGCCACGGTTCAAATGCAGACAGAGAACATTCGCATTCGGGAATGCCCGGAATGCGTTCGTAGAGGTAAAAAGGTAAATCTGCGACACATTCGGCGGGACTGCCCTTTTAATGGGATAAAGGAACAGTTTAACCCGTTGAAAAAGACTCCGAAACGCTGCTGGTCCTGTGGGGGCGATCATTTGATCCGCTTCTGTAATGTCAAACGTCACTAGAGTAAGTTTTGATCACAATGTTAGTTAGCGAGTGTAGTTGCTATGCAATTACTTATTTCTTTATTACTTATAATTAACCATTAAGAATAGCTGGCTATTATAAAATATTAATTACAAAATACAAAAATTTCATAACTTATTGGATTGTATGGTCAGCTTTAAAATTATAACAATAATAGTGTTCCAGAAAAATCAAGACAAAAAGATATATGAGTTGGATATATTCAGTGTGGAGAGAAAATTATACGTTTTTGAGAAATAATATACATCTTTTTGAAATATAAATATGTTAGTGTTTGCATGCGTCAAATAATTTTGAACACGAAAATAAGATACATATTCATAAACACGAATAGGGCAAGCATCGAATACTTATGATATTTTAACGAGGATATAAATAATATTATACAATGATTCATGTAATGACCCCGGTCATTGGGTCAATAGCGACTGATAGGGAGTTACTAATTTTAAGTGTCCTTTAATCTCTTACAGACACCAAAACCTTCTAGCTCGACAGTACATAATAGTACTCTCTACGATATAATGGAGCCTATTATGCAGAGTATACAGCTGGAATTCGATGTCGATGACGATGAGACAGATTTCTCAGGAGAGAAAGGGATAGCAGCCCCACCGTCTGCATCAGTTGTCATTCACATTGCAGAAGAATATATTTCGGATAATGAGCAGCAAGGCCCACCATCTTTGTCAATGCTGGACCCAAACTTCTGGAAAGACACTAATTGGGATTCTGATTCAGACGAAACATCCATCACAGTGAGGGAGCCGTTAGAGAATGACGAGGTACTCACGATTTCTGGCTCTGCTATGAAGAAATTTGTCACGTGTGGGACTCACCTGGAGAGCAGCTCCGAGGATACGTCAGTATATGTAGATGCTGTAGCGGATCAATCACCAGAAAGTTTGAAAATCCAGAGCGAATCACCAGATCACGGGGATGCTTCACTCATAGTCAACATACCATCGGATGAAGAGATAGATCCTGCATCAATTTCTTTAATGGATCCTCCAGAGGTTAATGAAACATTACTGCCATCATCTCCTGAAATAAGCCGTATTAATAAACGAATATACGGAGAGATGGGAGAATCTCCGGTGGTCCATAAGAGGCGGAGAGCTATTGAACAATCACCAGGTCCTGATGATTTGGAAAAAGATGAGTTACGAGCGCATACAAAGATGCCATCGAGCCCCAGTTTTTTCGAGGTCTTCGAGGAGATTTCTGGAGTCCGGTCGATGGAATCATACTCGGATGATGAGTCTGATGCAAGCCGTCTTTCCAGTTCTGAGGAACTATCAGGTGATGATTGTATGGAATCCGGTTCTACGAGTGGATCTGATACTCCAAGGAGACCACGGGGACCATTAAAACCAAAGAGCTTGTGGAAGGAGTGTTCTAAACCTGGGGAGGTTTTGGATAAGATGGGACATGCGTCGAGTTCTCTGTCGTATTCTACTGAGGAAGATGGAGACGACGAAGAGGAATCTGATGGTGATAATTCTGGGAAATTCGGTAATCAACGAGTTAAGCGTAAGCGGGGGTCAAAACTTCTGTCTAATTCTGAGGGGAACGAAGAAGCTTCAAACGAGGAATTACTGTTGACATCTGAGGCCAGTAGAAAAGCAAGAAAGATAAAAGCTGTTCGGAGAAATTATGAATTCCTCTGCCGCCCAAAACGTACTTGGAACTCTGCAGAGAAAGAAATGGACAAAAAGAAGTACAAATCTCCTCCAGCACGTGATTTTTCGAATGCTCTTCCATCAGATGAGAGTGAAGCCGAATTTACGTCTTCCGAAAACGAAGATCCTCAATCATGAGTTAATTACAAAGTCCCAAATTATGTAAATCTCCTCCCATTATATTATTATTATTGTGAATCAGTGTATGCCAATGAATATTTTGATGCCAAATGAGTTTTGTCCTAAGATAATGTATACATTATATGATTAAGGTGGGATGTAGTTCAAACGAGGAAATGCATTTTATTTGATTATTTATGTGTATAAGTATCGGTGAAGGAAGAAATGGATATGTATATGAAACTGACACGTATTTAAGGAGAGAGGATGTATTTTATTTTATTTTATTTTTAATATTAATTGTTTTTGTTAAAGTACCATGATTAATTTAGGTGGTTAACATGGGAGTGTTATAGTTGCAAGGGAATACGAGCATTCCAGTTTGACGCGATTCGATATGAATCACAAAGCCAGAGGGGAGGGTGGTCGCCAGGATAGTCTCGATATAGGGATATCATGACCATTTTCCCTGAAAGCATAGTATGTTTTGAGAAGATTTTGGGGAGCTTTAGGAAGAATGTGGAGAGAGATAGATAAATATTAATAGAAGCGGGATTTTTGCGTATAAAATCTTATGAGTGTGAAAGGGGGGATTATAGTAATTATATGCTAAGTTCAATTAATTAAATTTATTAATTTCAATATATGATTTATACGATTATAATTATTTAAGATAATCGTTACATTTTGCTGTTTAACACAATAATAATTACGATCTGTGAAACATGGTACAAATAATGTTGTAAAGCCTTACCTGATATATCTAATTAATCTCGATGTTAACACATACATGATACTTATCTATACTTATATTATAATTAATTAATAATGTGATACAATTCTACGCTGGTAGTGTTTCAATGTTGCTTCCTTGCGGGATACTTTTTGATCCCGGCAATCGCTGAGGGCAGCGATCAAATAGCAAGGGGATTTTAACACAGAAATATAGTCAGCCACATCGAAACACTCCCACTGAACATGTGATAAGTAGAATACACGAATGGGAACCGAGATAAATCCTGAAATGCGTAGACCGTAGTGCGCGTAGGGTGATGAGCTTGGTCTTTTCTGGAGAATTAGGAATGTAAGGTGGGAAAAAGACGGAAAGAAAGAAAATCAGAGGAGACATTTTTCGAGTAGAAGCTTGAGTTGAGTTTTTCAACCGACAGTCAAGTCTGATCCAGCAAGCCGTGAAGTAGGGAGTAGCGAGCAGAAGACGGTCTTGGTAGTGTTCCGCTAGAATACTTGTCAGTTATTGTCCCTTTCATTCTCATTTTCGACTAAAAGTCAGAGTCAATTAAAATTATCGATAAACTAAAACCCAGTCAGCGTTAAAAGGATCCAGGTCGCAAAGCTGTGAGTGAAAAGGTCAGGAGAATTGTCAATATTTCCTTGAGTGTTAGAGGCGACGAAGGCTGAGTTGGATTTACACCGGTTCCCATTGTGTCGTGGTGATTGTAAAAGGTAACCAAATAGCAGATATTAAAGTAATTTATAGTTGATTTTGTGTATGTGGTTTACGATACAATAGTGTGGGCTAAGTAGGGAAGATAATTGCTTGTTTGTATTTAATACCCGTATTTAATGAGAATTAAAGTGTCATAGGTGAAAGCAGCAAAAAGATAAGGTTCATCGTCATTTTATTGTTTGCATGTGGTAAATGTTTATTTCATCACCCCGCGGATAAATATTCGATACCCTTAAAAAGAACATATAGTTAGATAATAGTAGTGAGTGCACGCATTACCATTGTCATCATTATTCACAGTATAAAATTAGACGGTGGATATTTTGAGCTGTATTGTCATAAATTAAAGGTAGGCCTGGTTCGTAAATACGGATATTTTCATGCATTCGAGTGGTTAGGTAGGTGAAGGAAGGTAGGACTAATTTTGAGTGATACAGGACGAACTCCTATAAATACCCGGGTTAGACAAAATCCCCGTATTAATAATAAAACACTAAGTAATAACCACGCAGCCATTCAGTTTTATGACGGTGATGCTACTACGAGATCTTGAAACAGACTGATAAAATATAATGTCAAACCGAAATGAATAAGTATATACTCATTGCCATTCCTATATGATAAAAATGTTACATATGTTAAAAATTGTTACGCAAATTAATGCATATTGCTAATCAGGATAAAATGCCTTGAAAATGGACTTCCGTTACAACACCAGTATTATTCATTTTCTCAGAATGCCTTTACACGACCGCGTAATATTATATATCAGTATCTTAAATAAGGATTTGGGGGGAAAATGTCCGGGGTAACTGCTTGGGGGGAAAAGGTCGGGGGGAATATGTCCGGTTGGAAAATGTCCTACAACTAAATTGTTGTATTTACAAATATATTATTATTATTCAACACCTTCGGATCTCCTACAAATTATATTATCAGTGAGTCAGTGTGTCTTGGCGGAGATGGCCAGGCGGGGAAGTGATGGCCAATTTTAGTAAGTGATGACTAGTTTGACTGGAACAAAAAACATTTCGAAGGGTGGAAATGTGAATGCTTATACTTACTAAAGTGAAATTGGTCATCACTTACTTAAGTCCAACTGGTTAACACTTCCCGGACTAGCCATCACTTACCAAAGAACATCCTTGGCAGGTATTAATAAAATCCATGCTAAAGATTAAAGGTTACCACTACTGGGAGAGTTGTGGAAGTGCTGAGTGTGTTGTAGCATAGGAGTGTTTGGGGGTTGGTGGGGTGAGTTTGGGTGTGAGGAATGAGAAAGACCGATTTTTTTGGGAAGGTATCCGGGAAGGTATATGGGAAGGAACGGGAAGTAATGAGGGCAGATATGGAAGGAATGAAAACGGGAAGATATGATAGGAACGAAAATGACAGATATCATGAGATGCATTGGAAGACACGGACTGGCATTGTGTGCAGTAATTAATGCATTGTACTATGAAATTAATCATATTATTATATGCATCCATGTACGTAGGAAGTTACGCACATAGATAGTAGGTAGCTCCCTATGAATGGGGATTTCCCTTGTGTTGTATGCTAGTTATAGGAATATAAGTAAAATGAACCAGGAGAAATGCAAATAAAGTCATTTAATTAAAGTATTTACATATTTACATTTTATTTTTTTTGAAATTTTCTTGCTACACCGACACAATTTACATTGATATTTACATAATGGTTTTCAGTATTCTGAATTAAACTTAAGTTAAATATTTACACATATGTACATCTTACAATACAAACTTTTTACAATTAATTTATATTTTTTTTAAATTTATATTTATAGTATATTATTAGGCTAACATTAAATACATAGTGCTACCTATAATTAAACTAAAAACTACAGTTGTTTACACAAGTTTACACATACAACTATTATGTTTCTTAACTAAAGCTATTATTTACAAAGTTTGTTTTTACAATATTTACATATTTACAAGTTTTTTTTCACGTTCATGTTGCAAACCAAGTTATGTCTTACGTAAATCAACATGGCCAAAGGGCAAACTATAATTACAATTAGTTGGATCTGGAAATACTCGAGATAATTCCAAAGAGTTAAATGCCAATCTATTAAAGTTTACAATGTACAAGTTATGGTCCTTAGACCTTACAGAATTCACATTTATTCTACAAGGTCTGTTTGTTTCCAACATTATTTTATACTTGTTGTATTTACACTGTCTCATTGCAACTGCTGAAATTCCTGCACACTTTTGTTGTTGAGTGTCGTTTAAGTACAATGAACTATACATTTTTGGTTTTAAAATAATTAGTTCTTTTAAGTCTAAGCTTTGTATTCTTAACTTTCCGCTTTTGTCTTTATTTAGACTGTGCAAACCTGGGTACTGGTGCTCATACATTTTAAAGAACTCGTGGTCGCGAGGAATTTTGCTGAAATCAAACTCCATCTTTGCTTTAAAAATATCGTCCCAAAATGTATTTAGCTCGTCAATTGTGTGCATTTCATACCCGTCTGTATCACTGTAATCCAGATGTGCCTTGTCGTGAAATATCTCACAGAGACGATCCCATTTTTTATAGAACAAAACTTTTGCAGTATCTAAAATAGCGACTCCAGTTAATGGCGAGCTGGTAACGCGATATGTTTTTAATTCTTCTGTGAATATGCTGAGATCTTCTGACAATCCCTCAAAGTCTTTGCAACGAGGTGATGCTAATGATTTTTCAGCTTCTGCTGCACTTGTACAAATATGAGCATTAACAAATTCCAAGATATTTGTAATTGTTTTTCCGTAAATTACATTGTTATTTTTTTTAAGTGCTTTGTTTTCAAATTCTGTTTTAGCTGCTTTGCGTTTTTCCAAGTTAACATCAATGTATGGTTTAAAACAGCGTTGTTGTTTAAATCTTACGCCACAATGAACTTTAAGTAAAACTAATCCCTTAGACAAATAATACTGCAGAGCTTTGAAATGCACTGTATACTTGTACTTGTTATGAAGAGTTAACATTAATCGGGGGCGGGATACTTGCCGCTGCAAACTGGCAGTTGTAGTTTTATTTGGGCACATGATAGCAGCAACGTCCTGCAGATTTAATATTCGCTTTTCCATTGCAAGAGGCAGGTTTTGGTCTCGTTTGTGTAAATGTGCAGGGTATTCCAAATCCACTACTAGTATATATCCGAAGCTACCCTCTTCGTTGCCAAAATTAGAATCTTCCCAGTTGATATGTTGCAGGTCTTTGGCTTCCATGTACTCGTAATCCGACACTGGCATTAGCTGTTTTAAGCAATATGCATACAAACTGTTGATGTCTAGTGACAGCAATTGCTTGCGAGGTTTTGACTCGTCAAATCCTTCCGGACATCGCTCATGGTTGGCAACTACATGCTTCTGAGTGAAAATACACTGACCGCCGCGTATTCCGTTTGTCGCAATGTCTAATATTCTTTGATCTCTAATGTTATCAATTTCAGCATCCGTGAATTTCAGAAAACACTCCCAAGAGAAGCTGGGCAGCGTCATGGAGTAAGTTGGGTCCAGTTGGTAGTTTTGAAGTCCAAGCTTTCTAAAGTTTTGCCATACTTCAGCAAGTAAAAGTGTTTCTATTATGCACGAAACTCTAGTATAATCGCGCAATGTTGTAAGTTCAAATTGAGTACACACTTTTAGCACAAGCTCCCATTCTGTTTCAGAAATTGGCTCGTCGTCTAGTATTGATCGCTGAAATTGTTCTCTTAAAATGAGTTTCTTCGAAAATGCACAACGATTGTTTAGTGCCTTGAACGGAAAGCACAGGGGCGTCTGTAATAGTTCAATACAGTTTTCTTTATACTGTTGAGCTTCTGGGTTTTTCGATTTCATTTTACTTAGAGGAGCAAAATGCGACACACACTGTGACACAAGTTTTAGATCTTGTTTATTTTGCGATTTTAAAGATTCAACTAAATCTGTTAAACTTGTATCCATAAATAAACTGGAATCAATGAAACGAACTTTAACTTTTGAGTTGAATTTTTTTCCAGTATACTGTTCTCCAGTGTTCTTGCCTTGTGGGTATTGGAGATGAAGATCTGGTAGCCAAGTATCCTTTGAAGTTATTGTTATAGATTTTATATCACTGGCGGATTTTGCAATAACTTTGACATCCTTAGCTTTAAAGTTATTTGTTTTCATTGCACTAATTAATAGGTGGTAGTCAATTGTTCCTCCACAGTGTGAAATTATGGGTATTTCAAACTTGTACTTTATTTGTAAATTACATCTGCTGCATGCTGCAAACTCAAAGTTACCCTGGTGGTGGTTATGATGAAAATTTTTAAATATTTTCTTATTGTTGTCAAATTCACGTTTGCACATGTGACAATGTGATGCTTCATTGAATTGTTTTTTTTCTTCTTCTGATGGCTGTACAAAGTTGTTAGTGTTTCTTATTTTGGACAATAATTTTTTTGCCCACGTAAATATTCTTTTAAAGAAATGATTCATTAAATTTAGACCATCAAAATACTCCACTGCTATAACCTTATCGTAGTGTTTCATTTGACTTATAACAATAAACGAATATGCTGCTGGAAGAATTTCGTTTGAAATCTTGATATTGTGTGTTACAGATTTTGTATCTTCAGTAGGATTTAGGAATGTTGAAAATTTATAAACAATGACGTACGGGTAGGGAAGGGTTTGCCACAGTTTGGAAAACTTGATTCGTTCGTGTAATTCTGGAAACACAATGTTTTTTGTCACAAGAGTTTGGCAGTTTTCTAGATGTTGATCCAAATTCTGTTCTGAATTAAACGATCTGAAACATAGCTGGCAATAAAATTGCTTGGTATTATGCCCATTACGCAGAAATTTGTTTATGTCAGTAATCAACACAAGATGATAAGCTTTGCTTTCTTCATTTGCAGAGTCGTTTTGGATCAAAAATAAATTACACTTTTCACTTATGTCGGTATTCTGGCATCTTCGGATTTGAATAATTTGATCTTCTCGGTGGCTCCAAATATTGATTCCAAGATTATTTTTTATTTCAAATGTTTTTAATCCAGTGAAGTTGTCTATTTGCAAAGGAAATGTAACATCAGTAAAATCAAATCGGGAAAAGTATGGTCGGTACTGCTCTGGCAACTCCAAGTTTCGTTTCATATTGTGTACTCTTTGCACTTTGTTTTCCTGTTTTAGTTTGTACATTTTATTGTCTATTATTTCGTGTCTAAACCGATGAGCAGCCACACAGAACTTAAAGCACTCGTTGCATTTATTTTTAATGTTCAAATAGCCAGTCTTTCTAGGTTTCATTTTAGGAAACTTGATGTATCCCTCTGCTGCTGCGTTTGCAAATAAGTTTAGTACACCAATCTTCACCTGAACTGATTCAATTTCGCGAAGTACCCATCCAGTTCCATACTTGTTATAATCAGTTAGTCTTTCTACGCACTCATTTGTGCTATTTAGTACAAACTTGTCAATTTCACTTGTATTAAAAATATCGTAATTCTGACCTGTAAAGGTTGGGTTACGCACTTTTATAGTTTTTTCAGTTTCCACTTCAACTTCCAATTCCATTGTAGCAACAATAATAAGCTGAGCTTTAATACCACTATGTACACTTAAGTTTTGGGTTAGTAACTTCACAAAGGGATCATGCAATTCTGCCATTATTGTTTCAATACTTGCAAATGTTTCAATTGGCTTGTGAATATAGATTACAATCATTCCCTTATGATATCGCGAATATTCTTGAAACACGTCCAAATCTATTTGAGGTGAACGGCGTAGTCGTTTTCTTGCTGGTTGGCTAGCTGTGCTTGTAGTTGGTCCATATGTTGCCCCTGATCGACTGGTGCCGCCCCCTACAAGATCTTGGCTGCGGTTCTCAATGTGCCCAAGTCTTTCTCCAACATGAGAGCATTGGTGGTGCTGTTTGTTTAAACAAAACAGGTTGCAATCTTCACATTGATGTACGTGCTCCACATGGGACTTATACGGTACGTGAAAGTAACACTTAAACAGGCAGTGTGGGAAAGAACACTTGAAGTGGTTGGTGGATGATCCGAGCACTGTGGGCAAAGGGTAATCTTCTTGTTCGTAATGCAGTTGTGCGCCAACAACTCGTGTCGTGTAGGATGGGGTAACTTGAGGGTCCATGTTGGTCAAGCAAAACACCGCTGGGCTTTACGTATACAGGAGGGCAATTTGAAACACCACGGTTTGGTTTCCGATACAGCAGTAGAGTCCTGCCTGGAACTGTGGGTTGTGTAGATGTATGGCTTCGATACTTCTCAGGTTCTTGAGTTAGGTGCGCGAACTGCTGCTGCGAGTAGTGTGAGGCTGAGTCAGTTGGATACCAGTATTTATAACTGAATCTTCGAGCCGCTCTATCACGCCCACTTGTTGGTCTCCACCCACTTCTTTAGGGGGCCAGGTTTTCCCCTTTCTGAACAGCTTTATAATTTTGAATGCAAACAGGAGGAGGACCAGGATAAATGACACGTATATAGCTGCACATGCACAAAAACAGAACACAAAAGCCATGTATTAGTATGTGTATATAGATAGTTTAACTACTATTAGCTATACAAGTTTTCACTGTATATGGTATATAAGTCAAACTTACGAGTCAGTGAACAAATAATATTATTCACTTACGTATGTAATCAAATGTGTTGTTTACTAATGGCTTAGCTTCTGTGTGTTGAAACTTCTCGACCACGTCCATGATGATTCCATTCTGGGCATTTAGACTTTCAAGCATATACTTTAGTGCCTGTAGTATAAATTTATGAAATGAGTTGGATTGGATTAGAGGAAGTTGCGTAGTATTAAACTGCTGAGCTGGTTTAGTCCCGTCCATTTGGCTTTTACTATTTTCAGTAGATCTTGTGTTGTGTTTATATTGAGTATCCTCAGTCATAGGTGGCGCAGCTAACACATCAGCTGCAGCTACATTGTTGCATGCCAATGCAAGTGCAGGAAGCACAAGCAGCACTGAAACGTATATGCGTATTGAAGGCATTGTTGATCCTAAGTATTGAACGCAGTGAGTTGTTGTATGCAACTGGTGACAATTGAAAATTTACAACTGCTTATATAAGTTTTTGCATTTAGTTCTGCAAGATTCTTTATGCACTTATATTATGCCGTTTTCGTTTAAAGGGTCTTGAAATCATTTCTTCGTACTGAATCCAATCTTGTCGTTTAAGAGTTTCCTTAGAATTTCCTGTTTTATTGCCATTTTGTAAGTCTTGCAGCTGTGTATTGTCAAATTGGCTAGGAGGGGGAGGTGCAGATGCTGTATTGGGTTTACAGGCAGGTTTATTATTAGTCTGTTCTGCACGTATTTTTATAAGCTCAGCATACAGCTTTGGCTCAATTGCCTTCATAACTGTTGCCATTTTTGTTTGTTTGTTAAAACGTAGAACGCTTGTCACAAATTATGTCAGAGAATAAAGTAGTACGACAAATTTCACTTTTGTACACCTTATAAAACACTGTAGCTAAAATAGCTTGAATAAGTTTATGATACTTAAGTAAAACTTTGCGCAGGCGTAGTATATCGTCACACGTTAATCGCTTAATTAGCGTCTTTATTTGAGTATTGTATCCTTTAAGTGGATGTTTGCAAAATTTATTCACGTTGTATATTGTTTCAGCCAAGGCATATAATTGTTCAGATGTTGCACTTGTTATAAGAGATTTGTATTCCTTGGACTTGTAAAATGTTAAATTTGACAGAAACTTGTAATTTTGTTCAAAACGAGCGCCACTATTGTTTGTTTGAGCCATTTTTATGGTTGAGTTGGTATGTAAATGTCAGTACCATTACACGGAAATACGTTATTTCGCACATATGTTGTAGGATTGGGGCACTTTGGATGCAAATCTAGCATTATGTAACTGTGTTGGCGTAAACTGCATGCTTTCTCGTATGCTTCTTGCAGGAACTTGGGACGTCCAGGGCTAACCTGTCTTGAAATTTGACCAATAATGCTTCTATCTCTTGGTACGTCAAACAATATCATGTATTTTGTATTTAAGCTTGTGGTTCTCAACTCTTTTGTAAACGGGTTTTGTAGAACAAGTATAACACTAAAGTCCATATGATGCGACAACTCAGTAAATATTTTCTGAACTAAGAGTCTGGCCTTTGGATTTGACTCTATAAAGTTTAAGTGGTCATCTAAAACCAATAGGCATGGGCTGTTAATATCATCTAACAATGCTTCAATGTTATTTATATCTGACACTAATGTTATTTCACTGTCCGATGCAAAATCAATGCCAGAAAACTGTTCTGGTTTTGTATGTACACTAACATATATTACTTTATTTATTTTTTCGCTAATAATTTGTTTTCGGTGCTTAACAATTTCTAGACAGAGAGTACTTTTTCCTGATGAACTAGGGCCACATATCGTAGCCGTAAAAGGGTGTATTAATCTAAAGTCGACAGTAGTTGCTGTTGTCATTATAAAATCTAAACTGCTACTGACAAAAGTTTTTACATATACTGCTATTTATAATAAATTTGTGATACATTTTTTATAAAGTTAGGCTACACTTCTTACACAATATTACAATAATAATTAATAGTACATTATTAAACTATGGCAAAACTCTGGACACGAAACTTTAAATGTATTAGACTGTAGTTTAGGTGGTACGCTATACATATTTGGTATAACACTAGGGATCATTTCTATAAATTTTCTTACTTTTCTATCGTTAACTAATACAGAGCTTGTAAATATACTTAAAAAATCTTTATAACTAATTCCTAAAGCTCTAGAGTAGAGATAATATATACAATACATTCCACACACTGTTGATCTGCCGCTTTGTAGCACTGTGCAGTTTTCAGCCACCATATGGTTTCCTGGCAATTGCAAATTTCGATACCGTTGAATTGGATTTCCATACGAGTCAAAATATTCGAAGCTGTCCTTTGAAGTCACCCAGTAAGAAATCCAGTGCTTCCCAGGGCTTTCCAACTTGTCTGTATTTTGAATAATTGCAATAGGGTAAGTTATTCCATTGTTTCTTTTTTCTGCGCTGAGCAAAGTTGACCGCATTTGATCTGCTGCAATTACGTAGAACTTTACTTGAGTTTCTCCAAGTAAGATTTTGAGACATTGTTGTAATTCTCCAGTGTTCATAATGTGAACGTTGTTGTTTGTTCAACATCTGTAAAGGGACAGACAGGCTTGTTATAGATACGTTATTATATATATACTTGGAGCTAAATTGTTTTTTGTTTTTGCACAAACTTGTTTGGTACTTTACATTTTAACGGTTGATGATAACTTGTTGGTTGCGGTCAATCTCAATAATGTTTTGATATTGGCTATATAGTATAGCTGTCACTGATTTAGTTAGTGCGCTTCTAAACTTCAAACTTATTTGGACCTGTCCAGTTTTGTTCACGCTTAAAGCATTGGCTTGTGTGGGTACAAGCTCAAATGCAAATAAGACTCTTCCCTTTGTATAGTTGTTTCTATTTACCCCGTTACCAAGGCTTGGATTTGCTGCTGTTTTTTTAAGTGTGTTCAGAGCCAGCAAAAAGTTATCTTCTCCTGATCCATCTGCTTTCTTAAAACTTAAAGGCAACGTCTTGTATTCAATTGCTTCTTGGTTCATTGAGACAGTAATTTCACTCAAGTTAAAATGTTGAAAGTTGCAGAAGGATTTTGTGAGTTTTCCGAGATACGCTTCAGAATCCACCAGGCCAAACACAATAACTTGTGGTAATCTGCCGTTGATGCAATTATCCAAGGAATGTGAACTCACGCCAGATGGAATAACAAAGTTCTTGATTTCAGGTTCAATACACGGGTACTTGAGCGTACCATTATTAAGGTTAAGTCGATGCTTTTCAATAGCTAGTGGTGAAACGGTCTGTCTCTTCACGTACAGTACAGCATTTACAATGTCCACGCGAAACGGGCAACCAGAGTACCCGGTTCTGGTTTCAGTTTCTGCATCAATGCAAAAGGCAGGGTGAGATCTTCTCATAATTATTCGGATATCAGTTTCTCCTGGTAACATTCGAGTCTGTGTGAAGAATGGCGATTCTGGCCTTCCCACCATTGTAAACGGCTTTGATTCACTAGCAATATTATATCGAGCCATGAAGCCATCGTCAGTTTTAGTAAATGTATCTGGAGTAGTGTTGGGTATGTACAACTGGTCTAACATGCCGTTTTTCTTTTCAATTGGATTGGATGCAAGTTCCTTCTTCAAGTAAGAACTGATGGCGTAATGATTTGAGTTGTCACTAATTAGCTGGCCATTTAAATAGAACTCCATGTTACTGAATAAACCGTAGAACAGCATTGAACACGGAGCGACTAAATCAGTAGCTGCTATCGGTTTGCCATCTGCTAGCATAACACGGCATGTGAGATCTAGAAAAGATCCGTCTAAGGCGTAATACTTGCCTTTGGATTTCAAAATATCAAAAATGAGTGGATTTTCGTTATCTCGCGGGCTAAGTACAGGGTAGTATGGGTAATACTCGGGGGCATCTTCAACGCTGACATTAGTTGGGGGCAACTTGTCTAAAATAAGGCTGTTCTGTATAGATTTTTGAGAACCCTCGTAAATTGTAGATTCGTCGTAGAATCCTGGTGTGGAATCCATGATAAGACAGAGCTGCAAATTTTTTGTTGATATTGCTTCGTTGTAGGTTAGGTGATGAATGAAGTAGAATTAAACGTACAGTGGTTTATAAGTTATTTGCGTCTGTATGCTTTCCTTCGTCTTCCTGCTCCAGACTGAGCAGATGATCTGCCTCCTCCTCGTTGCTTAGTATGCGTAACTGGTTTACGTCTTAGGCGGCCACCAGTTTGAACACGCCGGCGAACAATGCGTTTTCTTGAGCCTCCAGACTGTGCCTTACGACGAGCTACACAACGTCCGCCAGTCTGAATTTTAGGCATATTGCGTTTTATTACTTTTTTATTTCTTTTAGGGCAAATTGTACGGCAATGAGTAACGCGGCACTTGTGGGAAATTGCACGTCGTTTGGATGGCTGTCGCAATTTAAGTGGAACTAAATTTTGGGTATTTTCTAGGCCTATTTCACTGTTTGCACTGCTGTTTAATGTGTTTTCAAGACCAACTCCTACGGTATCTTCTCCAGCCCCCATTTGTTTGTCGTTTTCAGTAGCAATGTTTTTAATTGGTTCGAGTGTACAGTATTCACCGAGTAAACTGTCTTTTAAAAGTTCTTCGTCCACAATTTGGAGTGCGTCACCAGCGTCAGATTCGTAAACGTTTTTACACACAATTTTACGCATGATTTACAACATGTTTGGTAATGTTGTAAATAAATTGAAGCACTGCACTGTTTGTTTAAATAATTTGCAAGTAACTGGGCTGACGTTGTTGCTGTTTGAGAGTTGAATTAAGAATGATTCGCAAATAAAGAACTGTGTCTTTTTATATTAAATATGTTTTAAACTTTGCGAGGCTTGAACTGCAATTCTATAATAGTTTGCGAATTCTCAGGCAGTGTGACAAGGCTTCGGTATTCGTTTAAAAGGGTAATCCGTATTACTTGCTGTTCCTGCTGTTTAAGTGGCAAATATAATATTGGCAAAAAGTTGTGCACTGTCTCTTTATTATATTTGCTTGAGATATCAACTGAGCGCAGCAACGGTAGAGCATGGGTAGCATAGAGCTGGTTTTCAATCAAATTGCATGTTACAAGCATTCGCTTAGCTGGTTCAGTATGCTCAGGTTCTACATCTTCTTCAAATTCTTCATTTTCTTTCTCTTGTTCTTCTTCCTTTGCTAATTCCGGTTGCAAGTTGGCGACGACACCATCTTTGAATATGAAATTGTCATCAAACCCAAAGAATCTATTAACAAGTGGTGGGAGCTGTACAGTAATGTCTTCTCGTAGGTTTGGAATACTGAGCTGTCCGTCTTCATGTTTAAACTGTACAGTCGTATCACTCCAAAGCCGCTCATTCAAAGTGCGGTTAATTTCATGCACTATGTGATCCAAGTCCATTTCTTCTGGTTCTTTCATTGGCATATAATGTGCACACATTTTAAACAGGCGTATGTTCATGTAATCATAGTCTACAATTTCATTGTATTTCTCTTCGTCAAAGTCAAATTCAGATTCGTAGACGCCATTGTAAAACTTGTCGTGTTGCTGCAAGCCTAAGCACAGTGCTATTGGTTCGGGTAACACAACATAATCCCCTTCGTATCCTTCAAACGTCAATTTGCATTTGGTATTGCTTGTATCAGAAGGAAACTCAATTTTTAGATTTGTGTCATTATTTTCTGGATCACGCATCTCAGAATTAAAACGTTCAAAACATTTACGATAGTCAGAATCCCCTGTATTTATTTGTTTTCTGAAAATTATAAAAGTCTCAAAGCCCTGGTATAACTGTATTACGTTCTCCATGCTTTCAATTTTTTCAGCCCCAAAATTGAAGTTTGTGTCCATTGGAATTATCTCAAAGTCTTCTTGACGTGAGTAGTCGTACGGTAAATGGTTTCCAGACATAAACCGTGATCTGCCTTGCTTAAAAAACAATGCAAGAGGTGTGGGGATTGCAAGAATTACATTGTTTGATTTTGACACGTTTAAAAGGATCATATGTATTTCCTCAGGGTCTAAGCTGAGAGCTTTTTGTTCAATTTTAAGCGGCACTTTGTCTTGATTTAGCTTTAACGCATCGTTAAGTCTAGTCATGAATTGGTGTACTGTTGTTTCTTGTTTCTGGAAGTTAAAAAAACTTTTTACTGTTGGCTTGTAGTTGGGAAACAGTTTTTTAATAGGCTCGAGGTCAGAAACTTCAGCGCTACGCACGCTACGTATTGGGGTAGCTGGTACATGCTGAACTATAGCTGGCTGTATGCTGCTTGTATATCTCAAACTCACTAGTCCGACGTCGTAATTTTCAAGGTTTAGAGGGGTAGAGAGGACAGCAACAAAGTTAGACGGGGTGTTTGCAGTATAAATATTGTTTTGCTGGTCACTTGTAATCGTCATGTAGATATTTTCGGTACCTGCTGGGTCTCGATCTAATTGGGAACAGCAGTGTTTGTCTAATCTTCTGCGTTTGTTGTTGATATGCTGCTTGATAGCATTGGTAAAGTATGGGATAAACGGTGTAGAATTCATGTTGATTCTTCAACTCGGCTGAGTTCTTCCTTATAAAATGATCCAGTAATGCTGTTGTGATTTAAATCTTCCAAGTAGTATGTTATTGGTATGGTTTCCAAGTTTACGGACTTCACAATGAACCATTCAACGCTAAAGCTTTGGTTGTAGCCTGGGTAAAGGATAGAAATACATTAACTCGATTGTTCAAAAGTCTCCCTATTTATACATGTTTTATAATCTGTTATTTTAGCTCACGTGGTACGCTATATTATACTTAACTTTCTCAAATGTTAATTTAGTACGACTAATTCGCACACGGTCGCCAGGCTTGAACACTGGTCTACGTTTTGTAGTGTCGTTAATAAGGTCTGAGTACATGGTTCTCCATACATCGTTTTCATTCAAACTGTTCACGCTATTAGGCGACATCTGGATTGTTGAATGAAAAGTGTTGTTGTACGTTTTTACAAATGCAGGAAATATTTCAAGAATACGGTTTGTTTGCTTTTCTGTTATGTACCTAGCCACCTTCTCAAAAATGGTCCTACATAAACAAATAAATACTGTGTTATAGCATGTGCGTCAACCTTATATTGAGTTTTGTATAGCAAACTTGTTAGTTAGTGTGTATTTCAGCTGACCTTATGACTCTTTCTACTATACTTGATTTGGTCTCACTATATGTATTATAGTATTTTATTCCCTTGCTCTTTAAGAACTTGCGAAAAGACTCTGCTCGAAATTCAGTACCTATAAGTAACAAAATAATATATTTATATCGTTGTTAGTCCTATATATTATACCAAGATTAATTTGAAACGTTTGAATTGGTTGTATGTTACCCTATTAGCTGTTTGCAGCTAACCTTGGTCTGTAAATAAATAAATTGGTGTTATTTTTGCTTCATGGAATATACTTTTCATTGCTTTAATTACTGTTTCTGGTCTTTTGTTCTTTATGAATCTACAAAAAAGCTTTTTCGTAAACGCGTCAATGCAAAAAAGTATGTTTTCATATCCGGAATTCGCTTTTGATAAGACTGACCCTAAGATTTTTAAATCACAGCAAAAAATTTCTCCTGCCATGTTCACAATCGTTCTCCTGCGCCTAAAATTCTTTCTAATAGGTCTGTGTAGACTAAATGAATTCAGTTGGCTCAGTTCTTTGTCAACTTTTTTCTTGTCGTGAAAATGCTTATTGTTTTTTATAAATCCACTTAGGGCAGAGAACGAGCCTTTTAGCCTTGAATTTAAATATGATTTACGAATTTCTGCCATCGTATAGATACAAAAGTTTGCGACTGTCACTGAGATAGTTGATAATAAAACTGCGCAAAAGTTTGTGAAACCAGACGTTTTAAGTATTTTACAATTTAAATGTAGCCGAGATTTTATTTATTAAACATTTTCATTATTGTTGTATGTATGTATTACTACAACGTATCATTGATTTTTATTATAATTTAAGTGAAATTATACAACTTCATTTCTTCTTTTTAGCACACTTCGTATTGCACTATAAAGTTAACCTACTATTTGTGCTATTTTAATTTGTTTTTAATATTTGTACCTTACTGCAAACAATAATAAAAAGGTGTCACACATAGCTGTATTATATGTATTTCCCTATTTTTACTAGTTCAATGTTTCCTAATTACATAACTATATATTCACAGATATTTACAGAACTTTTTGCCTATTGCAATATATTATTTACTAGCTACAATCTGCTATTTCTATTTATATACAGTAAACAACAGTAACCATGAATCTAAAATCATTAAATGTTTTCTATTATTTTACATTTACCTACTAAGTAATTTTTATATTTTGTAAATACTAATACAGTGGTACTTCTAATATTTACAGAATTGTTAAATTGTTTGAATCATACAGTATTGCATTACCTTACAACTATCATATAGTAAAATTGTATATATCACTTGCTTTTCATTCTTCAAAAACGTGTTTGGTTATTACAATATAACATTTATAATTCGAACACATGCAATAATGTATACATTTCAGATGAAACTTTTAATAAAATACGTAAAATCAGCATAGTAGGGTTTTTACTGCTAGCGTTATGTTCTAAAGGCTGCTTTTTTATAACAAAATTTAGCTTGTTGTATTCAACGTTAATTGACCTAACTGGATTACAGTTGGTTCAAAAAATGTTTGAAACACTTTCAACTGGCGGTTTTGTAAAATTAAATATCGTTCGTACTTTGAATGGCTTTTTATTACATGATTCTTGCGTAGCTTCTTAGATAAAAACGCATATGTACAATACTCACACAGAAACAGTCCTGTGACAGTAGGTTCTAAAATTAATTTCATCGTTTATATGTAAGCAGAAAAAAATCAAATTCATAAAAAATAATTTTATAATCGTGTATACTGGATATATGTTTATGAATTTATAATTCAAAACATTTGAAAGCGGAAGCGAAAGCCAGAAGTCGAAGTCGTAGTTGTATTCGGACAGAATACTTTTATATTCGTGTATACTGGATTTATGTTTATGAATTTATAATTCAAAACATCGAAGCGAGGCGTAGCTCAGCAAAACGAATTAACGTTTGCTTTTGTCGAAGTTGTAGTTGTATTCGGACAGAATACTTTTATATTCGTGTATACTGGATTTATGTTTATGAATTTATAATTCAAAACATTATTGTAGCGAGGCGTAGCTCAGCTAAACGAATTAACGTTTGCTTTTGTCGAAGTCGTAATTGTATTCGGACAGAATACTTTTATATTCGTGTATACTGGATTTATGTTTATGAATTTATAATTCAAAACATCAAAGCGAGGCGTAGCTCAGCGAAACGAATTAACGTTTGTTTTTTCGAAGTTGTAGTTGTATTCGGACAGAATACTGTTATTCGTGTATACTGGATTTATGTTTATGAATTTATAATTCAAAACATTTCGTAGCAGAAGCGAAAGCCGGAAGTCGTAATTGTATTCGGACAGAATACTTTTATATTCGTGTATACTGGATTTATGTTTATGAATTTATAATTCAAAACATCGAAGCGAGGCGTAGCTCAGCTAAACGAATTAACGTTTGCTTTTGTCAAAGTCGTAGATGTATTCGGACAGAATACTTTATTATTCGTGTATACTGGATTTATGTTTATGAATTTATAATTCAAAACATCGAAGCGAGGCGTAGCTCAGCTAAACGAATTAACGTTTGCTTTTGTCGAAGTCGTAGATGTATTCGGACAGAATACTTTATTATTCGTGTATACTGGATTTATGTTTATGAATTTATAATTCAAAACATTTCGTAGCGGAAGCGAAAGCCGGAAGTCGAAGTCGTAGTTGTATTCGGACAGAATACTTTTATATTCGTGTAAACTGGATTTATGTTTATGAATTTATAATTCAAAACATTTTGAAGCAAAACGTAGCTAAGCAATACAAATTAATGTTTGCTTTTGTCGAAGTCGTAATCGTAGCGGAGAGGAGAGGTAGCAGTAGTGATCGTAGTCGTAGAAGTGGCCAACAAGTGACAATGTTTTTCAATGTGGAGTTTTCATTTATACATTTTCAATCATGTTTGAAAGACAAAAGGGTGAGGAGAAAATCGTTAGGGTACAAGGCAGTGTAAACTTACCATTGCCCATCCCTTAACTGCATTACTTCTACATGGATCTATTCTGCTCCCCGTACTTTTACCTCACTATTCACGACTGCTTCTCTAATGCAAAGTCTAGCTTTGTACAATACTACATACTTTGAGCTTGAGTCCTTAGATAGGTACTTTTGTACTCACCTGCCTACCTACATGTATGTTATTATCCTGTATCTCGTTCCTCTTGAATTATTACAACTAGCATACTAACAAATGAAAACCAGCACTAGCAAGAACCAATGTATTACCTACAGACAATCTACAAGGTACTCACAGTGTCTGTATTTTATTTATTTATTTTATATTTTATTCATTTTTCCTTATTTAAGCTTGTGTGACCTATTTGCAGAGAAAACTACAAATAATGTACTAAGGAACATAGCCAGCGCAAAGACAAGACAATTTATGAAAATAGGAACTGAAAAAATAAAAATGCAAATAGTAATAGAATTTACAAAAAAATCATTCCAAAATCCCATGGTTTTATACAGGTTTACACAAAAACCATAAATTTATGATATTTTCATATGATAGTTTTATGTAATTAATTCCGCATTGCCTAGCACAATGACAATCTCGAAACAGATTTGAAATATTGCATTTAGTTCAAAAGATACATATGAAAACCGAAATATCGGTTTTACCCGGGTAGTATTTTTTGCACGGTGTTGTTGTTTTTTCAGAATGTAGCTACAAGTAAGATCTATCAGATGGCGCTAGCCGCATCTCTCTACGTCAACTGGTTCTCGAGCAATATAGATTAAGGCAATACATAGTGTGCACCGGTCGGGTCGGTTTGTCCGGCCTGTCCGATCCGGTTTTTATTTTTTCGAATTTTCAAATTCTGTTTTTGCAGACGGCAAGCCTGCAAGCTTAAACTATCAATAAAAAATAGTCCGTCCGAAAAAAAAATTTAAATACCCTAAAATTTACCCTTAAAATAACCCTAAAATTTTTGCGCGAAAATCACAAAAATGACTATGCCATAAAAGAGCCCATGCTCAATAACGTCTAAATATCGGGTTTAATATAAAAAATTTGTTTAGCAACATTGATTTAACAAGCAGGTTATAAAAAGTAGGGCTCAATAGGGTATACCCAAAATCTTTATTATTGCGTATTTTTAAAATGTTTTTTGATATTTAGGGTTACAAAAATCAGAGAAGCATATTGGCGTTGAAAAAATTGAATTCGCCTTATAAACAAAAAAGTGATTTTTTTCTAGAGCGAAAATTAAAAATTCGTTTTGCACATAAGAAAACCCATATTTTGTTGAGTCTAAATATCGCGTTGAAACTAAAAATTTCTAATGGCAACACAAAAAATTTTGAAACTTTTCGGAGCACGCTCTGCACGTCTAATTACATAGCCCCTGGTAGGTCACATGTCCAAAAGCTCAATTTCGTATTTTTGTAATATTCGCATAAGAACACGTGGTGTATACATATGCATTTCTGTTGAGTGTAGTTTGCATGCTTACCTATACTATGTATACAGAGTTCTAACTACCATTGTCAATTATTTGTCGTATTGCATTAAATTTATTCAATATTCAAAGAGTATAGAAGCGTAGTCTGCCGTAGAAGCATATAGTACGTAGCAAAGTGTAAATGTTTGCATTTGTAACATGACATGATGCATTCAATAACAACACCAATTCTCTATTTCAGAGTTTTGGTTGTCAAAGTATTATATTTGAGTAGACGTAGCGAAGAGTTTTATAATATCGAATAGATATTATTATGCGAGTAGTAAAGTATAAAATATTATACATCGAGTTATTCGTAGCGGAGAAATTATAATATCGAATAGATATTATTATGCGAGTAGTAAAGTATAAAATATTATACCATTCGTAGTTGTATTCGGACAGAATACTTTTATATTCGTGTATACTGGATTTATGTTTATGAATTTATAATTCAAAACATCGAAGCGAGGCGTAGCTTAGCGAAACGAATTAACGTTTGCTTTTGTCGAAGTTGTAGTTGTATTCGGACAGAATACTTTATTATGCGAGTAGTAAAGTATAAAATATTATACCATTCGTAGTTGTATTCGGACAGAATACTTTTATATTCGTGTATACTGGATTTATGTTTATGAATTTATAATTCAAAACATTTACGAAGCGGAAGCGAAGCCGGAAGCGAAGCCGGATGTCGACGTGTGAGCCGATACCGATGCAATTCGTATGTACGATTGCTTTAGTCGGAGTCGTTGTCGTAGCGAGGCGAAGCGGAGCGAAGTGTTCGGAGCGAAGATGGTTCATTTCTGAACAAACTGTAAAAGGTTTACATCCGTTATATACTATTTCTTTCATTTGAAACAGTCAGGAGGAGGACGGGTGGGTTTGTTATGGCTACAGCACACTGTATGATTAACCATGCAGCCCCTTTACTGTAATGTTACTACTGCCCGGGTCCGTTTTCCCCCCCTTGCCTTCAGTTCACCACTTACTACCGTTACTCAGGTGCTAAAGACAACCCCGTTCACTGTTACATACATTGGGCTCAAGTCCCTATATAGGTACCTATGTATATACCTACCTACCTACATCCCACACAAAGCCCACATTTCCCTCACATTACTACTGACAGCATATGACACAATGAAAATACTCATTGACCAGTACCTACCCATTACGTATATACCATATACCTACTACATAGCTACTGCATACAATGTTCGTATTTAATTTCTTTATTTTTTTATTCATTTTATTTCCCTCAATTGCTGTCCATTCTTCCCTCACTGTTCCAAGCCCAACATATACTACAAGGCAAATTGCCGTTTAAAGTACCTACCTACCTACACAAGCTCTGATAATATTTTTATTATAATATTATATTATTATATAGATGCCTGTATATATCAATGCAAATCCCTATATCATCTCCCATCCAATGCCATCCTATCATATACGCATGTCTCCTCTCCCTTTCCCCCCCTTATTATATACGTCACACTACCCGCCAGCTACCACCGCCATACCCCGTCCACATTTCTAGACACCCGCTGTACATAATCCTCCTGTCCAAGCTCCCCGCCACACTCGTACCAAATTCCCGTCTGGGGCCACCTGCCCTCAATTTCCTCATTTCCTCTCGATTCTTTCCTCTTTTCCTATGTTCGCCATACAACACAAGGCAAATTGCCAGTCATTGGGAGCTACCTACCTACTACCTATGTACGTACCTCACACGGATGAATTAATTATTATATTGCATTAATGACTGCACACAATGTCAGTCCATGTCACCCAATGCATCTCATTATATCTGTCCTCTCGTTCCCATCATATCTTCCCGTTCGTTCCCGTTTTCATTCCTCCCATATCTGCCCATAATATCTTTCCCGTTCCTTCCCATATACCTTCCCGGATACCTTCCCAAAAAAATCGGTCTTTCTCACTCCTCGCATCTAAACTCACCCCACCAACCCCAAAACACTCATATGCCACAACACAGTGATTAAAACATTAACTATCCCAGTAGTCACCGGCACCGGGCACCAAGATAATTTTACAATATTTTTAAAAAAATGTGTTGCTTTTTTTCTTACGTAACTTAAAAATAATATGTCGTATTGAAAAGCTGTTTGTCTGAAATAAAAGGTAATTAAAGAATAAAAAGTTTTAAATCTGATATTTTTCTTGCATTTCTTACTGACAGTCATTATGTTATTATGATACTTATGAATTGAGGTGAAATCTGAACGCAAAGGTAATTATTTTAATCATATGTTATGAGTGAAGAATCAAAACTGTGCGTTCCCAATTTGCACTAGCATTTAGAGGTAATTAATGAACTATGTCAAAAGTATACATGAGGCAGATGCTCCTAAAATTGTAATGACGAGCTATTTGAAAAGTTCAAAATGCTATATTTATATGTTTTTGAAAATTGTGTAGCATGTTTTTGTGAATGGTTTTGAAAAGTGCAAAATATAATATTTGCATGTTTTTGAAAAGTGCAAAATATTGTATTTGCATGTTTTTGAGAAGTGCAAAATATTCTATTTAGTTACATATTTTTAAATAGTGCAAAATATTGTATTTGCATGTTTTTGAGAAGTGCAAAATATTCTATTTTGTTACATGTTTTTAAATAGTGCAAAATATTGTATTTGCATGTTTTTGAGAAGTGCAAAATATTGTATTTGGATGTTTTTGAATAGTGCAAAATAATTTATTTGCACGTTTGTTAAAATTGAAAAATATTCTATTTACATGTTTTTGAATAGTGCAAAATATTTTATTTGCATGTTTTTTAAAATTGAAAAATATTCTATTTACATGTTTTTCAATAGTGCAAAATATTTTATTTACATTTCTTTGTAAAAGTGCAAAATATTCTATTTGTATGTTTTTGAAAAGTGCAATATATTGTATTACTATGTTTTTTCAAAAGTTAAATATCATCTATTTACATGTTTTTGAAAATTGCAAACTATTCTATTTACTTGTGCATACGATCACGACATTTTTAATTTTAATTTTCTTTTGGACATTGGCTTTTCCATTTACAATTTAATTAAATGTATTCGCAACCAGAACTCAATTGTACAAAGATATATCTGGTAAATTGCATCAATTAATTTCCAGCATAAAAATTACGTATGCCATTTGTCATAAATGATGAATTACCCGTTAAGGCTTGTAGAAGTTACCTATGCCTATAGATAATTATAGGTAAGCGAAGAACTGAGATTTGCAACCACGTTTATGTTGTATGAAGCACATTACTTTTATTTTTTAAGTGATTTACAGAGGTTATTACCGTTTCCTTATCGTTTTCCATGTAAATCGCAAAAATTGGAAGATTGTATAGTTGAACGTGGGCAGTACACAGTTAAGTGCAATAATTAATTCGAAAGTTCTTGCAAGGATTTAACAACACGTGTTGTGTTTGTGTGGTGAGCTTCTGTTCCTGTTTTACACTGTCACTGCCACTATGATCAGCTGATGGCCTTTGATTTATGAGCTTGTCATGCTTTCGCCTTGTAAATTAAATGTTTAACTAATTGGCCAAAGGTCAATGACCCCCACCCCGCACGTGCTTACCCACAATTTTCGACGTAGTTTGAATGAAGCAATGCAATGTATACTAACACAGGTATGGGGATCATTCATAAATTACGCTAACAGCATTATCACATTTACAGCGTCAAAATTGGAGAGGACTGTTAATTGGTTGAGGGGGATCACAATGGTAATTAGTCATAGTTAAACGGAAAATACATGTTTTGTAATTTATGAATATTTCCTGTTATTTAATTTTGGATAATAAACCATTTAATGACACTGACTACTGTGAAGCTACGGGACTACGGGTATAAAATAGTAAAAGTGTGTGACGAGTAAATTACACATATACCAAGTGAAGAATCAAAATATTTCATATTTGTTTAGGGCTATCGATGCCATAATTTAATAGAGAAAAATAAACACTCAACAAGATTGATGCAAAAAAAGCTAGTTAGAAGTTTTTAAAAGGTGCAAAATAATAATTACATTTACGTGATTTTGAAAATTACGAACTGTTCAATAATTATACTAGATTTTGAAATTTGCAAAAATTTCTTTATACTTGGTTTTGAGAATTTTAAAACGTTCTATTTACCTGTTTTTCAAAATTGCAAAACGTTCTATTTACCTGCTTTTAAAAATTGCAAAATTTTCAATTTGCTTGCTTTTAAAAATTGTAAAATATTGCATTTACTTGCTTTTGAAAATTGCAAACTATTTAATTTGCTTGCTTTTAAAAATTGCAAAATTTTCTATTTACTTGCTTTTAAAAATTGCAAAATATTTAATTTGCTTGCTTTTAAAAATTTCAAAATGTTCAATTTGCTTGCTTTTAAAAGTTGCAAAATGTTCAATTTGCTTGCTTTTAAAAATTGCAAAATGTTTAATTTGCTTGCTTTTAAATGTTGAAAAATGTTTAATTTGCTTGCTTTTAAAAATTGCAAAATGTTTAATTTGCTTGCTTTTAAAAATTGCAAAATATTGTATTTACTTGCTTTTAAAAATTGCAAAATATTCAATTTGCTTGCTTTAAAAATTGCAAAATGTTCAATTTGCTTGCTTTTAAAAATCGTAAAATATGGTATTTACTTGCTTTTGAAAATTTTAAAATGTTCTATTTACTTTTATTTGAAATTTGTAAAATTTGAATTTTTTTGTTTTGCGTAGATAGTTTAGTTTGTTTTTAGCTTAAACCAAATATGGAATGTTTGTATTCTTCACATCCCATACTATTACGTACCAAACCAATTGCCAATACTATTTTAAGATTCTCTAACATTACACCACTGTAGAACTTGGAACTAAAGTGAGATATCCTTTTTTGCTTTTGGGATATAAAGCCTTCACCACAGTCCATCTGTGTTTGTATGGACTATGTACATAGGTGATGTAGAATTGATAAAAATCTATGCATGGCGCGCTGCATAAATGTCAGCAAATGCCTACGTGAGTGAGAGCGATGATAATACGACAAAATATTTTCAAAATTTTGAAATTTCGAGAATAATCTTATGGGAATTCATTAACACATCTACAGGCTAGCAATCTGAAATTTTGAAATTTTTAATGTTTTTGATAGAAATTTTTGTTTCTTACACTTATAGGGTTAAGTGACTGGCAGCTATGCTAGTAAGTTAAATGCTAGACTTAAATAGCATATTTTGCATTTAGCTACTAACCAAAAGTAAGGCGCCACAGGATAAATTATGTCTACTTAGCAACAATAGAAAAACAGAACGAGATCGTGTTTGCGTAGAACGTCAGGCGTCAGCTAAACTACATATTGGCAGTCCAACAAATATTCTCAAGCCAAATATTTACAAGATTGAATAGGTGTACCCATCATTCGTATGGGTATTTGTATACGAACCTATTAAATATGCAAAATATATCAGATGCGTTCCATTTTGACAGGCAGGGGCATTGATTATGCAAGTCAATTAACCAACTTAACCCTGCAATCAATTTTAATGGATGAATTATTGAGTCGCCCATATTCTTATGATAACGCAAACTATCATAAGGAAATCAATATTTAATTAACAATCTAATCTACAAGAGTGCGTGTTCAGACTACTAATACAGATATTACTATGCACATAGTGAGATTGCAAAAAAATCTCTTTGTTAGCCTCATTTGCATTTACAAACTTATTTAATTATCAACCTTTTTCTCATTACACATTGTACACAAAGGATCCTTCGGTATTTCCATAATGAAATGCGTGACGACTAACAACTGCTAAACTTTAACTTCTACTCAAGCAGCAGCGCCTACTCATCTACTCATGTAACTGGTACTTGTATTTATTTTAGGGGCTGTCCACAAACGACGCCATGGGTACAGTAAGGTGAATGGGTCTCCTTGGCTGCTGATGATATGCGATTATTTTCAAAGCTATGATGACAAGGGGGTCATAGTGTTGCCTTCCTCAAATATAATCCTATATTTGATTCCGGTATGCAAATGAATTGCCACGTATGAATACCTTTAAGGGTATTTAAATAAGGGATAACTCTTTGTTCACACAAGTTTATACAGTTTGAGCTGGTCTTACGCACCAGATCTCTTTATTCATTTATTTACTTATTAATTCAATATTAATTCACATTATTACATACATACATGTTTATCATTAATTCACTTGGTAATTAATCAATAACTGTATTATGTGCTATATTTGATAATAAGTCCAATTACATAATCCGTTTAATTATTAATCAGACCTCTCTTACCAATTATACCCTAGTAAATTAGTGAATAACATCCGTTTGCACTAATTGTACTTTAAACTAACGATTAATCTTTAATCGTTCGTCGCCTTTACTACAGATAGTATAAGGAATGATCGTACCTTTACTGGCTACTTCGGTCTTCCACAATTGGGCTAAGACAATGTCAGTCCCGTGCTAGTAGTAATTCGTCTAAGGCTGATGGTCGTGAGTCGGCTAGTTGATGCGTTGAGTCTTTGCTGTCGTCCTATCTCTTCCTCTGAGCAATTTCAGTAGTTTGCAAATATTCGTCACGATATCTCAGAACTACTCTCCTCAAGTGCCTCAGTCTCCCTCTCAATAGTTCTTTCAATACTATGTGGATATTCGTCACAATATCTCTCAGTGGCGACGTCTAAGCGTCTAAGTGTTATAGGAAGGTTTCTAGTTTTGAGACGACTCGACAAACTAGAGAGTGAAAAAACTTTAGAGTTTAAAAAGTGTTCGCTGAGAAAAACTTCAGAGTTTTAAAAGTGTTTAATAAGAAAAACTTTAGAGTTTAAAAAGTGTTTAGTGAGAAAAACTTCAGAGTTTAAAAAGTGTTCACTGAGAAAAACTTTAGAGTTTAAAAAAGTGTTTAGTGAGCAATAAGTCCGAACTATTTGAGGACCTTCTTATTGTCACTGAGGTGTTACTTGAGGAGACGACTCAACTCGACTGAAAACTCAATGGTGAGAGTCCTTCTTATATACCCCCGGATCCTGGTCCGATTGCATCAGAAAAGGTTGTTATTGCGTCAGAAAATGTTGGGGATTGCGTCAGAAAATGTTGGGATTGCGTCAGAAAATGTTAGGGAATCCCAATTTACAGTTAGATCCATTATGCTGTCAATCACTTGTGTTTACGACAACACAGTGAGTGACAGGAGGGACACCTGGCATTCCTCCAAGTATCCTTACTATAGTGCATTTCTTGGTAGAATGAATGAAAATGTTTTAGGGGATGTCCTAAATGTCACTCATCCACTGGTTTTTTAAGAAGGAATGTTTGAAGGGAAAATGCTCCTTCAAGGGCCCACACTATATACTACTGTATAGTAGTGTATGCCTTGGCCTGCTACACTGTGTAGTTTTGAATGACAGATCCATCCACATTCGATCCAACTCAACCCGTGATTCATCATCAGGAATGTTGAGGGTAGGGACTGAATGGAATTATTGGGAATTCCAAGTGGTCATTTGCAAGTGAGACGAAAAGGGGCTGGGACTTACGCTAGTTGTAGTTTCCAGAAAGAGACTTGAGCGTTACCTTTATTTATTGCCCTTCAATCATTCGTGATCCCTTTCTGTCCTTTGCCCTACTCATCTGTCTCTCTAAACTATTCGAGGATGCTTCCTTGTCATCTCTCCTCATTCTTTCTCATTCTCTCATTCGCTCTATTATCTAATGATATATTGCATCTTGAAGTGATGCTGGGCTCTGCCCCTGTGTGTGTGTGAAATTTGCTATATAACTAGTGTTATATTGCAGTGTGGACTGCAGATATATTGGCAGACAACACCACCCCCCCCCCAAAATCTAGAATGGTCTCCATTCTCTACGAATAATAGTTTTGCAGCTTTCCAGAATACAATCCAAATATTGTTTCTACTTTAGCAACTACGAGGGTCAACAAAAGACAGTAAATATTTGCAGTGGTAGGCAAATAAAGAAAGATTTTAAGATTCGTCATCCAATAACATATTAAGACGGCTACTTAACACAGAAATTAACTAGGTTTACTCGGGAAACTCTGAAATTACACTTTATTTCATTTTTTGTTGGTTGTAGATATTTAAGAACATAGGCGAGCGTTTATAGCTCAGGATGCCTGCTTGAATGATTCACGCCAAGCGGTTCAGTTCAAGACGCCACCATATTAAGGCGTTCTTAGTTTTTGTTGGTTGTCGTAGTTAAGTACTTCCAAGTAACCGCCCAGTCAATCTACTCCTCTCAAGCGCATGATCTTATTACATTTTAGCTTAACGATATCCCGTGAAAATAAAATTTTATACTGTCCTTCATTGCTTCTTTTTTTTTTAATTTTAAGCAATCTACTGTTTGGATTTTATTCCTTCTTGCTTGGGCAATACATAAATAAAATCTTTCTTGGGTGATAGGTTGTCCATCCCTTTATCTCATCAGCTAATTCTAATTAGTTTCTTGCTTGCTGAAGCATATAAGTGACTTATTCAGTTGGCTAAGCTGATAAATCCTTACTATTACCTATCTTAATCGGCAAAAGTGATTACGTAATCATGTGATTACTGCACGGTGTACGGAAGTAGAAGCGCTACCTGCTACAATCCTCACAGGCATTTTAGTGTGACATATAGTCAATACACCTATGCATGGTTACATAGAATATTCTTGCAACTTAATAATATTTTGTCAATGCTAGTAAAAAGTAAGTTTATATGTTGACGTAGCTGTTCCAGTATAATCATTCCAAATAGTATCGCAGTTCTACTAACCCATTTTATTCTACATATTTTGTTTTCCTAATACAATTTTAAGCAAAATTGCTTTTAATGTTCTACTTGATTCATAACTACTTAGAATAGGGTTGTCTATATGTTTTTAGGAAGCTTCTAGGATCCTATTACATTTGTTTTCTTAAAATCAAGAGCCATCTTCTATATTCAGTTCAACTGGTTGTTGCACTGTTACAATTCCACAAGAGCTTCACCATTTATTTTTTTATTTTTTGTTTCTTTTAACATTTTGTATTTTTTGTGGTTTTCTAGGTAAACACTCTTTTATCTCTCCATATCTCTACAGGCTCTTATATTATAATTTCAAATCTTATCTCAATCTTGACAGCACATTTTCATGGCTTCTGGTGTTTTGAAGTCTTCTTGATTGGTCCGCAATTGTTGTTCTTAATGCTGTGGTCTTCACTTCGCGTCGAGCAGAGCGATGATTTCTCTGCGATGTTAACCCCCTTGTAACGTGATGGTATCCTGATGGTTGGCAATTTCCAAATTGGTCAGCAGGTCCATTGGTGTTTGTCTTGTTCTCCATCAACAGCTTTTGTAGGTGGTAAGTTGTTGTTCCATTGCATGGAAGGCATTAGACACATCAAAGGACTTTTAACGTGTCCAGGCCTGGCAACATGTGGGCTGCATAGATCTCTTAACAGCTGATAAAGAAAACTACTCCATTGTCCACATGGTCCATGGTATTCTGCTGATTGTAAAAAAAGAAGGCTTGCTTTCTGGCTATTGCCAAAGGCGTCAAATGAACTTGTGCACAAAGGTCATTTTTTAGGTAGGGTTAACGTGTATTTTAGGCCAATAATGAGCGACAATATTACCTTAAATACCTAATTCTTAGGCTAAGTCCAGTAATTTGGCCCTTAGTCCTCTAACTCTCAATCTATGTAGTTTATAATGATCGATCATCTCTCTCAGACTTTTAAAGTCTTTCCTCTTAGACTCCCAGAGTCTTGCTGTTGCGTAGGTAAGTTAAGTTAATTAGTTTTAACTATTACCTTTTTTTTTCTAAATTGTTCCTTAGGCCTAGGCTATTCCTCCTCTTGTTTCTTAGACTCCCAGAGTCTGCTGTTGTCTCAAAGTAGACTTCCAAAGCCTACTATTTTATCGCGAAGTTATGTAAATTATAATTTTTTAAATCTTAGTATCTCTCAGTTAGCTATTCTGAGAAGTACTATTTTGTTTACCTAGCTACCACGTAGGTCTATACAATTTTTTGATAAGTGAGATAGTATCCACTTCTTACAAAATCCTATCTGCTTTTCTGGTCATTTCTTTAAACTACACTGCCGTATCTGTTTATACTCTATTATTTTGTTCTAGCATACTTTAATTTATACTAGACTACTGCAGTGTTTGCTGAAGCAATTTTACGTAGTTGCTTTACACTAAAAAAACGTGATTAATTTCTTAAATTTCTTTTATATATGAAAAACTCTATATCCTAGATGTCTCCAGTAACACATCATGTTTATTACTGTCATCTAATGTTTTGTTGCTTTCTATCTTTTGTAATTGCGCTGTTTCTGCAGTTAGGTTACTTATCTTATTCGTTTTACTGTAGAGGGCCTCGTTATGCCTGTCATGCCAACACTGTAGTATTAAATCTGCAATTCTTTTGTGTTCATAAAGTTAGAAGGGCATTATTTGTTGCAATAATTTGTTATTTATTTATCTGCCTATTTTATGTTTGATGAAAAGTCTGATGCTTGTTTGCATTACTCAATTAAACTTTTCAATCTACTTGAAATTAGAGCTGTATATTTTTGTTGAGTGCCATTTTAAAGCTTAGGGGTTTCTATTTTCTTTCTATTATTTTATTGTTTGGTTTTCTGTCCTTTATGTATACATCTGTTGTTACAAATTTTTAGATGTCATTATTGACTGCCGTAGATTGTTCTTGAATAATTCAAAATCCGAATTAAGTTAGGTTTTTATAATTGTCCGTGTAATTTTGAATATTTAGTAATTGTTTCCTGCGTATTCCTGTTAATTCACTTTTATCCTGATTGCTTGTTATTAGATACACTTTTGAAGAAATAATGGTTTTTTTTTACCTAGTGAATTTATGTTAATTTTGAATGAGATTTCAAATGATTCCCAGTTATTAATAATTTCCAAATTGTACTATACTTTTGTATGGCTTGTGATAAATAGCTGTTAATAATTTAAATATTTATACTTCGTTGAATGTTGTCCGACTGAATATTTAATAGTAAGAACACTAATAGTTCTAAGTTTGAATCATTTCTTTTGACTGATTAAGTTTAATTATTTAGTTGCTAAAAAAAACTGGTGTCAAATTGATTATACATAAGCTACGATAAAGAACTCTGTTTTATATACTACTGATTAAGGCTGAAGACTTGCCTCTTGATCACCATTCTTAGATTGTGAAGAACACAATGTTTCAGTGCTATCATAGGTTATTTCTCTGCCAGGTTTACGAAGTTTATGAGTGAATCGTTTTATCTCAGGTGATTTAATACGTTTAAATGGGCATACCTTAATTTTATGGTTCAGGCTTCCACAATTGAAACAGCGCACTGCCGGGTAGATACGTGGTGTTTTCTTCAGCCATTTTGATGTATCAATAGAAGGAGAGGTTGATTCTGCTGTTAACTCTTCCACTCTACGTCGAATATGATTGATCAGCACTGTGTCCTTTTCTGTTATAAAGTCCAGTATTGTACACGCCATGTCTTGTTCAGCTTTCATTGAAGGTTTCTTTTCTATCTTCCAGTCGTCTGTTTCCGTAAAGTCATTTGCCAGTGACCCAAGACATAATAGGAATCTAGAACGCCGTTTAGGCCATAACGGAGGATCCACGTCCGTAAAAATATGATCTTCAGCCTTTGCAGTCTTGGGTGCTTGCTCCTCACGTCGCTGTAGATAAGACTTGTACCATCTCAACGCTATCTTCACCAAGAAGTTCTGCGGTTCTTCTTCCTTCGTTTGCTCATTCCCGTCAGATTCCACAGGTTCAGCTTCTTTGTCTGCCATTTTGACAGTAGGTCGTATTCTTACACTCTCAAACCTTAAAATTTCACTTGCACCACACAATATTAGGACCAATATCTATGTGTAAACCAACTTGTATAAACTTTGCCTGCAAATTACTGAGTTTTCAATTTGGGGTCAAATTCTGTTCAAGGGTGGGGATTGTTATGTTTCTAATTAATAATCAAAGAAAATTACCTTGGGGACAAAACTGTTTTAATTAGGGGGAACTGTGAAATAATATTTAAGTTTTTAAATGGGGATTGTAACTTAAACAGTCGCTTTCCGCTCAGCAAGTGACAAGTAGCATGTATCGTAAGTCTGCAAAATTATTATTTCAAATCTTGCCCGACCTTTGACCCTGTCTACCTCCACCAGAATTACGTGTTGCCTGCCTCAAATATAATCCTATATTTGATTCCGGTATGCAAATGAATTGCCACGTATGAATACCTTTAAGGGTATTTAAATAAGGGATAACTCTTTGTTCACACAAGTTTATACAGTTTGAGCTGGTCTTACGCACCAGATCTCTTTATTCATTTATTTACTTATTAATTCAATATTAATTCACATTATTACATACATACATGTTTATCATTAATTCACTTGGTAATTAATCAATAACTGTATTATGTGCTATATTTGATAATAAGTCCAATTACATAATCCGTTTAATTATTAATCAGACCTCTCTTACCAATTATACCCTAGTAAATTAGTGAATAACATCCGTTTGCACTAATTGTACTTTAAACTAACGATTAATCTTTAATCGTTCGTCGCCTTTACTACAGATAGTATAAGGAATGATCGTACCTTTACTGGCTACTTCGGTCTTCCACAATTGGGCTAAGACAATGTCAGTCCCGTGCTAGTAGTAATTCGTCTAAGGCTGATGGTCGTGAGTCGGCTAGTTGATGCGTTGAGTCTTTGCTGTCGTCCTATCTCTTCCTCTGAGCAATTTCAGTAGTTTGCAAATATTCGTCACGATATCTCAGAACTACTCTCCTCAAGTGCCTCAGTCTCCCTCTCAATAGTTCTTTCAATACTATGTGGATATTCGTCACAATATCTCTCAGTGGCGACGTCTAAGCGTCTAAGTGTTATAGGAAGGTTTCTAGTTTTGAGACGACTCGACAAACTAGAGAGTGAAAAAACTTTAGAGTTTAAAAAGTGTTCGCTGAGAAAAACTTCAGAGTTTTAAAAGTGTTTAATAAGAAAAACTTTAGAGTTTAAAAAGTGTTTAGTGAGAAAAACTTCAGAGTTTAAAAAGTGTTCACTGAGAAAAACTTTAGAGTTTAAAAAAGTGTTTAGTGAGCAATAAGTCCGAACTATTTGAGGACCTTCTTATTGTCACTGAGGTGTTACTTGAGGAGACGACTCAACTCGACTGAAAACTCAATGGTGAGAGTCCTTCTTATATACCCCCGGATCCTGGTCCGATTGCATCAGAAAAGGTTGTTATTGCGTCAGAAAATGTTGGGGATTGCGTCAGAAAATGTTGGGATTGCGTCAGAAAATGTTAGGGAATCCCAATTTACAGTTAGATCCATTATGCTGTCAATCACTTGTGTTTACGACAACACAGTGAGTGACAGGAGGGACACCTGGCATTCCTCCAAGTATCCTTACTATAGTGCATTTCTTGGTAGAATGAATGAAAATGTTTTAGGGGATGTCCTAAATGTCACTCATCCACTGGTTTTTTAAGAAGGAATGTTTGAAGGGAAAATGCTCCTTCAAGGGCCCACACTATATACTACTGTATAGTAGTGTATGCCTTGGCCTGCTACACTGTGTAGTTTTGAATGACAGATCCATCCACATTCGATCCAACTCAACCCGTGATTCATCATCAGGAATGTTGAGGGTAGGGACTGAATGGAATTATTGGGAATTCCAAGTGGTCATTTGCAAGTGAGACGAAAAGGGGCTGGGACTTACGCTAGTTGTAGTTTCCAGAAAGAGACTTGAGCGTTACCTTTATTTATTGCCCTTCAATCATTCGTGATCCCTTTCTGTCCTTTGCCCTACTCATCTGTCTCTCTAAACTATTCGAGGATGCTTCCTTGTCATCTCTCCTCATTCTTTCTCATTCTCTCATTCGCTCTATTATCTAATGATATATTGCATCTTGAAGTGATGCTGGGCTCTGCCCCTGTGTGTGTGTGAAATTTGCTATATAACTAGTGTTATATTGCAGTGTGGACTGCAGATATATTGGCAGACAACAATAGGTTCCCAAAAAAAAGAATTTTTCCATGACATAATTTGTGGACGATCCCTTATGTATATTCGTCTGTCAGCTGGGAGCTGTGGTCAGATTTAATCTCCACACGTTTAACGGTGGCTGTGACCGTGGCCGTAGCATAGCAGAGTTGCCTGTCGTGAAATGAAAATAAAATTAATTTATCAGGGAACAATAACAATAACAACAACAACAACAAAAACAATAACACACCAATAAATATGTACCTACAAGAAGCGTTACTTCTTTTATGTTAATTTGTGTACAGTGTACAAGTAATGAAATAGGGGATCGTTCATAAATGATGTTACAAGTAGGGTCAGCAAGTCTTGTCTGGTCTGGTATTTATGACACCTCATGCTTAAGTTAGCAATTCTCGCAATAGTCAAGCTCTAATGACAGGAGAAGGGGGGTCATACTTATTCTATAGAAGATATTTTGATGAAAATATTTATGGACAGCCCTCAATTTTAATACAAATACAACCTTTATTAAATTTATAGCAAGCCATATCAGAAACAAGCTTAAATTCGAATGGACTTCATTTCTGTGACACTCTGCATAAGAAACAAAAATTATTTTAATAAATATTTACATAGCATTTGAACAGCGGGTCATTAAAACTTTGTTTTTGCTATTTTAAAGTTTTTAGTAGTGTAAATTAATTGTAAAAAGCTGTAATAATTGAATATTTACAACCTTGTATGCGCTTGTAAACCATGTGTATATTTACATGATGTTAAAATCATTAACTATTACGCATAAACTGAACTGGAAGTAAAGTGTTTGATTATTTTTTGTAACATCCTACGAATCAAGGATTTTAATTTTCAATTGGCAACATTGCCGGAAATATTTCCCAACGTATATAAATAGTAATTAAAATTAATTATAATCAGGTAGGTTTATTTTAAATGAGGGTCCAAGTAGGAATGCACAGCAAACGCAGAAATAACAAGCAAACGAGGTAGTACTTCGAGGTGATAGTAGCAGAAGCTGATGAGTTTAACACCGGGAAGAAGTCAGTGCAACCCTCATTTTTGAGATCCGCATTAAATTTATTTGCGAATATGTCAGCGACTCGTCTCTTTGCACCCTAACACTTTAACATTCCGTCGTAAGAACAATCATACACGGACTTGAGTACTCTATATATGAATTAAAATTGAAAACAAACGTAACAATATTAAAACATGAACAATAATTCACTAATGGTATTTAACTATGTAGGAAGTAAAACAGAAATTTGTAATTAACATTATTTATTTTTTATAGTGTTTTTTTAAGGAAATTACAAAAGTAGAACTATCCAATAAATAATTAACAAAATTTATGTATATCGTATGTGAAGAACCAAAATGGCCCATATCTAGTTTTAGCTAAAAGCAATATTCACTATCTATACAAATATTGAAATATGTCTTGGAAGAATTTAATTAAAACATTTTGCACTCTTTTGAAAACATGGGCTTAGAAATGTTTGCACCTTTTTAAAAGTATAGAATTATGTAGAACATTTTGAACTTTTCGAAAACACAAAATTAAAATTTTTTCCCCCTTTTTGAAAACACAAAATTAGAAATTGCGCCTTTTCGGAAACATGAAATTAGAAATTTTTGCACCTTTTCGAAAACATGAAATTGGAAAATTTTGCACCTTTTCGAAAACATGAAATTAGACATTTTTGCACCTTTTCGAAAACATGAGATTAGAAATTTTTGCACCTTTTCGAAAACATAAAATTGGAAAATTTCGCGCCTTTTCAAAAACATTTAATTACAAAATTTTTAACTTTTTTAAAAACATAAAATAGGAAAATTTTACACCTTTTTGAAAACATGAAAATAGAACATTTTACACTTTTTAAAAACTCGTAATTAACGTTTCACTCATGTTTCTTATTTTGTTTTTATGACTTAGCTTATTTTGATTGTAGCTTAAATTGGATATGGGTCATTTTGTCACTTCACAAACGATATATGATTGATATTGCAATAATAATTGGTTATCAAATTACAAAATAGCTTACGCGCAAGTATTAAAAACTGAAGCATTGATGTCTCTCATACATTTCTTAACATCGTCACAGGTTCCTTTCGGACATTTGAGTGTTTCTTGGAAAATCACTATAATAAAAGTAAATTGACTCTTAGCTGTAATTTACAAAATTAGATACAAATGTTTATACTTCTAACTTAACTGAAATCACTCACCTTCATTTGCTTCATCAATGACAGAAAATGGATCTGGTTTCCTAACAGCAACAGTTGAAGAGTTGTCAGGACTGGGGCTGCTTGTATTACTTGCGCGTGTACTGTTTTCTGGATACAGATCAATAACTAAACAGGTTATTGAACCTACAATAGTTAAAAATAGGATTTCTTGGAAAAAATACTGCATTTTGTTTTAAACAAACAAAAAATTAAATTTTAACACAAATCTTAAAAATAAATATTTTGAAAATTTTAGTATATGAATGAAACTGTCTTGTGAAGCGACAAGCTCACAAATTATTTTATTTCCTTCTGAAACTGAAACTGAAAGATTACACTGATTTAGTGCATGGCAATATTACAAGTAAGTAAGAAAAATAAATAGGTTTGCTGCTTAAGTAAAGTTCATTTAATGGAATATATTGGAATGCAAGACAAATACCGTCATTGACTGAACAAGCGTCGGGTCACAAATTGACATTGGTACAGCAACTTTAAACAATTTAATGAATAATGAACCCGGACGAGCAATACAGCGGGGGAGTTTGTACAAAAACGGTACTTGCAATAATTAGATCCGGTATGCTAATGTAATGCAATGTGTTTCCCGAACAATAAGACTAAATATGATTTGCAAGTATAAACTTTGAAAATAAAAATGGAATACGCAATTTATGAATTTCGAGTTATTGACTTTCCGAGAACAGAAGAAGCAACAGCCTTGAAACTAACAACAAGATAAAATATATGAATAATTTTCAGTTCTTAAACGAAACCAGCTAGTCTTCTGATTACCTAATTAAAGATACCTACTTACAAGTATTTGGACAACTTAACATTTCAAGAGATGCACCAGGCCAGGAAACATTGCCAGGAATATTCCCTGAATTAAAAAATAGTTAGTTAGATCTACATAATATTCTAAATGAAAGCTGTAGAAATAAACAACATATTTGTATGACTTTAACTTTTAAAGACAGCGCATGCATTGTAGCTTAGCGCTTTAGCGGCATTTTTAGATGCTGAGCAAGCATCTATTGGTCTGGTGTTTGCTGTCTGTCTGTCTGTCTGTCTGTCCCAAGGGTGTTGGTCGCACGCTACAGGTCGCATTTTTTAAGCGATTAAATTGAAACCAATTTTAATCGCCTAGAAAAGCGAGCCTCAAGTGCTGTATAGTTTTCGGTTATTATTGAAGTTATAGTTTGTTCGCAATTAACAGTTTAACGGAGAAAGAATAAAATCCATGTTTCAAGATAAAAAAAAAGGGCTGATAATACATGGAAGGTACATATGGAGCTGAGAGCTCGTCAAGTCTTGCCGTTAGAAATATACATCGAAAATTTTCACCAATATCCATTACAAGTAAATGTACTGCTGACATATGTACGTTTACAGGGCAGACTGGTATAGTGGTCGTTTGTTTGACACTGCAATGTAAAATTGGAAAATATGCGTTCTCATGACGGGGGTCCACTTTTCGAATACTAGCTCAGGCATTCGGAATTCTCCTTCCTCACCATTTTACGGATTCATAATATTCATTACTACAGATCAAGGATATGCTTAAGTAAATGGGCCATAGATGGCGACGGATTGTCCATAAATGACGTCCTTCGCAGTTTACAGTTTTAGGTACTCCCATTTCCAACTTTAAAATTATTTCACACTAATTTTAACTGCATGTCGCCATTATATCTATATAGTTAATAGGTATTCCGGGGTCGTCCGTAATGACGTCCCACAAACATCATAGTTTTAGGTACCCCCTTGCCAACTTTTAAATTATTTACAAAGGGGTCCTCCGTAATGACGTTCCACAAACATCATAGTTTTAGGTACCCCCTTGCCAACTTTTAAATTATTTGCAAACTATTATAACTACATGTCACAAATATATCTATTTGGTTAATAGGTGTTCAGGGATCGTCCATATTGACGTCCCACAAATATCATAGTTTTTTGCCAACTTTTACATTTTTTCCAAACTATGCCATTATATCTATATAGTTAATAGGTATTCAGGGGTCGTTCGTAATGACGTCCCACAAACATCATAGTTTTAGGTACCCCCTTGCCAACTTTTTTTTCCAAACTATGCCATTATATCTATATAGTTAATAGGTATGCAGGGGTCGTTCGTAATGACGTCCCACAAACATCATAGTTTTAGGTACCCCCTTGCCAACTTTTAAATTATTTGCAAACTATTATAACAACATGTCACAAATATATCTATATGGTTAATAGGTGTTCAGGGATCGTCCATATTGACGTCCCACAAATATCATAGTTTTTTGCTAACTTTTACATTTTTTCCAAACTATTGTAACTACATGTCACAAATATACCAATATGGCTTATAGGTGTTCAGGGATCGTCCATAATGACGTCCCACAAATATCATACTTTTTTGGCAACTTTTAAATTTTTTCCAAACTATTGTAACTACATGTCACAAATATAGATATACATATAGTTTATAGGTATTGAGGGATCGTCTATAATGACGTCCCACAAATATAGGTTTAGGTACCCCCAATGCCAACTTTAAATTTTATGGACATGCGTTAGTAAATGAGCTATAGATAGTGACGGCTCGTCTATAATGACGTCTTTCACATTTTATAGTTTAAAGTACCAGTTTATGCTAAAACGTAAGGAATGCAAGGGTTATGATGCGCCTGCTTTTCTATATTAACTTCTTCTGCTTGACGACATGACTACTCCGTACGTATTGTGGGATCTAGAATATACCCTGACAATAGATCTTTTTGCCAGCAAATGATGTTAACCCTTTTTGAAGCACCATCAGTCACTTCTTTATGCACAATCCAATCAACAATTTACATTTGTATATGGCTCATTCATGCTAGGGGAGCTTCCATAAATCTTATATCGTCTTTTAGCGCTACATGAATTATCTTGAGCCTTTGTTGAAGCTCAGCATCTACTTCGGGCCCCCCCGGTCGACAAATCTGGCGCGAAGCGCCGGATTTTTTAATGCTGATTATCTGCTTTCATCTGTATAATGACGTTAGTTGCACCAGTACCAGTACCAGTACCAGTGCCAGTGCCAGTGCCCACTTCAAGCCGCAAGCTGAACTGCTCTGTAGTCGCAGTAAAGGCAAAATAGGTATTCCTCATATGGGAATTATTATACAACGTAAATAAAATTTAACGTGATTTTAATAAGTTTACTTCACCGACGCATACCATGAACGAATAGTCGATTTGAACCATATTTAGTTTTTTAGCTAAACATAAAAAGTGATGCTATCTATACCTACATACTAGTTCAAATATCGTTATCCTAAAATCATGTAAGAAAGGAATTTTTAGCACATTTTTTAGAAACTTGTAAATAGAACATTTTATACTTTTCAAAAACATACAGGTAGGATATTTTGCACTTTTTGAAAATTTGTAAATATAATATTTTTCATTTTTTAAAATATGTAAACAGAAAATTTTACTTTTTTTTAAATCATGTAAATACGACATTTTATAATAAGATTTAAAAAAAATTCAAACGAAATCATATATGCATTTTTTTAAATCTCGTTATAATGTTATAAATCGTATTACGCTTTAATCTTAATAAGCTTTCTTTATGAGGCAATTTTAATTAAATATAGTTCAAGTTAAGTTGAATATCGTCTGTGAAAAACCAAAATGACCAAAATCTAATTTATTTATGCTAGAATTAAAATTAAAGACAAATTATACTATCGGCCCGATGCCTTCAATTGAAGCACTAAAACTGCATACTATGCAAACATAGAATCGAACTTCAATGTTTCCGCGCAAAATTCAATGAAAATTCTATTTCTATTCATTATGTATAAAGTCAAGCCAAAGCTCATGTCAATACATAGCTCAAGTGCAAAGTGAATTAGTTTATTTTTTATCATTCTTTTCTTTTGAAAATTTTCTTCATTAAAATTGAAATCGACTGTCTAATTTTTGGTCAAATTAACTGCTACGATTCAAGATAATTATAATGATCAATAACCAGTCGAAGTGGTCCAAATGTTTTTGTGAGTTATTTGGTGTGAACACAGAATTAGTTCCTGAACTAAACGAAATGAGTGTACGGTAAAATTGAGAAATGCGTCACTTAAAGTTAACGGAGCGTAATCATATTGATCTATCAAGGCAGTTTGAAAATGTTATAACCACAAGCGATTATGAAGATTTTAAGGTTCCAGTCAATGAGTTTGATTATACTACGATCAAAAATATTGAATTATTAGAAAAAGAGTATGACGATCTAATTAAATATTACGGAATTAAAAAGTTAATGATTCCAGTTATGAAGCTACTAGACGACGACTCTATGGTTCTAGTTTGTAGCGCGCACAGTTTATGCAGTTGAAATTAATATTAATCAAATCACCAAAAAATAAAAGTAAAGCAAAAATTAGTTTCATTACTTTGCATATTTTTATCACGTAGTTTAATATATTGAATCAGAAAATATCAAAATAGATTGCAAATGTCCCATAATTGATTGCAAGACTAGGGTTTTGCGAAATTTAAACTAATTAAACATATCAGGGTTATTAACCGAGGTGAAGTGTCACAACTTAACTGTAAAGCCAATGAATGTGTAATGCTGTAGTTGTTTTTAGATACCGTCTGTAAAGAACCAACATAGTCCATGTCCATGTGCATTTGTAGCTAAAAACAGTATCTACTATCTACAAAAATATTGAAACATGTCTTGAAACCATTTAAATAGAACATTTGTTTTTGCACTTTTAAAAATGTGTAAATGGAACATTTTACATTTTTTCCAACACATGTAAATAGAACATCTTAAACTTTTCAAAAACTCCTCATTAACATTTTACGCCTGTTTATCTTTTCTTTTTTGACATAGCTCGATTTGATTCTAGATTAAATTGGATATGGGTCATTTTGGTGCTTCACAGACGATACTCGTTTATAGTTGCAAGTTGCAAATAAAAAGTATTAAAATGTGATTATATAATATATACCTACTTTTAAATGATAATTTCATCAGTAATGTAATACAACAACACTAACATGTTATACCGGGTCGTTCATAAATGACGTTATGGGTAGGGTGGGTGGGAATAAAATATTAATGTGATGACATGAGGGTGGGTGTCTCCTTAAAGTGATAATTTGAACGGCATTATTTGTTTTCATTTTCGGACCATCTTTTATGTAGCACAACAACTTTTCGTCAAATTAAGCACTAGTTAGACAGGCAGTCTCACTGACATACAAAAGAAGTGCAGTCAACGCTGCTCCAACGTTGACTGACGTCACTATTTTTTACTGTACGACTTCTCTACACATAAATACATACTATATTATATTATTGTCATTGCCATTAGGTATGATCCATAATTGGTGTTATCAACTAGGTGGGTGGGTCCTACAAACATTTTCATATAATCCCATGTTAAAAAATTTTCATTCTATCGTTCAGGTGGGTCAGTCTATAAGAAACGTACACATATACATACCTATAACTATACCTACATGCCTAACCTATATACATACGAAATTGCACGCCATTGAAATTTCTAAAGGGGGGTAGGGTTATAATCGAGAAATTTCGCAAGACGCATATTTGAGAACCCCTTGCAGAGGTAGTGGGGAAGTTCGAAAAGAAATTGGTAGATTTACATCTACCAACAACCACATGCACCACGTACCTACAACGGTTGCTAATCGTTATCAATAGGCCGTTAGATTGCTCCAAAGAAGACTTTGAACTTCTGATTAGAGCGTGACAGTACAATTTAACTACCAACCACATATATATATTGCACCACTACCTTAGATATATCCTCTCAAACAATCAAGCACAAATGTTTTGACTAACATCTTACCAACACAAATCTAGAAAAAACTGCCAGTTATTCCAAGTTTTACAGCGTAGTACAATTTACTTCACGGAATTATTATTAAGTCATTTTTTCTTTTTTCTCAGACTATTGCAATTCTATATTCTGCATAAGACTTTGAGACAACTCACTAAAACAAAAATAAAAGCTGGACATTTCTAAAAGTTCTTTAAGTTGTGAAGGACAAAGTTTACAAAAAAGTGATTCCACATGAATTAAATCGAGTCTAAGAACATCTTTCTATCGAAATGAAGACTCTACACGTTTTATTTGTGATAATAACTTATTATATTACTCTACAGACATCAGAAATTGCCGGTTATCCTGTAATTCAGCCCAGTGAAGATTCACGGGTAATATTTTAAAACTTTACAAGTTATCTACATTAAATTACAAACCTATAAAACTGCTTAACATTATCGTTTCTGAGTCTTTGTTTTTTAGAAATCGAAAAAACATTCTTTAAGTTTCTTCGCCTGCTGTTTGAAATCACTTAAAAGTAACAAATCTACAACTACTAGCCCAAATTGTGAATGAAACAAAGTCAAATTAAAGGGAATGCTTTAATAACAGTTTGGTTACTTAACAAAATCACATTTGATTAAAAACTATAATTTTATCCTTAAGCGTAGTGTCTACATGCAGAACACATTTACTCATCACGAAACTTTTGCTAGTCGTTTTGCCTTTTAGGGTTTCACGCCTTATTCTTCAAGTAGCGATTTTGTCAGTCGCGACGAACAAAAATAAGCTGACGACGTTTGCGTCCTACAGTATTAGATAACAGGGCAGGGTAACTCTATTACGTCTATCAGTATCCAGACGACCAGCAGCTAAAAAAGAACTACTATCTCTTCCGAGTATTCGTGTTTGTAAAGTTTCAGTTGAGTTTATCTTTGTTAAAAGGGAGATCTGTCAAAGTACAGTGAATTGTGTAACATTAATACTGTATGAATAATATTAAACGATAAATATATAAGTATACTAGAGGTTGACAGGCCAACTGTGATTTGACTGAAATTCGTAAAAGCAGCTTCTACGGTTTCTCATGTTATTTTTTGAGTAATAATTCTAACTGTGGCGACAAACAGGCCAACGACGTGTGCGTCCTACCTGTATAAAAATAAGAAGGCAGAGTTTGTCTGGAACGTCAATTTGTATCAACACGAACTGCTGATGAAAAACTTTTAGTCACTGTTAAGTTTAATTTAAGTTTTTGTTGGATTGAATGTTGTCATTTGTGGGAGTTTTGTTACTTATTTCTTTGAATTTTATTAATTTTAGAATTACAATTCTATAACCTAAAGTTACTGTTGTGAATAGAAAAACGTGGACAAGACGTTAATAGTTTAATAGTGATTGGATCCTAATTTGTAAAATCAGCAATTGTATTTGGAGGACCGTCCGTCTGAATTTAGTTATAGCCAAATAATTATGCATTCAGCGTCACTGTTTTCTGAGGTTATTATTCAATTATACATATTCCAGGTAAAGTCGTATTTCATTATTTATATGTTATATTTTGGTTTGTAACAAAGTATGTGTTACTAGTATCGATATAGTCAACGTTGCAATGTTTGCATCGATCAAGTAACCGTTTTAGTGTATCGCATCGGTGTAATTAACGTTTTTGTTGCTCACATCCGTCCAAATCTAGCATTCGTTATACGTTTGGGTCTAGTTAACTGTTTTGTTTTTTGAATCGGTCTATTTAACGCTTTTCTTGTCCGTATTGTTTTGTTGTTATTAGCATCAGTCTAATTTTGGTATTTTTTATTTGCATCAGTGTTTTAATCTTTATAGGTTTTTGCATGGGTCGTGTTATTCATTATTGTTTGTTGCATCGGTCTTGTTAACATGTTTTTTTTCGCATCAGTGTCACTTAAGTATTGCGTATTTGCATAGATCCTGTCATACTTTGTGGTATTCCAGTTGGTCCAGATATTGTTTTAGGTATTCCTTTCGAATTAACTTTCACCCATAGGACCCACACGTAATTTTTAAAATAATTAAATTATTGGTGTACGTCCGTTTGAGTTACTGGAATCGTCAACAATTTTTTGATATGTCTTTACTGCACATCACAAATCCAAAAATACGATTGTATGAACGTCCAAATTTGAATAGACAATTCATAAAGGAAACAAAGAAATATTTACTAGGTTGTTCTGCCTTGTAGGGTATTTTGATTCATTTTTCAAGTAGCCATTTGTCTCGTCTTTTGGCAGTTCTCTGCAAGTCACACTGTTAGCCTTATTTCTATGTAATACAAGTTGACGCGGTCAGTAGATTGTCGGTTTTAGATAGTTTTGTATTCTAAATTATTTTATTAGTTTATTAAGGAATCAAATAATGATTCTGTCATTCCATTTTTGCGTGTACGCAAAAACAAATTTAAAAATTTTAATTACATTGAGATTAAAGTAGGCAGAGGCTTTGACATGAATAGCGTACCATTTTAATAATGGTAAGGCTGATGACAGTTTATATGTAGTGCAACAACTACAGTGTTAAAATGAAATTATTTATTGACGATACCTGATCATTTAAGGTTAGGTGGTTTATTGAGTGAAGTTTAATTCAAGGCATTAGGCGTAATACAATTTGCAACTCAACTTTAACGTAAATATTGTTGATTTGATATGTTATATTACCTTTTCGCAAATTGAATATATAAAAGATTAGCATCAGCAACAATTTGGTTTTTAAATTATTAAATTTTTGTCACCGAAACGAAATCAATCAACTATGGGGGGTGAAGAAATGCCGTCCACTTCCACATGATTCAAGAAGACGTCTCAAGTTGATCCAGAACCAGCAACAGCAGAAAGATCAAAAGCTGACAATTTGCATTTTATGAAATCTGAAGATGATGATTTACAAGTGACGCCAGGACCAGAAGACAAATTAAGCGGAGACGTGAGGATTTTACTATACTTTTAAATAGTGTGTTAAAAATCAAGCTTTGATCAAAACAGTTTTCTTTCAAATAACAATTTTGTGATTTTTTTTGGCAGGTTTTGGAATTTATTTTCACCAATTCTTTGCTTTCCGCTACGGACTTGTTTAGTTGTCGGCTTGTGAACAAAGTTTGGTGTGACGAGACTGCAAGAACATTACGCCGAAAAGATGCCTGTTATGGTAATTTGTAGGTCGATCCAGATGTACATTTACCCTGCCTTAGAAAGAGCACAGAAAAAATGAGAAAGAAGAATACACTGAGTAAACTGACAGAGTTCATGTTTTCGTCGAAAAAGTTTCCAGCAACTGAATTTCGCATTGATATTTCTCTTCAGAAATTCATTCTATACAATATTTTGCTGGATTTGCCTAATTTTCCCAGTTGCATAGAGAAGAGATCAAAAAACTTGGTCATTGTAGTCAAGTAACTGCAGGATGCCTGCTTGATATTTTAGGTAATTACGCAGCCGCTCCGGAAAGTCTTGATTTGAGCAAAACTGAAATTATCAAGTAAGAAAAAATAAACTCTAGCAAAGAAAAATCTATAAGGTGGACTTCAAAGGCTATTTTACCTCGATCTTTAACTCTTCATCTAACTCTCATCGTTTCGATACTCTTACCACAGTGACAAGAACAGCAATTCTGGCAGTAATACGCCCTTATCGCGCCCATTTAATGATTTTTACGAAACATTGGTTATTTATCGCGTACTGTCCTTATCTTTCAAATTAGGCAATATACAGAACGTGACACTGAGAGTGCTACAAGCAGTTTTGATGAAAGGAAAAGATCACTTCCTCCGAAGCTTTATATACAATTCCGGAGATGCGGATATGATTCATGTTTCAACAATTACGAAGCTCGTCTCCCTTAACTCAAAACTGATTATTTTAAAATTTGTTTTGAACCTCCAGAATCCGTAGAAGTTTTCTGCAGATGAAAAAATAAATTCACTTTATGCATTAATGGAGTCGTTTAAGGACACTTTTTAAACTTAAGAGCTTCTTTTTACTTATTATCAACGTGTTGAAGACCAACTACTTAATATTCGACGACATGGTATAATTCCATGAATGAACGTAATCCTTTTGTAGGGCCAATTCAATAATTACAAAGTAATAATAAAAGAACTAAATAATACATACAGATTCCGACACATAGAATATTTGCTGACTTACTATGAATACAATATATCATATTCTCTAATATTTAATTCCTAATGTTTTAATATATTAAAATATAGCACATTTAAAAACTGCACTAATATCACATATATCCTTCATCAATAAATGATTGCTAGGTTCTTGTTAGTTTTATGCTTACCCATCACAAAGTCCGTGTAAAAAGAAGACACAATTAGAATAAAAAATGTATAATATTGCAACAACAATCTTTCGCAAGACAATGTCGAACGTAATTGTACTAAAATGTAAATTCTATATCTCTAGACGTCATCACTGGTGTCCTCATTCAAAACTAAATTTTTTAATATTTTCTGCGTCAAACAGCAAAGATGATTGTGCAATCTGGGTTTATTCTTTGCTGAACAGTGGCTCAAAATACTAGTTTAGAACAGTTCTGAGTCTCTTATGCAGAATCAATAGACAACCTTGTAATAATCATGTGTGATAACTCGTTTTAGTCATAACTTTAACACTTCGCAGTGTTGAAAACGTTACTAGTAGGACTCAGTACCTCTAAGTTGCATAACACAACAAAGACGGATTGTTTTTGGCTGTAGTAACATGAGTGGTTTGTCAGACATACAGAAATTCATTATAAGTATTCTTTAGTTGTACGTTCTACTAATTGAAATGTATTTTGCACTTTTGTAAACGCAGGAAATTAAGAGTAATAGCCTATCACGCAATAAAACGTCAATTTTTACACAATTAGCTGTAATATTGATAACCTATAATCACAAAGTTTAAACTAATGCCCTTAACAATTAACTATTACAAATTATGTTATCCAACTCGAATTGGATATCAATGAATTAGGGTGTAGCCAAATTAAAAATATCACACGTATTACACAATAACACAAAACAAAATAATAAATGGCTGACGACGCCAACTATGCCAGTTAAGCTAACTGCTGCATCAAACGCGTGAGTCTAAAGTACTGAAGATTCTTTTGGTTGTAGTGCTACTTTTACACAACAATTACTTATCAATTTCTACTTTTAGCGTACGTAAAAACGCTCTAATTGGTTACCTAACCTAGTCCTTATCTGCCTGCCTGCATGTCTCTTTTTTCCGCTCTACATCACTCTGCCAGCACCGCTGTCTTTTATTTGGCTGCAAATCTGATTCGTTTGCTCAGCTACGTCAGCTTCTTAGCCCTACTACTAATTTCATTTCTGCCTGCAATTTATATCTTGTGCTTTTTCATACCTATTCCTCTGTATAATATGCCGTATTTCTAGAGTCAGTCTTACAGCTCACACTAATTTGGCAAGAAATTTCTTATGAATATTTTGTACAACGGACATTTTTCGTTAACGTCGTATTTCCTCCTCAATAACTACAATTTCGCTCCTGTTACTTAAATCTATATTCTGTTTGCTATAGACCCTGCTATTTAAACATGACTTAGTTTTTTACGATATCACAGTATGTAAACACATAGAACGAGGTTTATGCCTAATTAAAGATACAAACGGTGGCAGTTAGTAATATATAATTTTTAACTCTTTAATTTACGCTTTAACGCATTCTACTAAAATATCCCACTGAAATTAAATCAGTCATATCTAATTTTATATCGGTTTTAATAATAGACTTAGCAAATGCTTGTTATTTGAAGCTTACTATTTTAGCAAAATGTGTGTTACCCTTATTAGAGATCATGATGATCTCAACATATAATTATCAACAGTTGTATGCATATTATTGGCTCTTTTAAAGTAAAGGTAAACTCAGTAATATTTAGTTTTATAGATTTTCATATCATTATTAAAACCCAGAAAAAGTGGCTATTACTACACACTGTTTCATTGAGGGATTAACTTTGATTATCAGGGGTCGTTTTCTAACTGAAGCGGTACACCTTCAATAGAATACAATTTTTGTTGCAGTGAACAATTTAGGCTTGGCAGTCAGGAATATCAGTTATGCTACTAATTAAAAAATGATTAAATATTCAGTTAGATTAGACTTTAGAAAAATTAATTTTATTGTGAGTGAAAATTACGCGTTAGTTAATAATTATTGCCTAAATGAATAAGTAATATGGCGAGCAGACAAAACGTTAGCAGAGTTGTGGGCCTCAAAATATACATTGCTACTTCAATTTTAACAGACTAATAAACAATGAATTTGGAAAAATTAGTTCATAAAATACGTTACTATTAACTTGGTCCAGTATATTATTGTATTAAAACATGTTTTCTAAGCAAATAATCTGTATAAGCATCACAGGTATACAATTTTAAAATAAAAACAGAATTACGATGTATGAATTGCGAGTTATTGATTTTCTAAGAACTACTCGCGATTGACTTAATTACCTACCTTAAAGCATGCATAATTTGAACCGTTTAACAACTAAAGCATGTAAATAATGCACTAAGTTGAATGTGCAGCAGGCTAATAGGTCGTAAGCAGATGCAGATTTAATGAATTACGGCATTGTTTTTATAGGCCATGAATCATGCGCCAACAATAAATCTGCACATATATGAAAACATTTCTAGCAGCATTGCTGTACGTCATACAGGAGCTGTAAATAGTAACTAGTAGAGTCTAAATAAATTTAAAGACAATTATTTCTAAATACATGCTTGATGTTTGAATTTTAAATTTTTACTAAAGTTCGTATTGCAATTTTCAAAACCATAAATACCTCGTATTTATCTGCAATGAAGTTATTATGTACTTTTTGTGCAGCTTCTATGTAGCTTACATAATAAAAGTTATATGGAAACTTTTAAAACTTTAAATCAAGTGACTACGACAAAGTTCTGCAGGAGCACTTGTTTAGAAATAATAATTTGTAATAATAATTTGCCGAGTATGAAATCTAAATAAACAGGAATAGTACCACACGTAGAAGAGTTACTTTGAACTGAAAACATTACTGGCAATATTTCTTAACGTGAATATAGTTACAATAGGTCAATATTTTCATCAAATCAAATCAGTGTCAGTAGTGAAGTGCAACCCTCGTTTATGAGTTGTTCATTAAATCCATTCGCGAATATTTCCCTGTCTCCCCTCTCAGCACAAGAACCTGCTGCTCCCTCGCATTTTAACACTCCGTGGTAAATGCAGTCATACACAGACTTTAATAATCTAGAAAATTTGTAAAAATAAAAATGAAACTATTATTTACTATATTTGGTTACTATATTTAAGTATTTTAAGTTGCAAAAAGTATAATTCAATAATAAAGTATAAAAAATATACCTAAAATACACAAAAATTACGAAGTAGAATTATAATGGCATTTACTATGCCAAAATTCCTTTTAATTTAATATGGTTTAAACAATACAGCTTTAATACTCAAAATAATCAAGCATAAATAAAGTTAAAATAATAATACTTACACGCAACTATTAAAAATGGGAGAAGTAATGGTTCTGATGCAAAACTCAAGATCATTACTAATTTCATTCGGGCATTCCAGCGTTTCTTTAACAACGGCTAAAAATGTGTTATACAGTTACATAAATTTTAAATTTTAAAGGATTATGTACAATAATTTCAGAATAGTATTGTGTGATTTCTGTTAAAAATACTTACAGATTGAAGAATTCACAATTTCAGAGAGTGGATCTTCGTCTTGCTCTATGACAGGAGAAACAGAACTGCCGCCCGTACTGTTTTCCAGATGAGTAGCTGAAACTGTTACCACTTCAGCAGCAGCTGATAAAGCAATTAATAAACCTATTGTTATTACTGCAAAATGCAGGATTTGTATGTAAGTGCATTGCATTCTGTTAACTGATTTTTAATTTCAAACACAATAAATATTTAAAGCAAATTTAAAAATTATTAAGATTAAAAGACTCACAACTGCCAGATTTGCTGTGATTCTAAAACTAAATAGTTATAGCTTAAGTCCTGTAGGTGTAGCGACAGTTATTAATTCCAGACAGAGAAGTTTTCTCGATCCTGAAAGTTATTTAAATCTTATATGTCAAACGACTTAAGTGGTAATTTAGTGTGATGTAATATAATGTACACTAATGTATAATAATATGTAATGCATAATAAACATTTTTTGCAACATTGCTGTACGCCATTTCAAGAGCTGTTAATAGTAGTATTTAGTGTGCAAATAAAAGTAAAGGTATTTAATCTTGAATACATGTTACGTGTTTTTATTTTACATTTTTATTTAAAACATTCTTGGCAATTTACAACCCTCTCTAGTTTGCAAAACTGCGTCTTGTGAAGCGACAATTAACTCACAGATTGTATTTCCTTCTGAAACTAAAAGCTTACGCTGATTTTTTGAGCAGTGCCGTGGTTATCTGTACAAGTACCGCAAACGATCATCCTGAATACGATTTGCAAGCAACAGCCTTGAAACTAACAAGAAAATAAAATAAATGAATAATGAAATCGTGAGTTTTTAAGCGAAACCAACTCGTCTTTTAATTAGCAAGCTAAAGACGCCTATATAATTTGGACAACTGAAAACACCAAGTGATAGACCTGGCCGGGCTTGTTAAGCATAGGTTGGAACATACTATGTAGATGGAATGTATTTACACGTTTTTTTATGAGCTTTTAATCATATACCATACCAAAAATAAAGGTTTACCTTTTTGTGATCATAAATGTTGACTATCAACCAAAAACACATACAAATATGCAAAATTTCCACTATAGAATACCAAAATTATTTTTAATATTTATAAAATGTGCAATTAAATTTTATGGAAGTAGAAGTAAATGTAATGTAGCATGTAGATATAATTACATATTTGTATAATACTATACTGATTGAACGTTGGTTGATTTTTTGAACCCCCCAGGAGTCACAAACTTAAAACTTTATAACCTGAAACAAACATTACAACTGAAAACATTGCCTGGAATATTCCCCAACTTAAATTTTGCATTGTTTTAAGCTTCTTACAAAGAACGTTTAGTATGCAATTTTTTAAAAACTAACATTGGTTGACTATCTCAAAGTTCTGCACGAATACTTATTTACAATTTTTGTCAATCTCTTCCTTGGGATGCTATGAAAATTATTTGGCAAAACCAAAAGCACCATTTTCAATTTGTAACTATAGAAATATTGCCGGCAATATTTCTTAACGAAAATAAAAACAGTAATTAGTGGGTTACAAATATTTCAAATAAATACTAGTAGAAGCGCAGAGCGAACGCCCAAATAAAGTAAACGGTGTGCTGAGTGAAGCTGATAGAAGCAGAAGCAGATGTCAATACAGGAAACATCTCAGTGCACCCTTCTTTTTTGAGATCCTCGTTAAATTTATTCGCGAATAATTTAGCAACTCCCTTTTTCGCACCCTCACATTTTAGCATTCCATCATAGGAGCAATCATACACCGACTTCAGTACTCTATTTTTGAAAATAAACAATTAGAAAAAATTTGCACAATCAGGTTATTGTGTTTAAAATTTAAGTATTTAGAAAATAAAAAATGAATAAAAAATAATGTAATAACTTCTAATAGCTTTGTTACTGCGCAAACTTCAAACTACAGAAATAGAAGTACAATATTCATTACAATGCAATTATACAATGCTAGAGAATTATACAAAATAGCTTACGTGCAAGTTTCAAAAACTGGAGCATTGATTGCGCGTATGCATTTCTGAACGTCATCACTTGTCCCATTCGGACATTTGAGTGCTTGTTTAAAAATCACTACAACAAAAATTGAAAATTAGTGAAAACATGAATTACCAAATAATACCAGTTAAAAAAAAATTGTATTAAAGTTACTCACGTTCATTTGCTTCATCAATTACAGACAGTGGGTCGGGCTTTCCTAATATAACAGTTGAAGAATTGTCAACACTGTACTCTCCTATTGTTGTGTTTGCACTGTTTTCTGAGCCCAAGTTTTGAGCTAAACAGCCAATCAAACTTACTACTGTTAAAATCAAAACTTGTTTGCAAATACACTGCATTATATTTTTAATCAATTGTTAAATTGAAAAACAAACTTTGAAGTTAAATAATTTGGAAAATATAAAAGAGTGAGGCTCCGTCTGGTAAAGTCACAATTAACAGTGCATAGAATAGAATTTAATATATTTCAATGCACGGTTAATACCAACGTCGACAGAATAAAAGAACCGGGTCTCACATAGGCGATGAGCTGAGTCACTTCAAAAAACCTAATGAGACACTTATTCCAAAAAATACTGTAATTATTTACAATAGGACTCTTAATGCTAATGCAATGTAAATTGTTTTACGAACGCAAACGATCATCCTAAATACAAATTGCAAGCAACAGCCTTGAAACTAACAACAGAATAAAATTAACTAATAATTGTAAATGCTTAAGCGAAACCATTTCGCCTTTTAATTAGCAAATTAAAGTTACCTACAGAATTTGAACAACCGAACATACCAAGTGCTGCACTACGCTTGGTTTGTTGTAGATTTAAAAGTATTATGGAGATTCAATGTATTAACACGTGTTTTTATGAGCTATGAATTATTTTCAAAAACTTAAGATTTAATTTAACTACTGGTAATCATAATTTTCCAAGGCTTACATGTTAGTTTAACTACTGTACTTCATTAATTTCCATAGGTATTAATTGTTCTTTCATAAACTTTTATACATAGAAATAATATTTGAAACAAAAGAATAATAAATATGGAAATATTGCCGGCAATATTCCCGTATCTCATGTAGCAAATTTTACGCAAGTAACACTTAGAAGTACATGTAGCAATTAAATATACATATTTTTATTTAAATTTTTTACTAAATTCTAACGATTCAAAGTTAGTTGTGTCATTTCAGTAGTAACGAAGTGCAACCCTCGCTTTCGAGTTGTTCATTGAAAACATTTAAGAATAACTCTGCGTCTCCTTTCCCAGCGCCAGCATCAGCACCAGCACCCGCTTCGCATTTTAACACTCCGCCGTAAATGCAATTATAAACAGCCTTCAATAGTCTGTGTAAAAACAGAATTTAAAACGATTAAGTGCAATTTTGCAATTGTATTTAGGCGTTCAAAGTTAAAAAAATTACTTATATTAGTTATATTATAAAATTTAAATAGTGATTTATTTCAATCGCTTACGCGCAACTATCAAAGATTGAAGTAGTAATGGTTCTGATGCAATTTTCAACATCCCCTCTAGTTCCTTCCGGACACGTCAGTGTGTCTTTAAAAACGGCTGAAAAATATGATTTATAATTATAGGTACACAAATTTAAACTACTATACTGGCAGGTGTTTCACAAACGTGCGTGTATTTTTTATTATGTAGCATAACTTACAAACTCACAGTCTGCTAAATTGACCATTTCAGAAAGTGGATCTTCTTCTTTAGGAGCGGGCACGAATTGAATTGAAGAATTAACAAAACTGTCACCGGCGCTTGTAATGTTTCCGGAATGTGGAAAAGATCCTGACTTGATGTCTACATTGGCTGATAACGCAATTACACTTAACACTGTGAAAAGGAGAATTTTTCCGAAAATACACTTCATTTTGTCAAAGAATTTTGAAGTTCAAATTCAAACACGAAACTTGTGGTCACAATAATGAGGATCAGGTTTAACTGAGTTTGCTGGTGTTTAAAAGTAAGTGCAATTCTTGTGCATTTGAAGGCTTAGGGCAAATACTTGCAATGCTAATTTATAAAGTAGTGATTGTCATAGGACATAGAAACATGTGTAGGTATATAACTGTGCACAAACCTTAAAAGGAACAGTCTACAAATGACGTCCCATGTACAGTCAATGGGTCTGCGTGAGCACTTATGACATCCCGTGTTAAAGTTAGCCAATTATGCAATTTTTAAGTTGATGAAAGGCGACAGATGGGCCATACATGGTTGTAAATATTGTGATTATTCAATGACGTCATTTGTGGATGACCACAAACATAATGATTACATACCAGAATAAAATACTCATTATAATCCAAGATACATTTTACACAGCAAATGTGGTCCTGTATTGATTCAATGAGCTCTCAACATTATACAAAAATTTGAATTTTAATTAGCTGATTAAGGATGGATGCAGAAAATTGAACCATTTAAAAGTCATGGGAAATGGAAGTCAGGGGTCATTCATCAACAATGTTTAGGAAAAAATACAATTTTTCACCCCTTTCCTACTCTAGTTTAGCACTACCATAGGGAAGCGTCATACAAAGTTTACATAGATCGTTTTCCCTTTCCTTCTTTAAATATAAACGGCACTGATGGACGTCCCCTTATGTAGTTTCAGGTTTACGGCTGGAGGTTGGTTGGTAGGTAGTAATACTTTAACGTTAATTATATGTAAGAGTGCAAATACCGTATTTCATAGAATGGTACACAGGCCAAGTCATACATAAAGTACGCAGTGCAGTTGTTCACGGGACATGGCCGCATGGAGTGCCATGGAGGTTGGAATTCAAAAGAATACGTGGTGTTGTATTCCATGCAATGCGGTACAAACTTATTGTCAACGTCGGTGGATTTTTGAGGGATATTCACATAGTCATTGTATAAAAGTATGAAGTCATGTAATTAGATAGGAAAAGTCATAAAACAAAATGTTGATAAATTACTAAAAATTGTGTAGATTATACTTGTGGTAAATGTGGTGAGTGGTTGCATGTGGATGTGATTATGTGATGTAATTTCATGACCTAACGCGATCCTTCCTCAATCTTGATCAGCTTCGTCTGTCTTTGGCAGTCTGGCTTCCGTCATTCTTTTGTTTTCTTTTTCAATAGTTATTTTTTTTTACCTAACTTTTTTTTTCGTTTTTGTGGGAATTCTACAAAGAAACTATGTAATTAAATTAAATTACAGTCGTCGTATGACTTTGACTTTGATAGACAGCACATCTCAGCACGTTAGCGGCATTTAATGCTGATTATCTGCTTCCATATGTAAACTAACGCCGGTTGCACTAGTAATTACTCAATGCAGGCTGGACTGCTCTGTAGAAGGTAAAAGGCAGTGTAGGGAAAAGTATGCACTATTTAGTATTACACAATGTAAATAAAAAGTAGCGTGGTGGTTTTTTGAAAAGTTTACGTCACATAACTATGATTGAAGAATCAAAATGAACTACTTTTTATTCATAACTAAAAACAATGTATTTTCCACAGATCACTTAAAAAATCGTAATCCTAAAAGCTTAGTAAAATAGAATATTTATTTTAAATATATTTTTAAAACTTGTAAATTGTAAATAAAACATTTTGCATTTTTTTAGAAACTTGGTAATTAAACATTTTGCTCTTTTTGAATGCGTGTAAAAGGAACCCATTTTACTTTAAAGAACATGTTAATAGGACATAATATTACAACTTTAAAAAACATTTAAAAAGAACATTTTGCATATTCAAAAACATACAAATGAAACAATTTACGTTTTTCGAAATAAATCGAAATTAATAATTTTACGCATTTAATCTCATTGAGCTCCAACCTTTTGTTTGAAATTGAAAATATTTTAATTCTAGTTTAGGTTATTGGATATGGACCATTTTGATTTTTCACTCGCCAATATTTGACATTGTCAGCATGCATATGGCATATGAGTTTCAGTAAATGCAGAACAAATTAAAATTCTTGATTCTATCTATAATACAATAATTCACGATAGTTATAAACCCCAATTAAGCTAATCGTAAGAATATTTTTACTCGTGTCTCTGTTTCATGTCAATTTTTTCTTGTTAGTTTGCCAGTTCACTGATAGCTACAAGACTTTAATACAGAAGCACAAATTCTTTTTTACTGACAAGTTTAAGGGTAGGTAAAAGTCAATGTAATTATTGTTTCGACACTGAATTTATATAGCAATGGTTCCAAGGGAAGTTTTATTGTATTGTTATATTGTATCATGTCTGTAGACTTACATTTTTTAAGTGCACTTTAGTTCCCAACGTCAACGTGAACAATGTTAGTTGCAGTGGTTAAGAGGCTTCCTACAGTTACACTACAGTCAAGAGCCCCGATACCGGCAAGTCAAAGGAAGTATTAGCATCAGCGCAGCTGTACGTACGATACCTAATAGTACAAGCGCTCTACCACTACACACTTATTGAACTTTCCTCCAAAAAACTTGATTTTGATTAAGTAAGTTGATTTTGATACCGAGGTTAAAAAATCACTGTCAATTTCATTTGAAATCATACGTGAGTAAATTACTGCCGCCACTTTTTGCATTATTGTGTTGCTGCAGTCTGCAGTCTACAGTCTACAGGTGAGTCTTTTTGACTGTTAATATTAAACAGAAAATAATGTATAAAAATAAAAACCTGTAATTTAAAAATATAAAATAAATATTCAAATGAACTAATCATTTTTAGATTTTTAAATTTGTTGTCCTAGAATGCATCAAAATGTGAATTCAAAACCACGGAAAGCTTGGAAAGTAAATTGGAAATTTTTGAATATGTTAAAAATTTTCATTTTGTGTGCTGTGACAATTACAAAGACAGAGGCTAAAGCCTGGCCATACTACAAGAACTGCGCATGCCCAGTACACAAATATTCCATGCAGATGTATATGGACATGGACGCTTTGAAGAGCAACATTTTGTACGTTTATCAAAAGGAACTCATGGACAAGGAATATTTTTACCCAGGTCAAGTTGAAAGTCAAGGTCAGGATTCAGAATATTTTGGATTATTACAGCACCCACCACACATGGACAGCCCACTCTTCATGCCATTTGACGATGCATACACAGTAGATAGGAGCATTATGGACGTCCCTGAATACCAAATTAATTGTTTTGGCGGACATTTTTGGAGCCCGCTATTTCAAAAATGTTTACCCGCAAGGGCTCCAGCTTCATCTGGGATAACAAAGCCTGTACGTCGGCGAAGACCAAGCCGGCCCAGGCAACTGTCCCTGTACAAACTGAAAATACTAATTGATCAAAATGATATTTGAAAAAAAAAATTAAGAAACTTCAATCGACAAAGTCGACTGGTACAGACAAAGGCCAGTTATTTGCTCTCTGTATACGTTATATTACATTAATTATCATTTATTGTATCTTTGATCCAGTTATAAAATTAATCAACGTTAACAATAAATGAAAGTCTACTAATAATTACAACAAGGCAAACAAAAACACTATGAGAAATTCGAGTTTTATAGAGTTTTTAATGTTGCTACAGAAGCCGGTCAACAGGAAGGCACATTTTTAATAATTCAGTAATTACATTATTTTTAAATGGCTTTGAATGTCGGCATTCAAAACTATAATATACAACACGTATGGCATATTGAGCCCAAAAATGTCGTTGAATTTAAGAGCTGTAATATTTCCGGTCGCTGATAAGGAGCCGGCATAGATGCATGGATCTCGAATCACGATCCCGGGTCTTTCATACTGTCGTCATGAAAAAAAAACTATTTATAGTACATATTTTATAGTGTTGAGTTAATAATTATTGCTTGTTGAAATGTAGAATACTGAATCGTCAGCTTGATGGTGAGGCATTAGCCGATAAGCCGTAAAAAGTAACTACTACCAACGCAAGAATAAAATTACCTATTAAATATATAAGTATCAGCACATATTAGTCCAAGGGGATAAATAACATAGGTACTGCTGCCTTATGTTCTATGAAAAGCGGGCATAAATTTCGTAGTACGTCTAACAGGGGGGGGGGGGGAGGGGTAGGAGTTCAATCTGCCTAGCCTTTTACATATATGGGCGTACATACCAAAACAAATCAAAGGTGGGAGAGGGGCTGGGTTGGACTTTCTACTTTACGATTTTTGTACCACGTAATTTGTGCAAACTCTCTGTGCACGTGCTTTTAGGAAGGTAGCGGTAGGTAGCATACTTTTTTCTACAATGACTTCTGGTGCTTGACAGTTTAAACGTAATTACATCTGTAATAAAATAATTCAAGTGAGGATATAACATGTGCATTAATTAGGCGGTAAAATAATATTCAAAAGTTTTAAACCTTTATCCCTTCTTGTTTTATTAGTTTACTTTATTACACTCACGTAAATGGATAGTCAACTTAAACCCCTATACACCTCTTAAATGTAGCCCGTAATTTGTGCAAACTTCTAAAAAACTAAATATATCAAGTGAGAGAATGTAAACTCGATAAACAAAATATCAGTAATTATTATGATTATTGACTGCAAACTTAATACGGACTTTGAGTAAAGTGAAAACTCTGTGGATGGACAATCGTTGAAACGAGTTAGTTCAGGATTGATACATACGAAATTATATTTATTGTGACTGCGACTACTATCAACTATCGACGTCGAATCACAATGCTTTGGTTTAATTTGGTCCTCTAATTAATTTACAGTTTAGTAATCAAAGCCATTAATTGTTGACATCATAGTAAGTCATGTAAATTTTTTATAACTTTACCAACAATTTTTTAAAAATTTGAGTGGAATATTGTGTATGTAGCGTTAGAGCAACAAAAACATTCGGTCACAAAAATACTAAATATTATTATTAGAACCAACTATATTCCTTTGCCAATTGGCTATTTCATTTGGTATCCAGAACACCACCACCGCACCGATATTGAATTTGCAAATTATTTTAAAGTGGTTTCTTGTAGTGGCTAATAAATCATCAATCATACTAATAAATAATTTTCAAAGACATCAATAACTACAAACTACAGTCACAGTTCGCAATGAGTGGGAACAGTAATGATTTTTCCAGCAGTGTTTCCAGTGCTTTTGGCTACGGTCGACCTTCTTTAAAAATGGAAACTTCGTCTGAGGTAATTTTCTAAAATTTTACTAGTAATTACCAGTACATAGTTATCAGTATTCGTTAAATAAAAATGCATAATTAGGTACCTAACCCACGAATTAATTTTTTGAAGCAGGTAATACTATATAAATGGTTACTATAGTTCTATGGCGATTAATTTACTTAGCAAATTTTGAATCCTTCACATTTGCGCTAACATTAATTTTGAATCATTAATGACTATACTTTAACAGCTTGACTTGGAAGAGTTTGTTTTGCATTGGAAGCTGAATGTTAATAACCCTGTTTTGTGCAGCGAGCCTATGACGTCCCCCATATTCGTTGGTGGAGTTAGAAGTCAACACTCATGGTAAAACTATTTTAAATGTATTTTACAACATACTTAATTTATAGTACTCTCATTGTATGGAACTACTTATTCGATATTGGGCAAGATTTTGATTATTAGAATTCTTACAAAATAAATTTTATATCAATGATTTATGACATATGTACCAGGCAACTCAAGTTCGCATCGGTTACTAATTTCTATTGGCAAGTAGAGGTTCATCTTTTGAAAATTGGAAACAAAGAGTTTTCTGAGAATGGAGAAGAGGTACGAGCAAAAGCTTTTATTACTTTGGAGAAACCCAAAATCCGAAGTTATCTCGAGATTCAACAAGGTAACAAACTCACTCAGGCCGCATCCTTTCTCTGTATTTAGGAGTCTGCTGTTTTTAAAGAAGAGTGCTAAAATGTCGTCCTGTAATTTAATATGTCCAGAAAGTTGTGAACTCGTAAATGATAATATTATCTTTTTTCTTTAGAACTAAAGCGTTTTGAACTTTCAGGAATCAAACCTGGTACATTTGATTCGCGTTTGAGTCCGAATCTTTCTCAGCGGCTTGTCAAAACCAGAGACAGATACAGTGAGAATGAAAATGCTCTCACGGTTTACTGCAGAATAATCATCAAGTGTGGGATGAAGCACAGTGAAATTAAGCAAACTCTGTTGCCTTGCTTCGAAAGTGCTCAAAATGAAGTCGCACTTAGATCCACCCATAACTCTGCCAATAAGACACTGAAAGCTCTTTACAACTCGGGTGATTTTTCAGATGTTATGATCGAAACTGAAACAGCGGAAATTCCGGCTCATAAAGCTATTTTAGCAGGTTATTTTTAGATTAATATTTAATTTAAATAATTAAATCAATTTAATTTATAACAATACCTCATAAATAATCTTTGTAAATTTCTATGTAATAATTTTGCACTTTTAGCCCACAGTCCTGTATTTAAAGCTATGTTTCGGGCAGGGATGTCAGAAACCCGAAGAAGCGTGGTCAACATTAATGACTTCGGCCCAGATGTTGTGAAAGCAATGCTGGAATTTATTTACACGGGAGAAGCTTCCGACATGACGGACCCTGATAAAGTTGCCGAATTACTTCGGATTTCAGACAAGTATGGTTTGCTGGAATTAAAAGACACGTGTGAGCAAAAGTTGTGCTTTAAATTGAATGCAGAAAATGCAGCAGAATTCTTTCACTTGGCCACACTCCACAATGCGAAAACTTTGAAAGTTTTTGCACTTCGATTTATACATGAGTAAGAAAATATGATAAAATGATTTACGGCTAATAAGATTAAAAATAAGAATAGCATTTTTCATCCGTTCTTTTAAAACTAACACAAAATACATTTTAATATTGTTTTAATATTATTTTTATTAGAAATAAATTACAAGTTGGTGAAACAGAGTTTTTCAAGAAGATCGTCGAGACCGACCCGAACCTTTTGCTGGAACTGAATATTTCTATTTGAAATGTATGTAGAATGGTATTTCTTAATTTCGTATTTAGGTATTTCTTCTGAGCCCAAAATTTCAATCAATAATGGTTGCCTTACTATGAATAAACTAAATTTATGAAATGTTGATATATCTGTGCGGTTACTGATTATTTTAGGTCTCATTTAATTTGTTAGTTGGTCGCGTTTTCTAGACCTTTTCAGAACACTCTTGACACAAAGTTGAATGTCGTTTGCATATAGCCTCAACTCATAGTTGCACGTATTAAAGTATTAACAAATCGTCGACGAAAAATCAAGTATGAGTATCTGCATTTAAAAACTACATTTAATTCTGATCATCTCCTTTTTTTCAAGAAATACGGCTACTGTGATATGGTAATGACTAGTTAGTAGTATATTAATTCTAAAGTAAGTACGCTCAGGATCATCCATAGATGAAGTCATCAAATAATCTCCATTCAAGTTCCCTAAGACCCTCCTGTCATCAGCTCACCCGTTGCGTAAATGGCTATCTTTAGCAAGGGATGCCATCAATATCAAAGTAATCTGCTTAGCCATACCCATGACGTCATTTATGGGCGACCCCTTAGGTTCAGTTTTTCATTAAATCATGCACTTGGCACTGTTTGAAAATTTTGGAACCGTAACTATGAAGGTCTTTACTGTTTAAATTTAAAAGTTCAAGTTCAAAAGCAACTGTCACACGAAAACTACCCATCGCCTGACACATTCTATGTCTTGTTTTATCCCCGTTGAGAAAAATAAATCTTGAAAACTTTTGAGGTCCCAATCTTGAATGCTAATTATAGGCTAACATATCAAGGATTTTGTTATGTAATTTTGCATTTTAGTTTGACACAAACTGTTATGTAGTTAATGCCAAATTAACATTCACACACAGCAGCTTGTCTTATAGTTCATAGAAAACTCAATGCCAGGAAGCCTTCAAAAATGATGTCTTTAGTAAATTTTCTAACCTACGCAGTCTTCGTCTTTAATGCTAGTTACAGTAACATCGATTTTTCTGTCTTTCCGTAAGTCGTAGGCTACAGCTCCCATTTTTTAACCGATTTAAATCAATCAAATTTTAAATTATTTTAAATGCGAATTTCCCGTCCGTCCCGCCAAGATACATATTGAAGTTGTGTTTGCTACCATAGTTTTAAATAAAATTGGTTTAAGAGGAAGACGTAGAAAAAGAGTTACGTGCTATCGCATTTTGATCGTTGATACAATAAGGTTCTTGTTCTTGAAGCTAATATTCGCTGTAAGCTCGGCATGTACTTGGTCGTATGTAGGAAAGCTGCAGTGCCCTCTGCTAAATCTAAATCTCTAAATTCCTTTACGTCCAGTTTTTTGGAAACGTAATTTGTGATCTGAACTAGTTTCCACTAACTCATTTGCAGGGCGTGGAACATCATTTACGGTAAATGCATTTAGGTAATTCACTGACTTAAGCATAAATTGATTCCTTGCAGGTGAGGCGTTCTCCGCATCGATCCAAATATAGTGATCGTACCCTTGCGGAGTATGTACATGGGCAGTGTTTCTGTTTTGCCGATGCCACCGGTGGCAACCACAACTGAGAGGGGCTCCTGGGTCAGAACTGTAACTCCTCCCTCTTGACTATCCTCCACCACCTTGTGAAGCTCTTTAAGAAAATCTCCCGCCCGGTAAACGTCCGAGACGGCTTCTCCACTTACTGCTTGATAACAGCAGCACACGATTAGTGTTGGTACGCCGGTGCCGGTGCGAGTGTCCACGTTTCACCTAACTTTAAATTAAATTATCTTTTTCTTCAGCGTTTCTTCAAATTATATAGGATTATTAATGCCTAAAGTATAGTTGCCTACCAACATAATAAACAATAATTCGCATATTGCACTGAAAGACGTATGCTAACTTGAAGCAGTACATGTCAAACATGTCCTCTTAAAAAATTCGCAATTTTTGTACAAAGTAATTTATGAACGTTTCCATGGCAAGGTATACAGTATCAAGTACATATAATAATAGGGCTTATAGATGGTAGGAATATTTTTTTCACGAAAGAATATGTAAATACCGTATTTACTGTAGTAGTGAATAGAGTTTAGAGGCCTGTCATAGTGCACTAATATAGTGAGCCCACGTGGATAGCTGTTTTGCATTGTAGCTGCATTGGTTTTCATACATTTTGTACTACATACAATGTTAATTAAATAATGAGCTTCTGCAAATAATAAATTATACGCACAATATCGTGAGTGAAGAACCAAAACAAACCATTAACAATTTACGCGAGAACTAAAATGCGCTACTTCGAAAAACGGTAAATCATACTGATGCCTAAATTAAAGTATTAATTAAAACACGTTTTTGAAAATTCCAAAAAATTTCAATCACATATTTTTAAAAACATTAAAATGTTATATTAACTTGTTAAAAATTTCAAAAAATGTTCTACATGATCAGTCAGGAGAGAATAGCATGTATGATACAATTGTTATCTATTCTCGTGGTAAATCCAGACTGACTTAACATACATTTCATTGGCGTATTTATATCAATTGTGAAGTCACTGATAGTGACGTCCACTACACAATTGTTATTATAACATCGGATGTGACACATAGCAATTTTCTTACTACACATTTCATAACTATATTTACATTACTATCAACTGTCAATACTAAATGACATTTCCGCTATTAGGATGCAATGTGCAACATCTGCGCATCCTAACAGTATCTCTTCTTTTTCGTATGTAATTAAGCCTATGTAAAAGGATAGGCAACCTAAATCACTATTCCCCCCACCCCTAAATTGTACGACGTAGTTTGAGCACGCTCAAAGAGACAAAATATATAAAGCGGGAGAGTTTAAGCATGTGACTCACAGTGAAAAGTTCGATACATAGCTTGGCGCACTCAAAGAGTGGAGTGCAGCACTCCGCTCTAAAACTGCACTCCTATGTGCTCATCCACTCAGAGAGCCAAGTGCGAGTGCAAGGAATTTTGGTTGCACTCAAGAGAGCGGAGCGGAGTGCACCCTTGACTGCACTCAGAGTGCAGCGATTTTTAAACTTCGCGCCACACCAAGGATGTATTCGCGTGTGTGAATGTTGCAAAAGCGTTGCACTCACAGAGCAAGTAGTGGAGTGCAGAAAATATTGCACTTATAACGAATTTATAGCATGAGCGGAGTTAGAGTGCAAAGAATGTTTGGATGCGCTCAAGCAAGTGGAGTTTGCGTTCGCAAGATTTGACCTGCGCTCGTTAGAGCGGAGTGCGAGTGAAAATAAAATGCCCAGCTGCTATGGTTCGATCAAAGCAATATCAGCAATTATTATTATTGACTGCCAACTCACGGCCTTAAAGAGGTTGGACACAAATGGCGCCACTCACTTTGAGTGTGAGCCACTTAAAAAAAAGTGACAGTCTATGTTAAAGATAGCCATTTACGCAATGCTTAAGAGGGTGACAAGGTGGGTGGGTGGGTCCAAAAATTTGGTAAATTTTGGCGGCGCTATGTATGTCCGGCCCTAAATCCCTCTACCTGCTTCCGGGGGAGCTTGAAACAATTACGTGGTACGCCGAGAGGCGGTAGGGGTTCAAGTTGCCTATCCTTTTACATGGGCGTACATACCAAAAAAATGGGGGGTAGGGAATGGGGGTTCGGATTTTTGTACCACGTAATTGTTGCAAGCTCCCTTAAATAGACAGTCGTCGAAACGGATTGGTTCTGAATTGGTACAGTAACATACCATGTTGCTAAGTAATCAAATGCAGAGTTGGAGAATGCCACCTGAAGGCCATCTTTATGTTGAGTTTGAAATTATTTACTTTTGTCTACGTGTGTATGAATTTCATGGCATTTATGACATGTAAGTACCTACCTATTTGAAAGGCTGTGTGTATGTGGTAAATTTGGTATGTATATGATTTTCCATTTGATTTGCTGGAAACGTTCTCAAGTAATTCAAGTCGTAAAAGGATTTCGTAAAATGCCATGGTAGGGATTCAATTCCGGTCTTAAGTCTCACATGGGACTTAAGTTCTGACTTAAGTCATGACTAAAGTCGTATTCAAAGAAAGCGGTATTCAATGAAAAACTTAAGCGGGAAATTATGACTTAAGTCCATCTAAAACTTAAGACAGCTGAAGAGGTTACTTAAGTCCGTGTTTGCAGTGTAAAAGTCATAAATAGGAATTCATTATTTCATTACTATTTAACAATTAGTCTAAAATTAAGTATACAAGTATATTAAACGCAACTGCTACCTACATAAATTTTGCTGTTTTAAACGAAAATACATAATGTTGCCTTTCATACCTCGTGAAGCAGCAAGGAACAATTTCAATGGACAAAAAACTTACCAAAAAAGAAAATTGTTAGACAATTTAAGCAGGAATGAAATAAGAAAGCATTGCGGAATGGAACCGGAATACGTGAGGGGTTTATTTAATATTTTAGAGCCCTTAATGGAACCTTTAAGCAACAGCAATAAAGCTGTAACAGCTGAAACCCAAGTTCTTATTTCGTTGAGTTTTTTAAGATCGGGGTCATTTCAGTATGTCGAAAGTACGGTCGGTGGAGTGTCTCAGCCAACAATAAGTAGAATCCTTAATAAGTTCTCAACTAAAGTTATCAGAGATTTAGCCCCAGATTTGCTGTCATTTTCCTCAAGCCCAGTCGACCTAACAAGATCAAAGTGCAAGTTTCATGATATAGCTGGTGTACCTTTGACCGTGGGGGTTATTGATGGCACGCATGTTACTCTAAAAGCTCCGTCTAAAAACGAAAGTGCGTATGTAAATCGTAAAGGTGTTCATTCAATTAACACTCAAGTCGTTTGTGATTACGACTATTCATTTAAGGATATAGTTGCGAAGTATCCTGGGAGCAATCATGATGCGTATATTTGGCGATTTTGTGGATTGAAGCAACGATTTGAGAATGGTGAATTTGGTAATTCATGGCTATTAGGTAAACATTTTTTATTACTTTAAAAATATCACAATGCCTATGCGTAAACCCAATAGCATTAAAAGTTGTATATAATAAATAAGTATACTCATACAAATGTTTTAAAATACATTTAAGGCGATGCTGGGTATGGTCTTGAGCCTTGTTTACTGACTCCTATTGCTGGACCTCAACAAGATTGCGAAAAAAACTACAACAGAGGTTTCATCAAAACAAGAACACTTGTTGAAAGAGCAATCGGAGTATGGAAATCACGATTTCGGGCAATGGACCGCTCAGGAGGTGCTCTGTGCTACGAACCAGGAAAGGTAGAATATTTAATATAATTTTTAGAAAGGCATTAGTTAACTTAACAGCAATTTGACATACCTACATACTTAATATCTTAAGTACCTACAACAATCATTATTCTTGTCCCATCACAGGTTTGTCGATTTATATTTACTTCAGCTGTGATTCATAATTACTTTGTTAAGAATCGTATTTCCTTGCTGGATGAAGATGAAACTTATTTAGAAAATATGATACATGATGAAATGATTAGTCCTGAAGGAATTGTAGATACTGAGAGTGGTGTTTTCACACGTAGATCCCTTATTCAGAATTTCTTTACGGAATTTTAGACATGGGCAAACTGTAAATAACTGTATAATTGTCAATACCTGCAGTAGTTTTGTTTTCCAGTAGTGTCTATAAAATTTGGTCTAGTTTCTTGAGTTAAACATAGCTTCTTCTAGAATTTCGGTTTTTTTAACAATATACGTTATATATTTTCTACATTATTCATACATTCTCACCCCTTTGACGACTCCAAACTTTACCTGCAAATTTGAGAAAGAGATACATTTTTTAAACTGTTCGCCCAGTGCTTTATTTCTTTGCCTTTTACTGAAATCATCGAGTCAACCGGTACCGGAACCGGGACCGGATGGAGCTGGAACTAGAAGAATTAATGGGACCGAGTTAGTTAGAATTATTGGACATGGAACAAGATAAAAACAAGTAGAAGTATAAGCGTCCTAATCCTCGTATAAAATCAAAGGAATGCTGGTGTCGTATAAATGTCGCTATTGAAAAACGGAATATGTGCGAAATTATTTCATAGCAACTGTTAACGATGCAAATTTTCTTAATATCGATTGTGACATCCCTGATTGTAATGAAACATTTTCGAATTTACGGCTATTTCAACTGCACCATGATAATACTTGCCTGTCAATCCTGGCATCGGCTCTGGAAATAGGACCGAAACTGACACCGGCACCGGAAGACTCAGCAACAGTTTTAAGACAGTTATTCCCCAAAGCAATGAGTAAAATAGCAGCCGAAGCTTTAATCGCTGACATTCCTGGCTATGCAAATCGGCGAAAAAAAAAACTAGCTCCGAAGAATCAAAAGTTGATGGACTCCATCTCAAAGCAAAGATAGCCAGGGCCGCCGGTAAGGATTTTAAATTCGAATGTGTGTTCTCTGTGGAAAGTCCTAGAACAAACTTCAGCAGAACGAAGGTCACATGAAGGCTCATCAAGAGGCTGTCAACGCGGAGTGTGACCTTTGTGATGAGAAAATAAGCGAGATGGTTCTTTGCCTAGGTGTCAAAATCGTAGTTTCACCTTGGAGATCGCTTATTCTTGACCAAGTGCAGTATCTGTTTTCTTTGGATATAAGATGTTATACGATGCATTTGTTGTGGGATAATTTTGCTACATTACTCTGTTAATTAATTGACTTGAGCATTTAATTTTTTCAATCCTTATGTATTTCAATTTTACAGATTGAGGTAAGGCAGTACGTTTGACTAGCCGTGTACATAAAAGCGAAGAAGATCTGACACTTGAAAAATTACAAAGAAATACTTCAGGTGAAATTTTACTTTAAATTTTAATCATGAAATTTTACTTCATGAATGTATTAAGGTTGTAGGACATTTTCCTTACGGACATTTGCCCCCCAGGACACTATCTTCCCGGACAATTTCCTCCTTCCAAAGCGTTCCGAGTACATTTTTCTCCCAGTATCAAAATCACACCACTATAAGAACTGATATTTCATCAATTGTTTCTTTCCACAAAATTTGGGAGTTTGAAGTGTTTTCGAAAAATGCATCAAAACTAATATCTAACTGAAGAACTAAAATATTTCTTCTCCCAGTTGTATGAAATAATGATTGCCTAAATATTTAATAATCAAGAGCAACGAATGTAATTTAAGTGTTAATTATACTTCCTATGTAAGGATATATCTTTGTGCTTGATAATTATACAAGTATCCCTCGAATGCTTAAATTCTTCCACCTCTGGAAGTTTTTATTATTTCTAGAGCCATTTCGATGGTATTAAACTTTAACCACAGATTTAACTTATCACGAAAAAAATGCTATTTATCTATCGAACTGCTGGGTGAGGACTTATAAAATTATTGTTTGACAAAACTGTAAAACGTTACTTATACGTTTAAACCTTTAGCAAAAATACGTAAATTATTGTAGGCAAATTATTGCATATTAGTGGATTAGTGGATTGCTAAAGCATAGTTTACATTTTGAATTAAACTTTTTAGGTTAATACGACTAAACGCACTTCAGCTAACGAATTTTAAATATTATTGAGAGCGCCTACGAATACATTGATTTTGTAGTTGGATACACTCGTTTGTTTTACTAAAGTAATTTTGATAATGGAAGGACAATGTCCTGGGTTACGAGTTGGGAGGAAAATGCCCGTATGTCCGAGAGGAAATCGTGCGGGGAAGGAAATGTCCGGGAAGAAAATTAGTGGGATGAAAATGTACGTTTACCATTTGTTAAAGTCATTGTACGACAGAAATCAATTATCCCGATTTATCATAGATAAGGCCCACTGTTTGTCCCAGTGGGGTCACGACTTTCTACCTCACAACGTTGGATTAGCCATTCTAAAGAAGAATTTTCTTCGCGTCCCGCTTTTGGCTGCAACAGCTTCAGCTAGTTCTTGAGTCCTCGAGTTCGTTTGGACATTTCACATCAGCTGGGAATCCGGAATTCAAAGTGGTTTTTGAGCTCATTTGATCGCCACAATTTAAAGTACGAAGTGAAGCTAAATAATAAAACAGATTTTATTGATGTGTTCGAATCCCGCTGTTTAAGAAGGAAATTAGGAATCGCTTCCTGCCTTTCTCGAAAGGACTGTGAAGAGACTGCTGCCGAACTCGGACGATGCGGAATAAATGTGAGAAACTTTGGAGATGTACCACGTCGTTGGTTTTTAACATTTTAGGCTTCTAAAATTTTACTTGTAACGCCTATTGAACAAAATTGCGAAATTATGGACAAGATCAATAAATGCAACATGTGATTGTATTTTACAGGTTGCTCATTACCATGCAGAGCCCGGGGGTACTAAAAGGAAAGAAGAACAAAATGATTGGTTGAATGACCGCGCTTTTGTCTACCGCTTTTGGCTCAGATGACCTTACAGAATTTTCTTCAAACGTCTCTAAGTGAACAGGCGCTCAATTTTTATTGTACAGTTAAAAGTTTTTGAACAAAATCTAAATCGACATTGCCAAAACTCCTAACTCCTCTGCCACTACTTACTACTATTATTCTCTCTTCACCGAAATCAACTTGTTCGAGTGAATATTTTAATACAATATAGAGAATAAGCTAAGAAATATATTTTCAAAAAAAAACTGAACTATGAATTGGTTACTGAATTGTTTCGTGTCCACGAACAACAACGAGAAGATCAATAATAATAAGATTGAGGGACGGAAACCGAACTGACAGAATGCGAGAATGTTTTTCACCTGGATAAGTTTTCCATCCAACAGGACATCCTCACTTTGTGGATGGCTCATTTTGGCTAATTTGTCAGAATCTGAATAAACATAATACGATCGATGGCGGACCCCGGCAGAAGTCCAGAGGCAATGGAAGAGCTTAGTGACGGCGGCTAAGAAGGAAGTTTAGAAGATCGGACATCAAGTCACGTGAATGGAGTGAATAAAAAAATCGCAGAGTTGAGTCAAAAAGTTTTCTAGCTCCATTTAAACATTGACTTGAAAATGAGTAGAGGTAGTGATGGTCGTTTGGGTGGTCCTAGTCTTGCACTTGCATTTGGACATGTTGGTCATGGACACAATCAGAGTCAGGCTCAGCAACAGCAACAAATATGTATTTGGGCTAAAAATTCTCCAGCTATGTGTGCATTCAGAATGAGAGCTCAGTGGTAGTCACGAATGTGTCTGTCAAGGTAGAACTTCAAACAAACACTCAGAAAATCGTCCTGTCTGGCGATAAAACTATGTGAGAAATGAAAACGAGTTCAACAATCGATATCGTTATGCATCATGAAGTGAAGGAGAGGGGAAAACACATGTTAATTTGCACTATGACCAACACTGTTTCAAGCGCTCAATAATTTTTATGTCGCCTCACTCGAAAGCAGAAACTTCTCGCTCTGATACAAATATCAGAAAGCTTGACATTGTCCAGCGGACCAGTAAAAACGACGCTTGCAGACTTCACAATTACAAAGAAAATCTCCGGCATTGAATGACCTAAAATTTATGATTGAAACAATACCCGGTGTTTGTACAGTGGATGAACCCTTCGAAGCATCTTGCAATTTGATAAATAAAACTATTGATTGTGAGATGGATTTGCAACTCAATTAAGAATCCACCTCAGCTGATGGCTACATATAGTTAGGGATTACGAGAAAAAAATTCGACCTATTTGAATCTTTCTGTTGTTCCAATAAGAACTGGTCTCACTAATCTTTAAGGAATTTGAATTATTGGCCTTAATCTCGGTGATAAATTTTCCGTTTATGAAGTTCCATAGTTTTAATAATGAATATCTATTCCCCTCTATACTAGATATTAAACATCGCGTTATAACTTTGATTTAGTAATGTAACCGTTATTTTTAATTATATAAATCGTTAGATTTATTACATTTGACAATAAAGTTACAGCAATGAGTCAACCAACCAACTGCTATAAGTTCTAAAGTTCTATTCATTTTCATAATTCAAACATGCATCGTGTAGTAATAGGCTTACATTTTTTATACGTTATAAGTTTTTGAATGATTGTATTTCTTAGAAATTATTAGCGTAGGCATTTGAATATGAATATATGGTAAATTAAGGCGATTAGTAGTAAGTACCGTAGTGCGTTGTCAAACAAACAAATGAATCCACATTTGTTATCTTTATTTTAAAAAAAAGAATTAGAGAACATTAAAAAAATCAGACTGCACCCACACCGCAAGGATAAGCTCATAAACTGAAGCCAGTTTTTAACATTTATTAATATGTAGTAAGAAAAAAGTAAGCTAAATAGAATTATTATTAGGAATTGACGGTCACTTTCACAGGATGGGTTCTAACAATGTATTTTGAGAATTGTCTGGAGTAGCCAGTAAAATTTGGTAGGATTCACCGGACATTTTTAATTTTTTTAAAGCAAGATTTTCCTCCGCAATTTTGAGCTCTTGCTTCTTTAATTCCACTAACTGCTTCAAACTTTCAGCTGTAGACTCTCCAGATTTAGAAATTTGCTCCATCATGCTACAAATATTTTCCCCAATCGATTTAGAGTCTTTGCGTTGAAGGTACATATTTTCTTGAATGTCTGCCATTGATGATAGTACATCTTTTTGTACAGCTAACAGCTCCTCTTCAACAGATCCTTAAAGATAAATAGCAAAATATTTACAAACTTGCTTTTCGTAAAATGTAATGAAGGCTGCATCAAACAAACTGAACAGTATATAACGGACATCAAAATAATTTTAACCTTTAATTCTTTTCTTCTGTCCCGCAGACGACTTCGGAGTTCCTATACTGCTAATAGGATCTGAATCCCAAGTTAACGCTGAAGGTGACCCACCAGCAGAAGTTTTCCCTTTCTTCGACTGTGTAGCACTTTCATCTAAGTCAATTGTTGACTGGCGATGCGAATTGTCCAGAAGTGATGGAGTTGGAGATCGTGAGCGATTTAACCCCACAAGAAAGGAATCGGTTTCGAATGAACAATTAGAATTGTCACTTGAACGGCGTCTTCGTTTATTGTTCAGAGACGAATCCATCCCTTCATCAATACCTAAAACAGATTCCTTTCCGATAATGTTGAGCATATGTTCTTCCCCCCCTGTTAACTCATCTTCTGGGTCGCCACCTCCAGTCTTTCTGGCTGTTTTTTTGCTCATCTTTGTAGCGATTGCTTCTGAAATTAGCACACAAAATAACGTACAATAAATGACTACTGTTGCATTTACAGTTGATGGTTATTTTAGCTACTATAATTAATGGGATGCAGTGTACATGCAAAAATTCAACAACAGTAATGTGCCTAATATTTATTCAGCATTTATTACACATGTAAAATATGCAGCAAAACCCCTTACTTTTAGCTTCCGAGGTCAAATTTTTCCATTTTTTTTGCACTTCCGTAACTGATCGAATGCAACTAGTATGGCAATTAACTTTAGTGGTGATTTCCTTCCATACAGCTTGTTTCTTTTCCTGGGTCACTCGGTCTGAAAATTTACTTTTTATCAATTCGTTGTGTTTCGAAATTTCTTCTTTCATACACTGGATTTCGTCTTCGCTAAAATTGGGCCTTCTAGATTTTTCTGCAGGTTTATTACCCATGACTCAGGCACACTTATTTTAAACTTTAACTTGTAATTAATTTTATCCAACTCAAATGCAAGACATGCCGCAGCCACATAAAATGTGTAAGTGAAAGATGAAGAATGAAAATTATAGTAAAACAAAATTACAAAGAATAATATCCGCTAAAAATTTTGAATCTATAACCCCGCTTAAATTTGACCAATTGCACAATACCTGAAAGCGCGAAACATTGCATAAAAACTAAGACTCAGACTTAGACTTAAGTCGGTCTAAGCCCAAGCTTTTGAATACGAATTTAAGCCTAGACTTAAGGTGACTTAAGTCAGTGACTTTAGTCACGTACTTAAGTACAAACTTAAGTAAGAGAATTGAATCCGGCCCCATGTGTTTAAATGTAAAGCGTGTACGTCCGAGTTACATATTTATTTTGTTGTGTGCTAAGGAGTATAATAGGCATTCGGGAAAGTTCTGTTTTTGTCTGTATATAGGAATAAAGAGATTCATTTCCCTTTGTAAGGTTTAGTATTACGGTGGGCACGGAAGGGTGATATGGTTAAGTTGATAGCAAAGATTTACTAAAATATTAGGTATTAGTAATAATAATTATAAGAACTTGCTGCCACTGCCATTTGGCTATTTATTCCTGTAATATTTGGACCACGACTTGATACGGGATTTGCATATGATTTTAAAGTGATTACCTCTAGCGGCTATTCCCCAGTGATAATTAAATATTTGTTAAAAACAAATAACTATAAACTTAAAACAACAATGAGTGGGATCAATAGTATTTTATCCAGCAGCAGTGTTTCCAGTGCTTTTGGCTACGGTCAACCTTCTTTAAAAATGGAAACTTCCTCTGAGGTAATGTTATAAAATTGTACCAGTAATCATCAGTACATAATTAAGTCATTTTTGCATAATTAGGTACCTACATATTCATTATTTGAAGCGAGTAATATTCTATAAATGGTGATTATAACTGTGTGTGTGGCAATTAATTCATTTAGCTGAGTCCTCCACAGTTGATACATTCACTATTCAAGTTTGATTTGCGTTAATATTATTTTCGGATCATTATTGACTACTTTTACAGCTTGACTTGGATGGAAGTCCAATTGTCCGGATTCTGTCCGGAAAAGCCTATTTGTCCGGAATTCATCCGGATAGAATAATTGTCAGGATTACAGCAGGAGATGTATCTCCACGGCAATGTATTGTCTGGCCGAATAGATTTGGACCTTTTGTACATGCGCAGTAGAACTTGACGTTACTTTTAACATTACATGTGATACAAATTTTTGCACAAAGATTAACGGTCAGGGCCAATGCTATTCCGCCAGACAATACTGACTCGGCTCTTAGTTGAGGCTGAGGCTCACGAAGCAAGGCTGGCTGATGGCTTAATGAACGAATGAGTACCCTTAAAACTAACCTACAAATCCTTGGCCTCCACCGGGATGCTTGAATTTTAACCTGCTTGTCGATTTTCGATTGCCAATGAGTTAGGACGTTTTTTTTCTGTTGCCAATCAAAATCGATATTTTTGCATAAATTATAGTGATTAAGAAGTGTTTTCTAATATTATTTACCTAGAACCTAATTTTATTTATAATAATTCTATTCTATTATTTATTATTATTTATAATTTTCGTAAGTGAAGTGGTAAGTTGAAGGGAAACATGAAGAAAGGACAGAAAGGAACCAGGAAGTACCAGGCCAGGAAGACAAGGGAAGAGAAAACGCAAGAAGGAACCGGAGTAGCTGAAAAAAGCAATAAGGCAAGTCCAAGAATATTAGGTTCATCCGCATCTCATATTAAACGTGTTAAAAATGCATTAATATTAGTCTCATCTCATATTATAGCATAATCATCTTAATAACCATGACGGTTGTTGGCATCCTTAGGCCTTGATTTCACTACGAAAGTTAACAATTGTTAGCCTCTCCTTCTCTGTCTGTGCTGGCAGCAAGACGGCTCACTTTGCACTCGTCCCATACCATGTATTACTTTACCGGTTGGGACGGATCTTATTCTTTCCGCCCTAATCCTTGCCCTATACCCAAAGACAGTCAGGAATCTTTGACCATTTTTTGTCGTTTTATGACTACTATCGGATCGTACTTAAAACAGTCAAATTTCGACTGGATCTGGTTGACTAAAACTTAAAGCAGTAGAATTTCAACTGGAAATGGTTTTTCCGTGGACTGGAAGTGGTCGAATAACAACTAAAAACAGTTTTAGAATTTTCAAATGAACCTGACGCGCATACCTGTTACCCTGATGCGGCTGCACCTTTTACTACTAGAAAAATTGTACAAAAATTAGTATTTTGATCTATGTGTTTTTATTTCTACCTTTCAGTTTGTCTACAGTTTCAACCTAAAAACTAAACTTTACAACCATGAAACTCGTAAAATAAAGAATGGCCAATTTTTCTGTTCATTTAGGAAGAAAAAACAGATGCATGATTGAGAAAAAAAGTGTTGAGTAATTTTTTAGATTTAATTTATATTAGTCTGGTAAATTGGTTTTCTGTTAAAAACTTGAGCAATCACAATTACTTGGCTACCACATATACCGTATATCTTCTAATATTATGCAGGTCTCCAATAGTAGTACGCTATATAGGTTGAGATTTAATTGTACACGGGTCTATTTAACAATATTAAGTGGCAGCACGCGAGTCTCTAAATTGCACGCTTAGAAAAATATAAGCAAATTAACCACATGGGTGTTAATTTGTAACTTATTTTTGTGTTACTCCAACATCGACAACCCATATTTTAGTTAGGGATTTACACTGACTTACTAGTTTCTGTGTTGAATGTTTAACTAAGTATGTAGTTACGTGAATAACTGAATAAAAAAATAACGCAAAAACTGAGACGCGAACCCGCGGCCTTCTATTTGGGTCTCTTTAACCACTGATCTGAGACTGAGACAACTCATTTATAGTTGCAACACTAATTTAGCCTAATATACGATGGTGTAAATTCTTTACACGATTTTTCGTCAACTGTAACATTATTTGGTGTAGATATATTAACACACAGCGGTGTTCAAGTAGCTAAGTAGCTAAAATATTCCCCCACCTTCAATAATTTTAAAATTAACTGGTAATCGTGTTGAAATTAACAACCAAATCTCTTAGCTCGACCTAACTAAAAGTTAGTTAAGATCATTTCTAAGCGTGGTTACGCGGGGGTAAGAAGCTCGGGTTTGAACTGTACAACGGGCGTACTATTAAAAGAAATACGGTACGAAATATTTCCTTATTGGTGTTTCATTCCTTAAAACAATTTGTGTATTGCAATTTAGCGAATATATGGATAATTCCAATAATTCGTGGGCTGTACTGGCAGCAGTAATTTTATTATTCAAAAATTGATTCGTAATCCTAAAAAACCGCTTGAAATTAATGCATTACCGAAAGAAGTAGAGCTGGTCGAGACGCGAAATTTTATTCTGGCATTAGTTCTACTGTCCTGGAAGTACTATGTGGCAAGGCTTCACAATGGCCACCCTTTACCCTGAAATTCTTTCACAATGTAAAAGATAGGAGATGACTATTTCCAGTTGAAATTCTACTGCTTTAAGTTTTAGTCAACCAGATCCAGTCAAAATTTGACTGTTTTAAGTACGATCCGAAAGTAGTCGTAAAACGACGAAAAATGGTCAAAGATCCCTGACTGAAAGACCTTGTCTTTCCCTCGGTCCCATAAGATTGTATAGAACTACAAGATCCGTCCCAAGCAATATATTTGTAAATCGAATAGGACAGATAGTGTACTACAGTTATATGTTATGTGGGACGGTAAGTGTACAATCCCCCCTTAAGGCTAACAACTGTTAACTTTTCTAGTGACATCAAGGTCTTACGCTCTCCGTTCTCTCATTTCCAACGTTGCAGGTCTTCAGTTTCCGGGTCACAAGTTTCTGCAGTAACTCAAGTACTTGCAAGAAAGGGTCAACACATGTGCGCCGATTTTCAACTTAAGATTGTGTGCGTAAGATTGACCTATGGTAGTGTAGGCAAACGTACCACTAATCATTTTTTTCGCTGGCCGCGTGTATCGAGGTCATAGGTCATTTGCGGAAAAACGACCATAGGAGGGAGGACGCAGTTGGTATATTTCATTTGCATGCTAAACCCATAAAAACATTTCAATTTATCATTCCCCAAAAATAAAAAACAATGAAATAACGCTTCAAAAAAGAAAAATTACTCCGTGGTGACTCTTGCCAATTAAAAACTTATGAGTCGTCTGGAAATGATGTCATCGAAATATTCTCATTTCTTGGATCCTATGAAGCTGCTGGTTGTTATTAGCTAAACTATTGAGGAATTGGGTATACGGGCATTATCCCCCCGACATTTTCCCTTCATGCAGTAACCCCAGACTTTTTTCTCCGAGTCCAAACATTAAAATAATGTTATAGACAAGTACACTTACACGCTTAGAAAAGATCTTGACACGAATGTAGTTAGGCCGTAGCAACAGTTTAAGCTGTTAACTTTGACAGGTTTAGTAGTAAATTTTGAAATTTTTGAGGGTGGAGAAAACTGTTAACCACATGCAACAAGATTGTTGTTGTAAAACCCAACACCAAACTTGTTAAATCAACACTAAACTTGTTGAAGCATTTAGCATTTATATCCCTGTAACTAAATTATTAAAGCATAGTTAATGTGTTGTGGTAGTCCAGAGGTTAAGAAGCCAGGTTCGTATTCTATGGGGTGTGGGTTCGAAACCAGGGAAACGATACGACCTCGATACACGTGGCCTGCGAAAAAAATGATAAGTGGTGCACTTGCTTACACTACCAGGACTACCATAGGTCTATCTTACGCACACAATCTTAAGTTAAACATCGTCGCACATGTGCTGAGTTGAGCCTTCCTTGTTAGCTATTTTATCGTCTCTATCACATAACTGTATTTCTCTAGAAGTGTAGGTACACAAACAAATTGAAATATGAATTTTACAACACTTCATGCCATTAAAAATTTGTAATGATAAAATACAGCATGTATTGAGGGTGAAGTATTAAAATGGTGGGTTCCTAGGGTCCTTGAAATAGGAAAATTTCTATAACATTATTTATGGACAACCCCTAATTTCTGTGACGTCTTTAGTGCATGATCCCAATAAAACCATACAATAAATTTTACTCATCTTCCCTGTGTTCACGTTAGTATAAACGCTGTTTGCAGCAAAAATGGAAAGACACTATTTCGCTTTCAGTAAAAAATGGAAGGGCGCCGTTTTGCTTTTAAGAAAATGTGAAGGAAACCATTTTAATACTTCACCCTCGACATGTATATATGCAACCTAAAAAGTTACGTTGGGCAGTTTGAGTTTTACACCAATTCTAAATACAGTATTTTGTATTGTTCTTCGTCAATTTATCATTACGACATCCGCTTTTTCATTTCGGGATAGGTTAGTCTAGTCTAGGTTAGGTTAGGTTAGGTTAGGTTAGGTTAGGTTAGCCTAACCTAACCTTACCCTAACCTAACCTAAACTAGTCAACATTTTCATGCTTGACTAGTAATTTTTGACATTGAGCTATTTTTGAAAAATGTGGAAATAATAATCAGAAATAAATCATCTTGTTTTCACAAGATGTCGCCTGGTAGACCTACTAAGACTTCGTTAAGCAAGAAAAGCACGGATTACTGGGTAACAAAAATGTGCGCTATTACAAAAAATCCGGAACATTGGGAGAACGAAAACTGGAGAACTAAGAAAGGGTATTGGTATAAACTTGCAAAAACTGTTCACAAATACCCTACCGACAGGGATCGGATGTGGTTGAAATATTTTTATGACGATCCATTGAGAGAGTTGCAGGTAACCATTAAAGTTGCAATGTATTTTAAGAAATAACATTTTGTTTCTGTATTAAACTTGTTATACACACTGCATGATTGGAAAAATATCTAAAAATATTGTTTATCCATTGCAATCATCCACTTTTAGCCAGCTTTTAGAAAACGTGTTGGAGCTGTTAGTAGAATGCTGCATTCTCCTGTGGCTGCGTCTACTCCAAAACCACCTGTGGAAAAGTATTGCATCTGTGAAGGACCAGAGGATGACTACATGGTGGAATGTACCAAATGTTTGAAATGGTTTCATTGCATTTGCTTGTCCGTAGACTTAAAGAAGGTGTCCAAAGATCCAAAATTTCAATGTTGCATTTGCCTTGACAACCCTCGTATTAATTTTCCGTCTTTGTGGCTTCGGCGCAAGCCAGGTATTAACTTGAATTTAACAATATATAACGATACACATTTCCATAACATGTATAAAATATTTTTGTTTTTGTGTTGTGCAGTTGAAAGAGTTAGCCGAGGTGAAATAAGCACTATTCACGAGGCTACAATAATGAAACCAAAAGCAGTGGTCACAAATGACGCACATGGTGCCGATGAAGAGGTTTTTAGGAATCCAAAAGATACTGCTGAGCAAGAGGTTACACACGACCCAACTGATAGAGCAGCGGACGACTTTATTTCTATCTACCCTTCAGATTGTGATGACGAAGAAGATGATTTTGCTGAGTACGATGACATTGACTTTTACTGGGACAACGTGGACCAAAATTATAAACAATTTGGATTCAACGTCACTAACGACAAGGACAACCTGAATAAAGCCAAAGATAAACCTGTTGAGAACAAGGAGGAGAAAACCAATCATTCTATCATTGATAGTGATTTATCAGATGAAGAAAATGAGGGTAATAACAACACTCAACTGGATAGTGATGTGGGCTTCAACTCAGGTATGCCAATATTTATGCCGTAACGCACTGTGAAAGCACGTTTTGTGTACACTTATGCAAATTGCATGTTTCTACATGAGGCTAACTATATCATTTTTTTGGTTAAAAATAGACACGGCTGTAAATGACTCTGCACCTGTGGAGAACAAGGAGGAGAAAACCAATGATTCCAACATTGATAGTGATTTATCAGAGGAAGAAAATGAGCGTAATAACAACAATACTAAACTGGATAGTGACGTGGGCTCTAACTCAGGTATGCCATTATTTATGCTGTAACGCATTGTGAAACCACGTTTTCTGTACACCAATATTAACTAAATGTTTCTACATGAGTCTAACTGTATCATTTTGTTTCTTAAAAATAGACACGGGTTCAACAGACTCTGCACTAAACGCATCTTTGAATCCCCGCCCACCTAACCCAAACATTACCAAAGCTCCACCAAAACATTTTACATTTGAAGTTGATTGCAAGGAGTGGCTAACTTATGTGGAAACTAGCGATGGACAGCAAAAGCTGCGAAAAGGGTGGACAGACTTGATTTATAATTATTTTGAAAAGGATAATCCGTACTGTGTTTTGGTTTTTGGCAAGAGCACAAAAACGTCCTTCAATCCTACAAGTCGGACGAATTATCTGTATACTGGAGGAAGTTGCAAGCACAAAGGATGCTGGAAATTTTTCATTACATGTCGCCAGTTTAATGAAAATCGTAACTTAAAGTTTGAAGCAAGGTAATTTTTAAAGATGAGTTTACTACACTAACAAATTACGTAGGTAATTACAGTACAAATTGTGTTTATAATTTTGGTTTTGATATCTCCAGATGTGTAGGAACGTTCTATCATCATCCCGATGACACGCACTCCCGTCGAATTCAGTATGATAACAGAAACAAAATTAAAGACAAATTGAAAGATAGAAATTGTGGTGCAGTTGCAACGGAAATCCACAAGTATTCTAACATGGATGGAGTCAGAGGCGGTAACGACACAACTCGACCGGAGCGGAAATTATTCAAAAACATGAAATATGAGGTCAATTCAAAATTATAATAATGTTTAAAAATTACTACGTAAAATGTCCGTAAAGCATGCTTAGGTACTTATTCATTGTTTCATGTTTTGGATTAGAAAATGAAAGAAAACGAAAAACATGAAAACCCGTTCGCGGATCTACATGAGCAAAAAATTCTGGAAATACAAGAAGGCCGCGAGTATTTGCGTTATATATCTATATATCCATTTCATGTTGTTTACTTCAGCTCTTACCAATTACGGATTTACGAGCTTTTTCACGAATTCAACATTCCTGTATTTCTTCATTCCGATGCTACAGGAGGATTGACACATGATATCCCTGATATTGGTGGGTCAACAATTTCATACATGTATGCCATTGTAGTCGCACATCCATTCCCATCATTTCCACCTTTAGCGTTGTGTGAGTTTATAACTAACGACCACACTGCTGCTTCGATCTCAACGTGCTTCAAAGTATTTATAAACGGGTAATTATTGTTACTGTTTTTATACAATTGTAATTGTCAACTACAGTTGCAGATTGTTCAGATCGTTTGTTTACATTACAGATTTAAGGCAAAAGTACCGAAGTCAAGAAAATTTGTGCAGCGCGTCGAAACCGACCTCAGTTTAGCTATGATTCATGCTGCCATTGACGCTTTTCTTGACATGACAATCAACAACTACTTAAACCATTGCTTTGAAGAAGTTATTGGAGCCCAAATTTTTTTCGAAATTCCAACTCTTAATGATTTTCTCCGCTAGAACTAACAATGCTCTCTGGATTGGTATTACTAGTTTGAAAATCGACGCTTTCAAACTGAATTTACAGACTCTTAAAGTTATGATTTTGAGCCCGGCCAAAATATCTCAAAGTCTGTCAACCCTAATTTTTTTCGAAATTCCAACTCTTAATGATTTTCTCCGCTAGAACTAACAATGCTCTCTGGATTGGTATTACTAGTTTGAAAATCGACGCTTTCAAACTAAATTTACAGACTCTTAAAGTTATGATTTTGAGCCCGGCCAAAATATCTCAAAGTCTGTCAACCCTAATTTTTTTCGAAATTCCAACTCTTAATGATTTTCTCCGCTAGAACTAACAATGCTCTCTGGATTGGTATTACTAGTTTGAAAATCGACGCTTTCAAACTGAATTTACAGACTCTTAAAGTTATGATTTTGAGCCCGGCCAAAATATCTCAAAGTCTGTCAACCCTATTTTTTTTCGAAATTCCAACTCTTAATGATTTTCTCCGCTAGAACTAACAATGCTCTCTGGATTGGTATTACTAGTTTGAAAATCGACGCTTTCAAACTGAATTTACAGACTCTTAAAGTTATGATTTTGAGCCCGGCCAAAATATCTCAAAGTCTGTCAACCCTAATTTTTTTCGAAATTCCAACTGACGTTGGTTGGGTTTGATTTAACTGTTGATGTTGCATGCAGCTTAGAATAAAAATTGAAGTCTAATATGGTTTACAGTATAGACTGACAAGTTCCTGACAATTATTCTATCCGGATGAATTCCGGACAAATAGACTTTTCCGGACGGAATCCGGACAATTGGACTTCCATTTGACTTGGAAGAGTTTGTTTTGCATTGGAAGTTGAATGTTTCCGACGATGTTTTGATGAGCGAAACTTTGACGTCCCCCATATTCGTTGGTGGAGTTAGAAGTCAACATTCATGGTAAAACCGTGAAACTTTTCAATGTGCATAGTACAACATATCTAATTTATTAAATCATTGTACGAAACTACTTATTCGATATTGGACAAGATTTTGATAATTATAAATCTTACAAGATAAATTTGATATCAATGATTTAAATGGCATACCAGGCAACTTAAGCTCGAATCGGATGGTCACTATTGGCAAGTACAGGTCCATCTTTTGAAAATTGGAAATAAAGAGTTTTCTGAGAATGGAGAAGAGATACGAGCGAAAGCTTCTATTAGTTTGAATAAACCCGAAATCCGAAATCATCTCGAGATTCAACAAGGTAAAACAATCACTCAGGCCGCTTTATTTCTCTGTCTGTATTTCTCTGAGTCTGCTGTTTTTACAATACAAAACTAAATTGTAATTTATTATCTTTAGAAAATTGTAATCTCATAAATGATAATAATATCTTCATTTTAGAACGGAAACGTGGTCTACTTTCGGGAATCAAACCGGGAACAATTTTTGATTCGGTTTTGAGTCCGAATTTTTCTCAAAAATTTTAGAAACACAGAAACCAATACAGTGACAATGAATATGCTCTCTCGGTTTACTGCAGAATAATCATCAAGTGTGGGATGAAGCACAGTGGAATCAAGCAAACTCTATTGCCTTGCTTCGAAAGCGCTCAAAATAATGCCACAGTTGGATCCACCCATCAGTCTGCCAATAAGACACTGAAACTTCTTTACAAATCGGGTGATTTTTCAGATGTTATAATCGCAACTAAAACAGCGAGAATTCCGGCTCATAAAGGAATTTTAGCAGGTACGTTTTAGTTTTTAGATAATTTATTACTTTTACCAATTAATTTGATAAATACCAACAACCCATACATTATTTCTGTAAACTAACTGTGTATGTAACCTAAATAATTTTGCACTTTTAGCTCAGAGTCCGGTATTTAAAGCTATGTTCCAGACACAGATGTTAGAAGCCCGAAGGAACGTGGTTGAAATTAAGGAATTCGACACCGATGTTGTGAAAGCAATGCTGGAATTTATTTACACTGGAGCAGCTTCGGACTTGACGGATCCTGGAAAAGTTGCAGATTTATTCCGGATTTCAGATAAGTATGGCTTGCTGGAATTAAAAGACGCATGTGAGCAAAAGTTGTGCTTCAAGTTGAATGCAGAAAATTCCGCAGAATTCTTTCACTTGGCCACACTCCACAATGCAAAAACTTTGAAAGTTTTTGCACTTCGGTTTATACATGAGTAAGAAAAAGTGTTAAGATAATTTACGGCTAATTAGTAGTATTTATATTAAAAATGGGAATCGCAGTTTTCATCAGTTCCTTTAAAACTAACATGGAATTCATGCTAATAATGCTTTATATTGTTTGTATTAGAAATAAACTGAAAGTTGGTGAAACGGAGTTCTTTAGGAAGCTTGTTGAGACCGACCCTAACATTTTGCTGGAGCTGTATCTTTCTATTTGAAATGTGGGTTAGTACTGTCGTCTCACATCAATATTGATTTTCATTTCTTAATTTCTTATTCAGGTTTTTCATCTGAGTCTAATGTTTCCCTAATGAGTGTTTAAATAAATAAAAATAATTGCATTTATAAAATATAAATATCTGTGTCGTCATTGATTTTTACGGGGCCATTTTCTTTTAGTTGGTCAAAATTTCCAGACAACCCCTATCTTTCAGTTTTTAGAATGTAATTTTTACGTCTATGTAAAAGTATTAGATATTTAATTCCTACCCCTGTAAAATGTACCCTATAATTTTTGGAAGCTTTCAAAGACTAAATATATTAAATGGGGGAATGGGAGAGCGTTAACGTATAAAAGTTGTGAAACAAACATGTGAGCAGTAACAAAATGAGTACTTAATTTATTTATTGAATAGAAAATAGGGTTCCTACATCATGAATATTTAAAGCAAGTAATACTATGTAGTTACTAGTTCTGGCAATAAGTTGTTGCAGACCAACTGCGACCGTACCCTTGACATTATTTATGGACAATCCCTGAGCTGTAAACTTTTAATGGTGGTTAAAACTTCCGCATGGAAAAGTAGCCAAGTGCAGATGCTTCATTTTTTAGACGGCCCTACAAGACCTACATTTTCATTAAATATAGAATTTGGAAAAACTTGGGAAACTAATTACTGAGGTCCCAGTCTTATATCTTATAGATACTTATTATAATTATAGTAACATGACCAGGATTTTACCACGTAATTTTGCATCTTTTGTGCCACACACGTTTGTTTACTGCATGCTAATTTTGCATTGTTCACACACGGCAGCTTCTATTACATCGATAATAAAGTAATAACTTCATTTTAGCAGTATTTAGTGCAACCCTCGCTTTTGAGTTGTTTCTACCTATTTACATAATTTATAACACTTTTGCAATACTTGACCGATTTAGTCGGGTGATAGCTTATTTAAAGCCCTTAAAAATTTGAAAAAATTTTTTTTTGTTTTCACTTCTAGCTCATACAATACTTTTGATAGCATATTTTCGAGAAAAAAAACCAGTTTTTTCAAAACCATTCCAAAACTGTTAAAATATCTTGGTGAACTCAAACATAATTAGATTCTGCTAATAACTATTACGATTCCAGTGATGCATTATTTGTATGAAAATTCTGCGAGTGACCGGTCCAATAATCAAATTTTACATTTCAACAACATTTTTGCGGAAAATTCAAACTGTTTCATTTTATACGAGGGTCGCACATAAATAGTGCTACCCACTTTTACAGTGAGTCAGCTGCAAATAAATAACACCCTATTATAAGCATTATCATTTTTTATATTATTTATGTAATGTGTTCAAGAGGATATAACGCATTTAGGCAGGTGGTTCCCAAAATATACTAAAGTTGGCTAACGCCATTTGTGGCGTTTTGTGCTAACTTTTAACAGCCAACCTTTTTGATGCAGATACAGTACAGTACAGTTAAACCTTTCGTCTGATCAATGGTTAAGATTGAATGCTTTTAGATTGCTGAGGGGTTCTATAATATTAATCATGAATTTGTATTATTATTTATTATTTTAAATTCGTCTGAAAATTAGTTTAATTTGTCGTCTGACAAAACAATTTTTTCCCGCTAAAGCATTAAATTATTACCTGAAAAAAAAATTATACTCAATGTTAAAGATAAACGTTTACGTTATGCCTAAGCGGGTGACGAAGGTGGTGGGTGGTTCCCACACTATGCTAAAATTGGGTGACGGCATTGGCATCTGACCCTTAAACTTGTACTTTACAACAAAATCATTTTTGAGTACAAAATTTACTGCAACTTTGGATCTCATAAATTTCTGGAACTCGAACTCGGAACCCTAGGCTACCTTGGATCTCGCTTCACTCCACTTTGGAATGGAGAGAAGATTTCTGTGTTCCGCTGTTCTCTCCGTGAGTTTTGACGCCATCTGGACCGAGATGACCACTGGAATCTAAATATGTTTAAGTTCAGTGTAATATCTGAATAGTTTTCAAAAATATTTTAAAATGTCTAAATATTGTTGCTTTGGCTAGAACTACAAAAGTTGAATAGAAGATGATGAGTAATAAATAAATGATAATAGTACGTGTAACCTCATTGATTATAAATTGTTATCAGTGCTGAGTTTATAATAGCGGAGAAATGATTTTTGGTTAGTAATATTTTAGGTTTTAATTTTTCAATGTTTCAATTACAAACTTTTTGAAAATTTGTAATTGAAACATTTTGAACTTTCCAAAAACCATTTAAATGCAAAATATTACGCTTTTTAAAAAACGTCTAAATAGAACATTTTTTACTTCTCAACAACATGTGAGTAAGACATTTTGCTTTGAAAAAATTGTAAACAAAATATTTCGCGCATTTCAATAACATGCAAATGAAACATTTTGCACATTTCAAAACATGCAAATGGAACAGTCTTACACTTTTTAATAACTCCTATTTAATAGTATCACTGAAAAAAGTTATCAATCTCATTGAGTTTGTTGTTTAATATATATTATATGCCTATAAGTTTTACATGAACCAATTTGATTCTTCACTCACAATATTTTGCATTGTCCGCAAAGAACATTAGTAAATGCAGTATAAATCACAATCACATTTCGATTCCATCTATTGTACAATAATTCGCAATATTTAAACTCCAATTAAGCTAATTACATTTCTACTTGTACTTGTGTATCTGTTTTATTTCCATTTTTATTTTTTGGTTTACCAACTCACTGAATTTTACAAGATTATCACGAAAGCAAAAATTCTTTACTGACATGTTTGACGGTAAAAGTCAATGTATTGTTACGACACTGAGTTTATAGCGATTATTCCAAGAAAAATTGTATCGTATTGTCCAGTTTTAAACCTAAAGAATTCTAATAATACATGAGATCTTGCTAATTACAACAAGTAATAAAAGTGGAACGAAATTCCAAAGTCGAGTTTTATTGAGTGTTTAATCAGTTTAATGTTGCTATATACAGAATACAGAAATGTTTGATGATAGTTACGCACAGCACAGAGGGCGGTCTTCAATAATTCGGTAATAATTATTACGTTCTTGTCAAATGGCTCTGACTGTCGACATCTGAAACTAATCATAAAACACATAACACATCGCCGCTGAAGGATCCAATCCGTTTCCTTTCCCTTTTCGCTGAAAGCAAATCCGCTTCCTTCCTTTTTACCTTAAAAGCAAATTCGTGCCCTTCCACTTTTGATTAAACTAAGCGTTTGAGCTGACTAATTCATAGTTATATGGTTATGAAAAGTGCAAATTGCTGTAATTGCGTATTTCAAAACGCAAAACGTTCTAACTGTATGGCTTTAAAAACTGCAAATTGTTCTAACTACGCAGTTAAACGGCACAAACTAATCTTGCCTAATGATTTGGAAAAGTGCAAAATATTTTAATTATATGTTTGGAAAACTTGAAAATGTTCTAAATGCAAAATATTAGAAATGCAAAATGTTCTAAATACAGCATTTTAGAAGTTCAAAAAGCTCAAACTACCTATAATATTCAAAATTAAATAAATAGAACATTTTTCACTTTTCCAAATTATGTAGTTAGTTTGTTTTGCAACTTAAAACCGCTTAGTTGAAACATTTTGCACTTTTCCAAATTATGTAGTTAGTTTGTTTTGCAACTTAAAACCGCTTAGTTGAAACATTTTGCACTTTTCAATACCGTGTAGATAGATTAGTTTTCAATTCAAAACCGTGTAGTTGGAACATTTTGAAATTTTTATAATCATATAATTAGATTCGTTTGCAACCTAAAACCATGCAGTTAGAAAATTTTGTATTTAAAAAAAACACAAAGTTAGAGCAATTCGCAACTAAAATCATGTATTTATTGCATTTTGCAATTTTTAAAATCATAAATTCAGAGCAATGCGCAAATTATAATAATGTCGTCAGTAGTCAAAACATTTTGCGCTTTTAAATATGCAATCACAGCAATTTGCACTTTTCATAACAATGTTACTAGGAATTGGTCAGCTAAAACGCTTAATTAAATCGAAAGTGGAAGGACACGGATTTGCTTTCAAGGTACCTGGAAGGAAGCAGATTTGCTTTCAGCAAAAACTGGAAGGAAACGGATTCGATCCTTCACCAGCGACATATCGCATACTCAGCGCGAAAATGTAATTGAATTTAAGAGCTGCAGTATCTATGTATTTCCAGTCGCTGATAACTGATAAGGACCCGTCAGAAATGCATGGATCAAGATCGCTGGTCTTTCGGCTTTCGGGCTTCGGGCTATCGTAATGAGGAAAAGCTACAGATGTTATTAAGTTACTGCTTGTTTAAATGCAGATAGCTGAATACTGAATCATCAGCTTGATGGTGAAGCATGAGCAGTGAAAAGTAACTACTACCAACGCAAGAATAAAAATATCTAGATAAATATCAGTATCAGCTCACAAAAGTTCCAGTGGAGAAAAAGTTATGTGTTACCACAAAGTGTTTTTGGATACGAAATTATTTGTATTAAGCTTGCAACAATTACGTGGTACAAAAATCCGAAATTTTGAACCCCTACCACCCCTTTTTCGATATGTACGCCCATGTAAAAGGGTAGGCAACTTGAACCCCTATCCCCCATCGACGTACCACGTAATTGTTGCACGCTCCCTTAATATATTATTTTTATAGTGCGTATTGTACTACAGTTTTGACTCAAAGCAAATATCTAAAGTACCCATGTCTTGCACTTTGGGGCCATCCATATATTACGTTTCAGGTTTCAAGGGGGGGAGGGGGTTTAGGCCAATGACGCGTTGAAACGGCAGGGGGGAGGGGGGTTCAGGTGAATGACGTTTCAGGCAATCTTTTGTAAATTTTAACTTTTTTATTCCAGCAAATCAAAGCAGATGCATTGTAGTTTAGGGCGTGCAAACGTTTTGACTTCAAAAGTCTTGTAAAGACAAAGACTCTTGAAATCAAGACTAGGGCTGGTCTTGAAATTTCAAGATTTTAAATCAAGACTTATAAAAGTCTTAAAAATTCAAGACTCTCGAAATCAAGACTTTCAGAAGTCTTGAAAATTCAAGTCTTGAAACTTTAAGTCTTGAAAGCAAGACTTTCAAAAGTCTTGTCTTGAAATCAAGACTAAAGTCTTGAAAATTCAAGACTCTTGAAATCAAGACTAACAAAAATATATACACAATCGTTTTGAAATAAAAAAACATAAGTTTTTTTGCATTTATTTCCACTTCTTGAGGCACGAAATTTTCAAGACTCTTGAAATCAAGACTAAATCAAGAATTTCAAAAGTCTCGACGTTTCAAGACTCTCGAAATCAAGACTTTTGAAAGTCTTGGTTTCAAGACTTTCAAATATCTTGAAAATTTAAGAGTCTCGAAATCAAGACTTTTGAAAGTCTGGGAAATTCAAGAGTCTTTAAACCAAGACTTTCAAAAGTCTTGAAAAAATCAAGACTCTTGACAAAATTTTTCAAACTTTGTCCGAAAAGCTATATTTAGGGCTTAGCCCATCATGGGGTGCTCAAGAATCATATATACATCCGTACAGTAATACACGGTGCTGATATATCCTGAAAAATGGATGAAAGGCTATACCGTACAATGAATGAATATATTTAGGGCTTAGATGTTGAAAAAATTGAATTCAAAGAAGGTCTTGAAATTTCAAGACTTTTCAAGACTCTTGAATGGTCTTAAAAATGGCGAAAGTCTTGGTCTTGGTTTTGCAAGCCCTATTGTAGTTACAATGTAACATGTAGTATGAAATCCATTTTTTCGAAAAAATGTATACATCTTTAGGAAATATAAAAAATTCTGTAAATAATTATATAAAAATTGAAACGTTTATAAGGGGGGGGGGGGGTATTGAGAAATGACGGTGTTATGACGATTTGGGGGGAGGGAGGGGGTTTTGCACAAATATCTGAAACGTAATATATGGATGGCCCCTTTAGAGTAATTATAAGTACTGTTCTGTGCCCTATGAAAAGCGTGTATAAATCACGTGGTACGTCTTAAGGGGGTAGGGGTAGGGGTTCAATCTACCTAGCCTTTTACATGGGCGTACATACCAAAACAAATCGAAGGGGTGTGAGGGGGGTTGGGTTGGAATTTAAACTTTACGATTTTTGTACCACGTAATTTATGCACGCTCTGTATGCACGAACTTATAGGTAGGTAACCTACTATTTTCTACAATGACTTTTAGTGCTTAATGTCACAGTTGACAGTTGACGTGTATATCTGTAATTAATGCAAGTGTAGGCATAAATGTGCACCAATTATGCAGCACAATAATAATCATAAGTTGTGAGTTTGTGAGCCCCCATCCCTCCTTTTTAAGTTAAGTATAATTATATGTAAATGGATAGCCAGCTTAAATCCATACATCCCTTACTTAAATGCATGTAGCTCGTAATTTGTGCACACTTCCATAAGACTAAATATATCGAGTGTGAGACTGGGAGAGTGTAATTCAGTGTAAACTCTATACACGAAATATCAGTAAATATTATTGACTGGGAAATTATTACCGCGTAAGTTAAATCTCTGTCTGTGGATCGACAGTCGTCGAGACTGAGGGGTTGGTTCTTGGATTGATTCTGGATTCTGGACAGTAACATACGAAATTAGATTTATTGTAACAACTATCAACTATTGACTATCAACTAACTATAGACGTCTAATAACATTGTTTTGATTTAATTTTGTGCTCTAGTTAATTCAAAATTTAGTGTTTAAAGCCATTGTTGACATCATAGTAGATCATGAACATTTTTTCTTATTACATTTGCCCACAAAACTGTTTTAATTTAATTGAAATACTATGTATGTACAGTGTTACAACTTGAATTACAATTAAACAATCGGTCACTAAATATTAAATACTACTATTAGAACTAGCTGCTATTACCATTTGACGATTTCTTTTGATATTTATACCACCACCAACCACTGACAGTAAATTTGCAAATTATTTTAACGTGGTGAGTACCAGTCAGTGACTAATCATACTAATGACCAAGAAATAATTGTCAAAGACAAATAACTACAAACTACCTTCAATAATGAGTGGTGGGGACGGTAATGTTTTTTCCAGCAGTGTTTCCAGTGCTTTTAGCTACGGTCAACCTTCTTTAAAAATGGAAACTTCGTCTAAGGTAATGTTATAAAATTGTAATAGTAATGACCAGTACATAATTAAATAAGTATTTGTTAAATTCAATGCATAATTAGATACCAACCAACATAAGTATTCATTATTTGAAGCGAGTAATACTATATACATGGTTACTATAGCTCTTGCAAATAATTCATTCAGCAAATTTTGAATCCTGAAAAGTGAAGATTTAAATACGTGTTTAATGTAATAATAAAGTAAGGAATTTATTAAGCAGCTTTAGATAGCGCTTTCTTACATGCCATGCGTGATGTTATATTTGTGCTAATACTATTTTTGGATTATTTTCGACTATACTAACAGCTTGACTTGGAAGAGTTTATTTTGCAGTGGAAGTTGGATGTTTCCGACACTGTTTTGATGACCGAAACTTTGATGTCACCCATATTCGTTGGTGGAGTTAAAAGTCAACACTCATGGTAAAACTTTTCCATGTACATAGTACACCATAATATTTAATTTATTGCACGCTTATTGTATGAAACGACTTATTTGATATTCCACAAGATTTTGATAATTATAAATCTTACAAAATAAATTGTATGTCCATGATTTATAACATAACAGGCAACTCAAGTTTGGATCGGTTGGGACCAAATGGGCGGTAGAAGTCCATCTTTTGAAAATTGGAAAAAAAGAGTTTGCTGAGAACGGAAGAGAGGTACGAGCGAAAGCATTTATTACTTTGAAGAAACCCGGAATCCGAAGTCATCTCGAGATTCAACAAGGTAACAAACTCACTCGAGCTGCCTCATTTCACTATGTATTTAGAAGTCTGCTGTTTTTACAAACCAGTGCTAAAATTTCGTCTTATTGTAATTTATTAGCCCCAGAAAATTGTGATCTCATAAATGAACATAATATTTTCTTTTTAGAACTGAAAAATTTACAATTTTCGGGAACCTACCCTGGAAAATTTGATTCGCTTTCGAGTCCGAATTTGTTTCAGTATTTTGTCAAAAACAGGAAAGATTACTGTGCCAATGAAAATGATCTCACGGTTTACTGCAGAATAATCATCAAGTGTGGGCTCAAGCACAGTGAAATTAAGCAAACTCTGTTGCCTTGCTTTAAAAGCGCTCAAAATGAAATCACAGTTGGGTCCACCCTTCACCCAGCCAAGAAACTGAAAACTCTTCACAACTCGAGTGACTTTGCAGATGTTATGATCGAAACTGAAACAGCGAGAATTCCGGCTCATAAAGCTATTCTAGCAGGTAATTTTTAGATAATTAATAAATTTAATTAATAACGATAGCTCATAAATGATTTTTGTAAATTAACTTTGTAACCAAAATGATGTTGTACTTTTAGCTCAGAGTCCAGTTCTGAAGGCAATGCTTTCCACAAATATGTTAGAAACACGAAGTAACATCATCAAAATTAAGGAATTTGACAACGATGTTGTGAAAGCAATGCTGGAATTTATTTACACGGGAGAAACTTCCGACTTGACGGATCCTGGAAAAGTTGCAGATTTATTCCGGATTTCAGATAAGTATGGCTTGCTGGAATTAAAAGACGCATGTGAGCAAAAGTTGTGCTTCAAGCTGAATGTAGGAAATGCAGCAGAGTTCTTTCATTATGCCACACTCCACAATGCAAAAACTTTGAAATTTTTTGCACTTCGATTTATACATGAGTAAGAAAAAATTAAAATAATTTACGGTCAATTAGATAAATATAGGAATTGCAGTTTTCTTCATGAGTTTTGTTAAAAACTAACACGGGATACATTTTAATAATGCTTTATATTGTGTTTATTAGAAATAAACTGAAAGTTGGTGAAACGGAGTTTTTCAAGAAGCTCGTCGAGACCGACCCGAACATTTTGCTGCAGCTGTATCATTCTATTTGAAATGTAATGTGAGTTAGTATATATATATACTTACGACTAGCATATCAATATTGATTTAAATTTCATAATTTCTTATTTAGGTTTTTTACGTGTGATTCTGAAGTATCAGTAAATAATAAGTGTGTGTTCCTATTAATAAATAAATTTAAGAAATGTAAATATTTGTCTGGTTCTGGTTACTAATTATTGCAGGTCTCATCTATTTTCTTAGTTGGTCGCATTTCCCAGACTTTTCGTGAGCTCGTTCGGCAGAAAGTAAAATAGCAAATTACATACAGTCTCAGCTCATAGTTATATTAAAGTATTAACATAAACTATTTATATTGCTTAGGATTATATACTGCCCTGTCCTATGCATATATGCCCCATGAACATTCTTATAGGTACCTAGGTAGTATACGAAATTCTACTTTTTACATCGACCTTTAGTTGTTAGTTATAGTGCTGTACATGTATATCTATGTAATGCACGTACGGACATAAAGTGTGCATATATTACTTGGTAGAAAAATCAAAAATGAACCTTTGACCTTTATCCATTTTTTTGTAGTATGTAATTACGCCCATGTAAAAGGATAGGCGGCTTAATTCTCTACCCTTCCAAAATGTACCCCGTAATTTGACGATCTGCTTCCAGGCTGAATAATAAAACTCACCTTCGCAGTACAGTAACCCCTCTCGTATCCGGATTAATTGGGAACAGACCCCATCCGGATACGAGAATATCCGGATATGGGAGGTTTTTAAAATATACTCTTAAACGTGTTTTAAGAAAATATTAAATATATTTTATGACAACATTTGTATTTAAATTACCAATTCCTACTTCCAATTTCTCACAAGTATTCACATTTATAATGCAGAAAAAAGAAATACCTAGTTTTTGGTTCTGAAAAAATGATTTTATTTTTATATTTTAATTTTTTTTTGAAATTCAATAAAAATATGGTATCTCAAAAATCTTGTCCGGATATGGGAGGGTCCGGATACCGAAAAACCCGTCCGGATATGGGAGGTTCCGGATAATAGAGGTCCGGATACGAGAGGGGTTACTGTATATGTATTTATGGATCGCTCAAGGCTCAATACCTCTAGCTTCTTTAATTCTTTAAACCACTGAACCTTAAACGAAGGTTCCCTTTTTCATTACCTATGTACTTGCTTAAACTTGTGGAACTGCGGCTATAACAGTCTGTATTTGTAGTAAATTCAATTGCCTTTTTTGCCGGCGTGGTTTTTCCCAAAATAGTGGTAGAACGAGTCATAAGAAACTCTGCAAACTCCGTCCAGATGGAATACAGATCAAGCAGCTCAATTGTCAGAACTGTAAATATGGATTTGTGAATAATTATAGCAAATAAATAAACGAGCGGAGATGCAAATCACGTCCAGACGGATTAATTATTCGGCCATTTAAGTGTCAATTCTGTCAGTTTGAATTTACTGCCAAGACGGGTAAAAGAACACACGAGCTGATCTGTAAAATGCGTCCTGGCGGAATGAAAATAAAACGACACAAGTGTCAGTACTGTGAACATGCCTTTGCTAAGAAGTTAGCTAAAATAGATCATGAAAACTGTTGCAAGAAACGTGTCCAGATGAATTGATTAAAGCGCCACATAAATGTCAGTTTTGTCAAAAAGCATTTTCACACCAGGTTACAAGAAAAAAACATGAGAGAACCTGCCCCAATGGACCAACAATTCAAAAGTAACAAACCTGTTGAAAGCTCTGCTTAAATTTTTTAACTTAATTTTTAGAAAATTAGTTGAAAAATTGTTCTCTATTTGAGATAATTATTTGCCATTCTAGGTTTTAATTATGTTGTGAAATTGGGCCACTCCAGCCATAATTTTAAATACGAAATAAACTGATATTTACAACAAATCAAATCAACAAGCAATATCATGTAAAACTTTAAAATAAATATTATTCACATTTCTTAATAAATACCTACCCAATAATAAATTCAATATAACAGTCTCAAGTGTCCGGTTTCCGGTATCGTTTTAAGTCGCCCCACGTATTTTCAACCCTTTACCCAGGAGTCCAGGAGGTGCATATGAATTATAGATGAACGTAGAGTAGAATATGGCAGAATTCATATGTAGAATTAACTAGGATACTATACGACTATGCAAAGTACGTACATAGTTACATAGTACAGTGACAGGTGACAGTTTGACAGTGACAGTAGTTATGTAACAACCCATCATTATATCATTAAATCATATCATTAAAATCATTAATCATTAGACACATTTAAATTCAAAAGAAAACTTAAAATACAGCAGAACTCCTTGATGTTTAATGAAAAAAAATTGCGAGGGATTGTTTAAGAATCAGATACCTTGTGCCTTTAACCGTAATAAAGTGTTTTGTATATTAGAATTAAACATTATTTTTTCCTAGCCAGTTCTTAGTTGTTGGTGTGTTTAGTAGTGTTCGGGTTTGGGGATTAAAAAACGGTAGTTAGAAAGTTGATGGTCATTGTAACCTGGCAGTTTGTTAATTTGATTAGAAAAAAGTGCGCTGTAGTTACTTAGTAGCTTTCATTGGAGTAGTTAGTCATAATTATAGCTGAGTACGCTTGCATTGTAGTTGTAGTTTAATTGTAGTTAGGAAACTTTAAAGTTTAGATACCATTATTAGGATGAAACGTGCAGCAGCAGCTTCAGACTCGCATTGTGATTTATTATTGAACAAGGTTCGATGTGACGTCACGTTCGTAGTTGGCCCTGAAAAAGTAGATGTCGAGTGTCACAAGTTATTCTTGATTGCACGCTCACCTGTTTTTGAGGTCATGTTTCAAGATAGATGGGCTGAAGCTGGAACTGGAACTGGAACCGAAACTGTGAGCGGTTGTAATGATACTGATTCTAACAAGATTGTACTGCCCGATGTTCACCCGAAGATTTTTCTTATGTTTCTACAGGTAGTTAGTAAATTAGTCCTAAGGAAATTTTACGTATGACGTATTTTGTATTTTATCATAGTAGTTCATGCACTATTTAAACTGCGTAATCATAGGTTACTCTTATTTAGTTTTTAATTTACGTAATTAAATCAATAGATGTATTACAGTCATGGGTGGTATGTGTAGCTTTGTCTAATGTGTGTTTAAGAAATTAATTGACGATAATTTTAAAAGACAAATGTAAATATACTACTACATAATTACGTCATGCATGTTAACTGGCTGATAATTAATGTATGACTCTGACCTCTGACGACCGTTGACCTTGTAATTTGTATATGTTGTTAGTCGCATTTGTGAACAGTACATTCAACAACTTTTTACTGTTATGTAATAACAATTATGCCATTATTGATCGTTTTCTGCATTAGTATATCCTATATGATTTCTTTTGACATTGCATTTCAGTTTGTGTATTCCGACGCTTTGGCTGTTGATTCAATACAAGAAACGGAGCAGGTCTTGTATTTAGCTGATAAGTACGATGTGGCTAAGCTGACTGAAGTATGTGAAGAGGTTCTTGGACGAAAATTAGAAGTCAAGAATGCTCTTGAATTGCGTTTAATTGCGATAAAGTATAGGCTAAGCGTGTTGCTTAAAAGTGCTGCGAAAATGATCCAGAAGTAAGTACTTGACGCTATTGATATTTTGTTTAGTTATAACGTAACTATAATTAATTATTCATTATTGGTCTATGTAAAAAATTGCAGTGCTTACAATGTAGTGATAATTGTTAATTTTTGTTTCCTGACCTACAGGAACTTTTCTATATTTCTTTCTGACCCAAGTTTTCTGTCAATGGGGGTTGATGTGCTCTCTATTTATGTTGCAAGCAACGGTATCGCTGTGAACGAAATTGATTTGTTTAATTCTCTAATGAAGTAAGATTTTTCTTATTTACTATTAGAGCTAATTAATTTAACACTATAGGGTTAGTTGTCCTATGTGGTTTCTGTTTTAGTGCTGTTATTTGGTTTTTATTAACTCAAAAGCAGGTTTACAAATCGCTGGTGAAGAGGGAACAAGGCTCAAGTCCAGTGTGATAACGTTGGACTTGTTCCATGTTGCCTCTTTACCAGCGAAATGTGATTGCTGACTTGAGGTACGATTCTATTCCAAATTACTGATTCAGAAATTATAAGTTAGTCCATACCACTTGATGTGTGTCCTCCAAAACAATGAATATACAAATTGAAATATCTTTTCTAACATTTATAGGTGGTCTGAGTCCAAGTGTGCTGAATTAGGCATTGAACCATCAGGGAAAAACATTCGAAATGTTTTGGGACCGATATTGGTAAAAATTAGATTCCCATTGATGAGCATGAAGGATTTTCGAAAGTACGTTGTTCCACAAAATATTCTCACGTGTGAAGAAAAATGTGCTATTTTTGAGTATATCAGCCTCGATGATGACGGAAGGTGATTAAATTTACACATCTCCTTGTGTTATAATACCAAAAGAAAATAAAATCTCATTTATGTACATGCATATTTAGGTTCGTAAGACGTTGGTGAATTTAAGTTGTTTTCCTGTTTTCCAGTATAATGTTAGTTTAAAATTTGTTAACTTTTTAAGGTCATGTTTTGATGAAACTGGTCTTGTGTTTAATGTACATCCCAGGAAGCAACCTTTAGTGGCCCCACTAGTTCAAAATACGACTGCAACAAATTTTTTTTCTCGTCATCTGTAGGTGAACGTTTATACTAATATTCAAATAATACCGTTGTGCCTGCCATTTTAGATTTTTGAAACTATTTTGTTGACGTTTCTATGTTTGTAATGCATGCGATAAACTGCAATATGATATAATTTACTGTTACGTATATAACCTACCTAGTTCAAATGCACGCTAAAATGAAGTTAAATGTAGCTCACTATTTCTGTATTTTACTTCAGGAATCAGAATCAAAACTAGCGTCCGCGTCCGCGTCCGCCAAATCATGACATTCAACGGTAACTCTAATTAAACTGGCTTTACAATGATTGGATGGTCTTAGGGGTGGAGCCAGAGCAGCATTTCAATTTGGAATGTTGACTCAATAAATGTATTAGCTTTCGATAAACTATGTAAATAGTTAGAAGATTTGGATATACATTAGTATACATTTACTGCAATTGTGCTTCCACACCCATTTCTGTAAGTTTACCAGACGTAGAGTTCAGTGTTTTGCAAAATTATAAATGCCAAATATTGTAGCAGCCAACATTAAATGGGATAATATGCTTTACCAATAAATAATTTTATTACTGTTACCTACCTGTAAAAGCCAACGTTTGTGTTAACGAAATATTGTTTTATTTATTTCGACTTTCATAGCGTTCATAGAAATAGTAAAACACATCTTATACATTTTTTGGTTCAGTCAACTTCAACATGCTAGTTTACGTCATTGATTTCTACAGTGAAAATAAAATTTTAAGCATCTGAGCACGTGGCGTGGGTGGTAAACAAACTTATTTTGTTCTTGTTTGTAAAATTTTTGGGATAAAATTCTAAAGATAAAATGTTGCATAAATGTGAATGTATTTATGTAGTTTAGATGGTTATTCTGCACTCTCAAAATTGTTATTACATTTAATTTTTATTACTTGTACAACAATTACATCTTGTATATCTAATTTTCAGAGCGTACAATTGTAATCATATTAAACTTCTTTGGAATATGCACTGAAGTCCGAATTTCTCGCACAAATGGTAAATTCATTAACCATGGATCTGGTTTAAGTACAAATTGTCGACAGATGCTGCTGACGTACAAAAACATGGAGTCACGTGCCACTTGCTCTGTTGCTCTCCAACACAGCGTCGAAGACCCATTGAAAAAATGCACATTTCGCCTTTTTTAACGACACTCTTTCCATCTTGGCCCAGAAATCTTGATGGACGGAAATTCTGGCCGGGATCACCCCAAATTTTAGGATCGTGATAAATATTGTGAATGTTTAAGAATAAAATATACTCCTTTTCAACAAAATACGGGCCAGTATTTGTGTCTTCTGTAATGGCATGAGGAATGCTTAAGGCAGTAATATAACTGAATCGACAAACTTCTAGAACAAATAAGTCTTCCGTATACGGACATCTTAAGCCCAAAGAGATACTCACTGGCAGCCTTATTATATATAGCCATATTGAAAACATAATTTAATAAAGTTTGTATTTTGTAAATGAATTGGATTTACTTGAGCCTCTTTGCAAGAGAAGGATGGTCAGTTTGAAAGCAATGCTACTAACTTGGGAACGTTTTTAGATGTTACACCGGGATTTGGCCAAATGTTACCAAAGTGTCTTGTACCAACCCTAGACACTTCAGCTAGCATAGAAACTTGAGTGCTTTTTTGGTTGCTAGGCAGCTAAAGCCCAGGAAATTTGATATATACATGACGCCATCAGTTGGGTCGATGAGTCTACTTACTACTTAGGCACTGGTGACATATTCCATGTTAAAAATTGTCATTTAAGTAATGTTTAAGCTATGAGGTCCTAGGGTCCTAAAAGTGGGACTTTTCGATGACGTCATTGTGGATGCTCCTCTATGCGTCTCTTACGTTCAGTAAAATGTTAATAAAGTACAGTGGGTGTTGTTATGATTTTCAGCTATTAGCAGTATTTCACATGCGTCTCTATTGAAAAATCGCCTGTACTGGTAAATGGAAATTTTCATCCCGGACATTTACCCCACCAGTATGTATTTCCCCGCACAATTCCATACTGTACATTTGCATTTCAAATACAAATCATTGAGGTGAACAAAATAGCACTGCTCCCCATGTCTAGTAGCTTGTAAATTCAGTGAACTGAAAGTCAAACTTACAGACAAAAACACATTATTGTTCTCCAGTAATATTAATGCACAAGTTTAATATCAGCCGGGTCTCCGCCATAGGGAGCAGTGCTATTTTGTTCACCTCAATGATTTGTATTTGAAATGCAAATGTACAGTATGTGAACAGAAATACGGTAGGTCGTATCTGCCTTTGTAGTAATTCCTCGAATGGTTTATAAAATATTTTCTTCAAATATTTTAAATGTCACAGAGTGAAAATCGACTTTGGTAGGTAAACAAATAAAGATTGAAACTGAGAGAGTCTCAGACTGGAGAGAGAGGAGTAAGATTTTTTGAGAGTTTTATTTCACAATAAACACAGAATCATAACTGAATACATAATAGGAGTGTGCTTCTTATTTTATAGGTAAATACAATTGACGCAGTACTTAAGAAAGACGCAAATCTGCGGTAAATTGTAATTAAATTTAACTGTGTTGACGTACATTAAAATTGGAATTTTACTGCATTGACGTACATGGTGAACATCAATTTAATAAAAGTAGAACATTTTACATCATCAATAATCATTAATAATAAAATGTATTTGTGATTTGTGGTAAGCGGCGGAAATGCGCCAAGCGAAGGAAAGGAAACCGCGAACGGTGATTCCTGGAAGGAGATGGACTTGACGTCCAGAGGTTCATGTTGTGGGAGCATTTCCGTCTGTACTGACGTGTGAAATGATTATGAATAGCACTGCATAATATTAATATTGGGCGTCAGCCCGTAAATTACAGAAAGTGAAGAATTAGGAGAAAATTGTATTATGACTAATTGGGAGCAATCATGCGTCAATCTTGCAGAAAGATACATAATTCTTCATTCTCCCCGGCGTTGATCTACCAAGGAGATCAAAATACTCATGGCTACACAAGCTTGTTGATAATGAGCTCAAAGCTACCAATGGCTGTAAAGATTATGACGATCAACAAGGCAAAGGCGATGGCGTCGCGAGTAATCCAGGCAATGAGACCGGATCCAATCAACGAGAAAAGATGAAATCCGCCAGCGCCGACGCTAGGAGAATAGGACACTGATAAGTGTTGGTCTTCAATAGCTTCATTAGCAAGGTAATCCAAATGTCCTTGTAAGTGAATGGGTACTTCGTTTTGGGCACATTTGAGGGTGCACAACATGTCGATTTCAGGCACATCGAAGTTCACGTGAAGTTGCAAGGTAGTGCGGTTCTCGGTAAGATGGACAGGGAGGAAAAAATGATCGCATTGGAGAATAGCGACACTAGATCCTGTGTCGACTTGTCCTTGAAGAAATATGGTTGCGGAGACAACACAAAGGTAGCATCCGGTTAATTTTATAAATTCAGCAGTGCAAGTATCATCTTGCACTTGCTTTACGAGTTTGAGGTTCTCGGACGACATCTGAATTTCGAGTAAAGCACTGCTTGACGTTTCAAAGACGATTGCATCTGACCGAGGCACGAGTACTCCTGCTTCGAGATGTAATGGCAACGGTTTGATCTTCATGACCTTGTCAGGATTAACAAGTGAGTCAATACATTTTATTCCGTTAATGTCGATAATCGCCCGGATAATGTCGTCGTTGGAATAGCAATTTGGACTGATCGTTTGAGCGTCCTTTTCGGTATCGCATGTGATTTCTCCAATTCTATTGAGGCTATCATCCCCGCGGTCGTTGCATGGGGTTAAAGCGGAATGATTCCCTTTCGTGATGATGCATTCATTCAAAATTGGCATCGGAGGGGTTGAGACGGAAATGAGATTGAAATCAATTCCGTGGAGGCGTAACGGTGCTCCGGCTGATAGACGAGTAGTATTCGTATATGTCGTATTGCCCAGATGGGATGTTATAGTGACTTCAACTGAGAACTTCCAGCTAGGACAATTGTAGACTGCGTAAGTTTCACTTGTGGGATTATCGAGATACATCTTGATGAAATGACAATCTTCCACGAATGGCCAATAGCAATAAGGAGCCTTTAAGTACTGGCAATCAGCCCATCCTTTGTGCGTGTCGGACGATTTGAATTGCTTCAGAGTGTCATTTACTCCAAATTCTTGGCATTTGTCGCCGTGACATGGGGCAGATGAATATGGGTTCCAGCATTGCACAGAGTTGATGCATTTAGCAATAGGTTTCGGAACATAATAGAGTAGCTGTTTCTCGCATTGTAGAGCTACGGATTTGGTCTCGATGGTGACGGTTCCGAGTACAGTTCCATGTTGATTGTCGATCTTAAAACAACTGCTCTGTCCGATAGGGGATAGCGCTAACCTAGTATTGAGACGAACGGCGCATGTGGTCACGTCGCCTACTGTGTGGCATTCCCGAGTGGCGGCAGCCATGCTGGCGCTGTTACTGCAAGCGTAGCTGATAGACGCGCAATTGACGATGAGTAGCAAAGTCACTTGAGTTGCGGGCAGAAACAACAGACGTCTGGAGCGCGACGATCGGGTGTTGACGTTACAACGTGGAAATGGAGACGCTTCAGGATTAAGTAAAGGCATCGCAATTTCTTCGTCCTTGGTTTGTCGTTTCGTCTTCATTCGTTGTCTATATCGATTGATTAGGGACTTGAATAATTTTCGGAACGGGAAACTGATCCACCAGGAAATGCAATATACCAAACGTGATACATACAACAAAACCACAATTATGGTGGTCAATATAATTCCAAGGATTGACAACAATATCCACTGGTAGTATCCATAACATCTTCAATTTCCCCATCTTTCTAGACACAGGTGACAACGAATGAGGCGGCAAATAGGGATGCGTGGACAGGTAAGAGTGGCGGTGACCGGTTGGTCGAAATCCGTAAACCATACTTCAATAGACGTATTACCCGGACTCGTTAACATTTGATTGGTAAATGTCAGTTCTGTAAAGCTGGCAGTGGGAATCAGTGATATAAATCCAGGATTGCGTTGAGCGCGAACATATCTAGGAATATGGTTTGGCGTCTTGACACTTATTCCTCGGGCGGTACAATTGAATTCGCAATCTTAACATGCATGTAGAGCCTAAGTTTGACTGAGATCCCGTTTTTTTACCATCATAAGTTGATGGCCCCAGCACTGTGGAGTTATATATCCATCCTTAAGTCGAAGGCGATGCTTGATCATGGAAGGGTTATACGTACAATTACATGTGGGATTAGCGTCAAATTCCGTGGCTTTAGCGCATCCCATATGAAGGCAAAAACTGGCGTCGCCAATGCATTTTTGTTGAAGACATATGAGTCTAGTGCATTCGCCAATACAAGTGTACGAGCTGAATCTTTTGGGTTGTTTGTCTTGATACACGTTGAGAGCGTCCAATGGATATAATTGATGATCGTGTATAGCGATTGGGACGTACTCCAGTTTTTCCGAAAAGTGTCGGCATCCGGCTAACGTGTATCCATCAATTGCACAAAAATCTGACAGAGTCCCAAGATGTTTATACAATGTGGTATCGATGACTTCTTCGAGCGTCTGACACTCAACATCATCCAGGTTTGCTGTTGATAATTGGTCAGGGCATGACGCTGCTCTATCCATGCATGACTGTCCGTCTGCTGTTATCATTTGTCTGCCGCAAAATTTATGTCGCGCGCATACAGTGCCATTTGAATTGATTTGAAGCCAATGCACGCTCCTGTGGCAGACTGAAATTTCATGATGTATAGGCCCAAGTTGTAAACAATCAGGGAATAATTTGCGGTAATCAGGATTTGGATCGTAAGTCCCTGGTTCTTCGTCAAACGGATCGTCTGGTTCGGGTGTGGATACTGCAACTGTAACACTTATGAGAAGAAGTAACGTAGCAGTAGTGCGTTTCCAACTGCTGGTCGTGTGTCGAAGCGAACTAGTTTTCTTCGTTTCCTTACGATGGAGTCGATATGTTTGAATATACGCTTGTCGGAATTTTCGATTATGGACAGCATATATTGCTAGATTAACACACGGTGATATCCATATGGGAAGCGTAGCCAACATGTGTATCATTTTGGGAAGAGTTTCATTGGTGTCAAAGGTTTTCAGGATCATGACTGGGCAGTAGCAGAGGAGATAACTCACGCAAATTTGACTAATAGTTTTGGTCAGATCATTTGGAGGTAGAGTAGAAGTTCCCATCGCTTGGACTCGTTGTTGAGATCTTTTAGCGTGTATGAAGATACGAGCGTAGCAATAAATCATGGTGATGATTGGGAGCAGAATGCCCAACAAGTATAATGTTGTCTTTGGAGAGCGACCAGCGCTATCTTGAATAATTGTACACGTGGCGGTGGGGGGATCACGTTGTCCGATGCTACCCCAAATTCCAAGTAATGGTAGAGATAGCAATCCAAAACAGAATATCCAAGCTCCAAGGATCATCATGATTGTAGATTGGAGAGTATATATAGTGTTATATACTGCTGTATGCACTACTCGTATGTAGCGATTTACGGTAATCATTAAGATCGTCGTTAGGGCTACTGACGTGATTCCATAGTGAATACAGGGATACATCCAGCATATCGTAGGTCCTTTGAGAATCCAGGGATTGATGTATCGGACTGCGTTGATAGGGATGTAGAAAGCACTTGTCGCTATGTCGGCGAGGTGCAGATTAACGATTAGCCAAGTCGTATGATTTCTTTGCAGACTGTGACTGGTTCCGATCGCGATGACGGAGGCCAAGTTTCCAGTGAAACCGCAAATGGCGCATAATATGGCAAAGGCTCCGATAAGGGCTTGTGTGGGTTGATGGGTTACATCTTCAGTGTCTAAGGGTACGTAAGTAACATTGCTGGTGCGATTGACGTCGTATTGCAGCGTAGCGTGACCCTTGGGACTGAACGCAGCGAATAATATTAGATTTGTTAATATCCAGTTCCAGGGGGAGATTCGAAGTGAGGTGGACACTATATGATGGACCGTTTGTTTGTCGCTTCCTTGATCTTTCGTGGGAGAAGGCGTAGAGTTGACATCATCAGGGTTTTCGATGGGCAACTTGGCAACCTTAGTGATTGGTCGGATGACTTCCTTCGTCCCCATCTTGACGATTCCTTTTTTGTTTGTGGATCTTTCTCGTGTTTCCAGTGTCACGACTCGGACTAACCCATCCTTGCCGGGTGAAGTAGCTTTTACTCTCCCGGTTTTCCATTGTAGAGGTGGAAGATTGTCTTCCATCATTATTACTAAAACTCCCGGTTGAAGATTAGTAGATGGACTCTGCCATTTTTCTCGGGTTTGAAGGGCCGTAATGTACTCCATCTGCCATCGTTTCCAGAGATCTTGCGTACGACGCTGGATTAGCTTGAATTGTTTGAGGCGGTTCAACGGAAGATAGCCTAGGTCTGGCTCAGGGATGACAGACAAAGGCGTTCCTACTAAGAAATGTCCAGGAGTCAGTGGTTCCATATCATTAGGATCATTTGATACTGGCATGATGGGTCTGGAATTGACCATTGCCTCGGTGAAGCAGAGTACGGTTTCGAATTCCTCCCAGGTGTAACTGTCATGTAGCAGAATCCGGTTTAAATAATTCTTTACTAATCGGACGCAGATTTCCCAAACGCCTCCGGCATGAGGGTTGGCTGGAGCGTTGAAATGCTAAGTGATATGTTCCATTGATATATCCGGTAGAATTCTCTCGGTATATTTCTGAAGCCGAGCGATTTCTTCTTCATTAGTAACCAATATATTGTTTGCTCCAATGAAATTGGTTCCGTTGTCGGAGTACATGTCTGACGGTCTTCCCTTTCGGCTGACGAACCGGCGGAAGGCCAGTAGAAATTGCTCGCTAGATAGAGCTGATACCAATTCCAGATGGATAGCGCGGGTGCTGAGACAGGTAAACAAGCAAATCCACACTTTAAATTTGGCTAAGCCTCGACCTGAGAAGTTGCGAATCAGATATGGTCCGGCATAATCAACTCCAGTGTGAAGGAATGGTCGCGAAGAGCGGACACGAGCGGCCGGTAACTGTCCCATTAGTTGATTTCCTGGTTTGGCGCGGTATCGAAAGCAGATCAAGCATTTATCGATAATAGACTTGATATATTTCGTTGCATTGGGCATCCAGTAAACTTGTCGAATATGGTTGTGAACTGTTTGTTTGCCAGCATGACCGAGTCGATAGTGAATATGTTGAATCATTGCCCGTATGAGTGGGTGTTCTCCGGGAATGATCAACGGATGCTTGGTTCCGTAGGCAAGTTCCGCGTTTTCCAATCTTCCGCCCACCCTGAGACGCTGTTCTGCGTCTAAGAAGAGACACAAGGATTGAAAACGGCGTCCAGATCGTATTTTCCATTGTTAGATGTCGCGAATTTCATCAGCGTAGGCGTCATGTTGTATCCACGTGATGAGGCGGGACTCTGCGTCAGCTATTTCAATGGCTGAGTACAACTGTGCAGCTTGGCCTTTGAAGGATTTATTGACGTATATCCGTTGGAGAAGAGCTGTAATTGCCAACGCCTTTTTCCATGACGACAGGCGACATAGACAAGTAAGAATAGATGCATCTCCGTTGGCTGGAGATCAAATAACGGTCACGATATTTTTCTTTTCTTCATCGTGAACCATGGGATTCGGTTTAAAGTCATTTAATTCATATAAACGTTGGGACAGCCAAGCTGGACCAGTCCACCACAAGGGATGATTTTGCAGTTCACTGGGATGAAGGCCTCTGGATGCACAGTCAGCAGGGTTGTCTCCCGTCTTAACGTGCCGCCAAGAGTTGATTGGAGACGCGGCGTGAATCTGAGTTACTCGATTTGCCACGAATAATTTCCATCGGTTAGGGTTGCTATGAATCCAGTTCAGGCAAACAGTGGAGTCTGTCCAATAATGAGTGGCAATATCCGAGAGCTTCCAGGCGCGTTTGACTAGTTTGACCAGTTTGGCTAGTAGAACCGCAGCCAGTAATTCCAGCCTAGGTATTGTCACCAATTTTAAAGGTGAAACTCGAGTTTTGGCGACCACGAAACGGCATGTAATGGTGTCACCTTGACATCCGCGAAGATAAATACACGCTGCGTAGGCTTTAGCGCTAGCATCTGCGAAGCCGTGTAATTGCCAATCCCCATCGTTCGAGTACATCAAAGATTGTGGAATAGTAATTTTCTCAAGTCCTTTCAATGCGGAGGCATACGACATCCATGTTTTCAAAATGGCTTCGGGAAGTGTGTCGTCCCACCCAATTTCCTCTTGCCAAATCTGTTGCATGAGAATTTTAGCCTGAATGATAGTGCTTCCCAGAAAGCCGACAGGGTCGAATATCTTGGAGATGTCTGACAATATAGTTCGTTTCGTATGTTTCCGTTCCAGGTCGATGGTAACCTTAAAGCAAAACGTATCGGTGGCAGGATTCCATCGTAGACCGAGAGTTTTGACGGTGTCGTCCTTGTCGAAATTGAACGGTAACTGAGTCTCTCTATCCTCAGGCGGAATGGCCTCTAACACTTCGGGTGAATTAGAACCCCACTTGGTAATATGCATGTGCGCACCCTTTAATATTTCGGTCAACTGAAATTGGACCTCTTTCGCGGATTTAACGTCATCCAATGAGTTTATGGTATCGTCCACGTAGAAGTCATGCAACAAAGCTTCCGCTCCGATGGGATATTTCTCCTTTTCGTCCTCAGCAACCTGTTTGAGTGTACGAATCGCCAAAAATGGAGAGGAGGATACTCCGAATGGGACCACACGCAGACGAAAATATCGAAGGGGAAGAGACGGACTTTCCCTGTACACAATCCATAAATACGCCTGGTCATCGGGATGTATCAGTATTTGTCTGTACATTTGCTTAATGTCTCCAATGAGTCCGATTCGGCGCAGTCGAAACTTAACTAACTGCGTGAAAAGGTCCGTCTGAATCGTTGGGCCAACCATGAGTGTATCATTTAATGAGACCCTTGTTTTGGTTTTGGCAGAAGCATCATAGACGACTCGTAATTTAGTCGTGGTGCTTGTTGTTTTCTGAATGTCATGATGAGGGATCATGTAAAATGGCTGCGCATCCAGAGGGATTCCTGTAACTTCGCGCATCTCGTCGTTGTCAATATATTCTTGAAGTTGTTGATGATATATTTTGCGGGCTTTAGGTTGTTTTGCCAATTTTCGTTTAACTGATTCCCATCGTTTGATCGCGAGCATGGCAGAGTCACCCAGAGGAGGGTGGTTCTCGCGGAATGGAAGTCGAACTTGGTATTGCCCGCTAGGAAGTCGAACAGTGTGTTTTTTGTAATGCTCTTCACATTGAGTTTCTTCAGGCGTCCACATATTTTGAAACGGGAGTTCTTCGACTTCCCAGAATTTTTCAAGATTGAAGGGTACGTCCTGAACTACGTTGACCAGATTGTGACTCGTGGGACACGCGGTGGTTTTGCCAAGAACCAAAAATCCCAGTGTTGTCTCTAAAGCACTAGGTGTCCCGGGTTGTCCGGTGATTTTACGAGCACCGGATTCCAAAATTTCTTCAATGACAGAAGCCCCTAACAACATATCAATTTTGGACGGCCGATAAAATTCAGGATCGGCTAATGGGAGCTGGCTGAGGTGGGCCCAGTCGGCCGGTTTCATCGGAGAATTAGGAACTTTAGCGGTGATTTCGGCAATCACAAATACTTCTACATGCATCATGTGTTTATTCTTGACTTGTGATTGTAGCGTGACTTGCGTTTTACCTAACGCAGGCAACGCTTCTCCCCCAGCGACCGTGAATTCTTGAGATGTGGGCAATAATGGTAACTCCATGCGAGTAGCCAATTCTTCGGTTATGAACGAACTGTTACTACCCGTGTCGATGAGGCACCGAGCCACAGTTTTCTTTCCGTTATACAGAATGTCGACCACTGCGGTTGGTAATAACCCTTGAGAATGTTCAGCACAAGTAGTAATAGTGTTACCTTGCACGGTGTTTACTACCAAGTTGACAGCGGAAGTCGGATGCAGACTGGAATGGTGATGCTGATTACAAACGCGACAGGTTTTCGTACTTTTGCATGTTTCGGTGGGGTGACCTCCGAGACAATTGGTGCATCGCTTGTTCGCATAAACCCATTCCTCACGTTTATGCACAGTTACTTTGTCCCACAACGGGCATTGAAACAAACCATGTCCATTTTGATTGCAGAATGCGCAAGTGAAGGTAGCCCGCGCTTTGTTAGGGGATTGAGGTCGGGCTCTGGGTGACTTGCTCCGTTTTCGCATCAATGGTTTCGCCGGAGACTTGGATCGGCTGGAGTTGCGACGAGTAACTGTGTTTACTAACTTACGTTAAGTTTTCACTGACGGACGTTTTTTGTGACGGGTTTCTCTCCAAGATGTGGTGGAACTTTGAGATGTTTGACTGGCCTGCGACCCAGCAGAGGAATACCCGTCTGTATCATTTCCAGACCCAATGTGGAACACTACTCGCTTATCGCTTTGTTCGCGAGAATGACGAGAATGTTGGCTCATGGCCAACGTGGAACTACTTTCTTTGATGCCTTGAGTAACGCCTAAGGTTTTCGCCTGCTTTACTAGGTACGTAAGGATCACGTCGAGCTTGGGTACCTTTGAATTAGGCAGCGAATGATTGAATTCAGCGATGGTACGAGTGTCGAGTTTCGCCAAGGCGAAATGTAAATACAAGACTTCTGCCTCGGTTACGTTACCGAGATCAATTTCTTGTATTTGAGCTCTGGTCGTTCGGATTGTATTGATGAGAGCTCGTAGACCATTAGGGGTCTGCATTTGAATACTTTTAAATTGCAATAAGGGACGGATAGCCTGTTGACACGCTTCCATAGCGCTGTCATATCGTTGTTCCATGCGTTCCCATGCTATGGTCCAATTAGTCTCCGTAATCTGAAGATCGGCGATAGTTGAAATGGCTGGACCGTCACGCAATGCATCAGCCAGAAGACGCATTTTATCAACTGAAAAATAATTAGCGGCGGTTACCACAATGGCGTTGAACTGGGCTTTGAAAGTTTGCCATTGGTTGTGCATCCCATTGAATTTAGGCAAGCTGATTTTTGGCGTGTCCAATTTGCTTGTAGGAGTCGCGGCTAATTGAGCTTGAAATAGCTTGGCTATGGTCCACATTTCCGATCTAGCCCTGTTTTGAGCTTCGTCCAGTGGTTTGTGGGCATTCAATGCTGTGGTCTGTGCGGTTTTTTCTGCCTCAGATCCTGTACCAGCATTGGTATATAAACGATAGCAATCAAGATGTTGATTGGCAATGTCCGGCGCCATGTCTTTGAAGTCCTGTATGAAGAGTTCAACTTCGACTGGCGCAAGGGGTGTAGAGGGCGTGGCAAAGTGTGCATCCAACTTATCCTGGTAGGCCGCGAGTCGGGTAAGCAATGACTGCCGGAGGGCAATGTGATCGGCTTTAGAAGCTGACATCGTAGTGTTAGAAATGTTTTCACTGTTATTTGAATCTGGCGGGGGATTTGGTTCCTCGTCCCTGTGTTCGTCGTGTGGGTCCGGCGGGGAACTGTGATCCTCGTTCCTGTGCTCGGCTTGAGAGGGAGGTGGTTGATCACTACCGTTGGCGTCAGTATTGTTTTCGTTTGTGTTTGAAGTAGAGGGCGCAGGAGAGTCGTTACTGTCCGTTTGAGCTACTTCAGGTGTGATTGTCTCTTCGAAATCGTCGCCGTCAAGCGTGTCTTGATCTCCGATTGATGTGTCAGACTCGCTCGTCCGGTAGCTGGGAATGGATTGGATATGTAAATTTGATAGGTATCCGGAATCCGGGTTGAAAGACCTATTGTCGCGCACTGGGGTACTGCTACTAGATGGTTGTTCAGGTCTGGAGGGGGGAGATTGCTCAAATGGTGGAGGACGCGGTGTATCGGGTTTACGTTGAGAAGCAGGTTCGTTGTCCTTTCCGTCCTTAGGAGGAGTGGTAGGTTTCTCTAAAACAGTGACGTTTAATGAGGTATCTGCTTCCGACAATTGAGAAGTGTTGAATTGGTCCAAGAATTCTTCCCGGAATAGAAGATACTCGTAGGATCGTTGTAGTGAAGTTTCTGTAGACGGGTGATGGGCTGAGAATGCGCGGAGCACTACACTTTCGGGTTCGTGTCCTTGGTAAGGATAGGCGACAAATTCAGCGTCAAAATGGCCTCTAACTTCACTGACCAATTGATTAAATTTGAGCTTGTTCGATTGTCCACTTGCTGGCACTTTCGCTCTACGGGTTCGTTTTCGATATTCTAGTGCAGCAGCTAGCACTTGGGGACTGCGTTCACCTTTTAAATTAAAGTTACTTCGTAATTCGCGGCGTGGGGGATTAGTGGGGGGTGCACCAGGTTGCATGTTCCATGATGATATTAACGTAGCACTAAGGGATCACTTTGAGGGCGTTTTGTTTTGAAAAGAGGGCATGTACCAATATACCAAAGAGTGGGACCCTAATACATCCAATCCCTTTGTCAAGGTTCGAGGTTGTGAAGAGACTAGACACTTGACCCACCCAGATTAGCTACCTCAGTAGCGTCATTGGCTGCAGTCAACGGCTGAGTCCTACCTTCGCGTTACGAATTGACGACAGGTAATCAGTATTTTGTGGGTCTACCCTTATCGTAGTATATATTGGTACCAGAGGAATGAAGGAAGGTATTAAATTGGGTGGGAGAGATATAGTGTAACGTTGTACTAACCTTTTATGGGGTTGGTATCTCCCAAGCGAAAAGAAAAGTGCCTGACACGGCAGTACACTATATATATGTTAAATGTTGAGATCACCCAAGTTTCCAGTGTATCCACAAAGACGGGACTGGTAATGCGCACAGTCACTCGGCTGAGCAAAGGCACTGGCCCCCCGGGTGGGAGGCGGACGGGAAGGTGGACGAAAACTGAGGGGAACGAAACACTAAGCGGAATGCTTAGTCCAGGATGATTGGGTCAGCGTACGAACCGTTAGGAGAGAACGAGGTCACAACGGGTGTGGGAGACGCCGGTGCTGTGGTCGGTGATGCCGGTGGACTACACGGAGTGCTGGTCGGAGGGGCTGGAATCACGCAGTAATTGTCCACGACAACGTAGGTGCGATTAAACTCGCGAAGGCGGGGCGCCCACTGCTGACACGGGCACCAGCGGGTGTCGCTAAGGTGCTTACGGCACCACGTAGGGCGGGGCTGTTCGGACTCGGGTAAGTTGTGGAGCACAAAATCGGCTAATTGGCCGATATCGCAATTAAAAAGTCTGTATATGTAACGTAGAATGGTACGAAAGGGGGCGAGTTCTAATGGTGGCCGCTGATTCATAGGGATCCGAGATCACACGAGTCACTAGAAGAACACTCGCCAGAACTTAACACACGTCGACGTTTGGCGGGAGGGGGCGGAGGAGTCGACACGGAGGAAGGAGCACTCAATTTGCCTTGGCAGGAACAGTTTACAGTGTCTCTACAAGCGATGAATCCGTGATGGTAACAGTAGACAGTGGGCTTGGTGGTTGTTTTTCCGATGGAGGAAAGACAGGGATGATACAAGGGTTTACGTATATGAGGCACACGTTTGCACAAGTTGGCTTGATAGGCTTTGGTGAGCTCGGCTTCGTGGATGCGTTTTTCGGAAACTAGGCGGGCTTGCTCTGCCGCACGGCGGGCCTCAGCTAGTTGAACGGCGATTGCGTTTTGTTTAGCGTTGCGCTCGGTTTCTTGTAGACGGTACCGGAGACGGCGCGTGAACGATTTCACAAAGTCGTGGGGGCACAAGTCGATGTGGTCCACTAAATATTGACGGACCAGGCCGTAATGGGTTTCGAGCACTGTGTCACTGGGAGCGTGAACGTCAAAGGGCACACAGTGACAGTCGTCTGTTAAGGTAGGTAATTTTTTAACACTGTCAATAATGAGAGCAGCGCAGGCAGCGTGTTTACGAATGGTATGTATTTGTTGCACTAAACGGGGATCGCGGGTAACAATCTCAGGAATGTCACCAAGTTCCGACACGGCGGAGGAAGAAGAAACGGAGGTTTCTTGGTGCATTGACACAAAATTGCAAAGAGTGCATCAAACAATCGATGAATGTACTTATGACCGAGTAGTACATACGGATACGTATAGCACAGGCGAAGAACGAAACGAGAGAAGTGTAGCACGGATACACTGAACGAGACGAGAAATGCCAAGTAGTAGGAAACGCATCTACTAGACACACGTAAACGGAACGAGACGATAAAGGCCAGGTAGTAGGGAACGCATCTACTAGGGCAACACAATACGGAGACGGAGACGAATACGAGAGTATATACACGGTATACACAGAGGAAGAAATTCAGCGCTTTCTCCTCTGGGACGTGGATGCAGTATACGCGGGTTTCAAAAAAGTCGCAATTCACTCACTATTAAATTTTAAATTTTCACAGAGTAGAACTTTTTAAAATCCACTTAGAGTTCGATTCGTATCGGGAGAGCCATGAACAGAAATACGGTAGGTCGTATCTGCCTTTGTAGTAATTCCTCGAATGGTTTATAAAATATTTTCTTCAAATATTTTAAATGTCACAGAGTGAAAATCGACTTTGGTAGGTAAACAAATAAAGATTGAAACTGAGAGAGTCTCAGACTGGAGAGAGAGGAGTAAGATTTTTTGAGAGTTTTATTTCACAATAAACACAGAATCATAACTGAATACATAATAGGAGTGTGCTTCTTATTTTATAGGTAAATACAATTGACGCAGTACTTAAGAAAGACGCAAATCTGCGGTAAATTGTAATTAAATTTAACTGTGTTGACGTACATTAAAATTGGAATTTTACTGCATTGACGTACATGGTGAACATTAATTTAATAAAAGTAGAACATTTTACATCATCAATAATCATTAATAATAAAATGTATTTGTGATTTGTGGTAAGCGGCGGAAATGCGCCAAGCGAAGGAAAGGAAACCGCGAACGGTGATTCCTGGAAGGAGATGGACTTGACGTCCAGAGGTTCATGTTGTGGGAGCATTTCCGTCTGTACTGACGTGTGAAATGATTATGAATAGCACTGCATAATATTAATATTGGGCGTCAGCCCGTAAATTACAGAAAGTGAAGAATTAGGAAAAAATTGTATTATGACTAATTGGGAGCAATCATGCGTCAATCTTGCAGAAAGATACATAATTCTTCAGTATGGAATTGTGCGGAGAAATACATACCGGTGGGGTAAATGTCCGGGATGAAAATTTCCATTTACCAGTACAGGCGATTTTTCAATAGAGACGCATGTGAAATACTGCTAATAGCTGAAAATCATAACAACACCCACTGTACTTTATTAACATTTTACTGAACGTAAGAGACGCATAGAGGAGCATCCACAATGACGTCATCGAAAAGTCCCACTTTTAGGACCCTAGGACCTCATAGCTTAAACATTACTTAAATGACAATTTTTAACATGGAATATGTCACCAGTGTCTAAGTAGTAAGTAGACTCATCGACCCAACTGATGGCGTCATGTATGCACGATCCCTATCGGCTTTAAATGTGCGCTGGAATAGTATTTTGGGGGTAAAATTCAATACAAAACGACATTTGTTTACTTTTATCGATACACTAAAAATCTGGTAAAATTGAAAGTTTTGACAGGGTGCCTTGGCCTTTGGTGCCTTGATTTTCCCATATAAATTTGTATGTTAAAATTTGAGTTTTGAATTTTCAAGAAAATTTTCAAAATTTCCCGGGCTTTAGCTGCCAAGCAACCAAAAATGCACTTAAGTTTCTATGCTAGCTGAAGTGTCTAGGGTTGGTGGAAGACACTTTGGTAACACTTGGCCAAATCCCGGTGTAACATCTAAAAACGTTCCCAAGTAAGTTGGGGGATAGTTTTACCTTTCAATAACTTTTAATAAGTAGCCGTCATAGATTTATAAATTACGATCACGGGCCTTTGGTACTATCGTGATGTCGTAATCAGCTATTGTCGTTAAGTTACTGCTTCCTTACAATATAGAAAACAAAATTACAGAATGTGTCATCAGGATAATGGTGAGACATGAATAAACATTCGTAAAATTTTATTTTATATATATTATTATTACATACTATTATTTTGTGTTATTAAAATTTAAAACCTGAAATGCGCACTCAAATCACAGTTTATGTACTTAACTTATTTGTGTACATTTTAGATACTTTTTGATTAGGGCTCATTTTAATAGTTGTTACGTTTTTGTTAGACATAATTTAGATAACTGCATGTAAAATTTATTAGGTTGGAAATAAGGACGTTTCGTTTTTAAATTGTTTAAGCAAAATAAAAGCCAAATATAACTAACACCTGCCTTTTAAACCCTGATAAGTTCCGTCCGGACACCATAGAGAGCAATATTTTGTACGTTTATCAGAAGGAACTCGTGGACAAGGAATATTTTTACCAAGGCCAAGTTGAAGGCCAAGGTCAGGATTTAGAATATTTTGGATTATTACATCGCCCACCACACATGGACAGGCCACTCTTTATACCATATAATAGTGTCTACGCAGTAGACAGGGGCATTATGGACGTGCCTAAATACCAAAACCAAATTAAATGTTTTGGCGGGCATTTTTGGAGCTTGCTATTTCAAAAATGTTTGCCGGTTTAAGGGCTCCAGCTTTATCTGGGTAATTATGGGATGATGAAGCCCATACGTCGACGAAGACCAAGCCGGCCGAGGCAACTATCGTTGTACGAACTAAAACTAATTAATAATTAATAAAAATGATAAAATGATATTTAAAAAATAATTAAGAAAGTTTAATGTACAAAGTACAAAGTCGACTGGTACTCTGGTACTGGCAAAGCCCCGTAGTTTACTCAATATACGTTATATTACCTTACTTACCATTTATTTTTGTTTACAAAATTAAACAACTGTATAATAATCACTAAATAATTTTGGTTTGCAACTGAAGAGCTTAAAAATAACTGCAAAGTCGATATGTAATTTATTGAGTAGTTAATGTTACTATAGAAAATCCGCAATTAAACAAACTTTTATCATAATTTGGATCTGCATTAATTATTTACGGCTACATAAAAATGGTTTTTTGGCAAAACGGGATAAGTCCACTAAAGCAAATTTTACAGGAACAAGAAAAAATGAATAAATGGGGAATTATAAATGCTGAAAAACGAAATTTGGGCTATTTTATAAAATTGCTTTGGTTGAACTTTGACCATTACCATTCAATACAGTAATGTACCTAGCTGAATAGAACGAATAACACAAATAATCTCCTTTTTGAAAAAGAATAGACTTATCCTGTTTTGCCAAAAAATGTTTTCATATTACAGTTACATTACGTACACACGGCATTAAATAATTCCGCAATTACTTTTATCAACTAGGGCTCTGACTATCAACATGCGAAACTAAAACATACAATCATACAACAGTTGTATTGAACCCAGAAATGTAGGGGATCGTGCATACATAATGTCATAACTAGCGTGGGTGGATCTATTTGGGTATGGATGATTTGCCATGCTGAAGATAGCCGTGAACGTATAGCTAAAATGATGACACATCGGGGTGGATGGGTTCTATCTTGTGTGATAATTTCGTAGACAGCATTTATGGACAATCCCAAATTATATATAAGAGTTTCAATATTTTCAATCACTCATAAAGGATAAAAGCCATTGTAGATTCATATGGATTACAGTTGCTGGTCTTTCATAGCTATTGGTGTTGAGTTACTGCCTAATTAGAATGCAAAATACTGAATCAAGGCAAATGATGATGAGATTATGATCCGCGAAAAGAATTACTAGCAACGCAAAAATAAAAATACCGATTACATAGACACACAAAAGTTCAAAGGGGAAAACAGGCATTATCTCGATGTGCTAAGACACAATTTCAATTTGTTAGTCCGTATTCTATTACAGTTTTGACTCGAAGCAAATAAGCGAAGTATTACATAAGCAAACTTTTTGAAGCTTACGAATTAAACAATAATTATTATATACTGTCCTAATGTACCTACTTTTATCGGTAGTAGGTAGTATACTATACTATTTTTTACTTTTTACCATGGCTTATTTATAGGGCTTGAAGTTGAAATGTACGTACATAAGTAAATAGAACGTGCATAAATTACTCGGTACAAACGTTAAGATTTGGAATCCCTATTTCATATTGTTTAGCATATGCATTTATATGTTAAAGGATATGCAGCTTGAATTCCTACACCCCTAAAACGTATGAAGTAATTTGTGCACGCTCCCACCGACTAATTATAATTATTAAGCGAGAAAGTGCAAACATGTGTTTAACGTTCGATAATGACGAAATATCAGTCATTGTAATTACTACTATTTACTGCGAACTTACGGCTTACAATCTACATGTGGCTGACTGCTTAGAATGAGCGGCAGACGTTGAAACGGGGTAGTGCTGGATTGATACAGTTTTTATCGTAACTATTGTAGAAGTTTAATCACATTATTTCGATTTGATTTGGTTTATTTAATTCAGAATCTACTAGTGCTTAAATTCTGAATTCTTTTAAAGTAGTTACTACCAGTTGCTAATCACTAATGATCGAACGATCGATACTTTTAGAACACAAATAACTATGTACAAACTTGACAAACTAAAGTCAATAATGAGTGGGAGCAGTAGTGATTCTGGTTACGGTCAACCTTCTTTAAAGCAGGAATCTTCATCTGAGGTAATGGTTTAAAATTGTACTAGTAACGACCAGTTGCCAGTACAGAAATAGGTATTTATTTAACTCAATAATTTAATTAGGTACCTAATTACATAATAATTATTTAAAGCAAGTAATACTATATGCGTGTATACTTGATTACTAATTTTGGAATTTCCATCATTTCCATTCAATCCATTTGGAAAATTCTGAATTCTCCACAGCTGACATTCACTATTAAACAGGATCGTCCAAGTATGACGTCATCAAATATGTAATCCTCATTTTTATGACCCCAATAATCCGACTCCCCTGTAATTAGCCTAACCCTTGCGTAAATTTATACTTTGAACATAGAATGTCATCATTAGCCAAGTAGACCCATTAGCCGCTCAAATGACGACGTCATTTATGGACCACCCCTTACTGAAAATCTTTACTTTTATAAATTCAACGAATTTCTGACAATAATAATTTAGTTAAATAATACGGTCCTTCAAGCTTTAAACCCTTTCGACTTTTTGCTATACAATTTGCCTAACGTATACACAAATAATAAAGATTGTAATACGTGCAATAAAATAAGGAATTTAATGAGCAGCTTTAGAAAAGCGCCTTCTTACTTCTTACATATAATTATGGGTGGTTTTACCCACGATAGTATTATTTTTGGATCATTATTTTTTACTTACAGCTTGACTTGGAAGAGTTTGTTTTGCAATGGAAGTTGAATGTTCCCGACGCTCTTTTGAAGAGCGAACCTTTGATGTCCCCCATATTCGTTGGTGGAGTTAGAAGTCAACACTCATGGTAAAACTTTTTATTTTTTTAATTAGTTGTATGAAACTATTTCTCTGATATTAGACTTATGATAATTATCACTCTCAAAAAATAAATTGTATAACAATGATTTATGACATGCCAGGGTACTCCTATTCTTACCCAATGGTACCTCTTGGGGAGTAAAGCTCATTCTTTTGAAAATTGGGAATAAAGAGTTTTTTGCGAATGGAAATGGAGAAGAGGTACGAGCGAAAGCGTTTATTAGTTTGAAGAAACCCGACATTCAAAGTCATCTCAAGATTCAACAAGGTAACATACTCACTTGGGCCGCATCATTTCTGATTATTTAGGAGTCTGCTATCTTTACGAAATTAAAACAATGCTGAAATGTTGTCTTAAAATTTATTATATTCAGAAAATTGTGATCACACACACATAATACTAATATTTTCTTTTTAGAACGGAAACATTTACAACTTTCGGGAATTAAACCTGGAATAAACGGTTCGCCTTCGGATTTGAGTGAGAATACTTTCCAGGTTTTTGTAAATAACAGGAAAAAGTACATTGGCGATGAAAATCCTCTCACGGTTTACTGCAGAATAATCATGAAGTGTGGGATAAAGCACAGTAGAATCAAGCAAACTCTATTGCCTTGCTTCGAAAGCGCTCAAAATGAAGTCAAAGTTGGATCCACCCATCACTCTGCCAATAAGACACTGAAAGCTCTTTACAACTCTCGTGACTTGTCAGATGTTATGATCGAAACTGAAACAGCGAAAATTCCGGCACATAAAGCTATTTTAGCAGGTACTTTTTACATAATTAATTAATTTTACAGATTAATTTAATGAATAACAATAACCCTTGAAAAATTTTCGTAAACGAACTGTGTATGTAACCTAACTAATTTTGCACTTTCAGCTCAGAGTCCGGTATTTAAAGCTATGTTCCAGACAGAGATGTTAGAAACACGAAGTAACATCATCAAAATTAAGGAATTTGACACAGATGTTGTGAAAGCTATGCTGGAATTCATTTACACGGGAGAAGCTTCCGACTTGACGGATCCTGGAAAAGTTGCAGATTTATTCCGGATTTCAGATAAGTATGGTTTGCTGGAAATAAAAGACGCATGCGAGCAAAAGTTGTGCTTCAAGTTGGATGCAGAAAATGCAGCAGAATTCTTTCACTTGGCCACACTCCACAATGCAAAAACTTTGAAAGTTTTTGCTCTTCGGTTTATACATGAGTAAGACAAAGTTTTAGTAATTTACACCTCATTGAATTAAAAAAAATGGAATTATCTTTTTTTATTAGCTTTTTGAACAGTATATCGCTTGATACATTGATCTTGATTTATGTTGCATATTTTAGAAATAAACTGAAAGTTGGTGAAACGGAGTTTTTCAAGAAGCTCGTCGAGACCGACCCAAACATTTTGCTGGAGCTGTATCTTTCTATTTGAAATGTAATGTGAGTTAGTATAGTTACTTACGACTTACAAAATTATTGATTTATGTTTCCTAATTTCTTATTTGGGTATTTCACGTGTGATTCTTAAGTATCAATAAATATTGAGTGCGTGTTTCTAAGAATAAATACATTTAAGAAATGTAAATATCTGTCTGGCTCTGGTCAATGATTATTTAAGGTATCATTTATTTTTTTTAGTTGATCGCAACTTCCAGACTTTTCGTGAGCTCGTTCGACAGAAAGTAAAGTAGCAAATTACATACAGTCTCAGGAGTCTCAGCTCATAGTTATATTAAAGTATCAACATAAACTATTTATATAGCTTAGGATTATATACTGCCCTGTCCTATGCCTATATATGCCCAATGAACATTCTTACAGGTACCTAGTTAGTATATACTAAATTCTTCTTTGTACAACGACCTTTTAGTAAGTGCTGTACATGTATATCTAATGCACGTACGGACATAAAGTGTGCATATATTACTTATTACTTGGTACAAAAATCAAAACTGAACCTTTGACCTTTATCCATTTTTTTGTAGTATATAATTACGTCTATATGTAAAAGGATAGGCGGCTTAATTCTCTACCCTTCTAAAATGTACCCCATAATTTGAAGATCTGCTTCCAGGCCAAATAATAAAACTTACCTTCACCTTCACAGTATATTTATGGAACGCTCAAGGCTCAATACCTTTAGCTTCATTTCTTTAATTCTTTAAATCACTGAGCCTTAAACAAAGGTTCCCTTTTTCATCAGCTATGTACTTGCCTTAACTTGTGGAACTGTGGCTATAACGGCCTGTTTGTATTAAACTCAACTGGATTCTTCTAATAAATTGAAGCTCATGTTAAAGCAGCAGTGACACGAACATTATTTATCGCCTATTACATCTTTTGTGTTGTTGTTCCAACTTTATTTGGAAAAACCCTTTTTTAATTATCTACCAGCGTCAACAATACAGACTCAATAGTACACTTAATTAAATCAAGGACCCAGATTCTGATTTTTAAAATACATCTAAAAATGTAGACCGTTGAAGAACATGATCAACAAAAGGCGAATAAGGCGAATGGGGTGACTCATCACATTAAAATCCTATTTCACTGTTTAAAATTTAAAACCTACAAAAGCAAGTCGTCGGTTTTCAGTTCGCAAAAAGCATCTGTTCACAGGAATACAAATAAAGCCAGTGAAAAAGCAGCCGACAAAATTTTTAAGAAAATCATAAGAAAACACAAACAGATTTTTAATTGTGAAATCTGCAACTCTGCTTCCCCTCAGCTTGGCATTTAAAAAGTCATAGCAGAGTTCATTTGGAAGAAACACTGTTTCAGTGTGAATTGTGCAATTATTCAACAACACATAAAGGAAATTTAAAAACTTACAGAAATCGTCACAACGGCTACAAACCTCACAAAATACAATTTATGCAACAACTCATTTGCTACAGCTTGCCAACTTACAGCACATATTCGGGTTCACACACAAGAAAAACCATTTTGTTGCTCGGTTTGCCATTATTTAGCTGGGACACTGTGTAACTTAATAACGGTTCATATGCGTACACATTCAGAGCAAAAGCCACACGCTTGCAGCAAATACAATTTCAAAACGAAACACATTGACGCCTTGACAAGACATGTGGAAGCACGACATGGGGGCCGTCCACGAAATAATAAAAGTTTATTCTGCCCTAAAATGTTCTACACCCCCTCGGACCTAAGCATGCATATCAGGTCACACACTCAAGAGAAACCTTACAATTGCCTTTTTTGCCGGCGTGGCTTTTCCCAAAATAGTGGTAAAAGGAATCATGAAAAACTCTGCAAACTCCGTCCAGATCGAATACAGATCAAGCCACTCAAATGTCAGTATGTCAGTACTGTAAATATGGATTTGTAAATAATTATAGCAAAGAAATACACGAGCGGAGATGCAAATCACGTCCAGACGGATTATTTATTCGGCCGTTTAAGTGTCAATTCTGTCAGTTTGAATTTACTGCCAAGACGAATAAAAGAACACACGAATTGATCTGCAAAATGCGTCCTGACCGAATGCAAATAATTCGACACAAGTGTCAGTACTGTGAACATGCCTTTGCTAAGAAGTTAGCTAAAATTAATCATGAAAACTGTTGCAAGAAACGTCCAGATGAATTGATTATAGCGCCACATAAATGTCAGTTTTGTCAAAAAGCATTTTCACACCAGGTTACAAAGATACGACATGAGAGAACCTGTCCCAATGGACCAACGATTCAAAAGTAAAAACCCTGCTAAAAGCTCTGCTTAAATTGTTTAACATAATTTTTAGAACATTAGTTAGAAAAGTGTTCTCTATTTAAGATAACTTGTTAGCATTTTAGGTTTTAATTCTATTGTGAAATTAGGTCACTGCGGCTATAATTGTAATAGAAATAAATTGATGTTCACAAACAAAATCATGTAAAAATTTAAATTTAACGTTATTTACATTTTTCAATAAATATCTACACAATAATAAAATCAAAATAACACGGTCTTGAGTGTCCGGTGTCCGCTATCATTTTAGGTCGCCCCACCTATTTTCAACCGTGTACTCAGGATGTGCATATCGTCAGTGAAGAACCAAAATAACCCATATCCATTTTCCACTAAAAGCAAACTGAGCCATATCCAAAACGTTCTAAAAACGAAATGACCCAAATCCATGTATTTCCACGCGTACGCCTATGTCAATGCATATACAAAGTGCACTTGGTGCAGGTTTGGACAGGAATTGTTTGCTTGCATTTTAGCAGAGATGAGTGATAGTAGAGAAGTTCCGTTTTCGAGGTCTGACTTATTATTTTACTCATTTACTCAAAATCACTGACTCATGAGTCAAGTAAAAAGGTGGAGGTTCCGTTCCAATTTTACTTAACTCTGTGACTCCCAAAAGGCGGCAAGAATGTGACAAGCACTTCAAGCACTTACGGTCATGCGCAGTGCTGCTCAATAGTTGAGTCAGAGCGTTACTCAAATTTTGATTTTTGAGTAACTCTGACTCACAAAAATCACTCCTTTCTCTGGCGGGAACAGTTGCACCTCCTCTTTTTACTTTCACTTTGAGTAAAAAATTAAGTCACAGGCAAAACGGAACCTCTTTAGTAGGAGATAAGGCGAAGGCAAGTTAAAAATTTCACCGCGGGAATTTTAAATTATGCTTTAAAGTCATCGGCGATTGGTTCTATATGCTCCAGCAGAATTGCTTATTGGCTTACGGGGGTCACGTGGTAGTGAAATGTATAACGTGCTTTTGCCCTATCTCTTACTATCGCTCATCTCTCGCATTTTAGGCGTACGCGTGGAAATAAAGGAATTTGGGTCATTTCGTTTTTAGAACGTTTTGGATGTGGCTCAGTTTGATTTTAGTGGAAAATGGATATGGGTCATTTTGGTTCTTCACTGACGATATAGTATATAGGTGAACGGATGAACGTATTGGCGCGGCAACCGAAAGTTAGGTCTAGCAAGGATGAAGCTGCCGTTTACTTGAATGCAAAATTTATCCTTGCCAGACCTCTCTTTCGGTTGCCGCTACTATAGAATATATAGCAAAATTCATATGTAGAACTAACCAGAAAACGTGCATAAATTACGTGGTACAAAATTCGTAAATGTTGAACCTCTACCCCCCCCCCCCCCACCCCCTCCTCTTTTTGGTATGCACGATTATGAACCTTTATACTTTATACATTGTAAATGGATAAGCAACTTGAACCCCTACTCCCGCTCGACGCACTACATAATTTATGCACGCTCCCCTAGGCTTACTACTTACTATACCTAAGTTCGTCCATTGTACGTACTACGTACGTAACAACGTAGCATCAACACGAAACTTGAAATATTGCAGAACTCCTTGATGTTCAATGAAATAGTGTGACGAGGGATTGTTTAAGCATCAGTTAATTGGTTCTGGCATTGTTGGGCTAATTGGATTTTAGTGTATGTGTGTCTACGCGTTTTGTATGTTAGTAATTATTAAATGTTGTGTCAGCGAGGAAGTTCTTTTTGTGTTCAGAATGTCAAATAGGTATTGAATAGTTGGTAATAGTAATTGTAATCTGCCCATAGTGTGTTAATTGGAGAATAAAAAGAGCACAACAGTTAAAATAAACAGCTGGGTATAATTTATTGTTAGGATTAGGGAAGTTTGTGGTTTGGATAATAATATTATTAAGATGAAACAATCAGCAGCAGCAGCTTCGGACTCGCACTTGGATTTATTAAGGAACAAAGTTCGATGTGACGTCACATTCTTGGTTGGCCCCGAAAAAGAGCAGGTCGAGTGTCACAAATTATTCTTGATTGCACGCTCACCTGTTTTTGAGGTCATGTTCCAGGAAAGATGGGCTGAAGCAGGAACTGGATCTGAAATTGGAAGCGGTCGTCATGATACCAACGAGATTGTGCTGCCCGATGTGGAGCCTGAGATTTTTCGTATGTTTCTACGGGTACTGATCAAATTTATAGTTTCTATCTTTCTTTAAGTATTGTCATTGTAGCCAAGTAATTCATTTTGCATTAACTGACTAAATGGATTACTGTTGTATTTTGCGCGAAAATTACAACTACTGTCAACTGTTATTCTGTTTGTGATTTTTAAACAAAATTCACAACCACAAACTAGTTAAACTGGATTGTGCTCAATCACAATACCTATCGCAATCACAAAGCAGCTAGCAGCAAACCCGAACAAATATGTTTTTTCACTCGTCACTGACTAGCGTTTTGTGAACAATCACAATCTTTCACAGTTACAAGATCAATTATAAGTTTACATTGTTATTAATATTACAATATATTTACAAAAGTGTACCATCAATTGCTTCATGCACGACAACTGAATCTGATTCTGATAAAATTATATTTAAACAGTACAGCCAACAACTTCATATTAATGTGATAAACCATTATATTTCATTTTTGTTTACATGTTTGCATTACATCGCAGTTCGTGTATTCTGACGTTTTGGCTGTTGACTCAATCCCAGAAGTGGAGAAGCTTCTGTATTTAGCTGATAAATACGATGTGGCCAAGCTGGCTGAAGAATGTGAGGAGGTTCTTGTACAAAAATTAAAAGTCACGAATGCTCTTGAAATGCATTCAATTGCAAAAATGTATAGTCTAAGCTCGTTGTTGAAACAGGTTGAAAAATCGATTCAGACGTAAGTACTTGACACTATTTTTGCTATTCATATTTTAAGAAACTATTACCTAACTACAATTATTCAATATTGACCCATTTCAGAAATTGCAGCACTATCAGTAAAGTAATTATATATTGTTACTGTATTATTTCATGACAGGAACTTTTCTTTGCTACTTGCTGATCCAAGTTTCTTGTCGATGGAAGTTGGGCTACTTTCCAGTTATGTTGGAAGCAATGACATCGTTGTGAACGAAATTGATTTGTTTAATTCTCTAATAAAGTAAGATTTTCTTATGAGTTCAACATATATCTTATGAGTAATTTCAGTAATTTATGTTTCAGTTCTGTCGCTGTCATATTGTATTTATTAAAATCAAATTCAGATTTGTAGTTTTGTAATTAATGATGTGGGGTACAATTCGCTATCTTGTTTCCAAATCACTGATTTAGTAATAGTGTGTGTGGATTCCCTTAGGTGTGTTCGAGAATGCACTATGAATTAAACTATTTTTTTTAAACATTTATAGGTGGTCTGAGTCCCAGTGTGCTGAGTCAGACATTCAACCAACAGGAGAAATTATCCGAAATGTTTTGGGACCGATAGTAGTAAATATACGATTTCCATTAATGAACATCAGAGATTTTCGAATGCACGTGGTTCCACGAAACATTCTTACGTGTGAAGAAAAATGTGCTATTTTTGAATATATCAGCCTCAATGGTGATCAAAAGTAATTGAAATTACACATCTCTCATGGTTCATGTTGCTCTAAAGCTAGAAAATATAATCGGATTTGATTACGCGTAGATTTAGGTCTTAAGATAGTAGTACATTCAAATTGTTTTTTTAATACTAATGTTCGTTAATAATTTTGTTTATTTATTGAGATCACGCTTACAAGGAACTGTCTTTGGATTCAATTTAAACCTCAGGAAACAGCGTTTAGTTGTTCCAGCGGTTCCGAATACAACTGCAGCAAATAGTTCGGAACAAATTCAGAGCGGGTATCGTTTTCGGTAAGTAAACGTTGGTACTAGTAGTAAATTATTATCGTTTTACATGCCTATTTTTAACTATTTAAAACTATGTTGTTGATGTATGTTTTAATGCATGTAATTTGATATTACTGTTACATATTTTACTATGACAGGTATGACAGGTATGGGCACTACCAACGTCCATATCCGCCGTTTTGGCAATAAAATGGTTAAACTGGCTTGAAAAAGATTGGTTAATCTGATCTGTGGGGCGAAGCAGCATTTTTATTTTTATTTTGGACTTAATAAAAAAATTGGCTATTATTAACTATTTCGATGGTCAGTTGATTTGAATATATTTAAAGTAATTCAAGTCTCCTTCCTAAAATATTTTTGTAATCTTGGCACACGTTTTTAATTTAGTGTTTTGTAAAATATTTTACGTGTTAAATATTGTAGAAGCTCCCATCAGAAAAAATAATATGCTTTACGAATAAATTACGCCATTACTTAAACTACCTTTAGGAGTCGACATTTGTATTAACAAAGTAATATTTTATTTATTTCGACTTTCATAGCTTTCATGAAAATAGTCAAATTCATTTCATACAATTTACAAAATGTAAGTTTACGTAATAATTTCTACAGTGAAAGTTAAAAAAAAATTTTGGCACGTGGCTTGGGTGGTAGAGAAACTAATTTAGCTCATTTCGTGTAATTCGTGTGGTTGCCTTATGAAGATTAAATGTCACATGAATGTGAATGTACCTAGGTAGTTAAGATGGTTACTCTACATGCCTATAAGATATAGTTTAAATTTGTAGTAATATTATTTTAATTGTGTTGTTAGTTTACATATTATTGTGGACACTTTAGAAGTCGTTGAATATTTGTGAGGTTAACAAAATGTTTTATTTCTGTAGTAAAATTGCCGTAACGTAAGGCTAGCCATTAAACAAAATACTAGATCACTAGTGCCTATGAAAGTTGTACTATAACGATAAGCATTTGCAGCACGTGCCTTGGCTCAAAATGACAGTTTATTGGCCGGCTAATTTTGCATTTGATTTTACAACTTACTTAGTCACGGTTGCTCTCAGGGTTTGGGGGTGGTTTTAACCACCGGCTTAAACTCAGCGGTTTTAACCGGGTTTAACCGGTTAAAACCGGTCCCCTAAATTTTCGTTTTTTGGTCAAAACGGCTTTTACTGGCTAAAACTCATTTAAGCGCTAAAATTTAATTAACACCGACTAGCAAAATATGTTTTAATTTTCCATAGCGCCTGTAAGAATAAGATTAAATAAATATCTTTTAGGCTCTTTTATATATTTTTAGGCAATAATAAGGAATGCAGAAAATTGCATTTTACATAGTTAAATTTAAACTGGTAAATGTTCATAAATCAATTTACCTGAATCCCTGATTAAAAATTTTATATTTTGCTCCATACATAACTGATATTTGATAAAAATTCTTATTCAACAATGTTAAATAAATTGTTCAATTGTACCGCTAGTAATGCTTCAGCTAAGCGTATTTTGTCAACATTCGCCTTTATTTGGACGGACTAACGGAATTGTCTTTCCCATGACCGCTTAGTTAAGCTTTCAATTATTCTTTTAGAAACTAATAAAAATAATATTTTTATGAGAAATATTTCATAATTTAATTGCTGTAACACATGGTCATTTTTCTATCTTTCTCATTATTTTTCTAATGCACTTGTAGTGATTTGGGGGTTTTAGCTAGTTTTAGCCGGTTAAAACCGGTTTTAGCCGGTGGCCAGGTTTTTATTCAAAGTGGCCGGCTTTTTCCGAACCCTGGTTGCTCTAATCCTCATTTTTATCGTGTCCTTTGCACTGAACCCCTATTCTGAGAGAAACGTTTATGTGGGCATCTTCCTTCTTCTTGTTGCCTTTGGATGGGCCGCCATCCCGATTGTGTATGTTAATGTGAGAGTACGCTTTCTGTATTTTGTCCAAAGATACAAAGCTGCCGCAATTAATTGAAATATTCACTATGTGTATTGGTTACAGATATTTAGGGATCGTCCATGATGACGTCCTTCACATATAATAGTTTAGGGTACCCAAAATTCCAACTTTACAGCTTTTGCCAGCCACTTTTAACATACATGTAATGAGCTTAATACCTACCGTATTTCCTCTGATAGTACGCCCCGCGTACTATTCAAACTCGAGCCTCGACTCCCCGCGTATAATTAGAGACCCGCGCATTAATAGAGACCAGCGCACTGGCATTTAATAGTGTGCTAAATAGACCCGCGTACTATCCAAACTGAGGCGGCTACCCCCCGCGTACTATTAGAGACCCGCGCATTATTAGAGACCCGCGTACTATTAGAGGAAATACGGTATATTGGTTGTAGATATTCCGGGATCGTCCATAATAACGTCTTTAAAATATTATAGTTTTAAGAACCCTCATTTCTAACATTTAAATTTTTTCCTACCTGCTTTTAATGCATCTAATGAACTTGCTTTCATTGGTTACAGATATTTAAGGATCGTCCATAATGACTTTCTTCAAATATATAAATTTTAAGTACCCCAATTTCCAACATTTAATTTTTTTAGATGCTATGGCTGCATTTCACACGCTACAGGTCACAGTTATGAACTGGTTCAATGCTAACAACTTTCTATGGTCCGCAAGTGTGAAGGAAAAGAGCTGTATAGCTTTTGATAATCTGAATAACAACAATAAAATAATAAGAATCTGAAAAACATTTTTTACCAGTGACTGAGCCAATTTGCTGTAAGCTCAGCCTCTACTTCGGGCCCACGGTCGCCAAATCCGGCGCTTCGCGCCAGATTTTTTCCTCTTTTGAAAGTACTGCTAGCAAGTTGGGGAACTTGAAGACTCGTGCGAAATCTCTGCATGTTAAAATGACACAAAACAATAAATCAATTTTCATATTTAAAGATACGTATTTTTGCTAAAATAGTCGAACAGCAAATCACCAACGTCTTGGAATTTAAGAGTTAGAAATTGTTATATTATTTTTTAAATTCCGTGCGTATAAAATCGACACACGAGTCAAACAAGTTCCTCGTTCTCTGCTGATGCTTGGTCACTAGCAAAAAGTCCCCAAATTAAATTGAGAATCGGAATGTAAAATTAAATATTTGGAAAAAACATTTCTTCCTTTTTATAAACCCAGTTTCCAATGAGGAAATTTACTTGGCGTTGAATAAAATTCTCCATGTGTTTCGTGCCAAATCCAAATTCTTTCAACTCTTGGTGAGAAAAGCTTCTTTGCTCCTTTCAGTTTTTACTGTCAGAAAAAATTACAGGTGCAGCGTGGCGATAATACCAAACCCATGATAAGGTTTCAATATTTTTTGTATTTGTATAAAGTCATACATTTAGTTATAACCCTCCAGCAGCAAACATAAGACTAATAGTGAGTGAGTTTCATAGTGTTCTATTCTATAATAAACAAATTATATATTATATTATAGAAAGACAATATTTTAGTAGAAAATCCTACCGTATGGACCTCTAGAAAATTCCATCCACAACTCTCAAACATGTTTCTACCACAAAATACTAGATTCCTCAACAGTTCCTTCCTTAACTTGTAATCGTTGTTAAAAACTATTCTGGAATTTCAAATAATAGTGTCCATACTTTAAGGATTAACTATAGTAATGATTTAGTACGCTCCCCAGTCGTCCCATCACAATGAGTCCCCTGCCAGTTCGTCCCTTGACAGTTAGTCCCCTCATAAGTGGTCCCTAGTTTCATTTTGTTTCCTGCCAGTTCGTCGATTGAAAAATGTGACCTGTAGAGCACGGCCAACGAACAGACAGACGGACAGACAGAAAAAACCATTTCAATAGTCAATAGATGCTCAGCCTCTAAAATCGACAGAAATTGTGTATGCATAATTACAAGTAGTTTCATAATTCTAGACGGACTCTGGAATTTTTTGGAAAATTTTCAAAAATTTTAATTTGTGGACTTATCCAGTTTTACCAAACAAATCAATAACTTAACATGGGGTAAAAAGTTCGTGACAAGAAATTTTAATCTTTTTGAATAAAACTAAGCTTTTTCTTAACTTTTTATCATTCTTTGCATAAAAACATTACCGCACTGCAATTGTCTTCTACAAACTACGAAAACATTCGAAAACCAAATTTAAATCAAAAATCCATATTTAAGATGGACTTATCACATTTTGCCAAAAATAATTTAATGGACTTATCTCGTTTTGCCAAAAACCGAAAGGCCTATTTTAAAAAATTGCTTTGGTTAAACTTTGACCTTTACCATTCAACACAGTAACGTATCTAGTTAAAAAAATCCGGTAAATTATGTAGATAGGTAGGAAATAGAACAAATAACACCAATAATCTCATGTTTTAAAAACATTGACCTATCCCGTTTTTCCAAAAAACTCTTCAAATCTTCCCCCTTCGACTGAGCCACTACGTCGGTCACAGAGAAACTCAAGAATTGCCACCGAAGAATTGCAAGACATTATTTTACACCTTAATAATAACAATTAAATGAATCTTTCTATAGTCACTGTCAAACTATAATTATTACATTTTGTGTTCAATATTTATTAAAAGTATCAAATTCTCGCATTAACTTTCGATTTTTATGTCCATGAGATTGCTTACCCTTGCTGGCATATATGGCATACATTTGCCTCTTTTTATGGGACGAATGTGTCAGGGGACAAAATAGTACGCGGGACCACTTATGAGGGGACTACTTATCCAGGGACGAACTAGCAGGGCACCCTGTTTTTCCGTGCCCCTATATTGCTTACGAGTGGGAATCTGTATTAGGAAGCAACATTGGCGAGACCTAATAATCTATTAGCGCCAATAAATTTTAGAATTTACAATTTTAGCATTAGCTAAACGAAAAAACGCCGCATATCCACATAAAAAGATGTATGTCAATTTTTTTCGAAATTTATAAATTTTTGTTGTTTTATGTAGTCTAAGATATGCCATTAAACAGACATCCTCGGTTTTTTTAGTACTTTTGAAATTTTATAAGATATGAATTTTCAAATTTGTGTTAGAAAAACAAAAAAACTGGAAAATGCACACAATTCACTGCTATGCTATGCTTGTCTTAGCATTACCAAACATAGGGGGACTCTGTAATAAAATAATAAACAAAAATAATAATGGAGTGTGGGGGGGGGGGGGGGTATAACATATGCAAAATGTTTTGGAAATGGAATTTTTATTACGTCTCTTGTAGACGACTCCTAAGTGTACGTCATCAGTACAACCGCAACCCAGTCAGTAACATACCACCCTAACCTAATGCAAAGGACAACGCTGATGCAGCCTCTACAGTAGCTACTAATTGAATGGACTTGCGACAGAATGACTATAAGAATTGTTTGGACTTGCGACAGAATGACTCTTCACCGACGACGTGTGAATCATTCCAAGGAAAATATTGTTAAGAGAACTGGTCATTTTTAAATTAGTTTTTTTAAAAATATTTTGTACTTTATTAGTGCTGCAATCATGCCACAATTTCCGAAACTTACTACTTGCGGCTGGATTTATTGACCTAATGCAATGTAGCGAGGGAGCGATGTGAAACGCCATGCTATAGAAGGCAACTTTCACAGTGGCAAAACTACAGTTAAATAAAAAGATAGAAATAATTTGTAATTAACTTTACACTTTATGAAATTTAAACTTTCATTTAACGAAATATTTATAGAATTTAATTTATTATTTAGTACATCCTGGAATAGGTTTCAGTCTAGGAAGTGGTCATGTGTCATTCGTATTCTTGATGCGTTCCTAACTTTGACCTGTGAAAATCTAAAAATATAAGATGCTAAAAACTAACGTAAAAAGAAGGCAGCTTAGAGTAGGAAATATGCTGTACTTAAGATATTTGTAAATGCAATAAACTTAATTTAATTATCTATGAATTGAGTATTTCTTGTATTTTTAACGCACTTTCTTATGAAATTGCCCATACCTATTAAATCTACCTTCTACGCTCTACGTTTATTTAATCCATGGATTGAAAGAAGTTAAAGGTGTTTCGTTTATATGCTTAACAAAACTGGTCTTTAACATTGTTGCGTGATGTAAATATATTAAATACCAAAAATAACAATGAAATTTAATTGTGCAAAACCTAACCGCCCCCGGGTGGGCTCGAACCACCAACCTTTCGGTTAACAGCCGAACGCGCTGCCAATTGCGCCACGGAGACTTCTGATAGTTATAGAGTTAAAAGTTGTAACCTGAATTAGAAATTCTCCTGCCGCTGTCATTCCTGCTATGATAGATATTGATTCACCCCTTCTTAAAGTAATAGCAGATTTATTGAGCTTGGCCAATAATACTTTGCTTTACTAATGAAAACCTGAATTGCGCAAAACATTATTAAAAATTGCATTACCTGTAAAAAGAATAAAGTTTTAAAATTATCTTGAAAGCATTCATTGATTGAAACGTTTTTCACTTTACAAAATCACGTCGTACTAACTTTTTGCATTCAAAAACTTGTAAATGTAACATTCCGCACATTTAAATAACATTTAAATAGTTCATTTTGCGCTAAATCTCGTATTTAACGTTTTACGCGTGTATCTTGTTTACCTTTTTTTAACATAAAAAAACAGTACTATAAAATCCTCAGCTTGAAATCTGCATATCGTCTACTGGTAAAACTAAATCCATACAATTCCAATATTTCAATTTCCAATATACTTTCTTAATAAAATCCCAATTTTTCCTTAATGCTTTGCATTCCAAATCTTATATTTTTTAGTTTCAGTTAAAAGCATATTTTTTAATTTTATTCATTTTTTTGGGGAAAATTTATTTTTGAAAATATTTAAAACATACGAATTTAATTCTTTAGAGACGATATACGAATCTTGCACTTTTAAATTGCTTAAATAAAATGTTTTGTATTTTTAACAACGTGATTATATTTTTCTGAGTAAAAAAATTTGCGAAACAAAATTCAAAAGCGCGTAAACTTGGTATTTTAATGAATATAATTAATATAGGTGTTTTTATTAGTATTTGCAAATCAACGGTATGATTAGGCAAAATTCTTCATAAGATTCCAGTACCGTTAGTACGAAAATTGTAAAATGTTCTATCTACATATTTTCGGAAAGTGTAAAATGTTCTATTTACATATTTTTGAAAAGTGTAAAATGTTCTATTTACATATTTTTGAAAAGTGTAAAATGTTCTATTTACAATTTTTTTAAAGTGGTAAATGATCTATTTCAATATTTTTGAAAAGTGTAAAATGTTCTATTTACATGTTGTTTGAAAAGTGCAGAGTATTCTATCTAAATGTTTTGAAGACAGGTTTGCATATTTTTGTAGATAGTGGATATTGTTTCTAACTATATATTCACATGGATATGGGTCATTTTATTTCTTTACAGACGATAATATGTTTTTTATCACTATAAAATTTGTTGTTTTATACCTACCCTATTTTGCCAGAAACTTGTTCATTTAATTACTAAAACCAACAACCAACCATTGATTAATTTGGATACATAGACAGGAAACAAGGTGTGTACATAGAGAGATTCCAAGTATTAATTACGTTATAAAAAAGTCTTTCATTTCGACCCTTCTATTATTTTTTTGGGATGAACGCGATTGTAAAAGGATTCGGAAACTTGAGCGCTATACCCTTTAAAATTAATTCACAATGTTATTGTTGCAAGCTCCCATAGTGGTTGATAATTAGTAGTACAAAAACGAGCGGACTGCCTTTACTGATATCAGAATCAAAAGCAGACCAGTGAAGGTTATCAGCAATTTATATCTTGTAGTTTTTGTCTGACTGTAAAAAATGATAAAGACTTGCAAAATTGCGTGTGTACATAACCATTAAACTCCCATATTACTCCGATCATGTGCTCAGTAAAATGATAAAACAGATAATGGTTACGTTATTATATGAATTGCAAAACACTGTGATCCCAGTAGCTACTGCTACTAGTGAACAAAGTGAGAGTGGAACCCAAAGCTGCCAACTCTTTAAAACAATTCCGCTCACAAATTATCAGCTTTTATTGTTATTGTAGTTTTGAATTTTTACTGACGAAAAATGCTGACGGAAATTCTTGTGACAGTAGTAGCGGGCTATATTTTTGGATTTCATTTTCTAAAATATTTAAAAGCAAAAGACAAAACACGGTTACCACCAGGTAATTATTACAAGGATCAAAAATTAAAATATTTAACAAGAATAGTAAACTAACTAATAACAATAGTGCATTACCTATAGTTGTCATCGTATTTGAATGTATTCAATACGCTTAAGTACGAGGTGTATACTTTTAAATCATTAAAATAATAATTTGTTGTGGTTTATTTGACTTGTTTTTGTTTAACGATTTTATATTAAAGGACCATGGGGACTCCCAATTGTAGGTCATATCCCATTTTTAGGCATGAATCCAGCCAAGACATTTACAAAATGGAAAACTGTATACGGACCCATATTTTCTGTCAACTTTGGAAGTTATCCGTAATATTGTAGAAATACTAACAATTCAATAACCCGTATGCATTTTTAACTCATCTGTTGGATTACAAAATTGAAAAAAACTGATGGTGTGCATGGTTTTTTTTTATCAGAACTGTCCTACTCAATGACCTAAAGATGATTAAAGAAGCATTCAGTTTAGAAGTTTGTTCTGGACGCCCTCAACTTAAGAACTGGGCTATGTTTTCGGGTGGAAAAGGTAGGTCTAAACATATTTCCAAAAATATTTGCACTTTAGCATATTTCGCTAGATTCCAATCTCACATAATTGCCTACATGTGATTTAAATATTGTCTATAGGAATTGTACTATCCGAGGGCACAGTACACGCGGAACAACGGAAATTTGCATTAAAAACCATAAAGAAATTTGAAGAGAGTGGAAAATCTGCAATCAAATTTTATGTTCAGAAGGAAATATCAATTCTTCCTACCAATTTACAACAGAAGATCAGGTCCAGCAAAACAAAAGAAAATCAAGGAGTAGTAATACAAATTAAAGATTTTTTCAAAGTACCAGCTATTAACTCATTTTGGAAAACCATTTTGGGAAAGCGATTTGAAGAGAATGATCCAAAGCTCAAATATTTTACATCCCTTGTCGCAAAGTAAGTAAAACAAATTCAGGCCTTATGCTTTTAAAATATTGGCTGTGCCATTTGCGGTGGCATTATTTTCTAATTTTCTGATTGATTTATTTATATAATTTTTTAAAGGCTAACAAATGCTTCCGTAAGTATAGTTGGGTCATTATCACTTTTCTTTCCTTGGTTTGCGACGCTACTCAGTTTCCTTGAGCTTAATGCAGTCGTGTCAGAAATGCAAAGTTTTTACAAATATATGGAAAATGAAATTGACGAGAAAAGGAGAGACTTTATTCCAGGGCAACCAAAACATTTCACACATTCCTATTTTGACCAAGTGGCCCAGACTACAGATTCGATGTCAAGCTTCCACAAATCAGGTAATTGTTCAGGGCCAGACAAAGACAAATGAATTGCTTTTATGCAGCAATTTGTTTCCATATAAAAAAAAATAAAAACCACTATTTGGATTCTATTGATTTTTAGGATTTTCATTAGTAAACCAAAATGTTGTATTTAAATGTTTTATAAACGTTTAAAATGCTTTATGTATTTAATTCTGAGACGTGCAAAATTTTCTATTTACATGCTTTTTAAAAAGTGTTAAATGTTTTTATTTGCATGTTTTTGAAATATGCAAAAACTTTTATTTGCATGTTTTTGAAATGTGCAAAAACTTTTATTTGCATGTTTTTGAAATGTGCAAAAACTTTTATTTGCATGTTTTTGAAATGTGCAAAAACTTTTATTTGCATGTTTTTGAAATGTGCAAAAACTTTAATTTTACATGTTTTTGAAATGTGCAAAAACTTTAATTTTACATGTTTTTCAAATGTGCAAAAACTTTTATTTACTTGTTTTTGAAATGTGCAAAAACTTTTATTTGCATGTTTTTGAAATGTGCAAAAACTTTTATTTGCATGTTTTTGAAATGTGCAAAAACTTTTATTTGCATGTTTTTGAAATGTGCAAAAACTTTTATTTGCATGTTTTTGAAATGTGCAAAAACTTTTATTTGCATTTTTTTGAAATGTGCAAAAACTTTTATTTGCATGTTTTTGAAAAGTGTAAAATGTTCCATTTACATGTTTTTTGAAAATTTAGGCAGCTTGGGCTGCATCCGCTGGCCACTTTATCCAGCCTTGTGATTGTTCATTACTATTATTAGATTTAAACTTTAAACTAGTAAAAACAAGTGCATTTTAAATGTATGTTAAAATGTCTGCAGAAACTGCTTTTAGTGTCTAAAACTGACACAAAATAAATGCCTAATTTAATTTCAGCCAACGTCCAACCCATCACAACTGTAGACATTTTCGTAGCAGCCATCGACACCACGACCAAATCTCTTGACTGGCTTCTTTTGTACATGGCGAGGGAACCAGAAATACAGCGTAGAATCCAACAAGAAATTGACACAGTCATCGGCAGTAGTAATTCCATTTCAAATTTCCGACTACCAACCATCACAGACCGTGCTAAAATGCCCTACACAGAAGCAGTAATTCATGAGCTACTTCGAATCACGTCTTTGGCCCCCCTTGGAGTGTTTCATCAAACTCTAGAAGATGTTGTTGACTTTTACGGCTACACAATCCCTAAGAATACAATGGTCATTGCAAATCAGTACGGAGTTCACCATGACCCTGAATTTTGGCCAGAACCGGAAACATTCAGGCCAGACAGATTTCTGGATGAGGATGAAACTAAATAAACGTACACGCGACCTAATTCCATTCAGTTTTGGAAGGCGAAGTTGCGCTAGAGAAAGATTAGCTCGAGATCAACTATTTGTATTCTCTACATGTTTTTTTCAGAAATTTACAGTTTCGTGTACAGAAAATGTGCCGTCAGTGGAAGGGATTTTTGGAATTGTTTTATCACCACAGGATTTTGAATTGAATATTGTGGAACGAATTTAAATCTATAACAATTAAATCACTAGTACGTATCATTATAAATGCATAATTAATATTTCACTACAAATAGAATTAAATTTCAAAGTTAAAATAACTTTTTATTGTAATAACTAATTATTTTGTCTTAAATAAAATACGAAACCATAGCTGTGGTATTAGTCATAATTATTATATGTAAAAGAACTTAAGTCTTTATTAAGTCGTTTAGTTAAAAAAAATCACAAGAGTCCGTGCGCTTATATATTCCACCATTTACGGTAATTATATAGTAGGTAATGGTATTTTACTATGTATGAACATATCGTATGTGAAGAACGGAAGAACCAAAATGACCTATATCCACTTTAGGCTACCATCAAGATGAGCTATGCCATAAAAACAAAAAAAAACATGCGTTGAATGTTAATTAGGAGTTTCTGAAAAGCACAAAATTTTCTATTTTCATGTTTTTCAACAATGTAAAATGTCCTATTTACTTGTTTTTGAAAATGTGCAAAATGCTCTAAATCCATGTTTTCGAAAAGATGCAAAATGTTGTATTTAAAAGATTTTGAAAAGTGTAAAATGTTCTAATTCCATATTTTCGAAAAGGTGCAAAATGTTGTGAATCTATATTTTCGAAAAGGTGCTAAATGTTCTAAATCCATGTTTTTGAAAACGTGCAAAATGGTCTAATTCCATTTTTTTTGAAAATGTGTAAAATGTTCTAATTCCATGTTTTCGAAAAGGCGCAAAATGTTCTGATTCCATGTTTTCGAAAAGGAGCAAAATGTTCTAAATTTATGTTTTCGAAAAGGTTTAAAATTTTCTAAAATCATGTTTCCGAAAAGGTGTAAAATGTTTTAGTTTAAGTTTTTTTCAGAGTGCAATATATTCCATTTAAATTTTTTCAAGACATGTACTTGAATATTTTTTGTAGATAGTTGATATTGTTTTTTAAATAAAATGGGTATGGGTAATTTTGGTTCTTCACAGACAATATGTTGTATAGTTTAGCTCGTCTGCTAGTGTTTGCATGTATAGGCCGTAATCTGAGGCAGTCAGCTGGGAATTTAGTATCACAGCAGACTGCAGACCATTATCGCCTTCGTATATTCCTTTGTTTTTGCCAGCTATTGACGGTAGATTTATTGCATACAATTTCTTGACCCGTGGGAATTTTTTATATGACTGTTCGGCTCACTACAGATCAGATTACAAATTAAAGTACATTGTATGTATGTATGTGTGTGTGATGTGATGGCTACGTATGTAGAAAATTAGATGTGAATGATGCATCTAATTTGTACATTTAGGCATGACAATCATATAAAAGTTCTTTAACTTACAAATGTCACTGCTACAGGACCACTACAGGTTCAATAGAATTTAAGAGCATACTTTCGTTCAGCCACATGATTTATGCAATGATTCATCGTCACATCTTTCCGCTTCCCATAAAATAATGGAAGTGTCAAAACCAGCTTTTATTAGTGAATAAATTCTTATTCTAATTGTTATAATTATTAGGTGAACGCCTTTAAACCTGAAGATTATAAGTTAAAAAATGAAAATCGGCATATTTTCAAGAAAAAACACGCAAAATGCAAAACTGTAGCATAAAAAGGATCTCATTTTTGCTTTTAAATTTTTTGAAAAGCCAAACGGATTTCTTACGCTTTCTTCAAAGATCCTATATCTGTAGTCATTATTACGCTTTTAAAGAACTACCAACTAATAAAATGTTTTGCACTTTTTTGGAAAGGCAGAGTATAAAACGTTTTACCTAGTACAAAACTTGCACCTTTAAAAAAGTTATTTCTGAAACGTTTTGCACTTTCAAAAACCTGAAAATTATTCGTTTCAAACTTTTTTAATTTCAAAAAGCACATAAAACGCAATTTGAATGTTCAAAATCCTGCAAATTAATTTGTTTTTTACATTTTATGAAAGTCAACAAATGGATAATTTTAAGCATTCCTAAATTCAATCAACTAAAACGTTTTTAAATCTTTAAACGTTATAAGTAAATAATTGTTTGAGCTTTCAAACGCTTTCTAAAAATCAAAATGTGTCATTTATAACGCATCTGCTAAATATTATGAGAAGGGAATAGCATGCACGCGCTCATCGTTTCGCAGATCTTCTTCATTTCAACAGACAGTCTCAGCCATCTGACAGAAAAGCAAGAAGACCCACGGAAAGAATTAACAGAAGAAGACTCAACTCGCCGCCCTTCAACCCAGCAACTATGAGCAACAAATAGAACTCGAAAGAATGCTGCCCCGGAGCGAAATATTCAACTCGACGAGGTGAAGGAAGAAAGAGCGAGGAGTCATCACCAGTGCCACGACAGCGGCCTCCAAGAGAGGTTCCAAAATTCAAAGCTCAAGAGGAGAGACCACGACCAAACACTCCATAAAATTATATTTTTTTTCCGATTTTCTGAAAATTCCGTGCAAGTGAAAGGCAAATATTGAGACACCAAAAGGAATTCGAAGATTACAAGGGGATTGCCCCCATGGCGCTTGTTGGTGCCAAAGAAGATCTAAAAAGAAAGAAAAGAAAAATAATTGTGATACTCTATATATTTTTATGTTATTGTTCTTGGTGTCCTCCGTATTTGCCCTTCCTATCTACGAGTTTCTGTTAAGTGTACTAAATTAAAAATAAAGCAAGATCAATGGACCATAAAATAAGATTTATAAATTCAAAATTAATTTGTAAAGTTACCTGGATTCAACTTGAACCTGGATTAGGAACTCAATTTGTACCGCTCCGGAGGTACGCGTAAGCCTGTAAACTGTAAATTATTGTATATTGTAAAAGATTGTGAAGATCATTTGCCGAAACCTTAAAAGAAAATTAAAAACGAATTAACAATTAAATATTAACTTTTTAGCCCCCAGCCATGAGCTGAAAGGTGAAAACTTATCATTTGGATTATTCAAATCATATTTTAAATTCCATTTTCAATGCAATACAAATTTATCCGTGAACTTACCTCATATCTCTGTTCGTTGTGTTACTCATTCAGAATTGGCAAATGAAATTGATTATCATCCATAGCATGAAAATCTATACATAGAAATATGAAAATCAAAATTAGTAACGAATTAAAATTAGGTTGAATAAATCATCATTGGCATCATCATTAGGTGGGCAGAAGTTCTCATTTCTTCCAGTATGAATTTAGTTGCTGAGCTTGGCGTCCTCTACCACGTCCCTGCCTGGTCCTCCTGAAAAATAAATATAAATAAGGTCAAAATAAAATTTAAATGAAAACTTACCTAATCGTATATCCTAAATTTAGTGCAAGGCGATAGTGCTGGACTTGGTGGGGGGGCGTGACGTATGCCCGTTGCAGGGGATACACACATTCGTCAGTGGGCACATCTTGTCATTGCCGAGCCGTCATATCTAGTGCAGATGAGGTCGATAACGGACCACGTCCTTTACCTCCGCCCTGCCTTGTCCTCCTGTGAGTCATACAATAATAAGGCAAAGTAAAACCGCAGCTCATATTCCCCATTGAACATTGGCAAAATTGAATCAGCAAAATTTCCGAAGCTGAACGGATTTCCAGGAGGCGTTGGCGGTTCTGTCAGCGATGGGCATGGTCCGTTTGCTTTGTATCGTCGACACAGTCGTGCCATTTCCCTGACGTCCGGGAGCTCGTGGTAGTGGAGCCGGGAAATGGCTTCTGTTTCTAAATCTCGGTTCGCTACACCGAGCTTTAAGCCTCTATAATTACGAAGAATAAAGTTTAACTTCAAATAGTAAAATAAATAAATTATATGCATAAAATTGAAGAGTAACCATTAGTATACGTACCTTATCCGTAGCCATCGCGAGATTCTTAACTATGAACTTCAGTTGAGTCTCCCCCACCCCCCAAGGAGTCACTAGCCGTACTAGTGTGGTGGATCACCCCCGAATCAACAACAAATTCTACCATCTGACATCTATTAAATCCGCAAAACATAATTTGGATATGTGCTAAATTTAGTTCATAAAATACAATTTCACAAATTTGGCAGATTTCGATTTTCGGTGTGTTGAAGGTAAGGTAAACTCACGTCTGGGCTCCCCAATTGACCCAGCGGTCAGTTGGGATTCTAAGTCGTGTTTTTATTATATCGAAATTTTAAAAAATAAATATATTTTCTCTTGGGTTGAAGTTAAAGCATGACAATAGTAATTTACAAAAGTGATAAATTATAGTGATATATGTAGCAAAATTGAGCATGTGTAGGATTGGTTTGTTTTTGCTCTTCCTTCATTTAAAATCTTGTAGTGATCTGACGTCGCGTCAATATGGGGGTCGACTGCGACGGCGACTGCAGTATAAATTAGTAGTGCAGCAGTATCTTAAATTAGTCGTTTTTATCTGTCAAGAATCATTTAAGCCAAAAATTATTAAAGCTACAACAATCGCACACTGTCTGCGGAGCAGTCACTCTCACGAGCATTCTCAATTGGAAGCAATCAACACTCTACAACATTAAACTATATGTAGATGTTAAAATAAATCAAAACATGAGTAAAGTAAAGGCATGATATTACTTACCCACTTCGTAACCGTATGCACACACATATTCCAAATGAGTAATGCAAACTTGGCAGAGAGTATATAACTTAATGTTTATTTCATAATTTATTGTAACTTGTACTTTGGCCGTCGACACCGAGTCATAATATTTTCTGTTTGAATGTCCTTTGTTAAAACTTTTCAAAACCTTGTAAATAGTGTATATGGGCAGTTTAGAAAATCGTCAAAAGAATATTTTGACATTTTTAAAACATGTAAACCGAACAATTTTTACATTTAAATAAAATCGTAAAAAGAATATTTTTACATTTTTAAAACATGTGAACCGAACAATTTTTACATTTAAATAAAATCGTAAAAAGAATATTTTTACATTTTTAAAACATGTGAACCGAACAATTTTTACATTTAAATAAAATCGTAAAAAGAATATTTTTACATTTTTAAAACATGTAAATAGAACATGTTTTACATTTTAAGAAAATCGTAAAAAAAACATTATTTTGACATTTTAAAACATGTAAATAAAACATTTATCACATTTAAAAAAAATCGTACGAAAAATATTCTGACATTTTAAAATTAAGTGAATAAAACATTTTACACATTTTAAAAACATCGTAAAAACAATATTCTTAAATTTTAAAAACATTTAAATACAACATTTTTTACATTTAAAAAAACACACGAGTACATACCACTTTTTACATCTATATCCCATCAAGAATTTTTTCAAGTTCATATCTATGTTTTATTGAATGCACTTTAGGAACAAAACTGTACACTTTGCCATTATTTTATTTTACAACGAACTTCAAATTAATATTTTTCAAAATGTTGACAGGAAATACAAAATCAGTAAAAAATGAAGGACCTCCCTTTCTCTTTCTCGTCTGCTATCCTGCCCCCGTCAATTAAATGGATCTCAGTCACACTCCTCCTCCACACATTTCTACTACTACTAGAAACCAAAGCCCAAAACTTAAAAACTGGACCAGAATCAGGCAGCAATTTTGCATCTAATTATTATGAGGATAAAAGGCCAGATACCAACGGCAGCATTGAAGACGAAGACACTTTTTCCTCAACTTATATTCAAATTAATGGAATAAAATCTGCCCTAAAACAACAAGGAACTAAAACCGAACTTGTTAAACATCATCACGAAGTAGAAGTGCTTTCAGCAGAGTTACTGATGACAAAAATTCGAGATCACTTTTCAAAATTTCAATCTTCAGATAGAAATGTTTGGGACTATGGAAAGGTTCCGTGTGAGAAAGGACAAAAGTGGGATAGAAACCTCGAAAAATGTACTTCAGTTCGTCGTGCGCCGTCTCGTTCCTTGCCCTCAACAGGTGCACCACTAAAACCCAGGCTTCTTCCAAAATCACCTGCTCAAAATCCAGTGGCGCCAAATTTAAATCCAGAGCCGCCATTAATTTCTACCACAACATCAGCGTCTGGCAGAGATAGTGAAACTTTGGCAGCCTTTCCTGTTTCAGTGAACGGCAGTAATTCTGAAGAAAGTGGAAGCATTCAAGCAGAAACCCAAATAGCCGCTGCTACAGACATAAGCAGTGAAACTCTAAAAGGGGATGACAATCAAATTGCCCGGGTAAAACCGGAGGCGACTGAGGTTGCTAAAAACGTCCAGACAGCAGATTCACCCATGACTGACCTTCAGATTCATAATACTACCAACAGTACAGAGGGAGAAGCTATTTCTATGCCTAATTCCTCGTCAGAAATATCAGCATCTTCAGCATCTACTTACTGCTTTTGCTTTCAGAATCAAGGGGCATTAATCATCTTGATTTTTGTGACTGGAATAGGGATTTGCATTAATCTTATTTTTAAGACAGTTGCTTAAACCAATAGCTTATGAGTTAAAACTTTTTATATTGAACTATTATAGTTATTTACTTTATTGTTTTTTATACCAGTCCAAATCCAATTACTTAATCTATATTAAATTAATTCAAAAAAAAAATACATGTATTGCATGTTCCAATTATTTATATTTCTTAAAACACAAATATTTTAATAAATTTTAATAATTTTATTTTCTAAGTCCAGTCAAGTGATTCACGTAAGTCTAGTCACTTCTATGTTGTTTCTTTAGAAATAAATGAAAATAAGAATTTTGAAATAGCTTTTTGTGAATTTCAAATCCCAGTGTAATTTATTTTGGCTTTCTATAATTTGAATATTTATTATTGCAAATCGAATATAAACAATGTTAATGTTTAATTTAATTAATTGATTTAATTAGTCTTTCTGATCCTCTTTTTGTAATTTTGTAATTTTTTTATTTCAATTTGCAAACACAAATAATAAAATAGCGAATTCTACACGTTCTATTACGTACGTTACGTTTAGATCATATTGTGTAATTCATTATTGCTAATTACTTTCAACTCTATACAGTTACTTCTAGACACTACACGACAACTTAGCTAATATCGTGCTGAATACTTATAAATATAAACATTTATGCAACAAATATTATTTATGATATCGCAATTAGTACCTACATATCGTCAGTGAAGAACCAAAATGACTTATATTCAGTTGTAGCTAATAACTATATCAACTATCTACAAAAATATTCAATTATATCTTGAGAGCACTTAAATAAAACATTTTACACTTTTTAAATACATTAAATTAGAACATTTCGCACTTTTCAAAAACATGCAAATATCACATTTCGCACGTTTTCGAAAACATGGAATTGGAACATTCTGCACCTTTTCGAAAACATGGAATCACAACATTTTGTACCTTTTCGAAAACGTGGAATCACAACATTTTGTACCTTTTCAAAAACATGGAATTAGAACATTTTGCACCTTTTCGAAAACATGGAATCACAACATTTTGTACCTTTTCAAAAACATGGAATTAGAACATTTTGCACCTTTTCGAAAACATGGAAGTAGAACATTTTGCACCTTTTCAAAACATGCAAATAGAACATTTTGCACCTTTTCGAAAACATGGAATTAGAACATTTTGCACCTTTTCAAAACATGCAAATAGAACATTTTGCACCTTTTCGAAAACATGGAATTAGCAAATTTTGCACCTTTTCAAAAACATGGAATTAGAAAATAGGTTTTAGAATTAGAAAACCCCCTTTTAAAAACTCTTTTTTTAAATTTTACGTATGTTTTTCATTTTGTTTTTATGACATAGCTCATTTTGATTGTAGCATAAATTGGATATGGGTCATTTTGACTCTTCACTGACGATAATATGTATCATCTAAACCATTAGAAGCAACACTAAATTTCTATTTTTTTAAAAGTGCATCAGTGCAACAAAATTGCATTAATGGTTAAATTTGACACCACAACAATTACAACCAAGCAGGTTGATCGCTCTACAATGCAGACAGAACCAAGTCTCACTCCAAATGCCCTAAGCGCTTTCATACAGCGCCACTCTAAACTCACCCAACTATTTTTAACCGAGAATAGGTCACTCCATTTTATAATGAATTTTTCCGAACCGCAATGTATGTTACCCACCAAATTGAAGGAAACAAACTCATTTACAAAGCAAATACAGACAATAGTCGGGAAAAGTGAGTACAGTGCGGGATTCAAGGAGTTGTAGAGCATAGTTGTGCCGTAGAGACCAAGTGAGTGGTAAGCAACAGTCATTGTGACCATGCATGGAATTACCAGGCGGGACATGAAATGATTAAACATTTTATCTAGAATGTGAAGCGCCCTATAAATGTCAAAAGCGTCTTTTCTACTGAGATTTGATTCCATTTTGGTTTTTTTGCCCTTACGGATTTTTTCTTTGTTGTTGCTAAGGGCGCAGTTGAGCCAGAAACATGTGCATTTAGAATACGTCAATAAAATCAACATGTACAAATACCAATTTGTTGCCAGAAGAAATAACCGGTTGTATTCCAAGACGTAAAACAGAATCAATGTTGGCCACCCTTTGAGTGTGTCAGGTAGAAAGTGGTACATGTAGCGATGATGTTCAGGAACCGCGAGAAAAAATGTCGAGAATTGAAAGGCAAAGAAACAAATGTTGTAAATAAATAGAGCTACAATTTTCTGACAGCCATCATTCCTTACATGAATTTTTCCAGGAAAAGTTTTACCTTATTAAACACGAAAACAAAGTCACATTAATTTAACTCAGTACAAGCATGGATTCAAATTTACCTTAAACTGATGTGTGCTAGAAAAAACGCGCCAAATTATTTTTAAAAAATCTAATGAACTCACCTGTCAATTTCTTGTCAAAGTCAAATAAGCAATTGAAGAACTGTGCAATTTCCCCCCGATGCACAATTGTGTTGTACTGCAGAAGCAACATAATTAACATTCCAACTGAAAACAAATAATCCATTGCAATCCGGGCTACGTCCTGAACTAAAATAGCTTCAACAAAGCTAAGCCAATTATTAGCAATGGTGAATGCAGTCAAAATACAATTTGCCGCAAAAAGAAACAAGGACAGTTTTTTTCTTTGAGGTTCTAAACGATTCGTTTTTGTGTTCCAGAAAAGTGGAACTGCATTTGACAAATTTGCTATTTTGAAATATAGGCGAAGATATTTTAACGTGGCCGAGGAGAACATTTTGCAAATTTTGCAAATTTTACTTTATTTTTAAATTTCTCCTGCCCAAAAATTTTTGTGAGCTTTGCGATTCAAAATTTTCGTTCAATGGTGAAGAAGCTGAAAAATACTACTGACAAGATAAAATCGGAAGAAGAAAGTTTTATAGTGACAAGGAAACAGTAGTTTTAAATTGTATAACTACTATGGGTTATTGGTCAACAACAACTTAAATGTCCACACTAATTAGTTACTTTTACCCTTAAAATTTCCTCTAAAATATTATCTCAAATTGACGAACAAGCCACTTACTTATTTCTTGTATAACGGGTAGTTAGAATTTTAACATAGCCCTTTTGCCACACAAAACTGTTGCGTAAAATTTTGCTGTTCATGTAATTTAGTTATAATTAAACAACAAGTTAGGAAATATGGTAACCCGTTTTCTGTAAACAATTTAATTTGAGCAAAGAAATAAGTTAAGCACAATTTTATTTCCACGTTGCGATAACTATAAAAAACAGTTTATATAAAAATTTAAACGCCCACAGAAATTGAGCAAAAGCTCTTTTATAAGACGATTAATTGCAATTAAAAATATTACTAATCGACGATGATTATTAATTAAATAGTTAATATCTACATCTTGCCAAATATTGAGTAATAATTATCATTTCGGAAATTGAGAAAAGTTTTTACTACAAAAATTATACATTTTTGTAATTGCATTTAATGTCTCTTATTAAGGATCTGCAATTTTGTAGAATACGTAATTTAATTCTTGTATTTCTTTTCTTATAAGCTTAAGGCAGTGGGGAAAGACTCAAGTTATAACATTAATTTTTTAATTGTGTTTCCGTTATTTCCTATTACCAATTATCACAGGAACTATTAAGCAATTACAGTGTTGCTTATGTGCATCCATCCATAATACAATTTTAATGGCATCAAATACATCTTTGCTAAAATCATAAGTTTATCGGATAAAGATGAAATTTTTTGAAACGTTTTTGAATTACTAGTGGCTTTAATAGCCGGTATAAGGAAATAATATTAAAGTTTGTAAAATAGAGACAACCAATTAATTATAATTTGACCAATAATGTAAAACTATTACGTTTAGTCGAACGTGGAAACAATTAACAGAAATAACTAACAATATTAAGCTTATCACCCATTGGTGACGTCATCGTCGTCATACTTAAGAAAACCGTTGACTTCCGTGACTAATAATAAACAAAAACGTTACCCAGTGCCACTGTCTAAACTAGAATTTTTTCTATGTAGTTTCTTACTTATTTTCAATGTACTTCATGACAGCAGTGGAAAGGGGGTAATAATAGATAATTTTTGTATGATCCACATATATACGTACCATATATAGACTTGATATATTATCAAAATCTATAATTATAAATTAATCAATGTTAAAGTATTTGTTTTTGCTAAAGCACACAGATAAAATAGCAGTGCCATGTATTATCTGTATTTACTAAATTTACTTACATTTAATCAGGGCCAGATAATGCGGCCCCCGCTGCCTAAATTTTTTATTTTTAAAAATGAGGTAAATAGAAAATTTTGCAGTTTTTGCAAATATTTAAAAAGATATTTTGACTTTTCAACAACATGCAAAATAATTTTTTTTTGCACATTTTAAAAACATATGCATATAAAAAAATTTCCACTATTCTTAAAACATGTAAATAGAAAAATTTTCACTTTTCAGAATCAAGTAAAAAGAACACACTTTACTTTTTTGCAACATGCAAATACAACATTTGGCTTTATCAAAGAAAACCTCCAATAAAATCAAAATAGTGGTTTTTGTATGGAAACAAATTGCTGCCTAAAAGCAATTCCTTCGTCAGGCCCTAAATTTAATCAATATCTAACAGAAACAATATTTTGTTTTTCTTACTAGATGCTGTTTCAGGTAAAGCACGGCAATTATTGAAAATTATAGGTTGTCCCTAACTAAATAGAAAATGCTTATTTACATGTAGCAAATACTGTCAACTTTTTTATTGCCTATAATTTTACAAACAATTTTATTTTATAGCAGTTAAGCACGGTCACAAATATTACATTAGTTATAGTAAATATATTCATCTATCTATGGATCGTATTAACACCTTATAATAGGGTAATTATTATTTATAACATTTTGTACGTGACTTTGAGTGGTTGACTAGATAGTGAGGGTAAACTGAGAACTGTCTGCAGCTGGATTTGCATCCTGCAGTAGCACGATTTCCAAAGAAAAAATCACTCCAATGATGCGGAGCATTAGTGGCCTTGAAATTCGAAAACATCCCAGGCCAGTGAACCCAATTGTGCTCATTTGCAAATATCGTTCTGTTCTTGCGACCTAAAATAAATTCGCAAAATATCGTTCCTTTTAATTTCCATAGCAATTTCTTCCTAAAGGTTAACATTACACTAGTGTCTTTTCTGTTACTTCTGTGGAGTAGGCTGCTTCCGGACATTTGCTGATTAGTTCCTTAGACTTATGAGCCCATTCGTGGATTTTAGAACTCATGAGAGTGACACATGTGAGACGACTAATGATGTGGAGAAAAGACCACTTTCCGTAGAACGTAGCTACTACACTCTCACCTGTCTTTGGAGTTAATGCACCATGCACCTATTTGGACATTAGCGCCAATAAATGACACGGAACAAAAATGCAAATTAGAATTTACAATGCGCGATACCGACATATGTAGTTTGTTCATACGTGTTTAAGTATTTAATTTAGCTCATTACATGAAGTAGTATGAAATACATGTTGGCAGCGTAAGAGCAGAAAACGAGTGGGGAAAGTAACTTGACAATTTTGTCAAGCATATTGCTCAAAATTTCGTGGTCCCTTGCAAGTTGGCGCCATTTTTGAGGGTCTAGAAGATTAGTATAAAAAACATGTTTTTTAAAGAAAACTCAAAATAACTGATATCGTCACTATCGTCAGTAAAGAACCAAAATGACCCATATCCATTTGTAGCTAAAAAGAATATCCACTTTCTACAAAAATATTAAAACCTGTCTTAAAAGAATTAAATAGAATATTTTGCACTTTTCAAAAACATGTAAATACAACATTTTTAACTTTTCAAAAACGTGTAAATAGAACATTTTACACTTTTCAAAATCATGTAAATAGAACATTTTACACGTTTCAAAATCATGTAAATAGAACATTTTACACTTTTCAAAAACTCCTAATTAACATTTTATGCACGTTTCTCATTTTGCTTTTATGGGATAGCTCATTTTAATTCTAGCTGAAACTGGATATGGGTCATTTTGGTTCTTAACTGACGATATTCTATTTATAAGACCTATAATTATTATAAGAAATCGCACCTGCAGAATTAGAGCCACTGCTAATACCTAGAATGCCTAAATCTGATTTTGCCTCCTCGTACAAAATTTTAAATCTACCATAAATTGCACGTGCAAAAAAGATAATTGTAAGATCTCTAAAATTCCAGGCGTAGACTGAGAGCTTATTGTGTATCCAGAGAAGGACAGAAGTAATTGGATGATACGGCACTGTGTGCGCCCAGGGTTTGTGATATCCACGATAGTACACTTCCAAAGGGCTGCTTGCATTTTCAATACTAACACGTCCCCCGTCTGCAATTTAGCAAAAGATTAGACTTTCAAAAACCGTTTCGAAATGTTTAAGCCCTTCACAATGTAGTTTTTTTTGAGTTTACATTTCAGTGGGAGAAATAGCGGCAGTAATAATTTTAGTTCGCCAGTGATATTTTCCAGAATGGCGCTCGTCATGATAGCTGACGCAGTTAAAAGGGCGTGAAACCTTAGGCGCTTATCGGCTTTAGTGTAATACAGCTTTATTTCCATATCACTCCATTCATGGATAATTTCAATAAATTGAGTACTGCTCCGGTAGAAAAATAGGGCACTAGAAAATATCAAACACGCTATTATTATGTAATACAGAATTTAGGTATTATTTTCAAAAATAATAAACTATCTAGTTTTCAGTTTTTGCAGTGTATTTATTCGCAAATCCTACTTGAAAAGTGCAAGACTAAAGTATAAAACTGGTCCGGGAGTCCTTGCAAATTCAGCAGCATTTCTTGGATTGTCGAGTAAAAAGTCCAGAATAGCGACAGCAGTGCAAATGACGGAAAAAAGAATTATTGCCAGACTAACCGACGCTTGCGTCCAGCTTTTGCTAAATATTGGCAAATTTAAAGATTAATAATTAACATATTAGGAATATTGAAAAAAAAATTCATTACTGAACATCAAAGCTTACTCCAAAATTAATCGATTTGCGTCTTTCTGATGCAGTCCCTTCCATGGGAGGAGTCCAATATATTTTCCAAAAATGAAGAAACTCCTTAAACTTAGAAAAAGTGCGTTTGAATCACCTTGAATTTCCCACATATTCTTAGCATGCTCGGATTCCCAGGCGCTTTCAATAAAAAGTGATTGGCGGGATATGGCAGAACTTTTTGAATTTATGAATGGTATTGCAGGCTTTGACTTGGGAGCGGAAATAATTTGCATATTCGCCATTTCTTATCTGAGTTTGTATTTAATAGTAGTGTGCAGGTGTAATTTGTCAGCGCTGAATTTAGTTTTGAATTTATAAACGTCACATTAAGCAGCTCTCTCATTCTGAGAATTTAAAACTGTTCGCAGTCAAGAATTTAGGGCGCGAACGGAATTACGGAATTTCAAAGTTAAACATTTGCTAAAAACACATTTTTAAGATTACAGCAAAGACAGCCTGAACTAGGGTAATACTATTCTACTATTGCGTCGTACCCATCTCGTTCCCCGCAACAAGTAAAAGTCTGAAGCAATTTATTAGTCTCGTCCTCCGCCTAAACAGCAGGTGAATGTTTTGGCATTATTTGCGTGGTAAGTAAGTACAGTGTTGACAGTGACGGGGACGGTAACAGCACCGTCATTAAGATGTCAACCACACATTCTCTTTCTCTCTCATCGTAATCAGCTGTCTGCTTAGCTGTTCATTACCACATTTATTTAATTGTATCAATTGGGATGGGTTCTCAAACATGACAAACTCAAGATAGCTGGTGTTTTTGAACCATCGTATTTATCAAATCAATAGGCATACACCACTTAACTTCTCACTGTCTCACATAAGACGATAAGACTGACGGAAGGCGATATAAATATTTCAATTGGGTCGTCCATAAATGATATCGTGAGTAGACTCTATGTGTCTACTTGGACATTAATGAAATCCTATGTTAAAGATAGCCATTTACGTAAAAGTTAAGCTGATTACAGGGCAGGGGAGTCAAAGGTTCCTAGAAATGAACATTTTTCGATGATATCATTTGTGGACAACCCCTATTCTTTTTTCTGCATAAAATGAATTATGCTGTCAAAAAATATGCTTAATTGCCTGCAAACATTACAGTAGTTTTATGAATATAAACATCCGTAAATACTATGTGGAAACGTTTTCAACTTGTATAGTTGAAAATTACAAAATGCGGAGGTAATGACTGCTTGACAAAAACGCTAAATATAGAACTGTAGGTTTGATTACTTCCATATATTACTCATGAATAAAATTATTCAATTTGGTCTTTGGGTAACTGCAGCTCTAATGGCGTTGAATAGGACGTGTCAACCACCTGCCAAATTTTGTTAGCTTATATTAATGAAAATGAGAAATCTCAACTTGCTCCACTTTATTCGTATGTGAATTGTGAATAAAGAAATGTCAACTGATGGTAATAATATAAAGTAAAAACAAGGGGCGCAGCCCCTAAGGGTAACCCGTTAAGGGGTACTGTTAAGGGTAACCTTAACAGTAATATGGGGCAGTAGTATATAGTATATGCTTTTGTATTTGTTTTTCTTCTAGGATTGAATTATAATATTCTTTATTTGTGCATATTTACATAATTTAGTACGCTTTTAAAATAATAGACCAATTTTATTTCTGACGATTTACATAATCTGAAAACCTTTAGAAATACTCGACCGACCGATTTTCACGAAAACATAAAATTTTAAAGTCCTTGAGCCAACTTTAGCATATTTTCATATCCCCCCCACCCACCCACCTACTGCGTCACTTCCTTAAACATAACATCAAAAACGGCGATGTTTATGATAGGGTGTTATTTATTTTCACATGACCCACCTTCAATGTGATTAGCACAAAGGGTGCAGTTCCCACAATTTAGATTTTCCCACATTTTATATAGAAGTTTTTGGCGTTCCACAACTAACCCACAAAAAATACAGGTGTTTTCTCCACAAATTTTCCACAATTCGGTTAAAAATCTTTAAAAATACAACAAATTTACCACAAATTTTCCTTAAAATTTAAAATTTTCCACAAATTGCCACAAATTTGCTAATAAATTTTAAAATTTCCACAATTTTGCCCAAACATTCAATACCTGGCTACCTTTTCTTATAAAGGTCATCTTTGTTATTGAATAAGGGCTATAGTTGAAGAGTTTTGCCTGTTGAAGTTTAAAGTGTTAAGTGTCGCTAGTGTGGCTGTTACTATAACATATTACTGTTGACCCATATCCAAATGCCACATGTTGACATTTACAGTCATTAGAGTAGCACTACACTCAAATTAAATTGACAGATTTTAGAAGAATATAATAATTTGTCTGGACATAAAAATAAATAAAGAAGTGTGAGAATTCTTAATTGTGGCCGGCAGCCGGTGTCATAATGGTGACCACCAGCTGTATGTCGGAAACGAATTGATGTATAACAAGATTGCATATTTGTTTGCAAAGGTCAACACACCAATAACTGCTTCTGAAAATTTTATTATTTCTATTGCTTTTAATCATTCACAATTAAAAGATATATCTTAATTGTAATTTATTGGAAATCAATTCATACAATTGTAAATACAGTAATTTCCTTTTTTTGTATAATACATGTTAGCAGCAATAAATCATAATTAAAAATGCATAAAGAAACACGTTTGAATACTTAAAACGCCTTATTATATTTATTGCATAACTATACATATGTATTAAATTAGCAAAATTGCACAAACAATAATAATTTACATAACATTAAACCTACTTATGTATACGTCTGAACGTAAAGTCACTGCATTGAAATGCTAAAAATAATTATTTATTACTATTACTTAATATATTTGTGTCCTCCAACCAAATTAAAGTGAAATAATTCGACGCCAGCCACTTTTTTGACACTCACAGTGCAAGAGTATACAACTACAGAACGAAAACTATACGTAAATTTATAATAACTTGACCATAGCAAGTATTCAACAACTTCTGAATTATAATTTGTTTTTACATTTTTGTAAGAGATGATCTTCATTTAAAATGTATTTAACACACAATACAATACATGTATTTATAGTTAATATAAATTTAAGAATAAGAATACTTGTGTGCATTAAACTTTTAATATAACTAGTACTACATTTAGTCATTATACTAATTATTATAATTTTTATGTCACATATCACTGACTCCGGGAAAATTTAATTGAACTGCAAATAACTCTCGCATACAATTTTGCGTAACTCAGTAATGAGATAGTGTACAATTAATATATGCATGTCTCCCCTGTTGGTATGCCATGCCATATGTTTTAATCTGAAATTGTTTTTGACCAGTAACTACATATTGCAATTGTGATTATAGTTATGTATGTTGGATACAATTTACATATTGTAGTATAGTATAATAACATGTTTATTATCCTTCTAGCTACATTTTTAGTACAGCAAAGTCCGGTTATGAGGGATCTGGATGTAAGGAAAATCCGGCTCAAAGGGACAGTAATAAAATATTTGGTTAGCCAGCCTATGTTTCAATGTTAAACATATCTGAATATAATGGAACCGATATAAAAAAATCCAGGCATAAGGGCAAATTTTAGATCACTTTTTAGTATTTCAATCTTTTCATAAGAACATTTACAAGAACGAAACGATTAAAAAATAATAGGACCGAACCAAGCCACACAAGTAAAGCACTGCTATACCATACAATACAGTACTTATCTTATCTAAACATTTAAATTGCCTTAAATCTAAGTAAGTAATCGTATTTATAAATTATGCCGCTTGAAGTTGAAGCTAGTGACTCTAAGTGCAACTTAAACATTACTGCTTCATTCAGCTTACAATTTTGTCGAAGAGGAAAAGAAACTCATTTACCACAGAACAAAAATACTAAATTTTTCAAAACTTAGCAACCCATCTGCAGGCAGACGTAATCAAATAAAGTGAAATTAGTTCAAGTGTACTAAGCAAATTAAGTTTAAAAGTACTAAAATCACGCGAACATGGCTCAAAGAAAAAACTATGAAAAATCAAAGAATTGGTTCTCGGCCAGGTATTGATAATGCATTGTTAAAATTGTTTAAAATAATCTAAATAATTTGTATACAGTGAACACAATTTCATATTCCCTGGCTGTGTTTTGACTAAATATAAAAATTTCAAATTAACACAGTTTACTTATAAGAAAATCGTTTAAACGGTTAAAAAGGAATCTGTCTATAAGGGACCAGTTCGGCCGGACCGGCAGCGTCCCTTGTATACGAATTTGGCTGCACACTTTAATTCTAATATGTATACACATGTTCTCCGCAAATGGTATTAAAGCCTATGGTATGTCAAAGGAACTTGACTGAAAAACATTTTCCTTTATAAATACAAGTTTTTCCATGGTATCAACTTTGATTTCGGATCTACGAGCTCTCCCAATATTAATCAATATGCTGAACAGTCTTTCACATGTTCCTGAAGAAGCAGGAATAGCTAAATACTTTCGAGCATACTGGGCTAAATAGGGCCATTTTTCACTGTTTTGCTTCCAATATTGTAAGGGGTAATTTTTGTTCGAAATATTAACCCGTGAATCTTGCAATGGTTCATTAAGATACTCTGCTATTTCGTCCTTTTTAACTACATTAATTTCAGATTTACTCTTTGTTTTCCACCCAGAAAACATTCTAGTGTATCCATGGGATACAAATGATTCACGGTTTTCTGCTTGTGATTTAGAAGTAGTAGACGTGTTGGTTTCGGGAATTAAAACTTCTGAATAAATTGCTTTTTGAAAATATTTTCGAACTAGTGCAACAGCATGTTGCTGGCATGGAAGCCGCAAAAGTTGCAAGTAATCAGGAAAAACACTGCATGTTTCAAGATCTTCGTCATCTGAAAACTCCATTTCACTGTCAGTGTTGCTGTGATTCTGATTCTCTTGGCTCTTGAATAGATTACAGTCTACGAAATGACTTTCACTATCTGTAAAAATTACAAGACATACTAGCAATATACTACTTGTAAACTCATTTAAATAAATCCTTTCAGTTTTGTCCCCGTCACAAATCGCTTTAATTATTTCTATGGTTATCAAATTTTTATGATTAAAACGTTTTAACAGATTTTAAAATTTCAAAACTTTAAATAATATTTTATGTGGTTTTAAAAGCTTACTTTCTTTCATATCAACTATTGAGACGACAACATATAATATTTTCACTAACGTTAAACACAATATTATTCCCATTTAAATTTTAAAATAAATATAAATAAATATTTCAACTGTACAACAAACCAAGGGGGTTAAATAGAACACGCAATATAACTTTTAATTTTATATTCCTGTTACCTTAATACTTAAAGAGTTTTTTGGCCAAACGGGATAAGTACATCAAAGCAAATTTTACAGGAACAACGAAAAATGAATAAATGGTGAAAGGTTAAGTTTTTCAAACTCAATTTTTTTCTACAGGTACTGCACCTGACGAAGCGTAATTACAAGTAGTTTCATAATCCTAGACGGACTTTGGAATTTTTTAGAAAATTTTAAATAATTTTATTTTGTGGACTTATCCCGTTTTGCCAAAAAATCAATAACTTAACATGAAGTAAAAAGTCCGTGACATGAAATTTTAATCATTTTGAATGAAATTTCGTTCTTTACATTAAAATATTAACGCACGGCAATTGTCTTCTACAAACTACGAAAAAACTCAAAAACAAAATTTAAATCAGAAATGAGTGTTTTAGGTGGAGTTATCTCATTTTGCCAAAATAATTTAATGGACTTATCCTGTTTTGCCAAAAAACGAAATTTGAGCCATTTATAAAAACTACTTTGGTTGAACTTCGACCTTTACTATTCAACACAGTAACGTATCTAGTCGAATAGAACAAATAACACAATTAATCTCATTTTTAAAAAAAAAATGGACTTATCCTGTTTTGCCAAAACACTCTTTACCTATTGAAAGTTTTACAACCTATGTATACAGTAGAGATAAATTAGCAGATTTTTTGGCATTTTGTTGTTACATTCTTGGAAAAAATTGCCTAAAATTGTTGTATGGGCCTAAGTGCCTGAGGCAAGAAACAAAAACAGTTTTGCTCAGTTTTTAAAGTTATTTAAAATTACCTATCATTTTCAGTTATCTGTTGATTTTAAAACAATTGATTAAATTTTTAACCTTAACTTATTAGTATCAGCGCTGTCACAGTGATAGAACTATATTTTTCGATTCATATTGGTTTAAATAGTATATCACTTATGTGCGTTCTCATTTTTTAACATCTTGAAATTTCAGTTTTAATATTTTGTGGGAAATTTAAAAATTGTCTTAAAAAAAACAAATTTAAATTAAGATTTACAAGTATCGATTTAAATCGCAACAAATAACTCTTTTACCATAACCTCTCTTTAATTTACAGGCTGGTAATTGACTGCTTAGATCTAACGAACAATACAAACTGCTTAATGTTGTAGTAAAGGTGGAAAATAAATAGGAACTTGGGTCTTTGTTTTTTACCAAATAATTACTTACCATCCTCATCATATACTCTCTCAGTAAGTTCTGGAAATATTTCTGTTTTAATTCGAGCATCCAGCACAGTTGCTAGAATAAACGAGGTCTTCGAAATCACTGGCTGAAAAGTTTTTTTAATTTCAATAAGCAAAGTTTCTCTCACGGGTTCAAAGTGGCTTAAGTTTTCCAATTTAAGCAGATCTGAAAGGGTTATTAAAATTTTTATCATTTATAAGCCAGTTAAAAAATAACAAAACGCAATTTGAAATTTTATAATTACATTATTACAAGCAATTTAATTAATCTCTGGTTATTTTTGAATGTTTAAGACCTTGAAAGTAACAAACATTGAGGCTTGAACAAGAAAAAACTAATTTTTGTAAAAGTAGAATTTGGTATATATTTTAATCTTAATTCAAGGTGTACCTTGATAGGCAGTTACAACAGTAGGAATAACTAATGAAGCTGTCGGTGTATCGGATTGAAGAATATTTGAAGCTACTTTTAAAGGCAGCAAAATTTTAATTAACTCTTTTGCCTTCAAAAACTCTGTATGGCCTGGTAGTTTTGGATACTTGCCGTCTTCAATGGCTTTTCTTCCTTTTGCTGATTTTTTTACGTCGTTTAGGAAAGCTTGAATTGCTTTAACAACAAATTCCCATGTTGGAATCTAGAAAATACAATAGCAGCAATTATTGTTTTCAGTAGATATTTAATGTGTACTAATTGTGCTTTCCGCCTTCATTAATGGTAGGTCTGCACCTTTTTACAGTAAATGAAAAACGTTTTAAACTACAATATTTATATTATTCCTACCTATCTACATAATTTACCGGAATTTTGAAAATTCTGCAATACAAGATCAATTTCATCGAGGCATATATCATTAGAAAGCTAATCGCCAGTAGAATTCAAAAAACGGAACGCGCCTCCATTATAACAAAGCGTTTTCAAGACAACGGACTTTTAATTTTGAAATGCGGCCTAAAATGTGTTGTATGAGCCACAATTAAAAAACAAAAAAACTGGTGTCCGCTCATTTTTAAATAGCTTTCAAAGGATATATCACTCGACACAATCCGTTACCATTTTTTAATTTGCAATTAGGTTATTTTGAAACCATTTAAAAACTGATAACTATCGTGCGTGCACACTAAGTTATTTAGATTTGCCTAATCGTTACCGTTCAAATGGTGTATCATGTTTGTGTAAGTTCACTGACTTACCGGTCGAAATCTTCATTTAACACTATATTTAATGTTTTAGGGGGAAATTCAAAAATTGAAATTTTAAATTTTTGGGCGTATTCGCGTATTACAGAAATTGAATATAAATAAGATAGATAAGATAACAGAAAACACATTGTGCGGCTTAATTGCTTCCCTTAATTTAAAACCTGGTAATTGAAACTAAAATTTGGCGGCAAATTCAAAATGCCTAATTTTGCTGTTAAGGCTGCCATGAAACAAGGGGTTTAGCCCTTGTTTCTTATATTTATATTAAATATAGCTCAAAAAAATCGATTTTTTGCAATTTCGCAACTCTGTAGTTTCTACATTTTTGGTCAGATTTTTTAAAAATTTGAAGTTTCGTGATCTCTACAACATTATCTAAAAACATATGTAAAATACAAAACATTTTTACTTTTTTTATAAAATCAAGGTATCTTCAGTTACAGTGGTTCCAAAAAAAATGGTTTTCAATAAAATTTCTGTGAAAAATTAAAAATTTTGAAATTCAAAAAATTTTTAATTTTGTTGTATAAAGAGGTCCAATAGATCAAAAAACTTCAAATTTTTGGAAAATCAGACAAAAATTGTAAGAACTACAGGGCTGCAAAGTTGCAAAAATCGATTTTTTTGAACTTTGGCGCGTGATTCTTAGCGAACGGCGCAAAATGCAGTCGAGTTACGTTAGATCTGTAGTAACTAAGGGCGGCTCTATTCATCATGAGCATTGGTTTTAAAATCGAGAGAGTACATGCGGCTGCATTCCCTTGTAAGTATAGGAAAGTGAGACAATATTAAATTACTACCTATATGCTCAGCCAAATCTAAAAATTTGCAAATACGTCAACCTTATTTTAAAAAGCAAATGCGCATAGTATATATTTCCGATAAAAACTATTTGACTGAAAACGTCAATTTAAAATTCATCTAAAAGTAGTGTAGTTAACTATTAAAAATATTAAATGGAACTATCAAAATCTTTACCTCTGTTAACCTTTCAAGCGAAGCAACAAAGGAATTCCATCGAACTGCAATAGACTTGACTAACTGTTTTCCAGTCTGAGATCGCATAGATTGAAGCTGAAGATTACGGACTTGAAAGAAAGACACAATTTGTTGCATTTGTTTTTTGAAAGAAGTCACTTCTTCATTAATTTGAAGAGCTTTTGTAACACAGTTATGGATCATATGGGCACAGCAACCCAGCCATTCTTCCGAAGGGTCTAACAAGCTGCCAATTTCTTGCTCAACTTCCACGTTTGTGGGATCCACATCTGCTGTAAATTCGTTTATAATTTCTCTAATCTCTTCTTCTTCTGCAATGTTTATTTCAATTTCATCTTCTAGTGACTCTGATGACATTTCGTTTAACAGCCTTTCAAATTCTTTTAGTGGCATGTACTCGTCAAAGTCATCGTTCGGGCACAACACCATTGGATTAGTAAATGCTGCTACCATATTAGAACCCCGGTCAGTCATGACGTGAGAAACCTTTATTTTAAAAAAATGAATAAAAACATTAAACTGCACCTTTTACTACCGTTGTGATTATTTGATTGTACTTTTAGACGCTCGTTTTGAAAAAAACTATGTCACGTGAAATTTTGCTGATGGTTTCACGGGTTTGCTCGTCAGACTGTCAAAATGTCGTAATTATGATACTTACCAAACACTAAAACTAAGAATTTAATTTCAGTTACTTCTAACTTCAAAACCTATAAATCTTTTTTGTTCTTTTTCAGAGCGGTCTAAAATAAATAAAATCAAGAGCCCTAAAATATCAAAAACTGCATCCTTACTAAAGTTGTTCAGCTCTGTAAGCTCTGTGACCTACAGTTACATTCATAAAGCACATCATGGAGGTAATAATTTGAGCTATTACTATGTTACAACAACAAGAGCTAACAGTTGGAAATCGTCCCCTCGGATCTTGTACCCTGAGCATATTCGTCCCTAAGAACTCGTACCCACGAAAATTATGTATCTGATTGATGGAAGTAAGGTAGACAGTGGTTTTAAACGGATGAAGAAGCACTTTTTGTGGACTTAATAATTGCAACTTTTTTGGATGCTGTATCTTTTAGGTGAAGTTTTGGACAAAATTTAAAGTCGTTACTATTTGAAAAACTGATGCACTAATTTTAAGAGTTAGAGCAATATCTGCTTTCCTTGCAACCAACAATCACATTCTTTTTTAAATATCTAGCCTAAACGTATAATGGCAACGATTATGCAGAAACATTGTTTCCAGACAAGTTCTAGAATGTTCATGACCGTGTATTTATATTAGCGTATTAATTGCTAGGGTGAAAAAACATAGGGTACGACCGATAGGGTACGAATAAAGATAGTACGAGATCCGTGGGGACGACTTACAACCAAACCGTGAACTAGGCAGGATAATAAATAAAAAATTGTGGCTCTTATTGGAATGACCGCTTCAACAAATTATGACACAGATTTATATATATATTATAAAAAGCTAAACGAGTACATATTTTGAATGTCTCAATGAACCGATGAGTTTAAAAAAATTTCAGAAGTGTTAAACTAAATTACGTATTTTAATCAGTAAATTTGAGTATTGTAAGCAAATGTACAGGATTAGCAGCTATTAAAATAACGCAATTAAAAAATAATAACAATTTATACCTTTGTTTCCAGGCGAAACTTTTTTATAATTGATTTATACTTTTCAAAACATTGAGTGGCAGTATGCGAGCCTTTCAACTCGACACATCCAATGGTTCGAATTTCAAGTTTAAAATCGGCGTCTATTTTTTGAAACCGTACCCCCATAATGCTTTCATGACGTTTAGACGCCCAGTTATCCAAAATTGCAGTCCCAGATTCGGAATTTTCGAGCCAAGCGTTTAATTTTGGAATTGCCTTAAATCAAAAAATGTATTTATTTAAATGTACATAGTATATAACAAATTAAATCCAAAGAAATAGACCTTTAAAAATCATGAGTATGCATTAGATTAGATTTTTTTACACTGCTTATGAATTCGATTTAACTAATTGTTTAACATACAATGTATTATATTATGATAACCTACTGTTGTGTTACAATTCAAGCTTTACCATCCTACTGTCGTATAAGTCCTATGTGTCGTATATTCAGTATATTCTAAGTAAATAGTATTTATATCTTATATCAATTTTCAGCTGTATCAAATTTTGTATCAAACGGACCTTAGTATTTTAAAACGAAAACAAAATATATTTTGTTTTTAAAAATTCGGTGGGGGTGGTATGTTACTCACTGTTTTGTTCTCATGACGTACACATAAGGGTCTTCCACAAAAGACGCTCAATCTTACTGACAGTGTTGTACTCATGACATAGGCTTGGAAGTCGTCCACAAATGACCTAATGAAAATTACAGTTCCAGAACCTTTCGCGCTTTTAAACAATATGTGAATGCAAAATTTTACAATTTCCAAAAACATGTAAATAGATAATTCTGCACTTTTAAAAAACACTAAAATAAAAAATTTTGCTTTCCTAAAAAACATGCATATACAGCCTTTTGCCTTCTTGAAAAACATGACAACAGAACATTTTGCACGTTTCAAAAACATGTAAATAGAACATTTTGTATTTTCTGGAAACATGTAGATAACATATTTTGCACTTTTGAAAAATATGCAAATAGAACAGTTTTTACTTTCCAAAAACATATATATAGAACATTTTAAACTTTTTAAAACGTTTAAAATATGCAAAATGTTATATTTACTTGTATTTGAAGAGCGCAAAATATTTTGGAAACGAAATTTTTATTCATTTTATTGTAGACGACTCCTGAATGTACGTCATGCGTATAACACTGTCAGTAACAACTTACGCTCACCTTTTGCATAGGACAACGTTGAAGTTCAGTGGAAGCGACTTCGACAGCAGCTACTAATTAGACGGACTTTGGACAGAATGAATTTAAGAATTTTGTGGACTTAAAACAAAATGAGTTTAGCCTTGCACTTCACTGAAGACAGAATGACTCTTCAGAGACGAAATAAAACATTTTACATTTTTTTTAAACAAGCAAATTAGGCCTACTGCACCCATTTTAAATCTTTGATGATGTAACATTATTGATTTGAATAATTTAAAGCATGCAGGCACATACAGGATTTCTTTTTGCCATAAATATGATTACTATGCTTCACTAAAACCTTTGTACAACATAACAAGCCCAATAATTCCACTCAATACCCACCTAATTTAATTCCGTTTGCGTGTTTAATTCTTAATTATAGTTATTTTTGTGTATCTACTAAACATCACAACTGTTATTGTTTAATTAAAAACCTAACTCACATAACTGTCTTAATTTTCCATTCGCCTACTTATTTTCTCTTTACCTTTCTTCTATTAATAGCACAGCCTCTACACAATCTAACTTCTCCTAGTTCATTTAACTCATGACTGCCAAAAAATTAAAAAACTAATTATAATAATAATTGTGTATAACAACTATTTCTGTACTTACATTATCGGCACAAATTTTAGTTGTTTTGGATCTAACTGATGCTTCCGACGGAATTCTTATCTTTGAATCTAAGTCCAAAATCATTTTTTTAAATCCATCACCAGTTACGAGTGAAAACGGTCTGGAGTCAGTAGCAACGCAGTTTACAACATTAAGATCAAAAAGTATTTGCTTCTCGTCATTTCTTGAGTATTTTGAATTTTTGATGGAGGCTCTATTATTCGAAAAAATGTAAGCAACTGAATTTCTCATGGCCAATGCTTTTTGCTTTTCCTCGCGGGTAGCTAGTAATGCCTTGTACTTGTCTGGGTGCTGGCGCTGCAAAAAATACGTAAATTTAGCACGGTTAAATACGAAACATGCAGGGAGCGCGATAATAATTATTAAAAAAACATACTTATTTCGTTCAAAACCTCTCACTGTACATATTTAATCTCCTCGACATTTGTCCTTCATGACATTTTAACGCATGACATCATTCCTTTTATTATAACTAAACCTAACCCTACTGTTGCACTAACTTTTTCTACTGCTTTACGAAATACTTAAAAATAAAATAAAAAATATTACTTAGTTGTAAAATACACGTTGTTTTACATATAGTATATGAAGAACTAAAATAAACTATTTTCAATTTTTGCTAGAATTTAAAAATGGTTTGTAATAAGGCGCATGCTTACAGTGCTGCAAAAATGTTACTATCAGAATTCTTACAAGACATATTTAAGTATTTTTGTGAAACGTAAATATTGCTTTTAGCTAAAAATGGATATAGATCATTTTGGTTCCTGACGGACAATATTTACTAATACTATAATTAACTAAGTTATTACAATACTTATACAAATTAACGTATCAAGTGGTTACCTGGATGTGGGATTCAGAATTAGTATTTGAATTTCTTAAATACAACCAGTGAATGGAATTCCTTTTTTTATTGTTTTGGCCAGGGGACTGCTCTTCACAGAGACAACAAATTACGCTGAAATGCTCCGTTATCTCGTATAAGTCAGAATTGTCACATTTTTTAATTTCTGAACGATGATACTTAAACAAAATTCCAATATCTTCTTTTGCAGGAAATGTAAATCCTTCAATTTTGGTGACAGGAATATTTTTCCCGCATGCTGTTACTTGCATGTATTCCACATGTGATGGATCCAAATTAAGTTTTAATTTTGCGTCTAATTTAATCTTTTTTGCAGAATTGTTATAGCTGGTCATTTTTTTAGCAGGAGTTCCAATATTCATTTGAGAAACTTCACTAGAATTGCTTTCTTGCACATTAAGATTGATATCCGGATGAAGTAAAGTATTGTCAACAGAATCCTGAGGTTCCTTGGGCTTCTGTACAAATCCATGCATTTTAAGCGATGATTGTTTTTTAAAAATTTTTGGCGTCAAGTTTTGAGAAGCGACAGGTGAATCATTTTTTCTTGTGCTGGGTCCAGGAAGTCTGTTAGATGCGTCCGCTCCTTTATTTCCTTCAAAAATTGAACATATTACTTTACCGACAAGCGGACCTCTTTGCTGTTTTTCATTTATGTAACACTAATCAAAATGTTCTAAATAAACAAAGTCGTTCAAAACTACATATTTTGAGTAATTTAGTTAACTCTCATGCATTTTAATACTTGGTCTTTAATGGTGATCGACATTTAGAGTTAAACAATGTTGATTCTATTTTTTGCTTTATTTCATGATGAACTGCATCATCTGCCTATAAATATGCCTAATCGTGGTAATGAACTAGTGAAAATATAAAATTAAAACAAGGGCTAAAGCCCTTGTTTTATGGCAGCCTTAACAGCGAAATTAGGCATATTGAATTTGCCGCCAAATTTGAGTTTTAATTTAGATGCTTTAAATTAAGGAAAGCAATTAAGCTGAACAATGTGTTTTTGGTTATTTTATTTATCTTATTTATATTCAATTTCAGTAATACAACCAAAAATTCAAAATTCCAATCTTTGAATTTGCCGCCAAATTTTAGTTGGCAATTAAAAGGTTGTAAATTAAAGGGAAGAAGCCGTAAACGGGTTATCTGTGACGATTTACGCACAGGTATTTTGATATTCTCAATTCTCAATAAGTCCAAAATATTGCAATTTTTGAATTTCCCGCAAAAACAAAAAATATTGTGTTAAATGAAGATTTCGACCGGTAACTCAGTAAACTTACACAAATATGATATACTATTCGAACGGTAACGATCAGGCAAATCTAAATAACTTAGTGTGCATGCAGGAGTGTTATTAGTTTTTAAATGGTTTCGAAATAACATAATTGCAAATTAAAAAATTTTAACGGATTGTGTCGAGTGATATATCATTGGAAAGCTCTTCAAAAATAAGCAGGGACCTTTTTTTCGTTTTTTGATTGTGACCCATACAACACATTTTTGGCGGCATTTAAAAATTAAAAGACCGTTATTTTGAAAACGTTTTGTTATAATGGAGGCCCGTTCCTAAATTTGAATTCTACTGGCGATTAGCTTTCCAATGATATATGGCTCGATGAAATCGGTCGAGTATTGCAGAATTTTCAAAAATCCGGTAAATTATGTAGATAGGTAGGAAAAATAACGCGTATTTAGTCTCAAAAAATAATAATATAATTATAAAATTGAACCTTTTATTAATTTCAATACAATAGTTCCTATCTCATTAAAAAAAGTCATTTAGGGGTACTGTGAGACGTTTTGAACATGTTTTTTAATTTTTTGCATGGCAAACTACATTAGTGATGTGAAGTAACAAGGTGCAAAATAATTCAATTGATCACCTTCAGGGAATAAAAACCACACAATATAAATCGTATTAAATGTTTTCTAAGAAGTAAAAAAATAAAATTTCGAACCATTCTTGGGTGAATAATTTTGTAAGATAGAGGTTGTCGGGATTTTATCGCCACTTCTAGGCATTGAGGCAGGTGGCATTGCATTTTGTGGTTTACTTGCATTCACCTGCAATACCGAGCTTTGTGGTTCCGTAGTATTCTTTGTGGCAGAACTTTCTAAACTCAAATCTTGTCGAGGAACCAGCAAATCTTTGCGTGGACGCAAAACAACGACTTTGCATTTTGCGGGTGCATTATTACTCATGGCCAAGCTAAATACAATTTAATTAAACAAATTTCACCTAACGTTAAAACCCACAAGCATCTTTATAAACATTCCAAAAACGGTATTTCCTATTAGCTTATTATTTAATATAAATAAGGTCAAGTTCTAGGTCTGATGCAAAATTAAGTAGTTAATGTTGTTTAAGAAAACATTCAACTTACTATATAATTATACGTACGGATCTTCCTAGGGCTTGATTAAATATTTTGCAATTGACGCTTTAGAAAATAGATTTTAATAACTTCAATTGTAAACTTGTCGAAAAGCTTTAAAACAATAGTTTATAAACTAATCAGCACAAACCACTAAGAATTTGAAAATAACTGAGATATTAATATTCATAATCTGTACGATACTCATGCATTTTATTATAGAGCACGATCTGACGGCTCTAAGCGTGACTTTGTAACAAAAAAGAATAATTGTTTTATAAATATTACAATCTTTCTTGTACAGATGTGATATAACTAGTGTGCAAGTAAATACAAACTTTAGTAACAGCACGATCGTCACAATACTAATCACATTTATGTTTGTATTTTACTTAAAAGTTTTATCCCAACCCTAATGCTCACTTAACAGTTGAATTACTAAATTGGATTCAAGACAAGAAATTGAAAATATTTCTAGAATTGGAAAACGGGGTAAAATTATATTTTCGCGCCTATGACGATAATTGCTTGAACCTGCATCATGAGTTCTTTGAGGGTAAATCAAATTTTATTAAAAAATATAACTTGAACGAATTACAACCAGCAATATCTAAACATTAAACCGTGAATGTACTACTTACTGTTTTGTGAGTCTGGAGTGCAAAGAATACACGTGCGTTTGTTACAACTTTAACTTGTTTCACAAAATATGTAATATGAACTAAGTAAAATTTCATTTAAATCATGAATTTAGTTAGGTTTGAAAATTTGCTATTGTGCTCTCAACTTATTTAAAACAGTTGCAAGCAACTGTCGACAGTAGCTGACGAAAATTGAAAATCGCCAGGAGGGATTTGACCAATTTTTCAAGCAAAATTAGGTACATATTGAATTTACTAGCAATGGGTCGCACACAAGCAGTGTCATACGAGTTTAGGGTGGTCACTTTAAAAACGTATGACACCCCATGTTAAAGATTGTCGTTTACGCAATGCGGTTAGAGGGACAGAGTAGGTGAGTGGTTTTTAAGAAATAAAAAAACTTGGTAACGCTATTTGTGTGCCGTCCCTGGAAACGAAAACAATTAACTTTAAAAATGTAAATAAAGACTAGCTCAAAATGCGCAACTTTTCATTTCATGAAAATGTAGCTAATTTATGGTATTATTTTTTAGGAAAATATAGTGCAAAAATTTTTATCATTTTTTTTTTAGTTTTTTTAGTTCAAAGATTTTGCCTTTAAACGCATGTCAAAAAAATTTAGCTATTCTTTTTTCAACTGCTAAGTTCATGCAAACCAATTCTATTCAAACTTGCACCTAGTGGTTTATGTATTTGCATGAATTTAGTCGTACTCGTGTAAATACTTGACTTTTGGTCATTATGCTTTTAAAACGTTTTTGATAAGGCTTATAAAATGCTTTTTGCTGACGAAACCTAGTTAAGTAAAAGTTGCTAAATATTCATGCAGGTGCACCTTAGTTTGTATGACTGAGTGAATTGTGTTCACCAGTTTCAAGATTTATAAAATACGACACACGTTTTTCCTATCGCCCCAAATTGTTTTAATTCAATTATGAAATTAATGTACGGCATGCGATTTACAATTTTATTTGATACCTTACCGGGGCATGATGAGACAAATATTGACTTCAGCAATTGACGACATTTTCCGTAGTACTCATTGTAGTGCCTTATTTTATTTCCCGCACGTTAGACATGACTGGTATTTGAAGCCCAACTAAGCACCGCATCGAATGCCACACCAACCTCTCACAAGAGCCTGAGACCATGGTCAGTATTATGTTAATCACGTCCGCCGCCGTCGTCCACAACTGTGCGTCATAAAATAGAGATTCTATATCCGCAAATTCCCCACCAATATTTAACTCAGTAATTTGTAGGGAAGGGGAGCTCTTGTCTTGAATAGTAGTTGTAGCTTGTAGCCGTAGCCGTTGCCGTCGAGGTCGTCGAATTTTCATTTAATTTTGCATTTGCAAGTTCTTCCAAGGAATCGATAGTTTTACTATTTAAAATGAGGGTTAATTTAGTCATGAGGTGAAGACGGTTCACAGGGATGACGAGACACTGTAGACTTTTATTGTTAGACATTTCACACTGGATCAACTGTGGGGAATTATGGAGAATGTCGTTAGAAAGCGTTTGGGGGAATTTGTTGTAGATTTCTAAAATTTAAATTTTCCATTATTCAGGATAGGGTTATTCATGGCTTCGACGAAAATATCTGTAATTCCATGTTTCTGATAGATGTAAAATATTGTGTTTCAGTGCTTTTTGAAAATTTTAAAATGTTGTCTTTACATGTTTTTAAAAGCGTGAAATGTCCTATTTAGGACATTTAATGTTTTTCAAAAGTACAAAGTGTACAATTTACATGTTTTTCAAAACTGCAAGTTTCCTGTTTTTTGGAGAGTGCCAAAGTTTGAATTCGCATGTTTTTAAAAAGTGCAAAATTTTGAATTCGCATGTTTTTAAAATGTGCAAAAGTTTGAATTTGCATGTTTTTAAAAATTCCATAGTTTGAATTCGCTTGTTTTTGAAAAGTGTTCAATTTCCGATTTGCTTGTTTTTGAAAAGTCCAAAAATTTGAGTTTGCTTGTTTTTAAAAAGTTGAAATAGAAGATAATTATATGACGCTATTTGTGGACGACCCCACATGTCTCATGTCTTCTTGGGGAGTGAATGCAGATACCATGAGACTCATCCATTTTGGAGTAAGCGCTCAAATCGAAAACATGAAAATACAAGATTCTCCACTTTTCAAAATTACGTAATTACAACATTTTGCAGTTTGAAAAGAGTTCAAATAGATTGTAAAGGACGTTTGGAAAACATAGAAATATAATACTTATGTAAATGGAACATTTCGCTTATTTAAAAAATGTGTAAATGAAATAGTTTAAAAACGTGTAAACAAAACATTTATAAAACCAGTGGATGGAAGATATCGCAGGTTTCAAAAACGTGTAAATGTATCATTTCAAAAAAGTGTAAACGTCACGTTTTGCACATTTCAAACACGGGTAAATGGAACATTAAAAAATCGTGTAAATGGAACATTTCAAAAACGTGTAAATACAATGTGATGGAATTGTGGAAAACATGAGAATACAATATTTATGTAAATGGCGCATTTTGAATTTTTCAAGGTCACGCAAATGAAGTATTTCCCGCGTTTCAAAAACATGAAAATAGAACATTTTGCACTTTCTAAAAACATGCAAATAGAACATTCTGTACTTACAAATAATCATTGGAAATTGAAAATGATGCACTGTTCTGTTATAAAATGCAAATCACATAGTCTTCACATTTTTCGTGCTCTCCATTCTGCATTGACTCTCGTGCGGAAATTTTGAATATGGCGGGAAATTCCCATAATATATTTTTTTTCAAAATTTCTCACAGAAATTGATGACTCGTACAAATTATAAAGCAGCTTACTTCCCGTAGTTTCCGCTCCTAACACAAGCTTCCACATTTCTTAGAGATCTTTTACAAACGTCATCAGAAAAACCATCATTTCAATGAGTTTACCATTTTCAAAAACACAGAAATGGAATATTTAACAATTTGAAAAAACAGAGAAACGGACAGGGCAGGACGAAGAAATGGCTTTTTAGGCAGCAATTTGATTTCATACAAACACCACTATTTTTGACTTTATTGATGTCTTTCTTTTATTAGTAAATCAAAATGTTGTATTTGCATGTTTTGGTTGGGAAAGTAGAAACTGTTCTTTTTGCTTAATGAGTGCAAAATGCTTTTTTTACATGTTTTCAGAAAATTGCAAAATGCTTCATTTCCATGTTTATCTTTATGCAATTTACAATTTACAAACATTTTAATTCCCATCTTTTCCAAAAGTCAAAATATTGTTTTTATATATTTTTTCAAAATTCACCCAGCGAGGGCTCGCTGCATCATCCCGCCCTGGAAATGCAATATTTCCTCCTCCCCTAAAAATCCATTCCAATTCCCCGAAATTCTAATTTAACCCACCGTCACGGCTCCCAAAAAAAACCAGGGCGTCAGCCCTAGTTTTTCCCCTACTACTCCCGTTTCTTATTGTAGTAGGATCGAGCTTCCACTCACTCCCCACCGTTACTTCCGCCCAATTTTCAAACACATCCACCACCTACTTTCACGTCCCCACACTCGAAACTACCCCACATTCAAAAACACTACACCACGCCCGCCATTTTCTTCCAATTTTTTTACTCTCCCAGTTTCAACCCCAGCTTCGCTAAAAATCAAAACATCCAAGTCAAAATTACGAGTTCACCAAAATCCACACCCTTCAAACACACGTGCTCAAAACGATTTTCACAAGGGTCTCAACAGTCAAGCATCAACTTGCCCCTTTTCCTATTCAAACAGACCAAATCCAAATGTCAATCACGCAGACGCGCCAAAATCTAAATTCCTACTTTTTTTTAAACTTCAAACTCAAACTATCCAATTCCACTCAGTTTTTAAAAGTACAACAAATGCTTTATTCTCATGCTTAATCACAAGGATTTCAAAATTATTATGTACCAGTACCATTTTCATGCTTTCCGAAAGTGCAAAATGTTGTATTTGCATGTTTTCAAAAAGTGCGAAATGTTTTATTTCATGTTTTTAAAAAGTGTGAAATGTTCTATGTGCATGTTTTCAGTAAATAGGTTAGGTAGGTACATGACGAGTTTCTAAAATGAGTAAATTGTTATATCTACATACATAGATGTTTTTTAAGAGGTAACAATGTTCTATTTACATTTTTTAAGAAGGTCAAAATGCTCCATTTACATCATTTTCAAAACTGTAAAATGTTATATTTAGATGCTTTTGGATAAGTACAAAATATTCTTTTTAAGTACCTACATGTTTTTAAAAACTTCAAAATGTTCCATTTTTGTTAAGCTTAAAATTTTCTATTTACACCCAAGAGAAAAATTCAAAATGCGATACTTACACGTTTTTTAAAAATGCTCAATGCTTTATTTCTGTGATAAGAAAAATAAAAAATTGTTTATTTACATAATTGAGAAACTGCAAAATAGGCTATTTACATGCCGGTAAAAAAATGACATTCAACAATAATAAAGAATAAAAATTTCCATTTTATTATCATTGCTCAAAAATTAAAAATGCTTGCAAAGTATTGCTCTTTATTTATAGCAAATTCCTTCCTTGGATCCTCACTCCAAAATTCGAAACTTTTCCATGTGCTGGAAATCAACCTGTTCCGAATCCCAAATTTCCTTATAGTCTTTATGAGTTGCTTCGACGTGTTACTTGAGGAAGGCTAAGTCTTTAAAGGATTAGGCCGGACAATATCTGCAGTTGAAAGATTTGTTTGACGATAGTGAGTAGTAATGTAGTAAAAAGCTGTCTTTCCCTGGAAATCAGTGAAAATTCGCTGTGTGGTTATGACTTTAAAGCAATTACTTTAATTTTACTTTACTTTGTTCTCATGAAATCGTTCCACTTGTGTCTGTAACAGTTTATTAGTTTAAAATGATTTAAAGCAGTTGCCACACTTAAAAGGTTTGCCCACAACGTGAACTCTAAGTATGTGATCTTTTAATCTGAACTGTGTCATATATTTCCCAGAACAGAGGTCACACTGAAAACCAAGAATCCTTTTAATTTTAACTGGCTTGCTATGAGATAGTTGAGTCTTTTTGTGCATGTACACATTTTTTATATGCAGTATTAAAGGGCATAGAATAAAGGGCGTTTTATAATAAATAATTACATCATTCATTAATACATTTTTGAAGCAAATGACCATAAAGTTAAAATAATTATTATATTTATGCAACACAATAATTCACCTAAGGGATTACCTAATTAATCACTGCGCATATTTTAAAAGCTATGGCAATCATATTCATATACTTATTGTAGTATAGGCAAAACACGTTAATGCATTGACAATATAAACATTCTATCTGCAATAAGCATTATACCAACGCCGTTTAATGATTTCCACGTGAAATGTTGCACATATTTTACATTTTGCAGTTTCACAAATGCACAAGGTCTTGCAGGTTCTGTTGATCCTTTTTTTGCCCTAGACTGTAATCAATTTAATAAAAGCATACAATTTGAATTTGTGATTGTTAACGTGAAGGGAAACTTCCCACAATCCCACAATGTACAATATTCGCGTGTATTGATTCCCCAACGTTGCCACAAATTTTTAATTTTACAAACAAATCTCCACAAATTTACCACAGGTTACGCACTAGAATCTCATAAATCCCCTAATTTTCCCACAATTCAAGGCCTGCAATCTTAAAAAGTCCACAACCTAGCACATTTTACATACAAACTAACCCGCTGAATTCAAATCTAAAATGTGGGTTGTGGGATCTGCACCCTTTGGATTAGCACTATTTGTGTTGAATCCCTTAAAATCAGCCGTATGAAATGAAGCAGTTTGAATTTCCCGCTAACGTGTTGTCGTAATGTAAAATTTGATTTTTAGACCGGTTACTCACAGAATTTGCATACAAATGATACATCACTAAAACCGTAATGAGTAGCAGAATCTAATTATGTTCGTGTTCATAGGTGATAATTCAACAGTTTTGAAATTATTTTGAAAAAACCAGTTTTTTTTCGAAAAATCGCTATAAAAAGTGTTGTATGGGCTAGAAGGGTAAATAAATAAAGTCATTGTTTTTATTTTTCAAGGGCTTTAAAATGAGCTATCACTCGACCAATTAGGTCAAGTATTTCAAAATTGTTATAAATTATGTAAATAGGTAGAAATTACAATATAAATTATTATAAATCAAATTTTAGACTGTTAGTTTCTAATATTATTAGACTTCTACCTACCACGAAACCTGGGACATTCAGTGCTACTGTTATTCGACATAGTCGTGTCTGATTGAACTTGTGACCGATTTTGATCAGCCGTCAGTTGAACTTCTCTATATTACAAAGTTTGATTTATTTAACTTTTTTGTATTGTGTGGTACACAAAATTATATTATTATATGCGATGTGATTCAAGTATTCCAGTCACATCGCTGTAAGTTGGTAAGCCATGATTTTGACTATATAATTACAGTGCCAATTTGATAAATGATAACGATGTCTGAAGATTGTGAAACTAAGTTACAAAATTCAACCTGTGAAGTAAATATCGGAAAATATAGGGTCATGTATTAATAGCAGCAGAGGGAAGCAGGACAAAGGAGCTAAGGACGACAGTCAAATAAAGTCGTCGTTGCAGTCAGTAATTTTCCGCGATCTATAGCAAGTGAGGGAATGAAAGTATAAGCGGAGGAGCAGGATAGTAAGTATAGACGGATGAAGAAGAAGAGCAGGGCAGAGACCGACGGTTGACGAGTTGGATGGTGACGTAGCACTCTCATCCGGAGCTGGGCTCCTCTTGTCCAAACCAAGAGTTTTGACTTTACTTCCAAACTAGGTACCGAACAGTACACAACTTCAGGTGGAGTATAGATTATTGAGGTCAAGTATTAAGGCTGCCCGCCGCCATCTTGTATTTATCTATTTACCAGTATATATTTCTATTTTATTTACTCCTCTATTAAATCTGGTTGCGAAAGTTATCGTTATTTATTACGTGTGAACATATTATTAGTAACTAAGAGATCTAATCATTGTAGCCATTGTGGCAATGTATTTATTGTATCTTGTGAACGTGAGATCAAAGGGAATTGCGAGATATTATTAAAAGTAATGATCCCAGAACTTGAACTGTGTTGGAACATTGATTTCGTGAGACGTTACGGCCTGTAGAAGCCGGCATAGAAAGTGGTGTGGTGCATAGCATACCCGGGAACCGGAATTATCACGGTCATAGATTATAATTCCGGGTGTTAGAGTTGAGGCTTCATACCGGCACCGGCACACCGACCATATCACTTGTGCATCCCATCTCCCATCACGGAGCGAATACCGCATCTCCGGGAAGGGTGCGGTCCGACGAGGACGGTCTGCGTGAGACCGACGAAGCGGCGGAGAATGCCCGGACCCGGCGAGTCAGAACGTTAAGCGGCGGTCCGCTCATCAGCGGAGCTAAGGAGGCTCGGGATCGCAGGTGTGGATACCGCCGGTCGGACAGTTTCTGGTCTAAGGAAAAACGGACCCGGCGTGTCGAACTGCGAAGCGGGGTTCTGCACTCCAGCGGAGTCAAGGAGACTTGAGACCCAGAAAGCGAATACCAGCGGTCGGACTGTTTTCGGTCTAGCGAGCAGGAATTCTGGGCAGCGAAGCGGAATACTGTTTTGACTCAACTTGAACTTCCAATTCTAAGGCTGAAGGGCAAGGAAAGGGGAGAGATTGGGAAATTCTATATTACAAACCTTACGTTCTAATGCTAAGACACGATTTCTAAACATTATTAACGTTAAAAGTGGCACAGTTTTTAATACTAAAAAATTACATAATCTTGCTTAGTAAGCATTTTGAACTGTTTGTGGGTTATATTGTACTTTGCAGTCTGTACTTACCTACTTAACTACTTTTTAGTACCTACATTGTATTTGTGTATTGTAATTTGTAATTGACTCTCCTTGTTGTTAGATTTAGATTTAGATTTAGTTAAATGAACTTGAACTTTTTGTACTTCTGAAACTAATTGTGAAACACATTGTAGAATTGCTTGCTTGCAATACTCATTGAAGCGGGACTGTTTGAAAGTTGATCCAGTACATTCCAAGTGAGTAAAATTCGTCAGTTTAATTTTACTGATGACTGGATTCAATGAGAAGTCAAAAGTAAATGACGCCGAACACATTGAGGTGGGTTACTTGACACTACTATGTTGAAATTAGCTATTAACGCAATGCTTAGGAGAATGACAAGGTGGGAGGGTGTATCCAAAAATTTTGTAAATTTAGGTGGCACCATTTATGCTCGGCCCGATAAGGGCAAGGTGTGGCAAGGAACCAGGTCGCAGCAAAGACTAAGAAAAGCAAGTGAGTACTTTGGCAGTACTGGCTGTGAACTGCTACTGTAACTAATTTAGTTAGTGCCGTATAAACCATCGTCTTTCAAATTCTCATTTCATATTCACTAGTTTCGATTGTAATTAAAATTACAGTTACTGACTGTTAATTGTAATATTCACGCTTAACTTGAGAGCAAGATCTGTTTTAATTTAATCAGTCAATCGATCATATTTCTTGAATCAATAGGGGACCAGGCACCAGGTGTTAGTGTGAGGCGAGGATATAGGGCTACTGCTACAGAATATTTTAAATTATCATTAATTGTGAATTTGCCACTTGAACTGTAGGTCACTTTAATTTTGGATTTCAAAGCTACAATACTTAAGACGATGTCGATGAAAATACCTCCACAAGATATTACGGATTCTAATTTAAATCTGCTGAAAAACAAAATTGGATGTGACCTCACATTTTTAGTTGGTCCTGATCAAGAAAGGATTGAGTGTCACAAAATTTTCTTGATTGCTCGATCTTTACAGTTTAAAATTAATTTAGACTATCCGTGGACTAAAGCCACGACTAAAACGTACGCAACTAAGGAGGGTGAAACATGTATTCTCATGCTGGAAGTAAGTCCAGACACCAGAAGCATTCCAGAGTTTTCTACAGGTAAATGACAAGCTGTTTAATGCCCTTCAACTATAACTTTAAATTAGGTATTTATTACAGCACTGAAATATAGAAACGCTATGTATTAATTTCATAAGTCTATCTACAAACAACAAACTCATTCGTTTTTAGCATCTTGATTGAAGATTAATTGATTGTAAATTGAATTATTCTCAGTGGTCTTTCATAATTCATAATTACAGTTTGAATTGAACCAGTTTAAAGTGCAGGTGCTATGTAATAATTAAATAATTGTTTAATTGTATTAACTGTAATATTAATTTTACAGTTTGTGTACTCTGACTTCATTTTCTCTGACAACTCTGTCGTGGAAATGGGTGAGCTTCTGTATTTGGCTGACAAATACAATATGCCTAAATTAATGCGAAAATGTAAGATGATTCTGAAGTCAAAGTTGGAAGTACCGAACATTATTCAAATTTATTCAATGGCATCAAAATACGCTCTAGAGGATTTGCTTCGAGATGCTAAGTATGTAATTGAAAGGTAATACGATAATGCATGTTAACTCTCAATTTATTTCACTTCAGTTTTATGTATTGGCAAGCTGAAAACATTTGCCACACAGCTACACTGCTACAGAGCCATGGAGTGTGGTAGTGGCTAGTCACCAGTGAATGTTTATTAATTGATTTTTTACATTTTCATTTTGTTAACTGTGTTCTATTACAACTCTTTATTAAAGTTTGCCTAGTAAGTATTCTGCGAATTCTGAATTGAAAAAATTCTCCCTTTTTTAATAGGACACCTTATAAGCTTTTATATACGTATTTCTTTTAATTAATTATTTTTATTGTGTTGTAACTTGGATATAATATATTATGCAGCTGGTGGCAGCTTTTACACGCTTAGCAAATGTGGATAATTTACTACATTATTGTTAATTTTTAACTGATGTCACTGTTATGACTGTTACTACAACATCCACATTAAAAGCTGTTCTCCGCGGTCAACAGTTATTTAAGTTATATATAAGCCAGTAATACAGATATATTAAGTTAAGCCGAAATCACTTTTAGATTACACAACAACTAATCGTGTTGAATAATTATTTTATTAGTTAAAAAATACCACTACAAGTTGGATTCAAACCCACCACCTTCCTCACTAGTATGTAGATTACCTTCTAGCCTTAACCACTTAACTGACATAACACATTTAGTAATGGACCACAACTTTAGCATACATATACAGTGCCATGAATGATTTAACAAGTTTACTGTAGGTTTCAACTTTGCTGTTGGGTTTTGTACCATACAGCTCTGTTGCAAGTGCCAAGTGCTAATTGATTTCCCCACTCCCAAATATTTTAAAATTTACTGCTAAACCTATGGTAAAGTTAACATCAAAACCTGTCAACAACATCGTACAAGATTCTTGTCAAGATCTTTTCTAGGCGTGTAGTGGCCAGTCTTAAGTAGTCAACTCCTTTATGTAGGGGTCAAAATTGTTTAGTCACATCAAGAAAACTAGTTTGGTTTGGTCTGGTTCCATCGAAACAGACTGAAACAGATTTTTTACATAGTAACGTTATAACTTTAAGTAGGTACGGTAATTATTTAAATGCAGTCTTATTTTTTGTTACGAACTTTATTATTATTTTTAAAACTAATTTGTGGTATAATATTTAAATTTTCAAGCAACAAGAACGTTATACTTAAAGTTATTGGCAGTAGTTACACTTGTTTAGCAAAAGAAAATTATTAAAATTGGATTGCTAACATGCAATGTTGTAATGTCCTGGCCTGAAGTGGCCTGGTCTCGTGCGGTCTGTTCTTAAGCCTCGACCAAACCGTCGATCACTACTCTTTTCTCCATAATATTTAATAAATACATAATATGTTGGTTTATTCTGATACTATGGCCAATTCTGGGCACTTATCGACCATCCTAGCTTCCTGTCAGTAGATGCCCAATTTATCAAGCAGTTCCTTGCCGGTGGATTAGTTGGTGTACATGAATTGGATCTGTTTAGAGCACTAATGATGTAAGAGCCAACTTTAATTTCACTATTAATTATTTTCATACTGCTGTATTTACGATTTCCTGCAAGCAGGCCAAGGAGCTGAGTAGCTGAGGTCTGTCTAATCTGCAAAGTGCAAACTATTAGAGGAAGTATTTTGCCACTTAACTGAAGGTCGAATAACCGATGGCAATAATACTATGTCAGAAGAGTAATCTTTTCGAAGACCGCAGATTCTTTGGTTCAACTGCACTCCAGCTGAAAAAATACCATGCAACCAAGTCGATGCCTAATTTTCTTCTTTATACTGATCAAAGAGCTTCAGTACAAGCTTTGTCGGAGTTGGGAGATTCCGCCATCCAGAAAAAATACTGTCTAATTGATAATTGTAACAGTCTTTTCGGAACATCGGTAATCTGTAATGAGCGCATCTTTAAGTAACTTGTACAGAAGTTCTGCGACCAAGTTAAAAAAGAATATTGGGCTTCAGTCCAGTCTGGTAGCATGGCACTTCATTAGCTAGATTGCAATTCAGGCGAATAGTTTTCCGGCTTTGCGTGGATTCTATTTTTCGTGTATCGGCTAAACTGCATCGTTTCTTTCTTCAACTCATCGTTAGTTGCAGTTTTCGTTTACGAGTAAATACAGATCTGACTTGGCCTCGTTAGCCTGAGTTTATTTACGCCGAGTTCAAAACTCAACTCTTTTTTTCTTCAAAATTCTTGGCGTCAATATATTAACTTAATTAGTTGAACTACACTGAATAAACTTTACTCGTCGCAACTGATCTGACGTATTAACAACTTTAATGAGCTATTATTTGTTACTTTGATTTTTTTGTAGCTCGAATAGCAAAGTACTACAAAACAAAGTTGTTGCGAAATCTAAAATGATGCTTATTATAAGTGTTTAAACTTTTCTGTGATAACGTTCCTAGGAAAAATGTTGCGTTTATAAAATAATCAAATTCGAAATTCGTACAATCAAGTGAAGTATTTGTTATTTTCTTGTATGAAACAGATGGGCGAAGTTACAGTGTAGGAAGACTCATATCGAACCAACGGGCAAAAACATTCGTGGTGTTTTGGGAGAAATTCTGATGTACATCAGGTTTCCACTGATGAAAGTGGAGCACTTTACTGAATATGTCATTCCAAAAGGCGTCCTAACTCAAGAAGAAACGACTTTACTGTTGGACTACTTTTAATTAAGCAAAAAACAGCAGTTAGTCTTTTTTGAACTTAAATTGAATGGAAAATGTTTTTTATGTTCTTTTCGTAGCTTTAAAATAGCAATACATGCTACTAGATCATCTAGAAGCTTTAAAGGCAATATGGATTAAATAAATGAATATGTATTGTTTTATTTTAAAGGATCCGAGTGAATGAAAGCGAAATGAAATTTAGCATGCAATTTAGAGAGTGGGCGCCACCAAATTTCGATCACCCTGATTCGGATCGTCCGGATTCTGACGATTATAAATTTGGCCATGAATCTGCCAGTAATGAATCTGACAGCGATGAGTCTGCCAGTGATGAATCTGCCAGTGATGAATTTACCAGTAATATAACTGCTTGAAATATGTGTTGTTGTCCTCATTCCGTTTCCTTGGAATTGCATTAGGTATGAGTTATAAATTGGTACTATTTTTCTAATTTTAAAACTTATTTTGTCTAAAGGACTTTGTATTCATGGGTTATTTATTGCTGCAATACTGTCCCATAGTGATGCGCAGTTTGTCCATCGCGCATTCTTTCTAATAAAAACTAATACAAATATAATTTGCTTGTTTTTTTAGGGGCTGTACGCTGGACTTGAATATGCTGCTCTGATCAGAAACTTTCAAATATAATAAATGCAGTGGACGAAGGGAAAAAATTTGATTTAGTTTCTACCTTTTGGCCTGTCATAAAACTTAATTAGTAATAGTTCTAGAAATCAACATTTACTTATTAAACGTAATTAACTTTGCGATTTAATAGTGCCTGGTAAATTTAATTCGATTTTGTAGTTACACTTTTACACACTTTGTTGCAAGCGAAACATGCGTTTCTGATATTCTGATTACAATTACTTCGGTCATGTACTCTGTTGTGTAATAAACTATATGTTTAATTTCTCTTCACTATAAAACTGAAGATGGTTTGTTTTTGTACTTCATATATGTGTTAATCATTAACGAAGGAATTTAAATACGTTAAGTACTTTATGTAGCATGTCTATAATCAGTTTTTAGCAAACCAGGCCGCAATGGGTTTACAACCCAAAAGTTAAATGAGCTGGTACTGCAGAAATACTTTTCGCGAAAAAATATGAAATACATGTGCACTTTTATGGGTTTCTTGGTGAATTATTGTAATTTTTAACGTTGACACCTTTCATTTCCAAAAGACGAGTTTCGGTGTGGTAAGAATCTATTTAAGCAAAGCCTACTCAGAAAGTACGAGACTAGTATAAAACTGTTCAAGGAATTCTTTCACGCTCCGCAGAATTTCTATGGTTTGAGATCAGCGTAAATACTAGAGAATTGCGACAGCAGTGCAAATGGCACAAAAGGCAATTATTGTCAGGTCAACATCAATTCCTATATTTAAAAAACCGACCATTTGAAGAGTTCTCCGGCAAAACAGGATGAGTCTATTTTTTGTTTTTCAAAAATAATATTATTTGTGCTATTAGTTCAACTCAACTAGATACGTTACTTTATCGAATGTTAAAGGTCAATGCTCAACCAAAGCAATTTTTAAAAATAGTCTGAGCTTTATTTTTTGGTAAAACGGGATAAGTCTACCTAAAATATGTATTTCTAATTTAAATTGGGTTTTCCCGTGTTTTCGTAGTTTGCAGAAGGGAATTAAGTGCTTGAATATTTTTTAAGCAAAAAAAGGTTAAGAAGTTAGAAAGGTTTGGCTTCACTCAAAACGATTAAAATTTCAACTCACAGACCTTCTCCTCCTTGTTAAGTTACTAAGTTTTTGGCGAAACGAGATAATTCCACAAATTACAATTTTTTGAAAGTTTCTTAAACATTCAAAAGTCTGTCTATAATTATGAAACTGCCTGTAATAACGATCCGTCAGGCACAGTAGCTGCAAAAAAAATTGAGTTAAAAAAAACTAAATCTGTCACCGTTTATTCATTATTCATTGTTGGTGTAAAATTTGCTTTGATAGACTTATCCAGTTTTCCTAAAAAAACTATTCATTTAATGATTGTTTATTGCATTTTCACTATCAAGTTTTAGATAACATTAAGCAAAATTCACTTATTTTCCTTCTTTTATGAATTACGCTAAGCGATGCGTACTACTCATTGTAGGTAGGTACCTAAATTCTTAATGTTCCAATAGGTCCATTGTCTGCATTGATAAAAAATCATATTTACTTAATGAAAACGCGTCAAAATTTAACTTAAAATATTTATTAGATCATTCATACTTTTAAATGCTGCATTGATAGGTAGCCTATAAAAGTACGCAAAATTCGAATTTGAACAAAATATTGTAACTTAAATAATCCTGACAGCTAAATCTGTGGCTGGTAAAATAAATAATTCAGTTATAGGAAGGATAAGGGTCGAGTACCATATTGATTAGCATGGTCTGTTTAAGTGCAAAAACTAAACGCCCCCGGGTGGGCTCGAACCACCAACCTTTCGGTTAACAGCCGAACGCGCTACCGATTGCGCCACAGAGGCTCTTGGTAATTCCTGCCAATGTACGACCTTCATCAGAAAATCTATTGTCACTGTCATTTTTGTCCTGATAATTAAGCAATTTATGAGCAGGTAATGTGCCCATATAGCCAATACAGGATTAATTCTAAACACCTAAAAACTACCAGATCAGTACATACATACACGTTCTGTTTTAGGTGAGTACATGCAGTGCTGCTCTGACACAAGCTAATGTGGTGCATAATTTAATCCTTTATTAATATTATAATGCATGTGCGTTTAAGCACAGATGTTCAATCATCACGTACATATCGTTTGTAGCATTTAGACGAACACAGTCCAAGGAAAGGAAAAGGAAAGCAAGATGCGGGGATCATTAGGAATTTCCCATTTCATAGCGGTGTAAAATTTTCTTCAAGTTTTAGAAATAACGTAAAAAGCTTCGGAACGACGAGTACACAATACAAACAAAATCAAAAAGCGTGAAATATTTAATGTTCTGTCCTGCTGTAAGGTTTTAATTTAATTTTTACCTATATAAATAATAAAAAAAAGAACGTTAATAATTCTCAGAAATCAATGGGTGTTCCCTATTGGTATTGGTAATGGTGCTTGCTAAGCACGATAAATCCATGCCGTTTTGATAGACAGTTGCATTGATTATGCAAGAATGTAGTTTCATAGCTTAACAACTTAACAAGTCAATTAAACAACCAACTGAGATCAGGAATCAAATTTTAATAGATGCGCACCCCCTCATTAACGAACCAAATAATATCATAAGGAAATAAATATTTAATTAACAATTCAATCCAGTTGTAAAAAGAAGAGAGCATGTGCTTAGAGCTTAGGATACTAACACATATCGTCAGTGAAGAACCAAAATGACCCATATCCAATTTAAGCTACAATCAAAATGAGCTATGTAAACAAAACAAAATGAGATTCGTGCGTAAAATAGTAATTACGAGTTTTTAAAGAGCGTAAAGTTTCGTATTTACTTGTTTTTAAAAAGTGTAAAATGTTCTATTTACATGTTTTTGAAAAGTGTAAAATGTTCTATTTACATGTTTTTGAAAAGTGTGAAATGTTCTATTTACATGTTTTTGAAAAGTGTAAAATGTTCTATTTACATGATTTTGAAAAGTGTAAAATGTTCTATTTACATGTTTTTGAAAAGTATAAAATGTTCTATTTACATGTTTTTGAAAAGTGCGAAATGTTCTATTTACATGTTTTTGAAAAGTGTAAAATGTTCTATTTACATGATTTTGAAAAGTGTAAAATGTTATATTTACATGTTTTTGAAAAGTGTAAAATATTCTATTTACATGTTTTTGAAAAGTGTACAATATTCTATTTACATGTTTTTGAAAAGTGTAAAATGTTCTATTTACATGTTTTCGAAAAGTGTAAAATGTTCTATTTAGACGTTTTTGAAAAGTGTAAAATATTCTATTTAAATGCTTGCAGGACATTTTTCAATATGTATTTTCGTAGATAGTAGATAATGTTTTTAGTTAAATATGGATATGGGTCATTTTGGTTCTTCACTGACGATATATTGTTACGCAAATATTGGAAATATACTTGTATTCTATCTCTGTAAATCTGTGAAGAATCAAAACCAAATCCATTCTTAGCTAAAAGAAATGGCTACAAAAATAAATGTTTTTAATAAAACTTAATTGATAAAATATTTTGTACATTTTTTTCAAAAAAATACAAAACTGTTTTCATTTTTGTTGAACCTTTGAAGCATTAAATTCCATTTTGCTTATTTAGTGATTTTTTTTTCACAAATGTATGTACATAGGAAATTTAAATTTTAACTGTTTTAATTTCTAAATCGGCAATTTTGACTCTTCACTGCCTATTATCTTATTGTTAACCTTATTTGCATGTGCATTCATTTAATTTTTACTATCTTTTGTCCTACACAGAGGATCCTTCGGTATTTCCAATCCAAATACAATGCGTGATGACTACACTTTAAAACTACTTCTATAGACTTCTACATACTTGTGTAGCTGGTACTTTTGTCTTCACAATCTCTTTGCCTGTCAGCTGGTTGCCCTGGTCAGATTGTCAGATACCATCTTCCACGTATATTACCTATTACTACTTACAGGTAGCAATCCCAATCTCTATTGTGGAATGACAATGAAATCAATCAATCAGAGAACAATAACAAAACCAACAATAACAAAGCAATAAATGTGTACCTGCACCCTACTTAGTATAGTTTATACTTTAATTTAAATATGCTAATTTTTCCACAACAAAATAAAAACTGTACAAGCTTCACAAAAATGTTAAAAGAGCCCTGGCAGAGTCTAGCTTCTAATCAGATACAGAATTGACTAGGATACAAACACAGTGCTAATATCAGTGTATTAAAGTTTTATTAAATATTTAAAAATTGGAATTCTATTCCACAAATTTTTGTTCCTACTTCAATTGCAGGTACTTAGAAATTGCTTTAAATATTTTGTATTACATTTTTTGATGTTTTTTATTCTGAATTTTTTAAAAATATGATTTTCATTGGTAGTTTGAATTTATTTATGTTTATTTAAATTGTGTAATTGTTCATTTTTATGTTATCGTCGTATGTCGGTTTTTGAAATTCACAGACCCCATTCAAAAAATGGCAAGAATAAAAAATTCTCAATTCTTGAACTGGATTTCATCGAAGATTTTATTAAATATGTTGATATCAACTACAATTGTCACCGTAACAATAGAGGCGCGAACATTAAAGTTTGAAAATAAAAACTATCAACACAAGAATTTTGAGAATAACTACGATGTCGATGTCGATATAGATAACAATTACCACACACCAACATCCAAATTCCAATCCGACGAGTTACTAAGCAGTGATGGTCCCACAGTGTTAATTCAAATCTCGAAAAATCGAAAAAACACTGGAAGCAAAAATCATCACCAGAAACTGAAGCATTTGACACAATTGGAAAAGGAGCTGATTGAAAAAATGAAGGAATTCCAGAATTCCTTTTCACAATTTAAATCTTGGGATAAATCATTAGATAGATCTCGTGTCATGCTCGTGAATAGAGTTGCTTGTGAAAGTGGGAAGAAGTGGATTGGGGGTACGTGTAAAAAACCTCGGCCAGCTTCAAAAAATCCTATTAGACACCATCACCATCGTCAGCAAAATTAACAATTAAATAAATAACAGTTTAGCAGCAGAGTTAAAAGTGACTTGTATGCTGTTCTGGTAGTATTTTAAATTATTTTAAATATTTGTGATTTTCTTTGTCATATGTATGTAATAAATTTTAATTTAAAAGCCTTAATTCGTTGCTGTATTTATAGTGCACAATTTGCGTTTAAATATTTTTCCTACTGCATAATTATTATTACCACATTAATGAAATTGCAATAAATAAAGCGGCTTTCGGCCCTTACCCACCTGGGTAATGACATCATGTGTGGACGACCCCTCGCAAGTAAATGTAGGCAAACATGTAGGTATGCAGATGCGCTCTGTAAAAAATGTGAGCTGAACTGAAGCCTTGAAAAACCTGAATCTCGTCCACTGTGAATACGAAGCTCTTTCATATTAAAGCAGATATAACATTTTGTGTATGTAATATTCTTGGCTCTATTCTATAGTACCTTATAATTACTGAAACGAAAATGTCTTGTCTGCAAAACATGTTACGTGCAGCCTACTACTTCATGTAGATGTCCCGTATCGCTTCTATCCTCAATCCTTCAGTCAATTTCTCAAGAACGACTTTGTATCCGTAGCGTAGCAACAACATCTTGTTAAAGTCGTAATAAAATTCGTGTTATGATTACTAATGAGATGATAGACGAAACATTTCAAACTCCAATTCCAACACAGTCAACACAGCCCGTCAATTCACATTATAAGTTCTGCTACTAAGCTGAAGACTGAAGGACACGTTTGCTCCCTGTATAATTATCATAGCAATTCAGTTCTTTTTAATAATTACACCAATTTTTTAATAATTGTGAAAAAGTGAAAGATATTTAGGCAAAAAGTGAATACAGTGATAAAAAATAAATAGTAGGAAACTGTACAGTTAATGTAATTATTACTGTAGAATTGATACTTTTGTGAAACTATATTTAATTGTGAACAAAAAATCAAAGGACAAAAATGACGACTGAGAACGATAAAGAAATTTTAAATCATATTTTCAATCCACTTCTCCCAACGGGAGAGCTCGCCTTTGACGAAGGCATTTCTGAAGAATTTAAAGGTTCGAATATTTAAAATTTTATAAATATTTGGATACATTTTCTTATATTTCTTCAACTGCTGATTATGTAATTAGGTAGTGTATTCTATTAGAAAAGATACATGTAACTTAACCATTGGCATTTTCTTCTGACATAACAAAATGCACTATCTACATACAAAAAACGTAGATATTAGGATTCTGAAAGAAAGTAAATAAAACATTTTGCGCACGTTTCTAAATCTTGTAAATTAAACAGTTTGAGAATTTTAAAAGTATGTAAATACAACAATTTGAAATTTTCCAAATCATGTAAATGAGATATATTAAACTTTTCAAGATATATGTAAACTGAATATGTTTTTAGCTATATAAAACATGTAAATTAAACAACTAGCACTTTTTCAAAACTAAAAAATAGAAATTTTCGTACTTTTCAAAACAGCTATGTAAAAAGATCATTGTGTACATTTTAAAAACAATTATATAGAAAATTATGGTAATTCAAAAATCTGTGAATGAAGCAATGAGCAATTCGCAAAAGATAGTTAATAAAATTCTATCGTCTGTGAAGAACAAAAATGACCCATATCCAATTTAAGCTACAATCAAAAGGAGCTATGTCATAAAAACAAAATGAGAAACATGTGTAAAATGTTCTATTTATATGTTTTCGAAAAGTGTAAAATGTTCTATTTAACTGTTTTAAAAAAGTGTGAAATTTTCTATTTAACTGTTTTAAAAAAGTGTGAAATGTTCTATTTACATATTTTTGAAAAGGTGTAAATGTTCTATTTACATATTTTTAAAAAGGTGTAAAATGTTCGATTAACATGTTTTTGAAAAGGTGTAAAATGTTCTATTTACATGTTTTTCAAAATTGTAAAATGTTCTATTTACATGTTTTTGAAAAGGTGTAAATTGTTCTATTTACATATTTCTGAAAAGGTGTAAAATGTTCGATTTACATGTTTTTGAAAAGGTGTAAAATGTTCTATTTACATATTTTTGAAAAGGTGTAAAATGTTCTATTTACATGTTTTTCAAAATTGTAAAATGTTCTATTTACATTTTTTTAAAGAGTGTAAAATGTTCTATTTAAATATTTTGGTAAATAGTGGATATTGTTTTTAGCTCAAACTGGATATGGGTCATTTTGGTTCTTCACTGACGCTATGCATATTTTTCAAGTACTTGAAAGCTTTTAATAAATCGTGCCATGGTAGGTAATATTGAATCAAATCAAGATGAATTTTAATCTTTTACTGTAAATCCTAATAACTACCCCAGGGGCGGACTGTGATGTCTTTAAGTTGTGACAATAGTATATAGTCGGTTGGGCTATCAGATGCTCTGAATCTGACAGGGGCGGACTGGCCATAGGGAATTTGCGGAAGTTCCGCATGGACCACTCGTTTCACAAAAATTACGTTTACCGGAGATTTTTGTTTGCTATTCATTAATTTACACATGTTTTAAAAATTATTCTACAGATGTTGCTGTTGAAGAAGAAGAAGACGACAACGTAAAGCTTTCAAAATCCTACGAACTTGAAGGGATTCAAGCAGCAGAGCGGGAAGACAATGAATCAGCAATTGAACTCTTCACCCGGGCAATTCAAGCAGCGCCGTCCAGAGCTTCAGGATACAATAATAGGGCGCAATCGTACAGACTGCTTGGTGATATTTCAGGTCTAACACTTTTTTTTACCTATTATTACTGAGCTACATAGTAATTAATAACAAAATAATAAAATAAAATTAGATTTATCGAAACAAATTATAGAGAATAAAATGATTTTTTTTCTCATTACAGCTGCTAAAGTCGACCTTAACAATGCAATAAATCTAAGTGAAGGAAAGGGCCGAGCTGCTTGTCAAGCCTTCTGTCAGCGCGGTCTCATCAATTTACGGGAAAATCAAACAGAGAATGCCAAACGTGATTTCGAATCTGCCGCGAAGCTTGGGAGTCAATTTGCAAAGGCGCAGCTCGTCCAGCTAAATCCATACGCAGCACTATGTAATAAAATGCTCCGAGATGTGATTGGAAAGCTTCAAAGGGGCGAGGCGGACGAGTACAATACTGAACAAGAAAAGAAGGCAGCTTGTAACAAAAATTAATCTGTCAACTTCACTTTTGTCAACTTCACCATAATTACTATTTCCTAATCTGTTATTTTTACGAATTTTAAATTTCTCATTAATGTATGCAATATAGAAAATAGTGTATTTTTGAATTCATAATTTGTATGCCATGACCATAATAAATGTATAGTGTAAAAAATCAAAACTTGCTCTATGGAATATTTGAGGTACAATTAAATTTAGCAATGTTAAATAATACAAAAGAAAAGAAAGAAAAATCCTTTAACATGATAATTATAGAGTATTAGGTAGAGCCAAATGTTTTGCTCTGTGTTTGTTACAAGTTCAAAATTCTCTTTTTACATATTTTTAAAAGGTTTAAAATCATTTATTAAATTACACTTTTGTTGAAATTGTAAAATCCTGTAGTTTAAGATTATATTTAAAACGAGAATAAAATAGCACTAGTTTAAATAAATTATAAAGCTGGTTACAAAATGCGTCTGCAATGATTAACTGTTGGGCAAAGGTTGTGTGTGTTTGTATTCTTACGATTAGCATTATGTGTGTTCTAACATTGCTATACTGAATATTTTTTACAAAATCAATGAAAATGACAACCTAGAAGTCATTTTCGGCAGAGTGAAAAAAAAAGTGAAAGGAAATTATAGTAGAATCATATTGAATAAGTAGGGAAATATTGCCGGCAATATTTCTATAATTATAATTCATAATTGTAAAGCAAAGTAAATTGTTACACGTAATTAGTTTTACATCTATCATCTATATGTAATCTATCTATCTATTTATCTACTTTATTATATTATTTCCGGCACGGCAAGCGGAAAAGAAAATTAAAGCTGTAGCTTTATTGAAGTAATACTCTAAAGGGAAACATTGCCGGGAATATTTTTGGTTCCATTGCCCCACATTGATTTATTTAGTTATTAAAAGAAATATAGAGGAGCATTTTTGTATCCGTGATTTTCATAGATTCAGATTAAATATAAAACAGATTAAAATATTATGTTTCTGTTGATGCGCTATGAATTTATAGACACAAAATTATATTTGTTTTCAACCCATGTAAAGTCAACTATAGGGATTTGATTCATGAAGGTAAATCTCCAATTATCTTCAGTTTAAATTCATAATATTATTAGAACGTACAATAAATGCAGTTTCTCATAAAAATCTATGCAACAAGGGGGAAAATACAATACAATGTCGGGAGCATGGGATGAGTCCCACAGAGCTCCTATTGTGAAACTAAACTAAACTACAATAATGTCGGAAATGATAATGTCATGCACGGACCATGTGACCTTAATTCATTCACTACCTATCTATTGTACTAAATAATATTACTAACGACAGATTGAATACATTCTGACTTAAATTTGTATTCGTAATTTAAGTAGACAATTGACTCTTACGTCTCATTTATAGCAGACGAAAATAATTCGTAATCTTTCTTTATTTCATTAGCTCGTGCGAATATATTCGGAAGAACAATCCAATTCATACTTGTTAAAACTAATATCGTATGTGAAGAACCAAAATGGCCCATATATACCTAATTTAAGCTACAATCAAAATGAGCTATGTCATGTTAAAAAATGAGAAACATGCGTCAAATGTTAATTAGGATTTTTTTAAAGGTGTAAACTGTGCTATATAATTACATGGTTTTAAAAAGTGTAAAATGTTCTATTTACATGTTTTTGAGAAGTGTAAAATGTTCTATTTACGAGTTTTTGAAAAGTGCAAAATGTACCTATTCCTCGTGTTTGAAAATTGTAAAATGTTATATTGACGTATTATTGAAAATTGCAAAATAGTTTTTTTTTAAATACGTGCAAGATATATTTCAATATATTTCAGATAGAAATCATATGACGACCATTACTCTAACAAGGGAACCTACCTTACTTGAAACTACGAAATAAAGCGAAACAACCCGGAACGTATACTACCCATATAAGTGACCTCTGCTCGTATATTCGTTTGACTGCAAAATTCGTTGCTCGGTCGCAATCGCGCGCGCAATTTAAAAAATATTGATTTTTTTAAACTTCACAGCGCTCTAGCTCCCACAATTTGTGTCCAATTTTCATAATATTTGAAATACAATATCTTTGTATGCTTATCAAAAAAAATTATTTTAGGATTTTTAAAAATTTAAAAATTTTAAATTTTTGGAAAAAAACTAATTAATACTCTGGGCCTCAGAAATAAACTTGTTTTCAACTTTTTCCAAAAATATTAAAATTTTCGAATTTTCAAAAATCCTGAAACTAAAATTAAAATTAATTTTGTAACTGTTGTGTAATACAATTTTAATGTTTGTATTATTCTACATACGGAAACATTGCCGGGAATATTTCCATTCTTTAGTCTGTTTAATTAACTAAATTTAACTAATTGAAATTATTGAAAACAAAAAAATGTAAACCCTTTTACTTGATCCATGGAATATATATATCAATACTAACGTTGAATTTGCTGCAATGATTTTATTGAAAATTCAATAAATTAGAGCTGCAATAAAAGCTGGCGATAAACTTATATAATATAATAATATAATTAATTAATTAATTATTAAAGGCAAAGTTTGTGTGTTTGTATGTTTGTATTCTTTGCATTACGTATGTATAAACAGTGAAATAATAAAAATTATTTACAAAATCAATGACAATGACTACCTATGATTAGTATTTTACGCGGATTGAAAAACAGTGAACGAAAATTAAAATAAAATCAAATTCGATAAATAGGGTAATATTCTCAGCAATATCTCCATTATACAAATATTTGTATAGTAAAGTTAATTGTTACACATAATTAATTTTACACTTTTCTACATCTGTAGTATTTCGGGCGTAGTAATAGTGCATGGAAAAGAAAATCAAATCTGTAACTGTATAATTAACTAGGTACTTCTAAATACGGAAAGACGGAAACATTGCCTAAAATATTTCCGCTACTATTCTGTCCTGCATTTTGTTGTTTAGTTGTGTAATAAATTCGGTATCCCATACAAAACTATGCAATTTAAGGGGTTAGAAGTGTTCAGAAATATTGAATTCGACAATCCTCTGACCTTAGTTCATTAAAGTACACAGTATACTTCAAACACTATTAAAAATATTTAAAATTGTTTCCGTTAAAGTGACAATGCTACAAATTATTCACAAAAATCATGTATCTAAACTAATTGGAAATGATAACATTGAATATTTGCATAAGAAAACATTGCCGGGAACATTTCCGTGCTTCTTTTTATGTTTCGAAGTAGCTGTATGTCCTGTAATAGAAATCCTTGATTACCATCACTTGTATTGGTAGTAGTTAATAGTATTAGCCAATTCACACAACGGCTTCGGTTTTCGATGTTGTAATCGACAGAGAAGCAATTTACGAGCGAATCGGATCGGACGAAATACATTCGCTTTTCCCTTCCGAATAAAATCTACAGATAATAATGCTGAATCCAATATTATTTATCATATTAATTATATTATTAATTAATTAGTCTGGCGAGCTTTAAGGGAAGCAAGAATCAGACCCTCACCCTAGACATATCTGAACTTTGAGTACTGAGGACTTACTGAGCCAGCAAAAAGTCTTCTCTACAGTACATATTACTTATTACATGAAACAATTTATACATAAAAAATCCGGCGCTTCCTACCGTGGGCCCGAAGTAGATGCTGAGCTTATAGCGAATATTGACTTTAGTCATTCGATGCATCTTTTCCCATTATTTACATACAATACACTATATACCCTCTAAAGTGCAATATTTTAGTGACGACATTGTTGGACGATCCTAATATGTACAATAATTTATATTTCATGCTAAAAATACTATTTTGCATAATGTTGGAACTGATAACGGGTGTTTTTTCAAATGATGACATGCCAACTCGCTTACGGGACTCTATGTATCTTATGGGTTCCATATCTGACACGCTCACAGATTCGTATCAGACATTTATTAGCTCAGGCCATTACTGACCCATTGCTGTTTACAGAACTCTAGGTGTCGCGTGCTCCATTCCAACCTTGGCTTCGAGGCTTTAAATTTTTAGGACGTATTTTACGATTGACCCTGAATCCCACCCCCCTGAACCTAAAAAGGATTATTTGTTGAGTGGCAGAGCATTAGTTTGCGGTTGGTAAAGCATTAGGCATAAGGAATATTTATATTTTTAAGATTCTGACTTGTTTAAATTCTTAACAACACCCCCCCCCCCTCCTTTAAGAGATAATTCGTAGGGTTGGAGGTGCAAGTATTTGAAGTTTTTTAATTGTTTTAGCAAAGAAATTAGGATTTTTGGGACGTCATTTGTGGGTGACCCTAAGTACATCCCTCCTCCCTAAGTGGATACTTACAAGGGAATGGTTTCACATGGAACCCGTCGATTTCAAAAAGTCATATCTACAAAAATCAGGCTACTTTTGAATAGTGGGGATCCAGAGTAACTCGAGTGCATTTTACGTTGTTCGGTCACAATAGCCCGCCAAAGTTTAAAAAAATTCAGATTTTAATAGTTTGCCGCCCTGTAGCTTCTACAGTTCTCATCCGATTTTGATAAAATTTCGGTTTTTGTGATCCTTAGGCTTTATACTGAAAAGTAATTTCAGGATTTTGAAAAATTCAAAAATTTTCATTTTTTCGAAAAAACGGTGTTAAAAAATTGGGCCTCAAATATACTCATTTCTTGGATTTTTTTCAAAAAAATGAAAATTTTCAGATTTTTCAAAATCCTGAAATTGCTTTTCAGTAAAAAGCGTAAGGATCCCAAAAAACGAAATTTCTTCAAAATCGGACATAAACTGTAAAAGTACAAGGGTCGTAAAATATTAAAAATTGAATTTTTTTAAACTTTGGCGGGCTATTGTGACCGAACAACGCAAAATGCACTCGAGTTACTTTGGATCCCTACTATTCAAAAGTAGCCTGATTTTTGTAGATATGACTTTTTGAAATCGACGGGTTCCATGTGAAACCATTCCCTTGTTAGTGGAGGGGGGGGGGGATGCATGTATTTAAAGTTTTTTATTGGTTTTAGCAAAACTAGTTGAGATTATTGGGACGTGATTTGTGGGTAACCCCAAGTACACCCCTCTCCCCTGAAGGGATACTTAGTGGGTGGGGGGTGCAAGTATTTAAAGTTTTTCAATGGTTTTAGCAAGAAAATTAAGATTTTTAGGACGTCATTTTTAAGTGACCCCTAGTTCCCCCCCCCCTCTCCTAATGGAATACTTTGTGGGTGGAGGTGCAAGTATTTAAAGTTTTTCAATGGTTTTAGCAAAGAAATTAAGATTTTTGGGACGTCATTTGTGGGTGACCGTAAGTACACCCTTCCTCCTTAAGGGGATACTTAGTGGATGGGGGGTGCAATTATATAAAGTTTTTTAATGGGTTCAGCAAAAAAAATAAGATTTTAGGGACGTCATTTCTGGGTGACCCCAAGTATACTCCTTCCCTTTAGGGGATACTTTGTGGGTGGGGGGTGCAAGTATTTAAAGTTTTTTTATGGTTTTAGCAAAAATAGTTGAGATTGTTGGGACGTCTTTGTGGGTGACCCCAAGTACACCTCCCTCCCTTAGGGATACTTTGTGGGTGCGGGTAACTTCTGCTTGAAACTTCTGCGGGTAGCTAGTGCCGACGACTGGTGCATGTTGCTAATGCATTGACTGGCGCCTGTAACGAAACCATTTAGCTGGTGCATTTAGCTGGTGCATTAGACTGGTGCAAAGGCAAATCACCCGTTTTTCTCCAATGCTTTTAGATGACTAAAAAAGTTGGTCCAGTCAACTGTTAATTGTGAAAAACTGGTTAGTTCGATCGCTCTCAAAAACAATTGGGCACTTTTTCCTCGCATTTGTGGCAGTTTAAAAAATGTTTCAACGACATCGCTTGAAAACTGTGACCTGAAGCGCATAAAGAACAGACGGACAGACAGACAGACAGACAGACAGACGGACATAGCCATTCCTATAGATGCTTAAGCTCAGCAAGGGCTTTAAAACAAGGGCTTTAGCCCTTGTTTTATGGTAGCCTTAACAGCAAAATTAAGCATTTTGAATTTGCCGCCAAATGTTAGCTAAAGTGAAATATTTTTGGAACGGTAACAATAAGGCAAAGGTAATTTCAATAGAGACTTGTAAATCTTAATAAAAAATGTTTCAAGCGAAATTGCCTCGAGGCGATTTTCAGTTTTTGAAAAGTAATTTTTTTTGAATTTCCCGCTAAATCTTAAAACCAAAATTTCTACCCGTAAGTCAATGCAAATACGCATAAATGATATACCATTAAAACCGGAATGAATAGGCAAACCTATTTAACTTGTAGTGCCAGCTCAGATCATGATTATTTGTTAATTGTAATTAAAAAACTAAAAGATTTTTTTTTCAAAATTGACCGATGTTAATGCATGATGTATCATTTTAAAGCCCTGTAAAAATTAAAAAAACGGGTATATTGTTTTAGGCTTGCGACGCATGAAAAAAAATTTAGGCGGAATTTTCAAAAAAAGTTAAGGTTTTTTTTTAAAAAAATAGTAAAAGTTTGTGAGTAAATTCTACCAGAGTTCGTTATTCAGAATGTACTCGTCGTTACCTTTCGAATAGTATATGAAACGTTGAAATTGGTCAAATATTTCGATATAGTGAAAAATCCGGTAAATTATGTAGATAGGTAGGAATGACTTTATCTTTGGAAGCAACAGACCATTCCATACAGGTGCAAAACAACTCAAAAAAATTTTTTAGAATTTTAACATGTTATAAATTCAATTCAATAACTATGTTTGCATTTATTACTTGTTACAAATGTGTGAAAAAACATTTTGATCGAAATTTGCATACCGTGAGGCATTAAGACGTTTCCACAAGTGCATAAATGTAGAACTTTATCGTATAACAACTGCATTTAGTCATTGAAGTAGCAAAATGACATATGCCTATTATCTGATAAGAAATAGATAATCTAACTATAAGATTAATAAAATTTATTTATAACTCCAAAAACATGTTAATAGAATAATGGAACATTTTACGCTTTTCTAAAACTTATAAATTATAAATTGACAATTTTTTCAATCACGCAAATAATGCATTTTACACTCCACAAACACATATCGTCGAGGAAGAAACAAAATGACCCATATCCATTTGTAGCTAAAAACAATATTCACTATCTACTTAAATATTGACACATGTCTTAAAATCATTAAAAAAGAATATTTTGCAATTTTCAAAAATATGTAAATAGAACATTTTACCCTTTTCAAAAAACATGGAATTATTACATTTTACACTTTGAAAAAACATGTAAATAGAAAATTTTACAATTTTCAAAAACTTGTAAATAAAACATTTTACACTTTAAAAAAACATGTGAATAGAACATTTTACACTTTGAAAAAACATGTAAATAGAACATTTTACACCTTTTCAAAAACATAGAATTAGAACATTTTGCACCTTTTTAAAAACATGAAATTAGAAAATTTTGCACCTTTTCCGAAACATGAAATTAAAACATTTTGCACCTTTTCAAAAACATGTAAATATGACATTTTAAACTTTTCAAAAACTCCTAATTAACATTTGACGCATGTCATTTTGTTTTTATGACATATCTTATTTTGATTGTAGCTTAAATTGGATATGGGTCATTTTGGTTCTTCACAGACGATATATTTAATGTGCATATCGTTACTTTCGATGCAAATTGGCCGTTCTCCAAACACAGGTAAAAGTCAAGTGGCCGTTCTCCAATTTTATTTAGTAGAGATCAAACACTTTGCGTTTAGTAGAAACTGGAGAACGGCTACTTTACTTTTACCTGTGTTTGGAGAACGGCCACTTTGCATCGAAAGTAACGATATGTATATATATAATATATAATTTTAATCACTTTGGTAATATGATGATATAAGTATCCAGTGGAATGCTACAGTCTCGAGTTTACCATCAACAGCGATAGTGAGAGAAAATGTTCAAAAACCGAAATTAGTCATTCAATTAGTGAATACAATAGGAATGTATATGATTATTTTTTGCTGGAGGTTTTTAGTTAAAAAATCCGGCGCTTCGCGCCGGATTTGCCTACCGTGGGCCCGAAGTAGATGCTGAGCTTACAGCGAATATTGACTTTAGTCAATTGATGCTTCTTCTCACATTATTTACATACAATACACTCTATACCCTCCAAAGTGCAATATTTTAGAGACGACATTGTTGGACGATCCTAATATGTACAATAATAATATTTCATGTTAAAAATACTATATGACATAATGTTTAAACTGATAACGGGTGTTTTTTTAAATGATGACATTTAGACGACTTTTTTTATGAAAAATTATTGTGTGTATACTAGTAAAAGTAGATTTTGAAGATAAATCTACCAAATTTTGCATTCAGCACTAACAAGGATCCTCAAAATGGTGATTTTGTGATGACGTCATTTATGAAGGATCCCTGTATGTATGCTCGAAAAAGACGGTGTTAGGGATATCCATTAATTTGATTTTTTAACTAAAGACAGAAGAGATTCCTATAATCAAAATAATTAAATAACGTCATTTTTAGATGATCCTTGCATGGCTCCTAACTTGTGTAACCCTCGAAGTTGAAATATAATTTATAAATAACTTATGTATAAGATTTACTAGACACTAAAAATTACGAACTGCGTGCCATTCGGTTAAAGTATGTTCCTTAAAATTGAGAATTTGAATGACGCCATTATTGGTTGGTCATCAACTATCTATAAGCTTCGTTCGTTTGTTCACAGCATGAAGTAAAAATAGTTGGGGTGGGTTTTCTAAAATAGAAATTTCTAATGAAGTTATTCATGAACGGTCACTTCTCTTTTACGATCAACGTGCGCATGTTTACAGCATAAAGTTCAAAAGTCGTGAATTTCACCTGTTTTTCATTCCACGTTGAATATATCATGGTATATTGCAATTGGTTTTTGCCGACATTCCGTGCATGATGCAGATAAGCATAGATTTTTCCGAGTGTAATTCAAACACACGATAGCAAACCTAAAATATTAAGTTCGTATGCTTGACCAGCTTTGGGAACGGACACAAATGACGACACATAAATTTACCAAAATTATAAGCCTACCCAACTGCTTGTCACCTTTTTAAGCATTGCTTGAATGGATGCCCTTACGGTGGAATGTCAAGTGACCCACTCTTAAGGTAAGCAACGCCATTTGTGTCTGACCCCTACCAGCCTTAACGTCGTCAAAACAAAAAGCAGCCGGCTCTTTTGCAAGACACGAAACGTAGCAGGACTTTCTCTTGGAACGACAGGAAACAAAGCTAACTTGCTGACGGGACTCTATGTATCTTATGTGCTGCATATCTGACACGCTTACAGATTCGTATCAGAGATTTCTTAGCTCAGGCCATTACTGATTCATTGAGGTAGACGGGAATCTAGGTGTCGCGTGCTCCATTCCAACCTTAGGTTTGAGGCTTTAAATTTTTTGGACGTATTTAATGATTGATCCTGAATCCCCCCCCCCCGCCCTTTTGAACCTAAAAAGGATGATTTGTTGAGTAGTTGAGCATTAGTTTGCGGTTGGTAAAGCATTAGGTATAAGAAATATTTATATTTTTAAGAATGTGACTTGTTTTAATTCTTAAACCCCCCACTCCTCCTCTAAGAGATAATTCGTGGGGTTAGGAATGCAAGTATTTAAAGTTTTTTAATAGTTTTAGCAAAGAAATTAAGATTTCTGGGACGTTATTTGTGGGTGACTTTAAGTACACCTCTCCTTCTCGAGGGGATACTTAGTGGGGCAGGGGTGCAAGTATTTAAAGTTTTTTATTAGTTTTAGCAAAAACAGTTGAGATTTTTGAGGACGTCATTTGTGGGTGACCCCAAGTACACCCCTCTTTCCTGAGGTGATACTACGTGGGTGGGGGGTGCAAGTATTTAAAGTTTTTTAATGGTTTTAGCATGAAAATTAAGATTTTTGGGACGTCATTTGTAAGTGACTCCCAGTTCCCCTTCCCACCCTCTCCTAATTGAATACTATGTGGGTGGGGGTGCAAGTATTTAAAGTTTTTTAATGGTTTTAGCAAGAAAATTAAGATTTTTGGAACGTCATTTGTGAGTAACCCCAAGTACACCCCTCTCCTGAAGGGGTACTAAGTGGGTAGATGGTGCAAGTATTTAAAGTTTTTTAATGGTTTTAGCAAGAAAATTAAAATTTTTGGGACGTCATTTGTAAGTGACATCCAGTTCCCCCCCCCCGCCCTCTCCTAATGGAATACTTTGTGGGTGGGGGTGCAAGTATTTAAAGTTTTTTAATGGTTTTAGCAAGAAAATTAAGATTTTTGGGACGTCATTTGTGAGTAACCCCAAGTACACCTCTCCCCTGAGGGGGTACTAAGTGGGTAGATAGTGCAAGTATTTAAAGTTTTTTAATGGTTATACCAAGAAAATTAACATTTTCTGGACGTCATTTGTGGGTGACCTCAAGTACACCCCCTCCCCTCAGGGGATACTTTGTGGGTAAAGGATGCAAGTATTTAAAGTTTTTTAATGGTTTTAGGAAGAAAATTAAGATTTTTGGGACGTCATTTGTGAGTGACCCCAAGTACACTCCTCCCCATAGGGGATACTTTGAGGGTGGGGGTGCAAGTATTTGAAGTTTTTTAATGGTTTTAGCAAAAACAAATTAGATTTTAGGGACGTCATCTGCGGGTGACCCTAAGTACACCACCTCCCCTTAGGGGATACTTTGTGGGTGGGAGGTGCAAGTATTTAAAGTTTTTTCATGGTTTAAGAAAAAATAGTTACGATTGTTGGGACGTCTTCTTGGGTGACCCCAAGTACACCTCCCCCCTTAGGGATACTTTGTGGGTGCAGGTAACTTCTGCGGGTAGCTTGTGCTGATGACTTGTGCATGTTTCTGGTGCATTGACTGGCGCCTGTAAGGAAACCATTTAGCTGGTGCATTTTGCTGATGCAAAGCGGCAAATCACCCGTTTTTCTCCAATGCTTTTAGATGGCTAAAAAAGTTGGTCCAGTCAACTGTTAATTGTGAAAAACTTGTTAGTTTGATCTCTCTCAAAAACAATAGGGCACTTCTCATTCGCATTTGTGGCCATTTAAAAAATATTTGACGAATATCGCTTAAAAACTGTGACCTGTAGCGCATAAAGAACAGACAGACAGACAGACAGACGGACAGACGGACATAGCCATTCCAATAGATGCTTAAGCTCAGCATCTAAAAAGCACAAAATTGCATACAATCGGTATTTTAAAACTTTTAAATGGCATAAAAAAGAGATTTCATTATTTAATATCGTCAATAACGAACCAAGATGACTCATAACATAACCAATTTAAGCTCGAATTAAATAAGGCAGAGACAGTAAATACAATACTTGCTTACATTGCTAGCCACGAGTTTCTAAAACGTGCAAATTGTTCTATTTTGTTTTTAAAAAGGTACCATTGTTCTATTTACATGTTTCTCAAAAAAGCAAAATATTCTAATTACAAGTTTTTCTAAAGTGCAAAATATTCTATTTACTTGTTATTGAAAAAAATGCACAAAGTTCTATTTACATGCTTTCATGAACATGTTATATTATTTTCTGGCTGTAAATTTTATTTTATTAGAAACTAAAAATGGATATGGGTCATTTTAGTTTTTTACACACAAAATAATTGTATGTACTATTGTAGTATAAAATGTTTTCTAAAACGTATTTCCACTTTTAAATTTATGTGAAATCTGTATTGTTTGGTCCACACTCCAGTTCGCTTTTAAGATTCTACTGTAATTAAATTATAAGCTGTCTATATATACTGTATATATTTTCAATAAATATTTTTTTTGGAAAGGAAAAATCAATGTACCATAGTGTAGTCATATTTGGTACATGAAGCAGGCACGTTTTTTCGAAATTTAATGAATATTGGTTATACTTTTATGCATTACTACGAGCAAACATATTTCCGGCAATGTTTCCTTAAGTGGAAAATCCTCAAACTTGTGCTCGGAAACGCTGAATTCACATTTATTTTCTACATTTTTGTATGCAAAGCATATGATTACGTTTTATAATTTATGATTTTATAATATATTTACAATAAGCTGACAATGATTATCATCTGCACGGGCTAATTACATATTGACGACTATAAGAGTACTTGACAGGGACATATATGACGGGGGTAAGTAATGCTGTTCTGAGTAAAACAGAAGTAGAAGCAAATTTAGCATTCAGTAAAATATTATTAAATATTTATTCATGTATGTATATGTAATGATGTGAATTTTGAGCTCCGCTAAAATCACCTTCCCTATCCCTTAGCATTAGCAACATCTTATCACTCTGATAAGCATGTCTCCAAACTTCTAATCAGATTCCTACCCAAGCCACATTCTAACATTCCCAAATCTGCCTCACTCCTCTTCTCTAGAAACTAGCTTACCGTGTGGTAGAAAGGAGAAGGAGATCCAAACGAAAAACATCAAAGTTGTGTGTGTGTAAATAAAGTCCCAAGTAATTGTAATCCTTAACGTGTAACCCTCAGCTACTTTATTTTACGCAGCACCCCTAAATTCTAGTTCATCATCACTCACATCCACCAAGCATCACTATCACAGAGACGCTAAGGCTCGGCATTCATTCTGTCCCAACTCATCTTCAATTTAGTAAATGTCACCTTACATTTTGGCGCCCTCGCAGGGACACCTTAGAAGAACCCGACAGTAAAACTTTGTGAAAGTGACCCATAATCAGTGCGAAAGTTTCATTTTCTCTTCTCAACAGCGTGGTGACACAAGCAAAGAATTCGTGAAACTCTGAAATCTCCACAGTCAGTGTACTCAAAGTCCGTCGCCACCCGTGCAGCAAGTTCAGTATCCCAGACAAGACAATGGCTCTCGCCACACTTCAAAAGGAACTTGCCCCTTTGCAAAATGAGTTTCTAAATGACCAACTAGTTATTCAGGGTCATTTGTCCACTCCAGTGTCTTCAGGAACATTAAACGTCCTAAAGACTCAGTTAGACGCATAATATGAACGATTCAAGGACCTCCGCAACCGCATGTTTGAAGCGGCCTACAATACAAGTGACTACGATGGAGTCGCCTCTGAACTGGGTACCATCAAAGTTGCGTGGAACAACTCCATGGGGAAGCTCCTGGACATCATCCAGAGCCACAGCCAGCGTACTCCACCACCACCGCCCGGAGGGACGACAACCCTCCCAGGGCTCCAACTTGGCAAACTGCCCGACCTTTTAGTTCCTTTATTCGCCGGAGACCTCCAAGAGTGGATGTCGTTTGCCGAGCTGTTTAAGTCGGCAATTCATGCGAACAGCCGACTCTCCAACGTAGCGAAGCTCCAGTACCTCAAGGCCTCACTCAAAGGTGAGGCACTCCAGCTGATTTCGTCTATCCCTGTCACGGATGGCAACTACTCCAGAGCCTGAACGTTACTGGAAGAACGGTACCAAAACCGCCGAAAGTTAGTAGTCTTGCTAGTGTCTCGTCTCGTTCATCTTCCCAGCGCTACCTCCGGCCAGCCAGGAGACCTCCGAAAGTTAGTGGACTCCATTGCAGAGATTCTGCAGCAGCTCCGGGAGCTGCAACAGCCTGTGGACCAGTGGCATGCAGGCACGACAACGCTTTTAGGGAAAAAGATTGACAACAAGAGCCGCCGTGCGTGGAATCGAACTCTTAACCAAGGTAATCCGGATTTAACCGTCATGTTTAAGTTTCTAAACGACCAGATTGACGCGGATATGGACGGCGGGCCCACCTCATGAAGAAATGCGCTGGCTAGTAAACCAGCTGGAAAGAAGAAGGCTTACTCCAACCACGTTGTGAGCTCTACCTCCGCCTCCTCAACGTCGAAGTGCTCAGCGTGTCAAGACACTCATGGACTCTCACAGTGCCAGGTCTTCCTTGACAAGACAGTAGGGGATAGTAAGCAATTTGCGCAAGAGAAGCAACTATGCTTTAACTGCCTGGGACGGAGCCACTCGGTCAGAGAGTGCAACTCTGAACACACTTGCCGAAAATGCACTCGTCGCCATCACACCCTCCTCCACCAAGACAATGAAGAAAGCCGAGAAAACCCGCCCCTGCCAGCTCCGGCGACAGCAGCTCCAGTGGCAGGAGCAGCAAGTCTTCACGCTTCCAACCTTAGTCCTCCTACGTCAAGCACCTTCAACACACTACTAGCAACGGCCATGGTACAGATCCGAGATCCCCATGGCACTATACACCAAGTAAGAGCACTACTAGACGGTGGGAGTTAAATCAGCTGCATAACGGAGCACCGCACCCAACGACTTCAACTTCCTAGGGAGTCCGTACGGACAGAAGTATACGGGCTCAAGTCAGCTCCCACCGGAGTGTCCTCCGGTGTGGCCCATTTCAGTGTCTTCTCCTCAAACAAGACAAACCCAGTGGTGGTCCCATTGTGAAAACCATCACTGGCCGTTTACTAACGTGCCAGATCAATCTTCAGAAATTTTCTCATCTTGTGGGCCTGCAACTAGCCGACAAGAACTTTACCCGACCCGCTCCAGTCGACGTGCTCCTGGAAGCAGACTGCTACTCCCAAATTATGCCGTATAAGGTCGAAGCCACCAACAATCAAGTGTTTACACACCATGCTACTGTATCCACCCTAGACCAAGACCTGCAGAAGTTCTGGCAGCTGGAGGAGCTCAGCACTAAGGTACAGTCCCAAGAAGAGAAGGAGTGTAAGAAACACTTCTTAACTACCCACTCAAGAGAGGCAGATGGAAGATTTGTCGTCCACCTTTCCATCAAGGAAACCCAGCAACCATTGGGACAGTCGCAAAAATCCGCCATCCGCCGATGGTTACAAGAAGAAGCGAGACTCCGCTGAAATCCTTTCAAGCAGGAGCAGTACCACCAGGACCTCAAGAACATGCTAACCTCGGGTCACATGCGGAGGGTCCCCCCTCAGCAGCAACTGCAGGACGGACCAGGAACGTACTACATGCCACACCACGCCGTGATCAACGCCGCCAGCACTTCCACAAAGCTCCGGATGGTGTATGACGCTTCCGCAAAGAGTAGCACTGGCATCTCTCTCAACGACACACTCAAGGTGGGACTATGGGTACAGGACGAGCTCCTGGACCACCTCATCCGCTTTCGAATGCACAAGGTCGCCTTGGTGGCAGACATCGTCAAGATGTTTCGACAAGTAAAGGTCCACCCTGACGACTGGGACTTCCAGAGGATCATCTGGCGCCCCACCGAAGCCTCACCACCTGTCGCTTACTGGCTCACCTATGTCGTGTTTGGGCAGGCCAGCTCACCATTCCTGGCCACGCGCACCGTCAACCAAGTAGCAATGGAAAAAGCTGAAGAATTCCCTGAAGCTTCCCGTATAGTGCTGCGCGACTTCTACGTGGACAACTTGTTCGAAGGAGCTCCCACAACAGACAAGGCCATTCACCTGATTCGCTAAATAAGTCAGCTGCTCCAAAGCGGACAGCTTTCATCGAAAAAATGGATGTGCAACAACGAAGCAGTTCCCCAAACCATACCTCAAGAAAACCGAGAGGCAGAGACACTACTTCATTTCACTGATGCCAACACCATGAAGACCCTAGGGACCCAATGGAATCCTAGCTCCGATGACTTCTTGTTTGGTGTTTCTCCCCCGGATGGACGTCCCCAAACCAAGAGGACAGTGCTGTCAGACATCGCCAAGGTTATTGATCCTCTCGGTTAGGTGGCCCCAGTAACAATTACAGCCAAACTATTAATGCAGTCACTCTGGGCGGAACAAGTTCAGTCGGATGAGGAACCTCCCAGCCCATTCCTTTAACAATGGACCAAGTATCGAAAGGATTTGAAGAACTAAAATTAATTCGCATTCCCCGGTGGGTGCTGCCCTCAGCAGAATCAATATTTACCATTCACGGATTCTCAGATGCATCAGAGAAGGCTTACGCAGCAGCAGTGTACATCGTAACGGATCACTCTTCTCCTTATCTACTCATTTCGAAGACTAAGGTGGCTCCAGTCAAGAGAACCACCCTTCCCCGACTGGAGCTATGCGGAGCCCTCCTCCTGGCGAAGCTCATCTCAAGGGTCTTAAAAGCAATAACTCAACTGGACTCCGGCGCTCCGGAGGCCTACGCCTGGACGGACTCTACTATAGTCCTAGCCTGGATCACATCTAACGCCAACCGATGGTCAACATTCGTCGGTAATCCAGTCGATCAGATCCAGGAGCTCCTTCCTCCGTCCAAATGGAACCATGTTTGAAGTGACGACAACATCGCCGACGCTGCCTCCCGCGGAATCACACCAACGGCCCTCAAACACAGTAACTTGTGGTGGCATGGTCCAAGTTGGCTGTTATCGGTGGACATGTCACAATGCCACAAGCAACCAACGCAAACTACAGAAGAAGAACGAAAGATGACTCACCTAAACGCGGCCACCTCAAAGTGCCCAACTACTAAGCTTCTGGAGTCATTCTTCCTACTCTCGAAATTGGTGAGGGTCACCGCAAACCTCCATAGAGGACTTTCTAAGTCGAAGGAGACCACCAGTCTTACCGTGCACGAGCTCCGAGGAGCTCTTCTAGTGTGGATCAAGCAAGTCCAGAGTGTAGCTTTCTCTGTTGCCATCGCCCAGCTGAAGAAAACAGGCAACGTATCATCTACAAGCAAGCTAGCTTCTCTCAACCCATTCTTAGATAAAGATGGATTTATTCGGGTAAATGGTCAACTTCAACGATCCTCAGCTCCACTCGACCAGCGCCAACCCATCCTCCTCCCCAAGGACAGTCATCTTACAAAGTTGATAATTCAACAAGAGCACCATCGCCTCCTCCATGCGGGACCACAACAAGTCAGGGCGTCCCATCAGCAGAACTATTGGATACCCGCTGGGCAAGGAGCAGTTCGAAAAGTTACAAGACAGTGTATCGTGTGTGCCAAAGCCAAAGCCATAACTCAACAACAACTGATGGGGGATCTTCCTTCCCAACGTGTAACCGCCTCTCCTCCGTTTACAGTCACGGGGGTAGACTATGCCGGTCTGTTTGAGCTCCGAGTGCGGTAGCTCCGAGGGCAGGCAAGATACAAGGCCTACGCTTGTATCTTTGTGTGTCTTTTCACCAAAGCAGTCCAACTTGAACTTGTGTCAGATTTGACCACCGAAGGATTCATTGAAGCTCTCTTCCGGTTCACCAGTCACAGGGGAAAACCTTCCCAAATTCTCAGCGACAACGAGACCAACTTCCAGGGAGCGGCCAACACACTAAAAGAGTGGTATCAGTGGCTGCAAGAACCCCAGACATCAACAGAAATTTTGAGACAACTTGCTGCCCACGGAATTGAGTGGAAATTCATTTCTACTAGTGCCCAACACATAGGAGGATTGTAGGAAGCAGCCGTAAATAAGATGAAATACCACCTAACCTGAATCATAAAGGACGCCGGCCTTACCTATGAACAATTTTATACTGTACTCAAACGGGTAGAGGCTATCCTTAATTCTAGACCACTGTTGCCCGCCTCGACGGATCTACGGGATCCAGAACCTCTAACACCAGCTCACTTTCCCATTGGACGCCCGCTAACAGCATGGCCAGAAGTCCACCTGTCCAATTTCAATCCATCGCGTCTCAACCAGTGGCAACGAGTCCAACAACTATCCCAACACTTCTGAAACCGATGGAGCAAAGAATACTTGTCTAGTCTACAGGCCCGTCCAAAGGGATAGACACAAGAAAGGGATAACCTTCTGGAAGGGGATCTGGTCATCATAAAACAAGATAACTTGCCACCCCTCCGATGGGAGATGGCTCGAGTCACTCAAGTTCACAAGAGAGAAGACGGCCTCGTCCGAGTCGTCACGGTGAGGACAGCTAATGGCAAGTTGTTCCAACGACCAATAAAGAAACTCTGCCGACTACCGGTGGACACCCAACCATATTATGTAATGTACAGTCCATGTAATTAATCTTATTTTCATTGTTGCTCCGATGGACCAAGGGGGGGTATATGTTCTGAGTAAAACAGAAGTAGAAACAAATTTAGCATTCAGTAAAATATTATTAAATATTAATTCATGTATGTATATGTAATGATGTGAATTTTGAGCTCCGCTAAAATCACCTTCCCTATGCCTTAGCATTAGCAACATCTTATCACTCTGATAAGCATGTCTCCAAACTTCTAATCAGATTCCTACCCAAGCCACATTCTAACATTCCCAAATCTGCCTTACTCCTCTTCTCTAGAAACTAGCTTACCGTGTGGTAGATCAGAAGGAAAAGGAGATCCAAACGAAGAACATCAAAGTTGTGTGTGTGTAAATAAAGTCCCAAGTAATTGTAATCCTTAACGTGTAACCCTCAGCTACTTTATTTTACGCAGCACCCCTAAATTCTAGTTCATCATCACTCACATCCACCAAGCATCACTATCACAGAGACGCTAAGGCTCGGCATTCATTCTGTCCCGACTCATCTTAAATTTAGTAAATGTCACCTTACAAATGCAGAGATGCGAGTTTCAAGGGTGCGACTAATCCCTAGGTGCAAGTAATTTGGTTGCAAATATTGTGGGTGCTAGTAATGCGGGGGCGGGGGCGAGTAATTTGGAGGCGACTATCCTGGGTGCGATTTTTCCAGGCGCAACTGTCAGCCGAACCTAAAATATGATGCGTTTGATGATATCCAGTGACACTAGTGTATGAGGTTTGTAATTATTATGTCTATAAACGCACGTCACACATAGACACATATCTTGACATTTTTTGTTATTAAAGGATACAAATTTTATAAGTAGGTACACACAAACCCACTTATTTATTTTTTTAAAATTAAATTTTATAAAGACAATGCAATCAGTTTGTTTCGGGTCTATTGCTTTGTGTTAGTGTTTTCCTATCCACATATTCAAATATTTTTAATAATGCCTTCCAGTTTGCTTTAACACGACAGACTGACAGCTAAAAGTGAGCCGCTAAGCAAATTAAATGCTGTCTGTTCCTAGGGAATAATAATGAATAGTATTGTTTCATTATCACGTCTTTTCCTAATTTAAAAAATAACGTGTTGAAATAAGTAAAAGCGGTCATGTTTTTGTTAACAATGTTCTGCTTTTGTTTTTGCTGATATTAATTAATTAGGTGGGAATTACAGATTTTTAATTAGTGGTTATTCCCACAGGTAGTAATTGTGTGTTAACTTTAGAAGAAACTGTAAGAGTATAATAGTATACGCTAAAATTATTCAAACGTATGATTTTGCATGCAGATTGAAACATCGAGATAATTTATATTATTTCAATTGTTTTATAAAAAATAACTATGGAAATTTCCTGTAAAACCTGTGATTAACATTGTTTTTCCTTTAACTTATTGTAATTATTTAAAAACCATGATACAACATTCAATTTTTAATAAAGCATGTATTTTCCGAATAGAGTGTAAAATTGTCTTAAACGTGTAACGCTAGATGTGGCTGTAGTACTATAAATCTTAAAAGCGGAATGAATTTCAATGCGAAAAGAACTTTCTTTCATCATTATCATTACGATAGAAATCATTTTATTACGATTTAATGAGTCATATTTAGACTCTAAGAACAAGTTTGGTAAAATGCTTCCACAAAAACACTTTTTTTCTGTTTCGTTTAAGGAGATAAATAGCAAAATTAAAATTGAATTGCTTCGTACCAGAAACCTATTTAAATAATTAATTGTGGTTTGTAAATTATTTTTGTACATATGTAGGTTACTATTAAAAATAGAAAATGTTGAAATAAATAGTCTAACCTTTTTATTTAAATGATGAACAATTCTAAATGTTTTCCTTTACTGTATTTTTGGATATTGTTGGTAACGTTCCACAGCGAGCGATTTTTGGCTTAAAGAGTGGCTCAATTTTATAGGAATAATTGGAAGCCATTTTTACGCCATGCACTCCCTTTATTATAATTTTAAAATATTTAAAATTGTGTCTCTTAAAGTAAAAAAAAATTCTACAAATTATTCACACAAATTATGTAGCTTAACTAATTGAAACATGAAACACAATACTTTAATTATTTGCATTGGAAAACATTGCCGGAAATATTTCCGTGCTTCTTGTTGTGTTTCGAGCTGTATGTACATAATACACTATATTTAGAAATAAAATCACTTCATCTATAAACGATATTTACAGAAAATGTCCTAAAATCGAAATTAATCATTTAATTGGTAGATACCATGAAAATTTATAAGATTATTTTGCGCAGTAGGTTTTCAGTTCAGAAAACACAACACAGCATAGAATAAATATTTAAACAATTTTTGAATGGCACAGAAATATGAAATTCCATCACTCAATACTGCCTTGGACAAACAAAAATGACCAGTATTTAATTTCCGCTCAATCAAATAAGACGATGTCAATAAAAAACAGTAATTAGGATACAAGCGTACAATGCTTGTCCCAAGTTTTTTAAACAAGCAAATTGTTCTATTTACATGATTTTCAAACGTGCAAAATATTCGTGGTACATGTTTTTCAAAAGTGCAAAAGATTCTACTAACCTGTTCTTCAAAAGTTCAAAAAAAATTTATTTACATGTTTTTAGAAATTGCAAATTGCAAAAATTATCTATTTATTTGGATTTTAAAAAAATGCACAAGGTTCTATTTACATGCTTTTATAAACATTTAATTTTAATTTTTTCTGTGGATAGTGCATCCTGTTTGAACTAAAAATAAATATGGGTCATTTTGGTCTTTCACCGACAAATATAACTTTATGTACTGTTTTAGTGTGAAATGCTTTGTACAACATATTGCCGATTTTAAATTTTTATAAAATCTGTATTTTTTGCGCCACAATCTAGTTCGCTTTTAACATTCTACACAACATGAAAATAATTTATATTATTCCACTTATTTCGTAAATAAAATATGTAGATTTTCTGTGAAATCCTTAATTATTAACATTGCTCGTACTTTTAAAATTATTGTAGTAATTAATTAATTTCTAAATTACAACATTCGATTTTTATGGAGAATTTACTTTTTTTTTCGTCGATACATTGAAACTTAGTAAGAAGTTACAAATACAAGATTTAAAAGGGACAGGCATATTTCTGTCAATGTTTCCTCGATTGTAAAAGTGTCTCAATTTTATATCCCTAGATGTAGCGGTAGTGCTGTAAATCGTTGAAGCGGAATTAATTTCAGCATACTAACTTTTTTTACCATTGATTTTTTCTTGGCTATTTTAAATTTTAACAAATACAAGCTTTATGCGACGGTATGCTAGTAATGCTATCTACTTTTTATTGTAACGTATGAAGCAACAAAGGTGCATTCATTTGATTCCGTTATCGACTTATCTCCAAAATTTAAATCTTGTATGTAGTATTAGGTATCCCTTGTCTTCAATATTTGCGGCTAGACTGTGCTGCGCCGCATTTTAAAGTTGTAGCTTTTTATTAATTTCCTAAATAAACGTCTTCGTAGTTCAGGGAAAGATAATTAGCATTTATTATCAATAATTAATGCCTTTACAAACTGGACTAATATTAAGTTAGCTAATAGGAGAAAGTTGATGTATTAGCGCACTATAAAAGTAAATAGTAATTCCATAAAAAAATTAAATCTTACATTAAATTCATCACGCACGTGTATGTCATAGATCATACACAGCAACAATTGATTTTATAATGCCAAATATCAAATATTAAACATAGTTCAGTTTTCCTATTCGTACATTTTAAATTTTATTATGCATATCGTCTGCAAATAACAAAAATGACCAATTTTCCATGTAAGCTAAAATCAAAATGAGCTATGTCATAAAAACGAAATGAGAAACGTGTATTAAAATATAATCTAGAGTTATAAAATTAATAGTATTAGGAGTTTTTGAAAGGTGTGAATTTTTTGATTCTACATGTTTTTGAAAAGTGCAAAATGTTCTATTTACATGTTTTTGAAAGTGCCAAATGTTCTATTTACATGTTTTTGAAAAGTGCAAAAGGTTCTATTTACATGTTTTTGAAAAGTGCAAAATGTTCTGTTTACATGTTTTTGAAAAGTGTAAAAAGTTCTATTTACATGTTTTTGAAAAGTGTAAAATGTTCTATTTACATGTTTTTGAAAAGTGTAAAAAGTTCTATTTACATGTTTTTGAAAAGTGCAAAATGTTCTATTTACATGTTTTTGAAAATTGCAAAATGTTCTATTTACATGTTTCTAAAAAGTGTAAAAGGTTCTATTTACATGTTTTTGAAAAGTGCAAAATGTTCTGTTTACATGTTTTTGAAAAGTGCAAAATGTTCTATTTACATGTTTCTAAAAAGTGTAAAATGTTCTATTTATGTACATGTTTTTGAAAGGTGCAAAAAGTTCTATTCACATGTTTTCGAAAAGTGAAAAATGTTCTATTTACATGTTTTTTGAAAAGTGCAAAATGTTTCATTCATATGGTTTTGAAAAGTGCAAAATGTTCTTTTAAGCTGCTTTTAAAAATTGCAAAATGTTCTTTTAAGCTGCTTTTAAAAATTGCAAAATGTGCTATTTGCATGTTTTTTGTAAAGTGCAAAATGGTCTATTTACATATTTGTGAAAAGTGGTAAATAGTATATTTAAATGGTTTTAAGATAGATTTTAATATTTTTGTAGATACATAGTACATATTGTGTTTAGCTTATAATTAATGAAACTGGGTCATTTTGGTTCTTTACAGACGATATTTAAAATGCATATTGTTATAGGTAATGTAAACAATAGTGACGCATTGCAGACAAATACTTGGAGATTTAATTGGTTTTTAGCCCAATGAAATTGCATGATTTTCAAGTATTATAATTCCAGGAATTTGCTTTCCCATTCCTGTTTGCCGCATTTGAATCCGTTTGTATGTAAATATGGTATGTAAAAACTCTGTCTAGCCCACTGATAGATGTTACTGTATATGCTCACTATTAAAACGGCCCGTCCTGCGGACGGAACGCAACAGCATTTAAGAAATTTTATAGTGTTTACACAATCAACAACAAAAAAGATGATTTATAGTATTGCAGTACACGCAGAATTTTGCTCTTTTGTTAGAACTTTTTGCAAGATACTAAAATTTAAATTTATCAATAAAAATGTACTAATCTTAAGTTCAAACGCCTCTGCAAAACTGGTTTACCCGCTTAGGGGATTCTATTTGATACCTTTGTTATTATTATTGAATAAGGCTATAAATTTCTGCAACCGATTTATTATGACAGACAACATAATTTTACATAATATTGGAATATTTGTACAAAAATAGTCGAATATTCTATTCAAATTTTTATGATCAAAATAGGCTTTTTTTTTGTAAATAAATACAAAGTGTAAAAAATTCCTATATGTATAGGTAATGGACATTGACAATCCTTTGTATGTGGCATGACAAGCCTTTTTATTTATTTTTTCATTATCTTAAATTCACACTTCATAATAATTACACATAAGTAAAAGGATATATCGTCTGTGAAGAACCAAAATGACCCATATCCAATTTAAGCCACAATCAAAATGAGCTATGTTATAAAAAAAATGATCAAATGCGTCAATTGTTAATTAGGAGTTTTAAAAAAGTGTAAAGTATTCTATTTACATGTTTTTGAAAAGTGTAAAAAAATCTATTTACATGTTTTTGAAAAGTTTAAAATATTCTGTTTACATGATTTTGAAAAGTTTAAAATGTTTTATTTACATTTTTTTTTAAAAAACACAAAATATTCAGTTTAAGAGCTTTGAAGACATGTTTCAATGTTTGTGTAGATAGTGGATATTGTTTTTAGCTACAAATGGATATGGGTCATTTTGGTTCTTCACAGACGATATAACTTTACCACATGGAACCATATGCTATGACGGCTACTACTGTAATTATTTCATCTAGACAATTGTAAAATGTAAAGGAAGCATGACGTGTTGGAATCACGTAAAATAAAATCAAGTTTCAATGTTTTCCATTATAATTGTTCATTCAATCTATTTAATCACAAAAAAAAGTTAATGACATGATGACATGATGAAACCAGGTGTTAAAAATGCAGCTATATGTATAATGTTTTCAGAGTAAAACTAGTTTGAATAAATAAAAGTCAAGTCACTAAAAGGATTTTCTTGTCAAAAAAATAAAAATGGCTTTTAACTAATAATTGTACATACCTAATTACTCGTTTTCTGTCCTTCATTGTCTTGTCAACTACTTCTGCACTTGCCTAGGCTTAGTAGATTAACGTGCCGTTACAATTACCTATCCACCTCATTCTACAAATCCAATTTTACTCTTGTATGAGAAAATTATTAGAAATTCTCGAACGTTTGCCGCTAGAATGTGCTGTGCAACAATGGTGTAGTAAACAGTTTAGTATATTACATATAAAGTTTTTTTAATTTACTACAGTAAATCATTTAACTTAGCTTCTTACAACATCAACTCGATGGTAATAATAAAATGTCGCAGTATTAGGATTTGAATAGCAAAATCAGGAAATAACAGCTTAGTGCTAAAATTTAAGTACATGTTTTGCCAGTTTCTAAAAATGTTTTTTATCTTTTTAGCCTAAAATTATGAATTACGAATTGGAGGGAAATCATAAGATTGGCCCATTTTTGTAAAAATCAAATTAGTCTGTTTCTAGTCTTCCCTAAAACCAAAATGTGGTCTTTTCAATTTTAGCCGCAGACAGAATTTTTGCAGTCATATATTACTACAGGTAAGGAGCAAAACACGGATTCCTTAGATTTATTGAGATAGTACATGAATGACAATGACGTTACCCCAATTGGAGTTCGCCCATAAATTATTTTATGGAAATGTCTCTATTTATACATAGCATGTACATAGGTAGGTTACCGCAACACAAAATTAATGCGGCTAATATTGCTATTACATCATTCCTATTATAAAACCTCAAAATTCGAATAAACATTTATGTTTTAGGTCTTATTATATATAACCTAATCGTTTTAAATACAAGTATTAAATACAAACTCGTAAAACCAGTTTTAAAAATAAAGTACTACCCGAACCAAGTGGGGATTTTTTTTTAATTCCTGGCCTGGGCGATTACAGTTTGCAGCCTAACTAGATACATACTCTTTAAAATAAATAATAATTATCCTCATTAATTTATATATTAAAAACAGTTTGTACTGTTCCTATTAAGTTACAACCTCGCATCACGTATAGTTTTTATTTGTAAAAAATTAAATTACAAAAATTGGCAACTTTCATAATTAAATCTGCATTCATTTGATTTTATTATGTATTTACTTGTACTCTTGTCCGTAGCATTATTTAGCCATTCTTTGCCTAAATCTTTTGCCGTTGCCGTTAGAATGAAAATGTGATGCGCTACATTTTTAAGTACCAACTACTGGTTATACTGCTGAATAAAAACCTTTTCAGCATTCATACATTACACAAAATTGAAAATTAGCATTTACTATACTATAGCGCACACTTTACATACAGGTCCGTTCGGGCCAGGGAAACATAGGGACAGTTGGCCGTTTTGGCATTTTACTGTAGAGTTAGGAACATGCGACATTCGTATAATTATAGCAAAATGCGTTAATTATTTAAATATCAAAATTGAAGGTATACTAAATGGTAAAGTCTCATTTTGCATATGCATGTGGGTCGTTAGCTGGATTGCTAAATTCACTCTAATTCCTGTAAAAGGTTTGGATTTAGCTTGTTATTAAAATAACATAATTTGAAATTCCAATTAACATGTTTACGTAATTTATATTGAGATAAGCAACTCAAATTGGGGTCCACCAGATGATATATAACATCGAGTTATATCTAAAATGTGGAATGTTATAAACTTTTTTGCTTTCACATGCATACATAGTAAAACCCTTATCGTTCATATTTAGGATGTACTAACGATAACAGTAGCTTAAAGGAAATTGCAGAAACCGTTGAGAAATTTCACACATAATGTGCGTTTAGTCTGCATTTAGCCAAATGCCAAAAATAACAACTCAAGTTTTGCTACACTTTGCAGTGCATTTTATTACTTGTGTCTGCCTGTGTAGCGTAATAATTAGCAATTCAGTCAATTCAGTGTAGCTCATTAGTTGAATTAACTTCCATACACGTAAACATAAATTGCCTGCGAAAAATTAAAATAACTTGTGGCTATTAAATAATTATAGCTAGAATTAAAATTTGTCAACAACTCGCTGAACTAGATGAATGTAAAAAAAATATTTTGAGTTTTTAAAAAAGTGAAAATGTTTCATTTGGACATTTTTTCAGAATTCTAATTATCATAAAATGTTTAAGTTACTTTACTTTGAAAATCGAAAATTGTTTTATGCATTTAAATATTTTTTGAACCACGGTAGGGTATTGTATTGCAACTTCAAAAGAATTATGAAAACAAAAAAATATGTATTAAAAAATTAAATGTTAAAAAATATTAATAATTATTATTCAAAATCTTTAATAATCATTTTAAATAAATTTTTTGTAAGATTTTACGTTTAGTTTTCATATTATTTCTTGGCACTGTTTTGGATGATGTTATAGAACAGTAAAATGTTGACTTGCGATACACATATTTCCACCAATTTTCCCAAAAAAGTGTAAAAAAAGGTGTAAAATCAGATATTCACCTGTTTTTAAAAGTGGGTAAAATTGTTAAATAACTTCTTTTTAAAAATTGTATTTTTCGTTTAAATTGTGCTTTAAAAAATGTACTTTTTAAAAATTTTGTTTTAAAAAAATATGAAATGTTCTATTTATGTACATGTTTAAAAAAAGTAGGTGTTCTATTTACAGTTTTTTTTTAAATTTGCGCCAAATTCTATTTGCTTTGAGGATTATGATAAATGAATATCGTCAGTAAAGAACCAAAATGACCCATATCCAATTTCAGCTAGATTCAAAATGAGCTACGCTATAAAAACAAAATCAGAAACTGTTAACTAAATGTTTTTGAAAAGGAGCAAAATGTTATTTTTACATCTTTTTGAAAAGCTGCAAAATGTTCTAATTTATTGTTTTTGAAAAGGAGCAAAATGTTCTAATTCCATGTTTTAGAAAAGTGTAAAATGTTCTATTCACATGTTTTTGAAAAGTGTAAAATGTTCAATTTACATATTTTTGAAAAGTGCAAAATGTTCTATTCACATGTTTTTGAAAAGTGTAAAATGTTCAATTTACATATTTTTGAAAAGTGCAAAATGTTCTATTCACATGTTTTTGAAAAGTGTAAAATGTTCAATTTACATATTTTTGAAAAGTGCAAAATGTTCTATTCACATGTTTTTGAAAAGTGTAAAATGTTCAATTTACATATTTTTGAAAAGTGCAAAATGTCCTATGTAAATGATTTCAAGACATGTTTCAATATTTTTGTAGATAGTGGATAATGTTCTTAGCTACAAATGGAAATGGGTCATTTTGGTTCTTCACTGACGATATTTCGTTGAAAGTTTAAATAAATTAAAAAAAATGTAATACTGAAGTCATTTCAATTCTTTATTGCCAAAAGAAATTTATTGATTATGCATCATTGCGCAAACCACTGAATTAGCATTTAAAATTTCAATAAAGTATATAAATTACGAAACAAAAATCGTTTAACGAGAAAAAAGAAATTTCATGAAGGGAATTGGACACCTATAGTATTATTGAAGTTTGACTTTTAGATTATAACAGATACACATACCTATATAATATGCTGAAATCTATATAAAGATTGGTATTATAAAAAATATATGCTTTCAAATTATATAATCAAACATTTTTAATTAGCACTATAAAGACATACAGTATTTGGATACAACGTTCAATTAGTACAGTAAGAGCTACTTTTACCTGTAATCAAGAGCTTCGCAATTTAATTGTTTGGATTGTATCGCTAATTACGCTTGACTTTTTTTAAGCAAAAAAAAAACAATGCTTTTCAATTTGATGCTTAGTAATATAAAATATAAAGGCAGAAATAGGGTGGCAATTCTTCAATACAGGAAAACATCCGGCAGTTCCTACACACGTTTGAAATTCATGAATTTGCATAATATATTGAAATATGGTAATTGTTAGAAATTCTACAAGCGTGGTAATTAAAACATCCTTTATATTTTTTAAATATTTTAAATCGTGTGAATTTATTTGTTTAGTATCGCCTTGACTAATATGATATTGCATTAGAAATTTTGCTATCTTGCATCTTCCCCTAAGCGTACATAATAGTTAGGGATTTAGTAAAAATAGGAATGTTTCTGAAAATTGGCAATGCTTTCCCATGTACAAAACTATCTTGTGCTTGTCCCGCTAGATTGAGCTACAACGTATGAAAATTTGAAATCAGCTCAATAATTATTTATTAAGTGCAAATAGGCAACATTGAGTGTGTTCCTGCGTCTTATGACGTAATTAAATAAATTATTACAACTGTTCGAGGAAAACGCTTAGATGGCAATTATTACAAAAGTCGCGTCACTTGTTTTTTTTATCATTGGTTGAAATTCATACACACTGAACCACTACAAGCTGCGCATTTTTCTGTTGTTGTTTGTGAGCTGTATTCAATAATGGAATTACACTTTATACATTGATTAGCGACACTAAGAGCATGCAAACTTGTTTTTGCTTTTAGTAAGCGTCATGCTCATGCAGGATGTGATATCTGTTGGATATGTGTACATTTCCTTATACGCTTGAACAGAAGCGGAAAGCCGGCATGACAGAACATAATAATTGTGAAATCCTAAAAATCCTGCTTATCAGCCAAGACTGGGAAGTTGTTTATAGATAATTTTGACATGCACAACTGTGTGCAAACATTAGCGTAAAAGCTAAAGGGTGTGAAGTTATTGAGTTTAGAGTGTGTACAGTGCAATAAATATGGTAAATATGTAGAATAATGTTCACACGTTTATTTAAGAATTTTTTAATTAACAAACTAATTAATTGAAGATAAAACATCTTCATACGTTTCAATTAGGTATAATAAAAAATATTTCTAAAGCATTTAGCTGTCATATCACTTCCTTTTTACATTAAGAGCGATCATGATAATCCTGTAGTGCTACAACGACTAATGAAGTGTGAAAAAACTAATTAAAGATTATTTTTGAAGGTGAACATTAAGTTCAATTATGTGTCAAATCTTGCAGTAACAGCAGATGTAATACTATGAAGGTAAACTTATTAAAAGCTAATCTCAATCAGGTACTAAACTGGTTTCTTTATTATATTTTGCGTCAGACAAAGTTGTGAATGTCTAGACTTTTAGTGATAAGATAAGTGTAATCTTGTGTCTGCCAGTGGTAACTGGTACAATTTAATGATGTTTTTCACACCCTAGTTTTGCAATCATGGATGTAGCACGCATTATAAATTGCAAAACAGATATAAATAACACACATATATATATGCTTGTTATCTAGAACGAGCGTTTACAAAGACGCTGAACGACTCTCTCAAATAAGATTTTAGGCATAAATGAAGGCAAGAGCCCGATTTGCGCTAAAATGTTTTCATACTGAAGAGCTTCGTAGTCTGCATACAGTGAGGGAATTCCAAGTTCAATGTACAGTCCTTTGACTTTGGCTATTTTGTCCTCGTCTGAGCTGCCAATATTGTTCTGCAAGTATATAATTATTGTATCAAAATAAAGTTTAAATAGTCTAAATAATGAATAAATAATGTTTGTTAAATTTTCAGCCTTGTTTTGTATGCTAATTTACGACATGAAATATTTTAATGCTATTGCCCTATAATATGGTACTAAAATACATTTAGCATGTTTTAATTCTTCCAGCATTAACATATCTGACAATTGTTGGCTTACAATGAGAAAGTTTTTTTGGTCCACGGAGGCATTTTCCAGCGCTTTGACTACGAGCCATGAACATTTTCCTTCTTGAATGTCAGTTCCAGCTTTTCCACTTTTACGCGGATCACCGAAACAGTCTAAAAAATCGTCTTGAATTTGAAATAGCATTGATAGGTCCAGTGACATCTTTTTCACTGAGTCCATTAGATCCTCATCTTTTATTTCATTCTGTGGATTTGAGTTCCAAATAATACATGTTGTTGCAACAAGTTACCATATAAAAGTGCTTAAATATACAATATAGGAATAATAAAACACTGCATTTATTATAAGTTAAGTGTATTAAAATATTGGATGAATGCTTATGATTAGTAAGTTTTGTTATATGTGCGTAAGTATACCATTAAGAGGCTGGTGGCAATTGGGTTAAAGAATGTGTAGTACCCCGTCTTTTTCGTCACCATATGTGTGTATAGTTCCATAGTAAAACTTTTGGAGAAAAAAATAAAACAATAATAATAAAATTGCCGTCGGAGAAGAATCAAATTTTACTTTCTTCTTTAAGAGCTGAAAGCGAAACTGACGATCTCCATTTTTCTCAAAATAACATTAACAGAAGGCAATAAAAACTATTTGCGTCAATGCAGCGTGTTAAAAAGTAGATGCTTTTGTTAAGGGATCGTCCATAAATGAAGTCACAGAATGTTTTGATCTCTTTATAATTGCTTAGCTATCACAAAGTGTGTTTCATTATTCAAAAATAAAATATTTATGTCATTAGCCATTAGTAAGTGAATATCATAAATAAAATGATCAAGAGAATAACTGAATCAGTCTAATGATCAAATCAGTAGCTAGAAATTTAGATACTGTAATATTTAAAATGGGTTGTCTATGAATGATGTCACATTTATGATGTGTGGGTCATGTCCTGTATTTTTGACACACCTTGTTACAGCTGATCTACAATAAATAGAGTAAGTGGGTTCTAAAAGAGTAATAATTTATCTGGCGTCATTTATAAACGATCCTTCAGGACAAAAACCTGCTTTCTAACATGTCCCTTTAGCGAATATAGTTTTTATGACTTTATTTTTTAGGTATTTTATGAAAAATTCAGATAGTTTTGCTTTTAGTAAAAAATGGTAAAACTTAGTTTTACATTTAGCACCGAAAGGAGGTAGTCAGATTTAATTCTTCTCCGACGATACACTGGTTACGATACGATAAAGTTAAGTATTTTTATTTCCATTTTTAAGTAAAGGCAATTCTGATCTTCTCTATTATGCATTAAAAGCAAATAAGGGTACCGTAAATGCTCTAATACAACGACCCGCGTTGAATTTAAACTCAGAGGTTTATCTCTTGCGTCAAAGTTCCTACTTTTGATGTCCCTCCTTTAAAAAGCCTACTTCTCACTTTTTAAAAACGGTCCGCCCTACATTTTACCCTACCTTCTTTTTCAAATGCAGTGCCCTCTTTATTACCCTCTTTTTCCTACATTTTCCTATATTATTATTTTTTTTATTGGGCACCATAAAGATCATAGTACTGAACAACACAGACACCGCTAAGGCCTATAAGGCCTATTGCGGACGTCCTGTAATTACAATGTTTAATAAGGGCCAGCGGGACAACCAGTGACATTTCAAACGCCACTGGCTTTGCCAGTACAGGCCTGATTTAATGCTAAATGGAAGAAAGTAAATACTAAGCGAAAATAAAAACAACGTACGACACCTAGCTCACGCCTCTCCACGGTTACCGACCTGATAATTACGTTTTATGCAAACCACCGATCCGGTGAATAACCGATAGCTATACCGACGGTATTTCGCCGTCGGCATAAATAGCTGACTCTTTATTAGCACAACCTTATTCCTACATTTATTATTCTATATACGTGTTTTTGAAAAGTGTAAATTGTTCTATCTATATGTTTTTGAAAAGTGTAAAATGTTCTATCTATATGTTTTTGAAAAGTGTAAAAAGTTCTATCTATATTTTTTTAAAAAGTGTAAAATGTTCTATCTATATTGAAAAGTGTAAAATGTTATATCTACATGTTTTTTGAAAAGTGTAAAATGTTGTATTTACATGTTTTAGAAAAGTTCAAAATGTTGTATCTACTTGCTTTTGAAAAGTGTAAAATGTTGTATTTACATGTTTTTGAAAATTTTAAAATGTTGTATCTACATGATGTTGAAAACTGTAAAATGTGCTATCTACATATTTTTTAAAAGTCTAAAATGTTCTATTTACATTTTCTTAAAGTATTAAACGTTGTATTTAAAAGCCAGCGGCAAAGAAGCCTGTGGTTGGCGTGGTGCTTCGGTTTGTATTGGAATGCCGGTGGAACGTCGTGTTTTACATGTTTCTTCGGTGACCGCTTCACCGATGGAGAGGCGTGACCTTTCGCTAAGGAAAATAGGCTCAGAGTTTGCTGCTGGTCACCCAACTCATTGGTACTAGACCTGACAAATTAAAGTTCCAAAAAGAAACATAATACGCAAGAGTGTATACTACAGTCTTTGCCTTGAACACAGTCTACCTCAGAATAAACCACATTTTTGATTCTGTCAAAGCTTTCGACACAAAACTCAAGCCGCAGCGGTGCTACATCGTGCCACACAGAATAAGATCCACACGACAAGGGTGTTCGCACCCATCACGTGCACATTGTAGAAACAGTACACTATGCAGCAACGCGGCAGGACTGAGAGGAGTGAGAATTACGTAGGAAGCTTCAACAGTAACACAACGAGGATAAAAAAAATCCGAATTAAACTTTTTGAACTACTCAAAAAAACGTTTTTGGAGGTAATATTTTGATAGAAATTTCCACCTCACCATCGTTACGGACTAATTGCCAATCCCAAGGGTAAGGTTTGGAGACTGACGGCAATAATTTACCAAAAAATGAAAAGTAGAATCAAAATTCCTCCCGAGTAAAAACGCACAGCCGCCTAGCAGGCAGCCACAGTGCGAATATTCATCTCTGAGTTTTCCTAACTCACCCTAATCTCTTGCGTAAACACTGTACCCTCTTTATTTACCCTACGTTTGGTACATTTTTCCAAATTTTTATACTTTGCAGCTTTTTATCCCTGAATTAAATTTTTAAATTAATTGACAAGTAAAACCGCACGCGTTAACGCTTTATCAAACTCTTTATAAAGTACATTGATTCATAAATTGAATATAGAAAAATAATTTGCGGAATCTTCTCGAAACGAAAAATACTATGTACTTTTATTTTCTTTAAAAAAACTAACAAGGGAATGGTTTTAAATAATACGCGCCAATTTCACATAGTCATGTCTACAAAATTCATGCTACTTTTCAATAGTAGAAGTCCAAAGTAACTCGTTTGCATTTTGCGTGGTTTGGTCCCAACAGCCCGCCAAAGTTTAAAATAATTCAAATTTTAATATTTTGCCGCCCTGTATATTCTACAGTTTTTATCTGATTTTGACAAAATCTGATTTTGTCTAACGTTTAGACACTCTTTAAAACAGTGATTGCATGATTTTTCAACATACAAAAGTTTGCATTTAAAAAAAAATTATTTGCGCACATATTTAGTTATTATTCAATGCTATAATTCCCATCGTTGTTAGTCCATATTTTTTATGTTACCATTTAAAATTTTTAATATGTTTTTTTTCAAATTCATATCTTGGGTTCTCAAAAAATTATATTATTATGCTAAAACAAAAGTATTATCAACCAATTAACCATTAAGATATATTTTCCCACTTTAATTTCTAAAGCTTTTGTTCGGTAGATTTTAAAATAAACTGAGGTATTTCAAAACTTGCAACTTTATTTCATACACATTATTTTTTGCTTTGAAAACTCGAAATTCTAAAATCTGTGTAAGGTTTTTTATTGTTTTTGAACGTTACACAAACAATAAATCTTGCGATTTAAAAAAATCATGTGTGAGGCTTCTGTGTTTTTATCGAGAGATAAAAAATTTTACCGTTAGTAAAATATAATAGGAACTGAAGGAGCAATTTGTATGTTGTGCATTTTGTTGTCGCTAAGATAAGAGTAATGGTTAAGCTGATAGCAGGGGATTTACAGGGACACAGAAATGTGAATATTGCGATAATTTCATTTATAGACGCCACCTGGGAAATAGATTTGAGTTCGCTAAGAATGCTAAGAAATAGGTAAAGAAAACAAAATAAAGCTTACTCTTTAAATTCCCTGTTCTTGGCAGTCAGCATGTCTAAAAGTTGTCCAGAGGATGTTTGATAGTTTGTTTCGTGAAATAATGTTAAAACATTCAAACAGTAAGGTTTTCCTGCCATGTAGTTTTGCAGAAGAAGAAAGTACCCGTGTTCTAGCATTAGACCGTCAATAATCGCACTCTGATAACCCACTTCGGGTAATCTGTACCAGCATGGGTGTCCATGCCTCGTCTCCCCGCCGTCCATTATGTCATCCATGAGGCAAGCAAAGCTGTGGTTCTACATAGGTTTTTGAATGCAGTGAAGTCTCGATATAACGTACTTACGATAAAAATACGTTATATCGAGAGTATGGCTAGCATCAATCTGTATACTAGATAAACTTTTGGTATTTATTCGGCATATAATAAGTAATATAAAACCTATGTTAGATTATTATATTAAATTAAATTAATTACATTTAAATACATGTAACAAATTAGTATGAAGCACAAAACAAAAATAAATAAATTTTAACTGTTTCGAAAATCCATCCAATTTTATGTATGTAGTTTAGCTCCTCCTTTTTTATTACTTCGCCTCTTAAATGTTTGTAGCATTCCAGAAACAGATACGATCTGCAAAACAAATTACAGATAACACTTTTGTGTACTTAGGAATTTTGATTTTCTAAACACATGATTCACTTTCAATCAACTACAAAATTAAATTAAATACTGTAAAATTGATACTGCATATTTTATAATTAGTCAATCATCGTTTTTGTACACAGTATAGTGTAAAATTTAAACAATTTTTCATGTGCCCAGACCACGACGACAACTGACTTAATGAATAATAATAGCGATGTATTTAAAATCAATTACCGTAGATTTTTCCCATTTGTTAAATTGTAGTAAAAAACGCTTTTAATACGCTCTGCTTGTTGTGGAGTAAGACTGAAGGAATTGTCAGCATTTAAAATTGAGTAGTTGAGCAGATCCTGAACAAACGGCTCAAATGAAGCTTTAAATGATTCCAGCGAATTTTGGCATTCAAAAAATATGTTGTTATGTGCCCGCTTAAATTCTGTATCTTGTTTTATGCCAGTTGGTTTCAAGGTAATTTCCTTTCTCGTATCAGCTGCGTTTTCCAAACGTTTAATGTTATGAATATTAGCTTTAAAACTACTTGCAGGTGATTTTGAGTTTAGCTGTCTAGTAGTCACGGTTTGAAACGAACTGTTATAGTGAAGCGGGTAGGTTTTCAGATTTAGGTTTCCCAGCAGGTTTGAAATAATTTGGCATCCCTGCCTTCGACTGTGATAATTGTACATTATTGTAGTTGATGTGTTTCACTTTTCGGCTGCTCTAATTAGGTATCAAATGATGTTTTCAGGCGTTGGAAAATACTATAAGTAGTATTACACTTGTCTGTTGTAATTAAACCTTAGTAATGCTACGTCAAAAATGAATAAGATCCTACTGTTAACAAACAAATTAAAAATGCGTATCTACGCAGTTAATTAAAGTCGCACTAACTTTTGTAGTTGCTCGTAGCATTAGTTTATTTGAGACTAGAAAGTGCAGACATCACATTACCATTTCACACTACTTCTCATTATACCATTGGCGAAAAAATGAAACCAATGCTTGTACCTTCCATAAAAACAATAACATTGAACACACATAAAGTATTAAATATAAAAAACCTTGATCGCCGTAATGTAGTTTGGCATTGACTGGTGTGAAATGTGAAAAAAATTACATGGCTTTCAACCTAAGTATTAATTACGAGACGAAAATCGTTTAGGGGATTATCTTGTCGAAATAAGATAGTAATTGGAATTTATCGTTCTGTACTTTTTATCAGCTTTATATCGTCTAGTTGTCTACAAATATATATAACTAGGGTTAGCTATCTCCCCAATTTAAATTTTGTGTGCCCGGAATGTATTTTAATTTTTTTATTTCTGATAAACTCCTTTATGCCTCATTTTAAAACTATTACAATTTTTCTATAAACTCCTTATAAATTTCTAATGTTTCAAAAAACTCCCAATACATTCCCAATGTTTCCAAAACTAAAAATAATTTAGTTGCCAAAACGTGTATGTTAAGTTCACTTGAATGAGCCTGACAATAATTATAACAATAATTAGTATGGACATGCAACTGTGATCAGGCAGTTAGCTGTTGTACCTTTAATTTTTAAAAACAAAAAATTACAACTGGGGGTAAAATAATATTATATAAACTAAGAATACGGTTAATTATTTGTTTTAAGATATGCTGTGACTAATTTGTTACTTTACCGACAGCTTAAGCTTAAGGTAATTAATTATGTTACATGTAGCTACAATTAAAGCAAAATTTACTACTTTGAATTTACATTATCTGGATACTTAAGTCTTTCGTTACATTTTTAATTAGTGTTATTTTCAATTCCTTGGATATTCGCCTACTTATTATTACTACCTATTTAAATTTCGTGTATCGTGTGCTAAAATTAGGAAATAAATTTTTATTCCCTGTAATATAAACTCCCAAAACTCCGGGAATATTCCCACTCCCAATATATCTTTGTTTCATGGGAATAAAAAAATAGCCAATCATATACATAACATTACATGATTTTTTACTTTTAAATTAAATTCTTGTGAATCCAATTAAAAAATAAATCCCGCATCTCAACACCATGTTATTGCCATAATGATGTACTCCAATTCATTCACAGACACCACTTATCAAATATACCGTCAGCGAAGGATCTTCCATCATCTATATTCAATGCGATTAGGACAATATTTATTCTGCAATGAAAGCCGTTGTGATCATTTCTATTTTTGATACATTAAATGCAATTATGTAAGAACAGAAACATTGCATCAAGATTCTGAAACAATTTGTGGTATATAATTAGCAAAAGATCAAGAAAATGATCTCTAATTTTAGGTTAAAGCGGTTGTGATCCTCTTTATTCTTCATTGGAGACTAAAAACAATTAAAATCATCTTTATTTTGATTAATTAATACTAACGTAGTGGGTTAATGACAAAATATGTTTGCAAACCGCACACTACTACATAGGAAACGTACGTCGTATTTCAACATTTTAGTGTAAATTGAGCTGTTTTAGGTTTACCGCGCGAGCGATTGCAACATCTCCAATTTCGTAGTGCTTATAACTCTTTAATAGCTGTATTGTTCTCATCAGATTTTCACAAACCTTGAAAATATTAATTTTGGGCAATCATCCACAAATAAAACAGGATTTTTTAGAATTCCAAAACAAAATGCTAAAAAAATATTATTATTTTAATAGTGTTTCTTCATTAAAATCATGTGCATACCAAATTTATTGTATTGTATATGAATAAAATTATTTTTCGTTGCTGTAACTTCTGAATCTGAACACTAAAAACAAACTGACTTTAGTTTTAGAGTGCCTAAACTTTATTTCTAAAGTAAATTCATGAGTTTCTAAAATTTATTTTATAGAAGCTGAGCCTAAGCATCTATAAACTGTGGGCAGGCCCGAAGTAGATGCTGAGCTTCAACAAAGGCGCAAGACAATTTATGTTACGCTAAAAGATGATATTAGATTTATGAAAGCTCCCCTACAATCAATAAGACACATACGAATGTGCGTAGCATATGTAGTTAAATATGGCTGAAAATGTTTATAAGTCGCACTGTTCACAAATGACATCATTTATGGAGGCTTCCATGAAATCATTGGGCCACATGGCGAAGTACGTGTCATGTGGTTAAGAAACGCTAAAATATTTTTGAGAATTGCATCATTCCCAAATGACCTCATGCCTCATTCATGGAGCTTCCCCTACTATCAATAAGCTATATATGAATGTACGTAGCAATCAGTTAAAAAAAAGGTTGGAAAAAGTTTTAAAGGTAAAAATGGGGGTCCCAAAAACTACGATATTTGAATGACATATAATTATATTTACATATATTTACATATATATTAAGATTGTCATTATGGACAATCCCTGAATATAATAAGGCTGCAGGACGATTGGCGGTAAAGGGGGGGACCATATGCTGTTAATTAACGCGTAAAATATTAGTGGTAGAGCGTTTGGGGCCATTGGATGTAAATAATGAATGTGTCCTATTTGCTGTTATTTTTTATATTTATTTATGAAAAAAGATAAAAAGTAATTTCATGATGTCGAACCAATTTTAGATGAATTTTGAAATAATATATGAAATTATTGTCGAATAAGTGGTTGACGGCTGATTTTTGCTAGCAATTCCTATTTTTAGGGCTTCAAAGGCTACTCGGTAGTCATTTGCAGCTTCACCACTCGTAACAAAAAACGTATTTGTGCTTGCCCTAATGTTTCAACGGATCCAACAAACTTCCACACTTCCACCTATTAATCCACCTTTTTAGTTTTTTCCTTGTCACACTGCCAGAAGAATTTTGCCAAGTCATGTTGCTATGGGTCGTAGAAATGGACGGATCCTTAGTATGCGTGACTGCAACATTAGGCACTACTATGCAAGCAAACTACTTCACATTGGTATTTGAGGGCAAGTATTACATAAATTAGGCAAATTGTATGAAATGGAAACACTATTTTTACTACCGCCAGTGGTCCCAAAAAAAGATGAATTTTATAAGTGTAATTCAATATTTGACTCTACCGCCAATGGCCCTTTTTCTAATTAACATCCAATACAAAATCTTGTACCGCCAATGGCTTTTTTTGGCACCGCTAATTGCCTTTTTTCCATATAATAATAATAATAATAATAATTTCTTTAGTCGATTTGGCGTCAGCCCATACAACATTAAGTTTTTACAAAATATGTTATTAACAAATTAATTGAAAATTGATCAAAAATCCGTAGTAATTAATAATAAATTGTCGGTAAAACGATTCTTGCGTTTAATCCCTGAATATCTATAACAAAGGTAAGTACGTGACGTGTAGTTGAAATAGGATGGAAAGAAATTTAAAGTTGGGTCTGGGGATACATGAGAGTATGGTATTTGATGGACGTCATTATGGACGATCTCTAAATATGTATAACATATATTGGTAGGTCCGTGACATGTAGTTAAAATAGGTTTGAAAAAATTTAATGTTGGGACTGGGGGTACTAAAAGCTATGATATTTGATTGACGTCATTATGGAAGATCCCTGAATATATGTAACATATGTTTATAGGTAAATCCGTGACATGTTGTTAATATACGATGAAAAACAATTTATGTTGGGGCTGGAAGTTCTAAAAACTATGATATTTGAAGGACGTCATTATAAACGCTCCCTAAATATCTATAACACTAAAAGACGTCATTTTGTGCTAAGCATCTAAAAATGGTTGAATAATCAAAAAACAGGGGGTACCTAAAATTATGATATTTTCGAAAGACGTCATTAACGGACGATCTTTCAAAATGTATGAGGAAAATTTTCAGATTTGCTTTATTTAACTACTAATTGTGGTAAAATAATTAGTGCGATCCCAATTTAAACAGTACAACACACGTCCCTTGCATTTGCAAGTGTTTACAAGTTGTTCTAGTTTAATAGGTATAGAAATGCAACGTCCAGCGTACGACTAACTGGTGGTAGTAGAAAGAGAAATGTTGTCTGTTTTTAATTGCTGAGCATAATCATCTATTGAAATAGTCAAGTCCGTCCGTCCGTCAGTCCGTCCGTCTGTTGGCCGTACACTACAGGTCACAGTTTCAAAGCCATTAACTTCAAACAAATTTTAAACGATCAGAAATGCGAGCAGGCAGCTCTGTATTGTTTTTTTACTTTGATCGGACTGGTCATTTCTTCACAATAAACCGTTACCTGGACCCATGCCAAAACTCTGGAAATTAAGCTTGGCAAAAACGGATACATACGTGTAAAAAAATGGATAATGCATGTACATACCACGTAATTTCAAACCTCTGAGCGGCAAATACAAGTATATCTCATAGTACAGACCCAACTAATCCCACCTACAGTTTTCAATGGTTATAGTTGCTGGCCTGTTGGCCAACAATGCCAACTTTAAATTTTGTTCCAAACTATTGTAACTACATGTCACAAATATATCAATATCGTTTATAGGTGTTCAGGGATCGTCCATAATGACGTCCCACAAATATTATATTTTTTTGCCAACTTTTACATTTTTTCCAAACTATTGTAACTACATGTCACAAATATATCAATATGGTTCACAGGTGTTTAGTGATCGTCGATAATGACGTCCCACAAATATCATACTTTTTTGCCAACTTTTACATTTTCTCCAGCCTGTTGTAACTACATGTCAGAAATATTTCAATATGATTTAAAGGTTTTCAGGGATCGCCCATAATGACGTCCCACAAATATCATAGTTTTTTGCCAACTTTTAAATTTTTTCCAAACTATTGTAACTACATGTCACAAATATATATATAAATATAGTTTATAGGTATTGAGGGATCGTCTATAATGACGTCCCACAAATATAGTTTTAGGTACCCCCAATGCCAACTTTAAATTTTATGGACATGCGTTAGTAAATGAGCTATAGATAGTTACAGCTCGTCCATAATGACGTCTTTCACATTTTATAGTTTAAAGTACCAGTTTATGGTAAAACGTAAGTAATGCAAGGGTTATAATGCGCCTGCTTTTCTATATTAACTTCTTCCGCTTGACGACATGACTACTCCGTACGTATTGTGGGATCTAGAATATACCTTGACAATAGATCTTTTTGCCAGCAAATGATGTTAACCCTTTTTTAAGCACCATCAGTCGCTTCTATATGCACAATTAAATCAACAATTTACGTTTGTTTATGGCTCATTTATGCTAGGAAAGCTTTCTTAAATCCTATATTGTCTTTTAGCGCTACATGAATAATTTTGAGTTTTTTTTGAAGCTCAGCATCGAATTTGGGCTTGCCCCCGGGCGACAAATCCGGCGCGAAGCGCTAGATTTTTGTCTTTAGAAGGTCTTCTTATCATCAATTTACATCACACACTGTAGTGTAATAGAGTGGCTTTTGATTTTAGTGTTCCATCTTCCAGTCCATGAGTTCAAACACCACTTAGATGAGAATGAACATCGAAATAAAATTATGTTTGAGTTCATTGTAGTACCTCAATAGCTCATACGAGTGATCGGTCGCTATTTGTCGCCTCGGATTCAATAAAGGTGAAAGGTTATTTATCTTTAAGTAAGCTTTGATTGATTTACGTAATTTTTTAAATTTAAAAAATTGTTGATTCGCGTATTTTTTGGACAAGGTGAAATATTGTTTATAAAAACGGCAAAACTTTTTGCCTTTATCTTATAGTTTGATGAGCTGTGATGAGGCGGTATAAGACTTTGGCGGTTAAAGGTTGTTGTAGAGATATACATATTTCATTTCAATTATAGTATGAAATTATTAGAGTGGTACCACTAAGTATTTCTTTATGTTTTATTTACTTGTTTTTTAAAAGTGCAAAATATTCTGTATATATGCTCTTATGAAATGTTCTATTTTTTGTAGATAGTAAATATTGTTTTTATATATTTTTTTTATACAGGACACTGCACCAAAAACATTTCTGGATAAATGTTTTTCTCATAAAATCAATAAAAGTTATTGTTCATCTTGTTACTATTACAATTTCCTAATTCCAGCGTTTGCAACACATTTTAAAAAACACAATGTTATGAAAACCATGATAAAACAAATGGGGTAATGCGCTAAACTTTAACATAGAATACGATAGTCATGCAAGTCCAAGTGGTGTCCAAACTCATGAAGTGGAGGATGAAACACAGAACTCCAAGCTGCACTCGACTTAATCAACTCCGCTTCACTGAAAAGCGGAGTGTTGCAAGAGTTCCAAGTTGCTCATCCAGTCCGAGTTTAAGTCCAAACAAATATTATTAATTTTTTTTAAACTAATATTGTTTGTTTACTAGCGGACCATTTTGTAATACTTCGTAATTTTCATTATGTAATCGTATCGTTATTAATTAATATGATTGGTGGTGTTCCAACGGAAACAATTACTGTTGGTGCTACAAGGACTGAATTGGTTGACTGATCGGGTTGCAATAATTAAATATAGTGAGATTTTGTGTCGTGCATTGATTAAAGTAGAAACGTTTTAATGTTGGCTAATAAAAAATTGGTTACTGTTGATCTTTTAATAATAAAAGTTTGTGACTGCTACAAAAAGTTGTTTAAAGCAGCACACTACGCGGCAAATGTCAGCGCTTATTGACTGTCAGCCCAAAAATAAATTCTGCTGACTAAACATTTCTTAAATATAAAACATAAAATGTTTGGACATGCTGTGTGCACCAATTAACGAGTCTACTATTAGTTTTATTATTATTGTAACATTGCTTGTTTTTTAGCATTTATTATTTCATTTAAAATTGTGTTATTAAATATTTTTACTTCTGATTATAATCACAACGACAATTAGTTATTATTAAATGTATTAATTTGTATTGTGTTTTGACGCCAATTTTTAAATATTAGGTGACATTTTTTAGAATTAAGTTGAATTAGAAATTTCATTAATTATATTCATTACGTTGTATAAAGACTAGAACTTTTTATTTGTTGTCTAATATTGTAATGTTTATAAATTTTCTCTTACCATACTCATCTATAATACAGACACAGATATATGATACGTTGTATATAATATGATTATATACTGTCTAATTTTAATGCATATTGTATAATATATAGCTACATACAAAGTAAATTTAATAAGCCAAAATAGCAGTACAGTACAGAGTTATATTTATGAGTTGTGTTTTGTTTTGCCTATGGTGTTTGTATTTATTATTTATGAATTTACTGATTTATTTTCATTTTCATAGTGTTATGCCAAGTAGTATTAGTATTAGTCATATTAGTATTAGTCTTCAACATTTTTTGTAGGTAGGTAGAATTTACTTCCAGTACCTAGGGGGTTGGCTCAGATTAAAGAAAAAGCTCAATGAGGTGGAAAAAAAATGACCGGAGGAGGTAAAGTAGATAAAAAGAACAGCATTGAAAGATTTCCCTTCTCCGGGCTCAGGCTGGCTCAAATTGAGGTAGTTTTTTCAAGAAAAAGGGACCCACGGTCATTTTTTTAAGAGCTCGTTAGGGACCGATTGGCTTGCAGTGTCATGTATTTCTCATGCATGCAATACTGGGCCAATGCCGGCAGCAAAGCAGCAGAACTTTGGCGCTTTACCGGGCAAACCACATTATCCCTATATTGTTTTTATGCCGTACGCCATTCACGATGCCATGATGCATATTTACCTTATAATCACATTTTTAAATATTATTTATTTTGCATCATTTATTGTCATCAACTGCCATTTTAGCTGAAAATTATACTCGTACCGCATTTTAGTTAAAGCCTAAATCAAAATCATTTTGATATAGCACCGTAAAAACATCGTGTCAAAACTCTACATGTTATAAATATTGGGATTTCCACTTATTAGTTCTACTGAAATGGGCTGAAATCGAGACTAAATAACTTGCAATTAAAATGCTAATAATAACTAGGAAATAAAATGTAGCAAAGTGTACACGATCAAAGGAATGACTTATTTGAGTTAATATTTCCGACTACACTTTAAAAATGTCGAAAACACAATATGGTGTATTATTTATGGAAGTTTTATTTTAGGTTCTCTCATGTTTAATAGAAGCACTTTAGTTATACTTTAGTTATATTGAAAAGCCTAATCTATAACATAAAAATAGTAAAAACAGTAAATGTGGTCTTAAGTTTTCAAGAAATTGTAGTTGTTATTTAGTAAAATCGTTATTTTGTAAAAATAGGTTTGATGTAAACATTTCAGAATTTTAAAAATTAACTACTCCACAGGTTCACAGCAATAGTTAGTAAATTACTTTCTTATTTCTTACTAAACCAGTGGCCGCGGAACCGGGGGGGAAACGGGCGCATTGTCCCCCCCTGAAATTTTAAATTCCTAATGGTTATAAATGTATACATACTTTAGTATGTACCTATGCTTAACATAGGCTTGTCCCCCCCTGGAAAATTGACCTTCCGCGGCTACTGTACTAAACTATCTAGGCAACTACCTATAAAACCTAAAGTTTTACTGTTTGTCACTTTACTTTTTTTTGTTAGCGTTAAGGTAAATGTAATCAGCTTGGCGTGTTCACGTAGACTGATATTGCATAGTATGACTTCGTAAACTTAAGTAAACCGTCCGCACATTTTCCTAGCATCATGACTTGCCTTCCGTACATGATTTCAATAATGCCCCTACGAAAAAGTGCACCCACCAGTGCTAGTCCAGTATCACAGCCGATGTAAACAATTTTGGCTCTGGGAAACCGATTAAATGTCAGCGTCAGCGTCGTACTGATAAATGATTGCCGACATTAAGTCAGTACCGTTTCGGAAAGCAGTGGAAGCACGCATATCAACGGCAAACACGTTCACGGCATTGCTGGCATGAACCCAGCATTTTTCCAACTTCCTGTTCTTCTGGAACGTGACTTCTTTATGAAATTTGCAGAAACGCTGTGCAACTGAAAATGGTTTACGTGGAAGTTTTGCAATAAATGTACGAATTTCATCATGTCTTGTGTTAGGAAGAAAATAACTTCTCTGGCAGCTACCAACAACATGACTAAGAGACTATCTTGTTACAATGACGGCGACAAGGTTCACCATGCAGCTACCTTGAATTGACCTACCTAAATACACATTACAAGACTTTTGGTTTCATAAAGACACCCATCTAGAAGTAGTAAGCATCATTAACAAGGGGAATATCGTTAAGAGCGTTAAATAGCTGGAACATGTAGGTACATGATAGTTGTTGTGTCTAATTGCCATGTTTGTGTTAGCAGATGTAATAATTTCGCCATGTTAAATTTAATTTTAGTAGATTTTTGTAACATAATATAGCCCATAAGGTTTTATAGAATTGTGCAAAATGTATGTTCGTAGATAACTTTGGTTGGAATAAACATCGTTGGCCTTACAGGCGGCGCATTTGTTATAAAATTAGTAAGGAAAAAGAATTTAAAAAGAACATTTTCATTCAAGTTTTCAAGCGTTGTGCGAACGTTTGTTGCGAATTAGGCCTAAGACCGAGCTTACAATGTATTTTATCACCAAAATAACAGAAAAAGATGAAAGTATAAAAAAACGTAAAGTATAACCTAACCTTAGTAGCAAACTACGGCAATGTAAATTTGCTGCCAAATTTTAGTAGTCAATATATATTTTGTAAATTAAGCAAAGGAATTACCAAGTGTTTTTAGTTTCACAAGGCAGGCGTCACGCGAATTAAAACAAAAAAATAAAACAGTTAGAATTTGACAGAACACTTATATTCGATATTGCTCTGGGAAACTACTATTCCATCATTTGATTGTTGGTGTGCTCTTTTAAGCAATAAAAAAATGAAATTGAAGGCATCAGTGAGAAGCGCAAACCCCTAAAGAGCAGCGTTTAATCTTATTTATAATCAATTTCTGTAATAAAACCAAAATTTGGAACTCAAATGTTTTAATTTTCTGCTAAAACTTTAAATATTGTGTTAAATAAGGATTTAGAAAGTCACTCAATACAGTTGCAACTAAAATTGTATATCATTAAAACTGTGACAATCAGACTAATTTAATGAACTCGGTGTCACTAGCAAAATAGGTAAAAGTTTTTACTTGAGTTTGAAAAAAAATTAAATTCAAAAACGTTAACGGGTTTTATTCAGAAATCTATCATTTATTAGCTCTTAGAAAATAAAGAGACCTCTTGTTTTGCTTTCCACTTGTGACTTGTGACCCATAAAACACGTTTCCGGCAAAACTGAAAAATTAAAACAGGTATCTTGAAAACGTTTTGCGATAACGCTAGGCCCGTCCTGTTGTTTAAATTCAACTATTTTTCAACTATCGTCATCGAAGATGCAAATATGACTATCTATTTTGGTGCTAAAAGCGATACTGACTACTACTATTTTTTGCTGAAAGCAAAAATGACTATCTCCATTTTTCTCAAAATACTATAAAAAGGAAGCAAAAAACCTATATGTGCCAATGCAGCATGTTACGTATAAAGCATACGTTTTGGTTAAGGAGTCGTCTAGGGCTTGCAAAAGTCTTGACTTCAAAAGTCTTGTCAAGACAAGACCAAGACTCTTGAAATCAAGACTAGGGCTGGTCTTGAAATTTCAAGACTCTTGAAATCAAGACTTTCAGAAGTCTTAAAACTTCAAAAGTCTTGAAATCAAGACAAACGTCAATCAAGACAAAATTAAAATTTCTGTCACGCGCAATATTTATTTCTTCATTTATTTTACCTGTCACTAACACTGTGACCATTCCAACAACTAAATTACTACGCAGCTAAATCTGGTATTCAAAATTCTACTGATTCTTCCTTTGCCAAGCACAAGTAAGACTTTAAATTTTTAATTTCAAATATTGTTCGTTGATATGTGATGCGGTATGATAATTAAGTTTCACAACATTGCGATAGCTAAGTTTTTTTTATATGGAGTAGGTGTTTTCTGCAAAAGCAATAATTTTTGTGACGTCATTTATGGACGACCCCTAAACAAAAACTTCTACTTTATAACATGCTGCATTGGTACATGGAGATAGTCATTTTTGTTTTTAGCAAAAAATGGTAATAGTCAGTTTCGCTTTTAGCCCCAAAATTATCGAGATAGTCAGATTTGCCTCTTCGCGGACGATATGTATGACTCAATGAGATTGCTAAAGCTTTGCAAAAGTTTTAAAATTCCTGTAAATAGGGAGAATAGGTTAGGGCTTGCAAAAGTCTTGACTTCAAAAGTCTTGTCAAGACCAAGACTCTTGCAATCAAGACTTGCAAAAGTCTTGTTCTTTCAAGACTCTCGAAATCAAGACTTTCAGAAGTCTTGAAACTTCAAGAGTCTTGAAATCAAGACTTTTGAAAGTCTTGAGTCTTGAAATCAAGACTTAAGTCTTAAAAAATCAAGACTTTTGAAATCAAGACTAACAAAAACATGTACACAATTATTTTTTAAGCACAAAAACGCAGTTTTTTTGCCATTATTTCAACTTCTGGAGATACAAAAATTCCAAAACTCTTGAAATAAAGACTAAATCAAGACTTTCGAAAGTCTTGAAATTTCAAGACTCTCGAAATGAAGACTTCTAGAAGTCTTTAATTTTCAAGACTCTCGAAATCAAGAATCTCAAAAGTCTTGAAAATTCAAGACTCTTGAAATTAGGACTTTTAAAAGTTTTGAAAATTGAAGAGTCTTGAAATCCAGACTTCCAAAAGCCTTAAAAAAATCAAGACTCTTAATTAAAAATTTTAACTTTGTCTAAAAAGTCATATTTAGAGTTAAGATGTTGGAATAATTGAATTTCAAGGCGTTCTCGAAATTTCAAGACTTTTCAAGACTCTTGAATGGTCTTCAAAATCGCAAAAGTCTTGGTCTTGATTTTGCAGGCCCTAGGATAGGTACAATAAAAAAATGGTATTCGATTTAAGAAATCAAGCATAAAGGAAAATATCTGTAGGCTCCGATACTAAAACCTTATGACACTATATAAAGGTTGCTCATTTGTATATCAAAACATTGTTAAAATTAAAATTCTTTTAGTTATGTCAAAGCTTATTACCTACATCCAACACCTATTGAATTGAAAGTAACTTAGCGATAATTTATTGTTGCTTTTTTGTCGCAATTGATGTGATATCGGCAATAAAACGGCCCTCGTTGCATAAAAACTCGGAGTACCACCATTATTGTTATATTTAAGACTAAATATAAATGCAATGTTTAACCAAGGCTAAACCCCCACGTTAACTGAATATTTGCGTTTTAATTGACTCTAGTGTCTTAATTAAGACCCATGCTTTGTACAAGAAACTTCTGTAATTATGAACTCTAGATCATGCTTAAATAGATAATTCTACTTGAACATGAAGCACTTTCACAAAATTGGCTTTGTTAGTGGGCACTTCAGCAATTTTTATTTATCAGAAAATGCATATTTCACATGTTTATCTCTATAACGTTTTTAAAGCTGTTCAGTTAGAGTCACCCAATATGGGTACGGCTCTATCATTAATCCGGGTCTACCCTCAATGGGAACATGTTTACTGTCATCCGCAAGTTTTATATTAAAACGCTGAACGATGTTCGCCGCAAATAAAAACATTTCATCTCTGGCAAGTGTTTCTCCGAAGCATTTACGCTTTCCCAGAGAAAATGGAATAAAGTTAATGTTTGACCTTTTTACAGACTTTCCATTAGCTTCTAGAAATCTGTCAGGATTGAAAACTTCGGGTGCTCTCCAATTCTTATTATTAAAATGCACATAAAAATGATTTGCTGTCACCCAAGTATCTTTTGGGATGCGGTAGCCATGAAAGTCTGTATCGATCGTCAATCTATGTGGTAGCCCAAAGGAAGAGATAGATGAGTACCTCAACGCTTCCAAGATTACTGCTTCTAAGTAAGGGAGACTAAAACAAATCAACGTTTAAATCAGGTCTCTAAAGTATGCATTTAAATTAGAACAAGATTTTGCTAGATAAGGATGCGCAATATTGTTTGTTACTTTTGACGGTCTGCAAGCAATATAGGACGATTTATTCCTATTACTTCTCTTAGCTCAATTTTGATTTTTTTTTGAATTTTTTGGAATTTGGCGAGGTATAAAAACAAAAATGAGAGGCTTGTTGATGTTGTGTCACTTCCAGCTAAAAATAGATCACTTACAACCGCGAGTAATGACGTAACTATAAAATATAATAAAAATCATATTATTTCCTAATGCTAGTAATACAATTTCTGGAATAGTAGAAATGCAAAAAGAATATTAAACATTTTTGACTTAAATATAATTATTACTTCCGTTATTTTTATAAAAACTTGAGTTTGGGTTGGTCGTAGCATTAATTTCCTTAAGGTAGGCATCAATAAAATCTTTTGGCACCCCATCTTTAGGCGGGTTGTTCTGATGCTTTAAAATTGACTCCATTGAATATTGACGTTGTAAGTTTATTGCCTGTTTAATTTTGTTGTAACCAAGAAGATCTGGAAATTTCTTTGAAAGACGTGGAAACAAGACCGCAAAAAGAAAAAAAGTGCTGCTTTTTGCTCTTACACTAAATTAATAAAAATAACAATTAATTTGTTGTGAGTTTAATGTTTTATAATATCGCTTGGGGTAAAAAACTAAGGGTGGTATTTTAGTGCTTCAGTGAAATTTTTGCTTTTCTTCAATGGCGCCCTTATTTGTTTTTGCAATGATATATTTATTTTCATTCAGTGATATTTAAATAATTTTTTCTGCAATCATATATTTACAGCTATTTTATGGAGTACATACTTTTTTTATCAGACAAACCAAAATATTAGAATAATGTATTCATGAGTCCTTGGGTAGTGTTTTGGAATGATTAACTATTTATAGTGGATGACGTCAAGCGTTCAGGACGGTACGGGACAGGATTTATGTTTCCCGTCCCGAAAATTTTGGGACGAGATTTTCGGGATTGGATAGGGAACGAATCTCATATGAATCTCATCCACTTTTTTTACCAGCAGCAGTTATTACTACAGAAACACAATCTTATCGTTTATTTAAAACTTTTAAAGAACATTTCTTTTCTTTTCATAAGATTTACCTCTATCTTTACCACTTACTATTGTCTTCTAGTTCTTGCGTATCCTACCAGAAAAACTTTTTTGCAAGCATATATACGAATTAGCTGTTTTAAATGATCCACATTCATTTCCTAATAAAGCTATATATGATCCATACTGGCAGGTAAAGAGGGTAAACTGCAGCGAGAAACGCCTGCCAAAGTAGATGTTGCCGATGTTGGAATGGCGAAGGCCTTCTTTCTTTCTTTAACACGCTTACTGTAGATTTTAACAAATTTGTAAATATCATTGCTGATTAAAATAAAATTATTAAAAGTAATTATCATTGCCAATTAAAATAAAATTATTAAAAGTAATTATCATTGCCAATTAAAATATTTATATTTTGGGTCACTGCAAGTCCGCCATTGCAAAAACAAATAAAAATGTTAACTGCTAATACGAGTACTGATTAAATTTAATAAATCACTGAATGATTGAAGTAAAATCATAACTGAATAGAGTACCCTCACTGAGCAAAAAAGTTTTACCCAAAAACTAATCATTTAGAGATGTCATTGAATATTGTAAGGATGTGGCCTCTAGTGATCGAAATAGTCAGTTTCGGAACATAAAAGTCTTGTCTAGTCTGGTCTGACCATATGCAAAACTTTTGAGCAGCAAAAATAAAGTCCACTTTAAAAACTTTTTGTTTTCGCAAGATTATGCCACGGTGGGCCCAAAATAGATGCTAAGCTTGCAACAAATTCGTTTTATCACTTAAAAACAATCTTTTAGCAGTAGAGCTAACTGAACCCTCATCATTTTGAGCCGATAAAAACAGGCTACGTACGAGCTTCGCTGGTGACATTGGGTCAGGTACATGTGCAGCTGTTTCACGTGAGCTTATTGAGGATAGCGCTAGTACGAGCGAGCTAGGTACGAATAGTTATGATAGGAGTGGGTGGGCGTGGTACGAGTGGTGCTGCGATAAGTTGCCTCAATAGCAATAGCAAATGTACAAGTTGCCTGGGTAAAAGTTGATCCGTATCAGGTCTAAATAGTGGTAGCTATTTTAGTACGATTTAGCTCCGTAAAATTATTGCCTGCACTCGTAGTTTTAACAAGTTTTATTGATTATTGTAGGCCTGATCACAGTAGCACAGGTACAGAATGGTAAGGTGCTTGTACGAGAATTGCCGGTACAAAAAACATTCGTACCAAACAATTATACGAACTTGACAATACCTTGTGTCATTAGAAAATAAATTATATAAATATAATTATGCAAAATAAAACAAAGTCTAAAACTCTTGGTTGATGGTCGCCTAAAGAGTATAATGTTTGGTAGTTTGAATTTTACGCCAATTCCAGAATTCAATATTTTGTAATTCTTTTTGTCAATTTCATAAAAAATGCACTGCAAGGATCTGTTAGCAGCACACTTTATTGGATTGTCCATAAACAATGTCGTTGGTATGGCCAGTTGGTGTGTCATGTTAAAAATAGACACCAATCTAACGTTACAGTGACTATATGGGGGTCAAGTGGGCGTAACACACAAATGACAATGAACATCATCAATTAAATAAAACTGCCCGCTACTTTACTTTCAGATCCTTTACTTACAATCCATTTATTTTTATGCGGTCCTGTATGTCAAACATTGCATTTATTAACAGTTACTAAAAAAACGCAACGCTACAAACAAGTGCACTACAAACAAGAAAACAGAAAACACCGTCCTACGAAGCCAGGCGCTACAAAACAAAACCGAATCCAATTTCATAGTAATATCAGTTGAAATGTTGCGTTCAAACTGAGTAGCTGTTCTTCCGTCAGACGTTAACAATCTTTTATATAACACTATTTTTTTCAAAGAATGTAAAATTGGCCTGTAATAATGCATATAGTTGCAATATTCAATGTTTAAAAACAGGTCACCAGAATTACCAAATTTTAAATCTAGGCATCACGCTGTCTATTTTAGAACCAGTGCAAGTCAATCAGTCCCTTTTGAGCCCTTAATTTAAAATGACCGAGTACCGAAATGTAACTTCCTTGTTTGCCTAATTTGCGCCTCCATATTATCTACCACAGGCACTCGTGGGCTCGTCTCAAAAGTATGATACAGACTTGACCCCTGGTCAGTGGACCGGTCTGCACTGATGACCGGGACTTTGTCTTACAGTGTTTAGAACTAGCGCTCAACTGTACACAGTTCTGTAACTTCCCTAACAAATTTGCGTCACGACCTATTTAGGCATTGCGTTTGCAAATTTTATTTAAATATGTCCTACAGCGCTGATTTACACATTTAGACTGTATGTTCAACATTCATATTATAAATCAGCAGCTTTGTTTCAACTACATACCTAAATAGTTTAAAAAACGCGAATCACACAATAATTTAAAAACACACATGTATACGATCATTTTATATTACTCACTTAACCACTGACTTAACAATGTTTTTTAGTTTCGGATCATTAGGATCAAATCTGTGCCCACTTATAATCTTCCATAACGTGTTATGGACGAACAAATTAAATCTCTCCCCCAATGGAATTCGTTGAAAACCATCGGCGTCTAAGGTAGTAATAAACGCGTGAACTTCTTCCATTATTAAATCTTCCATTGCATGCGTTCCTAGCCCGAAACTCCGAAGATGTCTCTGAGTGAACGTACGCTGTTCAACCCACTCTGAACCTGACGAACTGCCAACACCTGCAATGGTAATACTTAAATGAAACTCAAAAACTTAATAAATTTAACTGACAATATTGAATTTTTATTAAAGCAGGAGTACAATAACTTCATTGGCGGTGCAGAAATGAACAAAGAATTTTAATGAAATTATTAGGAATTATTAAATTATTAAGAGCCAGCTAAACTTAATATATCGCCAAATGGCTTTAAATACACTTTTCATATCCCGCCCAAGACTTGTGTTAACTTTTTATAACACACAATTGCATAGTTTATGTTAGATATTTGTGCTACCACCTTATTAAAAAACGATTTCTTTTAAAATTCCCTGTAGTGTTAGATTTAAACAACAACGATGCTTCAATACAAATAAAGATGGAAATTATTATAAAAACAAGCAAAAACTCATTTAAAAAATATACGAAAACCTAATTTCAATGTCTTATACAGCAAGACTTTTAAAATTTCAAGATTAAATAAAAACTAGATTTGCACGAGTTCTGCACACGCTGACAAATTACGGGCACTTTTTTTATGATTAACATACAACCAAGGGTATAAGTATATGGTTATTATTTAATGTATAATTTATGTGCATAATATATGCTAAATTTTGAACGCTGACGAGAAAGATTAATTGTTATCTCAGCAGGATTGCATAATTATCAGAGATAGACAGTTGTTAAGTTTATACATTGTTCTTATTAGTATAACCTAATCAGATCAGATTTACACAGGCAAAGAACTCATGACTTTCGCTGTTATTGAATTAAATCTATAAAATTATGCTGTCGTAAAATGCATCTATGCAGTTTTACGTGGGCACGAGCAATTCTGCACAGGATATAGACCTTCAAATATTAAAAAAATTGAATATTAGTGAATATCTCTTCTCCAAATTAATGCAAAGTTGAATTACAAATTAGTATGATATTATATAATGATGTGTACGAAAGCACATTCGTAAATATTGAAATTATAGTAGCAGTAGTAGTAATGATTCATTGCGTTTTGGTCAATTGATTATATACAAATCAAATTCACAAAATAATTCATATTAATTTGGGTAACATATATATAATTATACATATTTTCATATTTTCATATTTTCACATTTTCACCCATCGAGTTGGGAATATTCAATTTTTAGGTCTAGGTTACATTGCTCATAGTAGAAAAGATTGTTAAGCATTGTTACATCATACATCTTTCATCCGGCTCTGTGGCCGAGGGGAGATTTGCTCTATCCTCGATAAACTCGGCGTTTCTTTTTGATCCGCTTAGCGAATCCTTAGCCAGTAGCGTATTTACGTCTCGTTGCACAGAAGTTAGTGTAGTGGAAATGCTTGGTGGGGGGAGGTGTGTGAGAACTGTTTGTGCGCAACTAAGGGGAAGTAGTGTACGTATATTTTAAACAGAGCTTACCTGGGCTACTTTTATACGGAGGATCATGAGCTAAATACATTGTAATTATCAAATACCATTTTATATGATATAGTTAGTAAATTATGCACAATGTTATTTTAGTAAATCCTCAGTGAAATAAGAAAGTAAATATTTAGTAAAAGTATCTTGTAAATAACAAAAAGGGTTATAAAACAAAGATTAAAAGCTAAATGTATTTAGGTTTTTTTACTGAAGCCAAAAATGTTAAGTATTCTTCATCTTAATAATAATAAACAACGCAAATGTCAAAGCAGTAACGCTATTTTGTTACAATAAAAATAACACGACAAGTTAAAAAAAAACGTGACACCAACAAGCTGTAAAATTATTTTAAACTAAATAAGACTTTTTAATTATAACAGTTGTGAAGTGGGTGTAAAAAATAGCATGTGCCACACATGATTTATTAAAAGTATGTTTTTACTTTTAAGATTTTAATTTAAGTTTGCATTTAGCAATAAATAAATGTTAAACAGGTAACTAAAATTTTCTTTAATAGGTGTTGATTTATAGTTTAATAATAATGCAACCTAGATAATTGAGGTACTTATTGTTTACAAGATAAGAATAAATGAATCTTTGTATATGTAAGACATAAATCTAATACAAGTGTGGCAAATATGTAACCTCAGTTGTGTAAAAGAGTGAGTAATAGCACAGTAATGATGGCGACGATACTTAAGTCGTTTTTGTCGTTGTTGTCCTAAAATACATAATAAAAATATTTAGGAATATAGAATGACCATTAGGTCTAGCCAAAAATCTACATTCATACAAAATTTTACGTTAAATTCATTAGTTACCTAATATTTGTATATTACAAGTGGTTGAGAAAAGCAGGTTCTAAGAAACCTACGATCAACGATTTTATTTTTTAAAACAGTATGAACTAGCAAGAAATTAATAATTTCAGGCTATTTTATTGTAAAAATCAGTCACTTCAAGAGATGCATGTATTAAAGTTTCAAAATTAGCATGCAGATTCTGAGAAGACAACTACGACTTTGACTACACAAGACAAGTAACTAGTAAGAACTATAATAAAAGCAAAATGCATAGTGTAGTATACTAAAAAGTGAAAGTTTATTAAAAATTAAAGTCTAAGCTTGATTAAAAGGTAGGTGGTAACGAATCTGATAAAAAAAAATGAAAAAATAGGAGAATTTAATCACACCAAAAGTGATAAGCTAAGTCAAGGAACCTTATTTAAGAAAATAATAGCAAAATAAGATAAACCTGTAAATTGAATTAATAAAGCATCAATCCATCACGATTAATCATATAATATTCACAACGATAAATACAATAGACCTTAAGGAAATAGAAATTCACTAACAGACAATTCAATTGAAAATTCTACATTGTGTGAAAAATTTGCTTGTGTTTTCTTTACAAGTGTAATAATATCAAACTAATTTCTAGGTTTTGTTGTCCTAAAAGGACTTAAGCCATTACATAATGCAAAAAATGACTTAAATAAGATAATAAATTACATAAATTTCACGACTTTGTATAGAGAAACTTTAAAACAGGGTTTTTGGACATAAATGCAATAGCTGGAACAACAGTAATATAACCTGGAATTGTTATAAACTAATAACAAACAAAAAAAAACGTATACTTTACGTTTAGGTAAAATAACATTTAAATGTAAAACATATAACATACTAGGTGTATATTCAATAAAACAAGCTGATTCAGTTGTGAGATGCTAAAAATATCTAAAAATATTGTTGTTTGTCTGTCGGTCCGTTTGTTAGCCGTGCTGTTAACGTCACAGTTTTTAACCATTTTCTGTGTAAGTACTGTTAAACTCAACCAAGAAATGCCCAATAGTTTCGAGATGCTGAGCTTAATCATCTATTGAAATAGTCATGTCTGTATGTCTGTCGATGGCTTGTCTGCCTGTTGTTCATGCTCTACAGGTCGCAATTTTTAACCTATTTTGATCTGAAAACTTTTTAGTAATCAGAAATCCAAGCAGAAAGAACCCTATTGTTTTTAAAGTCGATCGTACCAACTCGTTTACTACAATTAACGGTTATATAGACCAACTTTTTGAGCGATAGAAATAATTTTTGACAAAAACGGCAGTCGGGTACTCCGAACATGCAAATACATACTTCCTAAAACTAAGTAGGTAAGTACGTGCGCAGTACGTATGCCACCCGTTCTACACTGTTGGAATACCGTGTACATAATCGGAATACGAGACAGAGTGCTGGTGGCGTTCACAAATGATGTCCCTATTACATTTTCGCTTCGCGCCGGATTTTTTAAGGTTGATCAGGCCAACTACCCTTGCACATGTAATTACTAATGGAGTAATGGAGGGGACACTTGTTAAAAATCAGAAAAGTGAGCTTCTAAAAGCCAATGCAATGCGTGTAAACAAATACAAAACGAAGGCACGAAACGTATATACTGTATACGTACATACCATTGTTTTAATATTCTGCCGGCAGATTACGTGTATTTTATTGAGTATTAGTACACCTGACAAATCTACGCTACAGTGAAACGGGGTTTGTTCGTAAATGTAGCTATTCAAACACTAATGTTATAGATTCCTTGTGTCAATAGCTTAAGATTGAAGTAAACAGATATCTTCAACATTCAATCCTACTAGTACGCAAACAGCGATTGTCTGTGAATGACCTCAATTTAACACTACAATTTTAGATTAACCCTTTGTCATTACTTTCAGATTTAAGTAAACCGATTTCTGTAGCATGCGATCTCACAAGTACGCACACTGGGATTGTCCGGAAATTGCGTTATTCAAACATAGCCATTTTTTGACTGCCTTTTGTCATTATTTAAAGAGTGAAGCAAACAGAAATTGTCCGTTAATGACGGTATTTCAGTATTCCGATTCTAGATATCCCTTTTGTCATTAATTCAAGATTTAGGTAAACAGATTTCTTTAGCATGCAATCCTACTAGTATGTATACAGGAGTCACCCACAAATGATGTTATTCAAACATGACTATTTAGGGATCTTTTTATCATTAGTTCAACAATAAAATAAATAGCTATGTCATAAGGTTATGAATTAAGTAAAGTGATGTGCTCAAGCTCATAAAGCAAATGTATTTTGATAAAGCAGTGGACATAACTAATGGGTAAAAGTAAAAAGCTGTATACATACAATACATAAATACATGGTAACGTGCTAATGCTACTTAGCTAACTTGCACCTGGACTACATGTTCCCTTCCCAATCTCATTACCATTCGTACCTAGCTCACTTGTACTAAAGCTATTTTAATAAAACCCACTCAAATTAGCAGCATTTGAAACTCAATCGTGTCAGCAAAGCTTGTACGTACTATCTTTTCACTAGCGATAATTGCTTAAGGTTTATTAACGAGTTTGTTAACCTTTGTTTGAGCTCAACATCTACTTCGGCCCCACGGTAGAGAAATTCGGACCAAAGCGCTGGAGTTTCAGGCGTAGGTAATAGATTAAAGATAATGATAGATATAGAGATATTGATAATTGATAATTTTTCTATATATCGATGGGCTTTACCTTTTAGAACTAAAAATGCATGTAAAGCAGTAAATAACTTGATTGTTGTAATTAAACATGAGAAAAATCCTCAAAAAATTAATTGCGAAGTATTGTATACAGTTATAACAAAACAAGTTACATTTACACAAAAAATATTAACTATTATACAACCAAAAGCAAGACAGAAGCAATAATTGATTAACAATTCGCGAAACCAATTCACTGAGATATGTATAAGTATATGACTAAACAATTAACAACTAGATAGGTTGATGTTTCTTATTATAAATTAAAATCATTTTGAGCATAGTAGTTTTAATATATCACCAATTATAGCAAGTAAACCAAAAAATAAATTAATTGTGTATTTAAATATTCATAGATTCAAATTTAGATAAGGAAAGTTCAAAGTTACAAATAATACTAATAATAATTTAAAATTTGGTCTAAAAGGAAGACCGCTATCGTTTAGAACTAAATTTTTTAGAGACTTTAAACCACAATTTACGAGAGAAGTACTGTACATATGTGAAATTTAAACAACAGATCTAATAACTTATGGGCTTGTAGACTTTTATAATACAAAAATAAAGAAACCCCAGTCAACATTTCAATATCAAAATGATATCATATGATATCATATTTCTGAGAACTCTGGCCTCATAATGATATGTTTTATGAGTTATAATGATATTAGGCTGAGCTCATTAAAAGTTTAGAATGTCCGCAATAATGCATCAAAAGGAGCTCACAATGACCTTACACAAACCTCAGTTATATGATGTATACATGATGCATTTATAAGAAGTACACTGCCATCTGTACCCCAGTGAATGAATTAAAAAGCTCGCTGCGGTGGTTTGATGTACTCTCAAATTATTTATTACAGCATTCAATTTTAATCAAGTACTTCAAGCTAAATAAATATTTATTTTGTCACCAATTTTACAAGTTGGCATCGCTAATTAAATTAATGTTTGTTAATATGTTTCAACTATATACAATTTGTTAACTTACACCAATAGCTTCAATTTTTAAATGGAAAAAAGCGAAACACAACACTTAAAAATCAAACACACTGCCTATTACTACTTCTGGTTGTCCCATTGTTACTGTTTTATAGCAGCCAAACGTGGAATAACATTTGCTGACTTTTTTCAGGCAGTCTTCGGTTTTCAGAATTTACACTTAATTTTAATTAGGAATTTATATGAAAGTACTGTGCACAGAAAAATAGTTTGGGCTCGTAAACTGCTTCACAACAGAAGCTCAGCAAATGTGTATGTGGATGTTACAGAACAATTCAGATTAATCTGCAGTCTGAATTTCTGCTATTAAGCATTTTATTAGAGCTAAAAACTATTTTTCTGTGGACAGTGTGTAGTTTAACTGTTTTATTTTGGTGAAATGTTTACAGCTAACTGTAAAAAGGAAAACTATCAGTTCAAAAGAATGTTCATTACACTTGATACTTTGTGCTCAGTTAAGTTTAATGTTCAGTTTGTAAACACAGTGGTGTGAGTGTTGGAGTACGGTTTGACTAATTACAATGTATTTATCACTTATGACGACCAAGTCGTACATTCGACGATGAAACACGTCTAATATTGCAATTATATTTCACAATGCAGGAGCCGTAACTTCATCATTTGGTGTTCTTCATCGTTGGTCACACTCACAATAAATAAATAACTGACACTCGTAACACAATGTATTTAAACTGAAAATTAGTTGATTAGTTATGTAAAACTTCTGTTGAACTTATGGTTTCGCTACTCACAATTAACAGTAAAGTTTCCTGAAAATTGAAATTTGACTGACTGTGGTATTTGGTATGACCGTGCAGATGGTTAAGAGAATGAAATGAGAGTTACAGTTTCAGGTAAATATTTTCTTGCATTGCCGCTTAATTTGTGGCTCAACATCACGTACAAGCTGAATCGCATTTATGAGAATTTTTGATGCGTTTCTGAGAGTTTTAGGATATCTGGTGCTCATGCGCGGTGGGAGTTCGATTTCTAATACTGTTGATGTTTTTGTAAGCCTTTTATGATATCGACTGCCCATGCGCGCGATCAGCTCAGATACGGAATGGCTTTATGTTATGCTTATGATATTCACTCATTAATTGGACGGATTTATGAGGTAATAATGATACGATTTCAAAAAGAGCTTAGTTTCAGTCCATCAAAATGATATCCGTAAATGATCATTTTAATATTATGAGCTATTTATGTGTTTATGAGAAGTTTATGATCTCATTATGATTTTGAAATGTTGACTGGGACGTATTATTTACGTGAAATGAAACTATATAACAACAATGCAAAAAAAAAATTAAATACGAATGTCTTATAGAAACACAGAAAACAAATTTCGTGACGGGGGCCCGAGGTAGATTCTAAGCTTACAGCGAATATTGGCTTGAATGAAATAAGACCATTGTCGATCAATGTACGATCAAAGTACGACAGCGCCTAACTCTCATTCTACGATTTACTTCTGAATTTCAAATTTTAACTGATTTCTAGAAATGTTGAAATTCGAATTTTGTTAATTTTTTTGAAAAATTAATAAAACGTCATGCTTTTGATACCCATTTTTTGATTAAGGTTTTTTGATAAAAATCTAAAAATTCGAATTCAAAAATTTCCAGAAATGTTTTTTCAGATAAATGTCTGAATATCACAAAACTGCAAGTTTCATTGAAATCAGACAAAAACTGTTTAAGCTAAAGCGTGACAAACTTTGAAAAATTCGGAGTTTTTGAACTTTGGCGGGCTGCTGCTAGAGCACTGCGCAAAATGCACTCGAGTTATCACACCATTCGTTCATTCTGAGGTCCAAGAAAACGTTTCTGGCTATGCTTTTCCAGATTCCGAGGAAACATAGTAAGTGGTTTGCTTGTAAGAAGAAAACAGATTTTAATCAAATCACGTGTTGAAAAACATGTGGATCAAGAAAAATATTTTAATGAATTAACATATTTAAATAAACGAATACTTAAGGAAAGCAGAACAAATTAAACGCCACATAGGGCGAATAAAGACACACAATTATAATAATTAAAAATAAGGAAACCAGTTTATAGTTTAGAAAACAGGATATCATGCATTTACATAAGAACTAAATAGGACAATGTCCCTATGATAAAAGCTACACCAAATATCACAGATAAAAAGGAAAACAAAGCACGTTCAGTTTTAAAGGAATTTGCATTTTTTTAAACAGGTAGAGGCTAAACATGCACAGTTAAAGAATATTGCACAGCACCAGTACAATGAAATGAAAAGATAAAAGAATAAAACTAATTGATTAATAAAATATCTAACTTTACTAAATTATCTTGTACAACAGGAAACAAGTGAACAATAAGCATTTACAAATGAACTAAAATTTATTTTTTAAAAATATAAATTTGAACAACCTGTTTTGCAGTTTAATTTGAAAATATGCATTGAACTTACAAGAAAAGCACTGTGGCTAAAATCTCCACTAGGAGTCTACACGCTGTTGGGAAGGTTTTTATACAGCAATTCATGTACATACGGAAAACACCCACAGGGGCGGTGCAGAAATAACGTCACTACAGTTGTGGGTAGGTCACTTTTAATAAACATGACATCCCGTCTTAAGGATAGTCATTTACGCAATACATTAGAGGGTAACAAGGTGTAAAGTTAGACACATAAGTGTGCCGAATTTGGGTAACGTCATTTGTGTACAGCCCCTGAGAGAAATTAAAAATAAAACTTTAGATTTAGGTTTAACTAGTTTGAAGCGAAAATTCGCAACTTTTCTTTTCATCAAAATGTAGCTAATTTATGGTACTATTTTTAGGAAGAAACCCCCAATACTATTTCAGACACTTTTAAGACACTCCGATTATAAGATTGTCCATCTAAGGACATGCAGCTAAAAACGTACAAGGTAGCTTTGCATATTAATTTTGCAAGGTTATAAAAGTTGCAGGTTCTCAAAAATACGGTTTGAGGTGGAGAATTAAATGTTTTTTCAGAAAAAAATGTTAAACTTTATATTACTTAAAGTTCATTTTAGCTACTCTGTAGGCTTTTTCTGTTTATATTGCCAACAGTGGAAAGGTCGCGACATTAGCGCTGATTTTCAATTTAAGATTATGTGCGTTAGATAGACCTATGGCAGAAAGCAAACGCACCATTTATTATTTTTGTCGCAGGTCACGTGTATCCAGGTCATAGGTCATTTGCCAAAAAACTACCATGGGGGGACCACGTGTTCAATTTTTATTCGCATGTTAAATCCCATAAGAAAATTTTAATTTTTTATTTCGCGAAGAAATTCAAACATAACATTAACGCTATAAAGAACGAGAAAACAACTCCGTAGATACTTGTGTCACTAAAATAGTTTGGCGTCGTTCATAACTGATGTCATCAAACTATAAATATTTTTCGACCCCATACCGCCCATTTCATTGTGATTGTTTATCGTCGGTGAAGAGCCATTCAGTCTTAAGTCCAGTGCACGGCTAAAATTATTCTGTCCCAAGTCCATTCAATTGGTAGATGCTCTCGAAGTCACATCCGCGATGTCCTTTGCATTAGGTGGGGGTGGTATGTTACTGACTGTTGTGTACTTATAACGTACACTTACGGGTCGTCTAAAAACGACGTTATGTTACATATTATGTTGTACTCTTGATGTACACTTAGGGGTCGTCCACAAAAGATGTAATAAAAATTATATTTCCCGAGCATGTTGCACCTTTCAAAAACACTTTTTAAAAATTCAAAATGTTCTATTTACATGTTATTGCGAAGTGTCAAATGTTCTATTTACATGTTATTGCTAAGTGTAAAATGTTCTATTTACATGTTTTTTAAAAGCGTAAAATATTCTATCTACATGTTTTTGCAAAGTGCAAAATGTTGTATTTACATGTTTTTTAAAAGTGCAAAATGTTCTATTTACATATTTTTTAAAAGTGCAAAATGTTCTAATTACATATTTTTGAAAAGTGCAAAATGTTCTATTTACATATTTTTAAAAAGTGCAAAATGTTCTATTTACTTGTTTTCGAAAAGTGTAAAATGTTCTATTTACATGATTTTTAAAAGTACGAAATGTTATGGACATGGAATTTTATTACGTTTATTGTGGACGACCGCTAAGTGTAAATCATAAGTACAACATAGTATGTAACATTGCGTCGTTTTTGGACGACATTTAAGTTTACGTCATGAGTACAACACAGAGATGATAGATATAGAGAGATAAGGCAGTGGCTTTATGGCCTTTTCACTCTGGAAGCCCTGCCTGGGTATCTTCCTGCAAGGATAAACCTTTCTAAGATTTCCTCGCTCCTGTTGCGAAACATACGTTTCGCGGTTCAGAATTTCAAAATGTGCCAGCAGCATTGCTGATTGGCAGATGAAAAATACCAGCAGCATTGCATATTGGCCAAAAAAAAGGGGCAGAAGTGAACAAGCCATACAGGCACTGCCTTATCTCTCTATATTCCTGATCTCTGAGTACAACACAGTCAGCAACATACCACCCCTCCCATAATGCAAAGGACATCCCGCAAACGACTTCGAAAGCATCTGTCAATTGAATGGACTTAGGACAGAATGACTTTGAGAAACGTATGGACTTAGGACAGAATAATTTCAGCAGTGCACTATATATCGTCGGTGCAGAGTGATTCTGTCTTAAGTCCAGTGGACGGCTAAAATCATTCTGTCCCAAGTCCATACATTTCTTAAAATCATTCTGTCCCAATTCCATTTAATTGGTAGATGCCGAGGAGATCGCTACCGCGATGTCCTTTGGATTAGGTGGGGGTGGGATGTTGCTGACTGTGTTGTACCCATGAGGTACACTTAGAGGTCGTCCACAAAAGACGTAATAAAAATTCTTTTTTGCATAATATTTTGCGCTTTCAAAAACATCTAAATAGAACATTTTACACTATGAAAGAACATGTAAATAGAACACTTTACATATTGAAAAATCATGTAAATAGAACATTTCACACTTTTCAAAAACTTGTAAATAGAACATTTTGACTTTTCAAAAAATGTTTTTGAAAGGTGCAATATGTTCTGCAAACGGAGTTTTTATTACGTCTTTTGTGGACGACCCCTGAATGTATGTCATGAATACAAAATATTATGTAACATTACGTCTTTTGTGGAGGACCCCTAAGTGTACGTCATCGGTACAACATAGTATGTAACATTAAAACTTTTGTAGACGACTTCTAAGTGTAAATCATGAGTACAACACAGTCAGCAACATCCTACTCCCACCTAATGCAAATGCAAAGAACATCGCGGAAGCAACCTAATCAGGAGCTACATACCAATTGAATGGACTTGGGACAGTATGATTTTAAGAAACGTATAGACTTGGTACAGATTTATTTTAAGAAACGTATGGACTTGGGGCAAAATGATTTTAGCCTTCCACTGGGCTTAAGACAGAATGACTCTTCACCGGCGATATCCACTTTTAGCCATTTCAATAAATTTTATTATTTAACAATGCAAGACTTATAATTTTTGTAGTAAATAAAAACTTTCCAAAAACATGTAAAGAGCAACTTTTGCAATTTTCAAAAACATGTAAATAGAAGATTTTGCACTATTCAAAAACATGAAAATAGAACATTTTGCACTTTTTAAAAACATAAAAAGAAACTTTTGCACTTTTCAAAAACATGTAAATATAAAATTTTGCACTGTTCAAAAACATGTAAATATAAAATTTTGCACTTTGCAAAAACATGTAAATAGAAACTTTTGCACTTTTCAAAAACATGTAGATAGAACATTTTGCACTTTTAAAAAACATGTAAATAGAACATTTCGCACTTTTAAAAAACATGTAAATAGAAACTTTTGCACTTTTCAAAAACATGTAGATAGAACATTTTGCACTTTTAAAAAACATGTAAATAGAACATTTTGCACTTTTAAAAAACATGTAAATAGAACATTTTGCACTTTGCAAAAACATGTAGATAGAATATTTTACGCTTTTCAAAAACATGTAAATAGAAAATTTTACAATTAGCAATAACATGTAAATAGAACATTTTACACTTCGCAATAACATGTAAATAGAACATTTTGAATTTTTAAAAAGTGTTTTTGAAAGGTGCAGTATGCTCAGGAAATGTAATTTTTATTACGTCTTTTGTGGACGACCCCTAAGTGTACATCAAGAGTACACCATAGTATGTAACATGAAGTCTGAGTTACAACTTTTGCTAGTTAAAATCGACGTGATTTGAGTGGTGCTAGTACAAGTCAGTTTTAAAACAGCACAGGTTTAAGTTGGTTTGTCGATACAAGTGTGCTAGATATGAACTTTGCTGGTACTATTTGGCTAAGTACAAGGGACTTGAAAGTTCTTGTTGAGAATTGCACCGGTACAAGAGACGTTGGTGCACGTTTGAAATTACTTAGTACACCTAGTAGTAGCCTTGGCTTAGTAAGAATAGCACCAGGACGAGTTGGTAACGAACGAGATTTGATGCATTCGGTAGACCAAGTACAAGTCGTACAGCTAGGTTTGTAAAAATTGTGTCATGTCTAGTCAAAAGGTTAAGTAAGGTATTAATGGCTTGAACATGTACGCTAACCTGCTACATAATTTTAGTGACGTCATTAGCAATTAGCAGTTAAACCGACCAAGAATAAAATCCATGTTTCAAGATAAAAAAAGGGCGAAAAATACATGAAAGGTACATATGGAGCTGAGAGCTTGTCAAGTTTCGCCGTTAGAAATACACATGGAAAATTTTCACCAATATTCATTACAAGTAAATGTACTGCTGACATATGTACGCTCACAGGGCAGACTAGTATAGTGGTCGTTGGTTTGACACTGCAATGTAAAATTGGAAAATATGCGTTCTCATGACGGGGGTGCACTCTTCGAATACCAGCTCAGGCATTCGAAATTCCCCTTCCTCACCATTTAACAGATTTCTATTCAATACTACAGATCAAGGATATGCTTAAGTAAATGGGCTATAGATGGTGACGGATCGTCCATAAATGACGTCCTTCACAGTTTACAGTTTTAAGTACTCCCATTGCCAACTTTAAAATTATTTCACACCAATTTTAACTGCATGTCGCCATTATATCTATATAGTTAGTAGGTATTTAGGGGTCGTCCGTAATGACGTCCCACAAACATCATAGTTTTAGGTACTCCCGTTGCCAACTTTAAAATTATTTCACACTGATTTTAACTGCATGTCGCCATTATATCTATATAGTTAATAGGTATTCAGGGGTCGTCCGTAATGACGTCCCACAAACATCATAGTTTTAGGTACCCCCTTGTCAACTTTTAAATTATTTGCAAACTATCTATATAGTCATTAGGTATTTAGGGGTCGTCCGTAATTACGTCCCACAAACATCATAGTTTTAGGTACCCCCTTGTCAACTTTTAAATTATTTGCAAACTATTATAACAACATGTCACAAATATATCTATAATATAGTTAATAGGTGTTCAGGGATCGTCCATAATGACGTCCCACAAATATAGTTTTTTGCTAACTTTTTAATTTTTTCCAAACTATTGTAACTACATGTCACAAATATATCAATATGATTTATAGGTGTTCAAGGATCGCCCATAATGACGTCCCACAAATATCATAGTTTTTTGCCAACTTTTACATTTTTTCCAGCCTATTGTACCTACATGTCACAAATATATCAATATGATTTATAGGTGTTCAGGGATCGCCCATAATGACGTCCCACAAATATCATAGTTTTTTGCCAACTTTTAAATTTTTTCCAAACTATTGTAACTACATGTCACAAATATATCAATATGATTTATAGGTATTCAGGGATCGCCCATAATGACGTACAACAAATATCATAGGTTTTTGCCAACTTTTAATTTTTTTCCAAACTACTGCAACTACATGTTACAAATAAATCTAAATAGTTTATAGGTATTGAGAGATCGCCTATAAGATCGCCACAAATATTGTTTTAGGTACCCCCAATGCCAACTTTAAATTTTGTTCCAAACTATTGTAACCATATGTCACAAATACATCGATATAGTTTAAAGGTATTCAGGAATCGTCCATCATGACATCCCACAAATATCATAGTTTAAGGCACCTGAAAATATGCGTTCTCATGACGGGGGTCCACACTTCGAACACTAGCTCTAGCTCAGGCATTCAGAATTTATCTTCGTCACCATTTTTTGAATTCTTATGAATTACTGCAGATGGCGGACATGCGTTAGTAAATGGGCTACAGATAGTGACGGCTCGTCTATAATGACGCCTTTCACATTTTATAGTTTAAAGTACCAGTTTATGGTAAAACGTAAGGAATGCAAGGGTTATAATGCGCCTGCTTTTCTTTTAACTTCTTCCTCTTGACAAAATGACTACTCCATACGTATTGTGGGATCCAGAATATACCCTGACAATAGATCTTTTTGCCAGCAGATGATGTCAACCCTTTTTGAAGCACCATCAGTCACTCCTTATGCACAATCCAATCAACAATTTACATTTGTATATGGCTTATTCATGCTAGGGGAGCTTCCATAAATCTTATATCGTCTTTTAGCGCTACATGAATTATCTTGAGCCTTTGTTTAAGCTCAGCATCTACTTCGAGCTCCCCCGGTCTACAAATCCGGCGCGAAGCGCCGGATTTTTTCACTTTAATCACACTGACCATTAATCCACAATTAAATGTTGAATGGACCTATGATGGACCGTGGGCCCGAAGTAGATGCTGAGCTTACAGCGAACATTGACTTCAGTCAATCGATGCATCTTTTCACATTATTTACATCAAATACACTCTTCAACTTCTAAAATGCAATATTTTAGTGACGACATTGTTGGACGATCCTAATATGTACAATAATAATATTTCATGCTAAAAATATTATTTTACCTAATGTTTGAACTGATAACGGGTGTTTTTTTAAATGATGACATTTATACGACGTCATTTATGGACAATCCCTGTGTGTATACTGGTTAAAGTAGATTTTGAAGAAATAAATCCACCAAATTTTGCATTTAGCACTAACAAGTATCCTTGAAATAGTGATTTTGTGATGACGTCATTTATGAAGGATCCCTGTATGTATGTTGGAAAAAGACGGTGTTAAGGATATCCATTAATTTGATTTTTGAACTAAAGACAGAAAAGATTCCTATAATCAAAATATCATATCAGATATTTCTTAGCTCAGGCCATTACTGACCCATTGCTGTTTACGGGACTCTAGCTGTCGCGTGCTCCATTTCAACCTTGGCTTCGAGGCTTTGAATTTAAAGGACGTAATTCACAATTGACCCTGAATTCCCCGCCCCCTCCCCAGAACCTAAAAAGGATGATTTGTTGAGTAGGGGAGCATTAGTTTGCGGTTAGTAAAGCATTAGGCATAAGAAATATTTACCTTATTAAGATTCTGACTTGTTTTAATTCTTAACACCTCCTTACCTTAAAAAAATAATTCGTGGGGTTGCGGTGCAAGTATTTAAAGTTTTGTAATGTTTTTTGCAAAGAAATTAAGATTTTTGGGACGTCATTTGTGGGTGACTTTAATTACACCCCTCCTCCTTAAGGGGATACTTAGTGGGTGGAGGGTGCAAGTATTTAAGTTTTCTAATGGTTATAGCAAAACAAATTAAGATTTTAGGGACGTCATTTGTGGGTGACCCTAAGTACACGTCTTCCCCTTAGGGGATACTTTGTGGGTAGGGAGTACAAGTATTTAAAGTTTTTTAACGGTTTGAGCAAGCAAATTAAGATCTTTAAAACGTCACTTGTGAGTGACCCCAAGTACACTCTTCCCCTGAGGAGATACTTAGTGGGTGGGAGGTGCAAGTATTTAAGTTTTCTAATGGTTTTAGCAAGAAAATTAAGATTTTTGGGACGTCATTTGTGGGTGACTCCAAGTTCACCCCCCCCCCCCCCTAATGGGATACTTTGAGGGTGGGGATTTGTGCCGATGACTGGTGCATGTTGCTGGTGCAATTACTGGCGCCTGTAACAAAACGATTTAGCTAATGCATTTAGCTGGTGCATTTGACTGATGCAAAGGCAAATCACCCGTTTTTCTCTAATGCTTTTAAATGGCTAAAAAAGTTGATCCAGTCAACTGTTAATTGTGAAAAACTGGTTAGTTCGATCTCTCTTAAAAACAATAGGGCACTTTTCATTTGCATTTGTGGCCATTTGAAAAATATTTGACGAATATTGCTTAAAAACTGTGACCTGTAGCGCATAAACAAAAGACAGACAGACAGACAGACAGACAGACAGACAGACAGACAGACAGACAGACGGACGGACATAGCCATTCCTATAGATGCTTAAGCTCAGCATCTAAAAAGCAATTTAAAGAATGGAAAGCATGGGCATCTAAAAACCAGTAAAGGGGCCGTTCACAAATGGCGCTAGCAAAATTTACCAAATTTTTGGACCCCCCCACCTAAGTTGCTAACCTTTTCAGACTTGCGCACATGGTTTTATCTTTAATATGGCCTATCACCTTTTTCAAAGTTATCCACGGTAAAGGTGCGTGGCGATATTTGCGAACGACCTCAAATGCGTGCCTTGTATAGGTTTATACATTTAAATGCACTTCTAACGAAACTTTAAATTAGGTAAGGGGTTACGCGCAAATGATGTCAGGTGAATTTTTTTTTGACACTCCCACCCAGCTTCTATCGCATTAACATTAAGTAAGCAGGCTAGGGGTGACGCGCAAATGACGTCACGTGAAACTTTCTGTAAGACAGCCCTACCTAGCTGCTATAGCATTCACATGAGGTAAGCAGGCTAGGGGTGACGCGCAAATGAGGTCACGTAAAAATTTCTTCTAATTACCCCCACCCAGCTGCTATCGCATTCACAAAGGGTAAGCAGGTTATGGGTGGCGCGTAACTGACGTCAGGCGAAAATTTCTTTTACACACCTCCACCCAGATGTAATCGCATTCACATTAGGTAAGCAGGTTAGGGGTGACGCGCAAATGACGTCAGCCGAAAATTTCTTTTAGTCACCCCCACCCAGCTGCTATCGCATTTGAATCAGGTAGGCAGGCTAGGAGTGACGCGCAAATGACGTCACGTAAAAATTTCTTGTTGTCATCCCCACCCAGCTGCTATCGCATTCACATTAGATAAGCAGGTTAGGGGTGATGCGCAAATGACGTCACGTGAAAATTTCTTGTTGACATCCCCACCCAGCTGCTATCGCATTCACATTAGATAAGCAGGTTAGGGGTGATGCGCAAATGACGTCACGTAAAAATTTCTGTTAGACAGCCCCACCCAGCTGCTATCGCAATAACATTAGGTGAGCAGGCTAGGGGTGACGCGCAAATGACGTCACGTGGAAATTTTTGTTAGACAGCCTCATTCAGATGCTATTAGATTCACATTAAGTAGGCAGGCTAGGGGTGACGCGCAATTGACGTCACGTGAAAATTTCTTTAGGACAGCCCTACATAGCTGCTTTTGCATTTAAATTAGGTAAGCAGGTTAAGGGTAACGTGCAAATGATGTCACGTGAAAATTTCTTGGACGTGTCACGGACTGACCTATATGTGTTATAAATGTTTTGAGATCGTCTCGTATACTGTCCTTCAAAAACCATAGTTTCTAGTATCCCAAGTCTCAACTTCATATTTGTTTCCATCCTATTTTCACTACATGTCACGTACTCACCTATATGCGTAACAGATATTCAGGGATTGTCCATAATGACGTTATTTGTGTATGGGGCAATTTATAACAAAATTTCAGCTATATTAAACTACAAGTAACGAACATTGGTATATGTCTTATTGATTGTAGGGGAGCTTTCATAAATCTCATATCATCTATTAGCGTAACAAAAACAGTCGTGTGCCTTTGTTGAAGCTCAGCATCTACTTCAGGCCAGCCCAGGGGCGACAAATCCGGCGCGAAGCGCCGAGTTTTTGTAACGTCATTTAGGGACGATCCAAATAGAAAAGTATATTTTCTTGTGACGTCAATAACGGAGGATCCTAGCATTTTTTAACGCCATTTAAGGACAACCGTTTAAATATAGAAACTAAAAGAATGCTGGTATTTGCAAAAATTAACAATCTCCAAAAATTACTGACGGTAAAAATCCCACAGTTTTTTAATCAGCTGCTGCCGGAACGGCTCTCGCGATAATTTATGTTGTTTAGGTTTGTAGTCGTTAACCACCGCATGTGCAGGATACTTGAAATATTATTATTTAAACAACTTTATCTGTGAACGATCTTTATATGAATACTAGTAAAATCCTATGTTGAGGATCTGTCAACCTAATTTCTGAAAGGATGACAGTGGTGGTGGACAGTATAAGGGTTATTACCAGATATTTTTTTCTTACAGAACTAATATTTCAAAGCACAAACTTTACTATATACATATGTCACATTTCTTTGAAAAGTCAATATAATTATTGCTGTTTTTGTTAATTAAACTTATAAAAACTGATGTTTAAAAAATTGACTAGAATATTTAAATAATAGAAATAACTGATTATTAACCGAAAGATATTTATATTATTTTAATTGTAAACTACAACAGTAATTTATTAAAATCAAAACCAAAATTATTAGAACCTTCAAAATCAAAATCATCATTATTTTAATTTTTAAAATTATCATTTTTATTACTATTCCTATAATAATATTTTATTCGATCCAATGAAACCCAGGTCATTTAAAATCTGCAGTCTCCGCTCGGAAACATTGTATCTACTTTTACTTTACGGGCAGATCAGAAGCTACAAATAATTAATCAGTATATATTCCCCACATTGGCATACCCTTTTCAAACTGCACCATTAAAAAAATTGAAAAAAAATTCTTACAGGACGTAGACAAGATAATCTGTCATTCTGTCAAGGAAATACTCCAAATTCCCGATGACACTCTAAACAACATGCTCTACTCCTGCATTGGAGTCAAAGGCCTTTCCCTCATAAAAGCATAATGGGAAGCATATATACGAAATATTAACGCATGCTATGTACTTATCTTTGCTAATGACGGCACTGTCAACAAAATAAGAAATTTGGACACCAAAATCGAACTCCGCCTCCTAAAGTAAAATCTCGACAGCAATATTCTTCAAAATCTGCAGAAAGCCAAGCCATCAAAAATCCTGCGATCAGGACCTCGAGAAATGGAATACGTCATAGAGTCTGTCTGGTAATTAAATTAAGTCAGTTCTTAGAAGTACTGCCTGGCTTATCACTCATTTACCCCTAAACTTAAAAAAATCCCAAATCGAGAACGTTATACGTGGTGTATCAACTGGTTTAATGTTAGCAACGAAGAAGGCTGAGTGCTTGAGAGCACACAACCTTCTCCCTTGCCCACAGATTTTGCTCTTCTATGTATGATAATGATTTAATTCTAATAAAATCAAAAACATTGTATTTTTGTACATAAAATATGCGTTGAGTGCTATCACAGCTCATTTACAATTCGCTTCGCCTGATTAATGCATCTAATCATAAAGTGCTGTATAAAACTTGACATTGCTGTTTCAGATTGCATTGAAATTTGTACACTGTGATTAGGACCTAAATAATTGGCAACATCAAGTTTGCATAGACTCTTTTTCTCTCATTCTTATTTATCTTTCCATTGCATTTCATTTATTTGTACCCATTTATGCATGCATTGAGTTTACCAACCTATCTTTATCTTTATCTCATCACGTTGCATTTTTTTGCGTAATAGACAAGGCTGAGGTTTTCTTGAATAAATATTTACATCGTACTCTTCCTAATTTTCTTGCTCTTACCTTTAAACACTCTACAACATGATAGATCTCCATGATAACGATAACTGAATAATCAGTAGTTTTTTGCGTGAAATACAAAGCTGTTCTATTTAATATCATTGGTGATTTTGCATGATTTTTTTAAACAAGTAGCTCTATTAGGATTGTTCAGTAATGACGCTTATACACTACGTTACAAGTAGTGGTTCACGTAATGTTGAAGTTTTAACTTTGCAGTAGGGCGAACGTAAACAAAGTGCGAATTTGGGTAAAATTTATCACAGACCACCAAGAGTACGAACATACGTAAGTAGCTATGCTCGCGAAAGTAAATAAATACATATTGGCTATGGACTGTTTAATTGTTAATTGCATAAATGTGTTAAGAAGAAAGTAAATGTTTCTATTTACACAGTTGTACTTGCCCAAACGAAACAGTAACAAAATTCAATGTTTTACAAAATACATTTTAAATTAAAGAAAATTGCCTAATAGATTAAAAGAAAGCAAAATAAGGATAAAGTTATAGATTAAAACCATAAGTGACCGCAAAAATTACGTCCTTAGTCATAGAATGGTAAAAACGTAAATGGATGTTAACGATTTATTGGAATTCAAATGGCATACATTTTTACTGCTAATTGTGGACAACCCATAATTGCGATCTTACTAAAAAACTATACAGCACTTTCGCATTGCATTTGTAAGCGATTACAAGTTGTTTGAAAATAATCAGTTTAGAAATTCAATCTAAAGTGAACGACAATGAGACGGACTGACAAACAGACCGATATGCATCATTTCAATACATGCCTATGAGCTAAAGCTTAGCATCTAAAAAGCACGTGACAAGAGTTAAATTTCAAAAACCACGTACCATGTGTTCCGTCAGTAAGTACAGTAAATCCGCCTTCAGTTGGTCGTGCAGAAAAATTATGTTCCTTAAAAGCTTCTTGTATTAGCGCAACATCGTTTAGTACAATCATTCTAGTTACCAAATCACAAAGCTGTATAAATTTAATTACACGACACATTATTTTATCAATAAAAATTAAAAACTAAAATTTAAATAAAATGCCTAAGAAAGAGAAGGTATAAGGAAGGTAACCACTAGTAAAATAATAATAATAATTATTATTATTATTTATTTATTGGATTGATTAAACCGAAGTTTAAACAACCAGACTCAACCAGTCACTGTGGGTGAGGAAATAGAAAGCTACCGCGTTAGATCGGCTTAGTCTTCGTACCCTTTCACGGTTGGGTGACCGATCGTCCCCTGAAAAGTCGTCCCTTTGTAATAGGCCCCTGACAGTCGTCCCTTGCCATTTGGTCCCGCTATGCAATAGGCCCCTGCCATTTGGTCCCGCTATGTAAACGGCCCCTGCCACTCGAGCCCCCAAAAATACATAGAGGAGCATAAAAGTGCCGGCTGTTGGTTATTTAACAGATGTATGTACATCAACGATATAATTTTAGGTGATTTTAAAAGTCATGTTTCCTATTCTTACCATTGCAAAAGATGAAGGTAACAAGATAAGGAAATCATGATAAGGTTTTGGCTGGTCGCGATCAGTAGTTGTTCCGCTCATACACTGTGTGACTGTTGAAGTGGTGTGAAGCCATACTTTCCCTACAAGATCTGGAATGTGCACAACCGCGTCATAAATGGACAACCAAGATCAAATAATATAGTTGAAAGGTGCATGTTTTTGGATCAACGGCTGCTTCAGACAGTTGAAAAGAGAACCATAAACTAAACTTATGTGCATGTAATTGAATCTCTGATTTCATTGGGGGTCCAAGTGGCAGGGGCCGTTTACATAGCGGGACTAAATGATAGGGACCTATTACATAGCGGGCCAAAATGGCAGGGGACGACTGTCAGGGGCCTATTTCATAGGGACGACTTTCAGGGGACGATCGGTCACCGTACCCCCTTTCACCCATACCCGTCCTCTCCTCCACAGTAAAGGAGTCTCATTCTCTAGGCCCCTGCAGTAAGTAGTGGTCACTAACATGGGACATTTCCCAAATGTAAAATCCGAAATGAAGCAAACGCTATCAGAACATGTACAACGAGGTGGGGTCATTACAACGTATATAATCATATCGGTGCAAATTGCGTTCTGGCGCCAAAAACTAAATTTGAAATTTTCGGAATTGGTCGAAATAAAAAAACTGAAAAATCATATGGGAAATTCAATAGGAATTTTACCGTACCCAATGGTTCCCCCTTAAACCACTTTTTCAGTTTTCTGATATTTTTCAAAAACTAAAGTCATTGTGCTAGTTGAATACGAACAAGCCTAAAATTAGCTAGGGGTCGTCTATAAATGATGTCATCCAAATATTTTCATTTTTTGACCCTATGACGCTGTCATCTGCTTTTACCATTGTGTAAATGGCTGTCTTTAACATGAGATTCTATTAATATCTGAACAGACTCATTGACTCTACCTGTAAGGTCATTAATGGACGATCCCTAATTTCTTAAATTTTAAAGTATAAAATCTACAAAAGAACTTATGTAAACAGGGTTTAGTGAGACAAGTAATATTTATAGAAATATCTCGATTGCAAACTTAAAATTGGAGCCATGATATCGCGATTTAATTTACATTTTACTACTTTTAATGATTGGACTCTTTGATATTTGCCGCTTGTGCTAAGTTTATGAAAATCCATGCTTGACCTAAATAACAACTGTAAATATTAAACACAACAGAATTATTTAAGCTGTAAGTTGTTGACCTAACGTAATTTACATCATACAAAGGTAATTATGTTTTATAACGGTTTAAACTTGTGCTCAAGGTATGTTGTTTAAAAAAAACAGTGGTAACAGTCAGATAAGGTATTTTTAGTGCCAAACGGGGGCACAAAAGTAGAAAAGGTTTTTTTTGTAACCTGATTCTGTTTCAACAGTCGATTTATATGAATTTTAAATTATATTTGAAAAAATCTGGCAAATTTAAATAGGGATAATCTTTTTCGATCAGTCATATGCATCTAAACCGGTGCCGGATTCATCTAACCGTCAGACAGAATAATTTTTTTTTGCTGACGCGTTTTTACGAGTTGCAGACAATTGTTTTTAAAAAACAATTTATTTGTCAGACAAAATTGGTGTTGCATTAGCGAAACATAAATAAATACGATATTAAACACAATTGAATAAGGTATGATTGAGTAGAAAAAACGAATAAGTTTTCAAAAATTATAACGAAAATATTAAAGTTATTGCCGAGATGAGGTATCTTCCTGTGTATCATCCCTGGTTCTGGCCAGGGCAACTTTCGCAGGTCTTCCTCGTTTTGGTTTTCCGGCTATAGGTAAATCTATAGCTCTATTGGGGAATGAATGTAGACCTTTGTGAACTGCCAATCCATAAATATGCTTACATACTAGTTTTTCGTTGTAACAAACACAAGAACAAGATGATTGCATCCAATTTTTTACGTTAAGCTGTATTTTATCAAACGAAAAAAAATTTTCTTTGAATGTTTTAAACTGACGATAGGCTTTAGCTTCTGTAACAAGTACCGAGTCTGTTGATACATTGGGATGGCCTGATGCACCAACGTATACAAGTGCAAGTGTGACCTCTTCGTTTATTTCGTCTTGGTAGTACGATGTAAGAGCTTCATGCCAGTGAAATGCATTTTTCTCAATTTGAATCGGATAGGTTGCCTCAGTAGCAAAATGTTTTCGAGGTAGTAAACCACTTCTGTCTAAGGAGTGCGTACGTAGCAATTCTGCCATGCGATCGTATCTAGTTCTTTTCTTTACACGGCAAGCTTTTCCGTGGTTGGCACAGTAGTACGTGATTTTTTCTGCTTGGGTCGTGCCTTTTGAATACTCCAGTTTCCAGTCAACCCTAATTGCTTCTACGGCAACCGTTTTACTTTTAAAAATTCCTTTTTGGATCCAGTCTAATTTATCCCTATGCCCACCAACAGCACCCTTTGGCTTTTTATTCGGTTGCTCGTCCACATGATCTGCTATTTCTGTTATATTCCTTTTCTTAACAAAAATGACGCCCTTGCTCATGCTTAAAACTTTTAATTCCCACAGTTGAAAAGGAAACCAGTAATAAGTAAGGATTTAAAACTCAACTGACAACTGCATCCCAAGAAATAGGAAAATTATTGCTTATCGCGGTCTGACGTCATTGAGGATTATTTTTAGTTGTTCTCGACGACACTATTTACCTGCAGGCTGAATTAGTTAAATCATGTTGTTGGTCCGATAAAAGAATTATGCATATCCTAAATATTTGTCTGCAGCATAAATTATTTAATTATTCAAATATGGTCTGCATACTAAATTTATCTTGTCAGAAAAACAAATGTTTATTTCTGCTCACCAAAGAATATTTTCCCGCTGAAGCCTTAAAATACCACCCATTTAAATATCCTGAACAATAATAAATTCAATAATTTGAACAAACAAAATTGTAAATGTACATAAGTGGTGTCTAATTTTAGTGGTAATGATTAAATGAATGTTATAAACCTATAGTCAGAGCTGCGATCCTAAACGATTTTTGACTGTGTTAAAAAATCAATTAGTAATACATCGTTTTAATGTAAAAGTGGTAAAACATTTAAAAAAAGTTTTTTACTTCTAGCTCGTACAACTGAAATTAGGAGAATTTTTTAAGAAATACGTTTATAACAATATTTACAAATTTTGCTATAACAGCTTTGACTTAAGTTAATTAGATTTGTATGTTCATTACCGTTCCAATATGTGGTATAACTTTCGTTATAATTAGTCTAGTCTTTTGAAATAACGGTATTTTATGGTAATAAGTAGTAACCAATGACTTCCAATGTTGCAACACACAAAAATTACACTTACCAAAATAAACTAAATTTGTGAATTACTGACTATGCTTTCCATTGTAAGCCAATCGAGAACGAAATGCCGTCGTTCTCGTCTTTTTGATCGGTCTTTTTTTCGACGAAAAAAAGGCGCATATGAGCCCTCCAAGAAAAATAAAACGGACTCCTCGAGTTTTGGAGCTGTGTGGAGCCGAGTGGAGCCCATGCCTTCGACTATGAAATTTCCACTCCGCCTGCTTTCTGGGCCGACCCCCAACTATAGGAGCATCTTTTTTCGTCCACTGTACGCTGTACGCTGTGGAGTACTGTGGACTACCGTGGAGTACCTAAGTACCTTAAGTAGTACCTACCTACCGTATGCCGTATATATAAATATATATTTTATACTAATGCTGTATGCTAATGCTTTACTGTATAGTATAGGTTATAAGTATAAAGCATGTGGCCAACGTGTAATGGAATTTAGTGTTACAACTCAACTAAAAAATAATAATTAAATTAAATATTGGGGTATGCTGAAGATTTTAATAATGCGTATGAAACAATATTTAATTATTATATTTGAACAATATTATTATTATTCTTTTATTATCTATGTAATTTATTTTTTTAATTACTTAAAAAATAATAAATTGAAATCATCAACAAAAACATTTAATAAAATTAGCGGTAATGTCAGAAACTAACACATCAATGAGACTAACAATTATGTCTCACACTTTTATTTTTAACAAAAAAATAAATTAAAAATAAAAGTAAATCATATACTAAGAAAATAAAATTAGGGTTTAGAACTTTACAAATAATTAAAATTAATTACTTAATACAGAACAGATTATATTGATTAATTGATTATAAATTATTTGATATCAAGATCCAACTTTGTGCGTGATAATTTACTAAAATTATGCTTTTTAAAAGTTGGTGTCTGCTTATAATTATCAAAGTCCAAGTTGTCAGCCTCGGACTCACTTACATTATTATTATCCTGATCGGAATCAAAACTATCTGAATCGGAAAAACTTATAAGTGGTATGGCATTCTTATTGTCCTCGTCTTTTTTAGATTTGCCAATAATACCTACGTTGGAGCTATTACATTGTTGATTGTGCCCCCGCACGTGACGCTGATACGTGTCTCTACGTGATAATACAGCGTCACAAATTAAACAAGCATATTTGACCTTAACCCGAGCAGGAGTTTGACTGATTCCTTTTTGAACTTTAATGCCCTGGCATGCTCCTACTTGTGTTTGTGTTGCAACATCTGGCGTTGCAACTGCAGTTGCAATGCAATTAACTTTAAGTGAGTTCAGTTTTTGTACAGATATGTCTTTAGCATGAGCAACCTTATCTTTACATTTACTAGTCTCTATCCGGTCTATCATTTTATTTGCACTATCAATTTTATATTTTTTGAAATGAGATTCCTAATGTCGGCGCAATGATTGTCGGTGACGGACGATTTTGTTGCAATTGCTTTGTCTACATAAATAGCCATTATCCATATCAAGGATTTTAAACTGCTGTTTTATAACTTCTATCGGCACAATGTCCAGTGCTGTGGATTGTTTATTATATTGGTTTATAGGTAAAGTGACGTCTTTGTCAGTGTCATTGTCAAGTTTAACATTTATAATATTCAGATTATCATTATTGTTATTATTTTGTAACGTTAAACTAGTTGCAGTCTTGCCTGTTAGGCAACAATCAAACGATTTACTATTGCCTATGGGAATAAATTCAATATCTGACCTTTTTTGTCTTTTTGGATAATTTTCAAATTGATGTTTTGGTTCCTTTTTAACCTCTTCAGCGTTGCTGTTGTTGACATTACCTTTAGCTTTGTGAGAAACATCATTAGTTAAATCACAAGAAGAATCAGCAAGATCTGATAAGTATGCTTGATCATAATTATATAAAGATGGCAAACCTACACTTAAATTAGAACACTCAGGTGAAATCAAATGTAAACCTGTAGCTTGTACAGTTGGAACACATGAAATTTCTGGTACTTTAAAGAATGTTGAAAGTGTTGGCGCTGGCAATGGCACTTGAACAGACGTAACAGGCAAAATCGCATTTGCAAAAGCAACAGATGTTGCAGCAGTCGGTGAAGCTGAAGCTACAGGGGGTTAGTCTCTGTACCATTACTATTATATATATAGTAATATAGTATAGTATATAACATGGCACAAGGTAGTTAGGTACCTCTATTCTAATGTACGCGTCAAAAATATATACCTTGACTCGTCAATGTTAAAAACGTTTTACCACCTTCTTCTGCCTCAAGCGTTTCTAGGGACCAAGGCGCATCGGAGCCGTGTGGAGCCGTGTGGAGCTGTGCGTTGGAGCTGCCTTCGTCAATTTCCAATTCTGGAGCCCATGCCTTCGAGTGTTTGGGAGAACGGCGCATCGGTACTAGATCGGTCATGGTTCGTTCTCTGCTACTTGGCTGACAGTGATGCTTTCTACCTAACAGTATATGTAGGGGTCGTCCATTATTGACGTCACAGGTAAGGTCAATGAGACTGTTCTGATATTAATAAAATCCCATGTTAAAGACTGCCATTTACACAGTGGTAAAAGCAGATGACAGCGTCATAGGGTCTAAAAATGAAAATATTTGGATGACGTCATTTATGGACGACCCCTAGCTAATTTTAGACTTGTTCGTATTCAACTAGCACAATGACTATAGTTTTTGAAAAATATCAGAAAACTGAAAAAGTGGTTTAAGGGGGGACCATTGGGTACGGTGAAATTCCTATTGAATTTCCCATATGATTTTTTAATTCGACCAATTCCGAAAATTTCAAATTTATATTGCGTATATTTGCATCAATAAAGAATCCGGCGCCTCGCTCCGGATTTGTCGACTGGGGGCGGTCCCGAAGTAGATGCTGAGCTACAACAAAGGCAAAAGATAATTTATGTTACGCTAAAAGATAATATAGGATTCATAGAAGCTCCTCTACAATCAAAAAGACATACCAATGTTCGTAGCATGTAATTTATTATAGCTGAATTTTATTTATAAATTGCACCAATCACAAATAAGTAAATACCGTCATTATAGACAATCCTTGAATATCTGTTACGCATATAGGTAAGTACGTGACATGTAGTTAAAATAGGATGAAAACAAATTTAACGTTGGCACTTGAGATACTGGAAACTATGGTATTTGAAGGACGTTAGAAAAGACGATATATGAACATGTATAACACATATAGATGAGTCCGTCACAGGTAGAAGAAATTTTCACGTGACATCATTTGCGCGTCACCCTCAACCTGCTTACTTAATAAGAATGCGATTCCATTACGGTTGAGGTGCCTAAAAGAAAATTTTGCCTGACGTCAGTTGCGAGTCACCCCCAGCCTGCTTACCTTATGTTAATGCGATAGCAGCTGGGTGAGACTGTCTAACATAAATTTTGACGTGACGTCATTTGCGCGTCACCCCAAGCCTGCCTACCCAATTTTAATGCAAAAGCAGCTGGGTGGGGCTGTCTAACATAATTTTTTACGTGACGTCGTTTGCGCGTCACCTCTAGCCTGCTCACCTAATGTTTATGCGATAGCAGCTGGGTGGGGCTGTCTAACATAAATTTTTACGTGACGTCATTTGCGCGTCCTTTCTAACCTGCTTACCCAATGTAAATGCAGTAACAGCTGCGTGGAATTGTCTAGAAGAAATTTTCACGTAAATTCATTTGTGCGTCACCTATAGCCTGCTTACCTAATGTTAATGCGATAACAGCTGAGTAAAAGTGTCCAGAAGAAATTTTAACGTGACGCCATTTGCGCCCCACCCCTAGGCTGCTCACTAAATGTGAATGCAAAAGCAGCTGGGTAGAGATTTTTAAAAGAAATTTTTGCCTGACGTCATTTGCGCGTCACCCGTAACCTGCTTACCTAATGTAGATGCGAAAGCAGCTGGAAGAGGGTGTCTAAAAGAAATTTTCACGTGACGTCATTTGCGCTTTACCTCTAGCCTGCTTACCTAATGTTATAGCAAAAGCAGCTGAGTGGGGCTGTCTAACATAAATTTTCACGTGACGTCATTTGCGCGTCACATCTAGCCTGCTTACATAATGTTAATGCAATAGCAGCTGAGTGAAGCTGTATAACATAAATTTGTACGTGACGTCATTTGCGCGTCACCCCTAACCTGCTTACCTACTGTAAATTTAATAACAGCTGGTTGGAGGTGTCTAGAAGAAATTTTCACGTGAAGTCATTTGTGCGTCACCTATAGCCTGCTTACCTCATGTTAATGCGATAACAGCTGGGTGAAAGTGTCCAGAAGAAATTTTTACGTGACGTCATTTGCGCGTCACCCCAAGCCTGCCTACCTAATGGTAATGCAATAGCAGCTTGGTGGAGGTGTTTTAAAGAATTTTTTGCCTGACGTCATTTGCGCGTCACCTCCAACGTGCTTACCTAATGTAGATGCGATAGCTGCTGGAATGGGGTGCCTAAAATAAATTTTCACGTGACGTCATTTGCGCGTCACCTCTAGCCTGCTTACCTTATGGTAATGCTATAGCAGGTGGGAGGAAGTGTCTAAAAGAAGTTTTCACGTGACGTCATTTGCGCGTCACCTCTAGCCTGATTAGCTGATGTTAATGCAAAAGCAGCTAGGTGGGGCTGTCTAACATAAATTTTCACGTGACGTCATTTGCGCGTCACCTTTAGCCTGCTTACCTAATGTTAATGCGAAAGCAGCTGGGATGGGTTGTCTAGAAGAAATTTTTACGTGACGTCATTTGCGCGTCACCCCTGGGCTGCTTACCAAATTTGAATGCAGTAGCAGCTGGGTGGGGGTGGTAAATGAAATTTTTACGTAAACCTAGCTGAAAATGGTGCTATTTCGTTTTATAGCTGGGCATATGTCTTGCGCTCAGATATGTTCATCGCTACCCCCGTTTTCATGGTGCTTACTTCTAAATTTCTTGACCTTTGTCAGTTCAACATTTAATTGCTAAGCCATGGTCAGTTCGATTACAGTGAAAAAACAATACAGACCTGCCAGCTCGCTTTTGTAATTGTTTTAAAAAAGTTTTAAGACAATAGTGTAAACGGTTTGACGTGTATCGTTAGGCTAACAGACGGACGGACGGACAGACGGACAGACAGAAAGACATGACCATTTCATAAGATGCTTGCTCAGCATCAACAAATTCCGAGTAATTTAAATAATTAAAAACATATGCTGCTGGTAGTGCTTTAACTATCAGAACATAACTTTTTGCTTATATTTCAATTAGAAAATTTGTGAAATTCATAAATATTACATAAATTTAAGTCAGATGTCTAACGTAACTTTTAAGTTACTTTAATAATTATTACAATAACTTTGTTGCATTAACACAGGCACACAGAAATTAGAATTAAATATTAGAATTATTACAATCAGTGCACTAATCAATGAGTTGTGCGACCTGCAATGCATAATGCATATACATACGACGTGCATATATCCGATATCCTGGTTTGAATTTCCTTTTTATGTATTTCAGATAATTTTTTTGGAAGACAGTACTGAGTCCAAACTGAGTCTAAAGAGGCAGATAGTCACTTTTTAACGCTTTAAACTCAGAACTTCACTACGGAAACAAAAAACCCATAAGCCTATTTTGAGGGCTCATGGCTTGCGTTTAAATACGGCGAGAGGGAAAATAAATGAGTCAGGGTAGAGCTCAACATTTTTTGGTTTTGGAAACCGGAAGGCTGTTCGTGAACAAAAATGGCCAGGTCACTTGTGTTTTGTCTTACAATGACAACAACACATTCCACTCCACAATTAAGATGGCGCCGAATAATGTGAATCGTTTAAACAAAAAGGAGGTCTGGAGAACCATGTATTCAGATTTAATTAACAGTACCAACAAGCAGACACCCAAGCACAAGCTAGGGGATCTTGTGCGAATGAGCGGTGTAAAACTTACGTATGACAAAGGTCGTAAAACTATTATATATTGTTTTTAAATTCACCTGTGTGTCCCCTACAATGTTTTAAAGTATTAGATATATATAGTCTAGCGTTTCAAATAAACATGTTATTATGTTTTTGACTGTTAAACAGGATACAACTTAAATTTATCTGAACAATTGTTTATTGTTAAAGCAGTTTACGTGGAGACAATACCTATAACCTACTATCTTAAAAGTCTAAATAACGACAGCATAACTAGAGGATTTTATAAGGAAGAACTTAGCCTAGCTTAGCGTTACAAAATTGATTTACCGTTTTTCTTGTATCTTTCCGATGCTATTAAACAGCACAACAACAACAAACGCAGAAGACATGACAGGCATTGCTGCGTCACCTTAGACAGAGATTCTACAAGTACAGAAAATGTATACATAACAGTTACTAGTGACCAGCAAAGCAGTATATATTCCAGCAATACCCCATCAAGCTTTGTTGCTGTACTGCCTACACCACCTAATCTTCAAAACTTTGACGTTGGATTAGTTAGCTTGAAATACACTAGCACTTCTTAGCCAACGTCCCCTCAGCATGTACAGACAACCTTAACGCGCAAAGTGCGTAGCACGAAAAGTTCTGACGCAGAGCTCTAGAAAAAATTGTTTCCTGACTACAAGCTAACTTTAAAACATATTTTAACTTCCAGAAACAATAAACAATTTCACCTGACTTTATGAGTAGACATAACAAGAAGTTGAAAGTAAGTCAAGCAATAGTCCTGCTTTAAATTGAACAAAAAGCCCTGAGTTTAACTTCAGACGGTAAACATATGGTCCTTGTAAAGAAATTAAAATCAAATAGCGTCATTAGTGAAATACCTTCTTTTTTAATGCTTTTAAAGCACAGCAGATCAAGATTTATGACTATAAGCCATTTATAGTACAATAATGTACGTCAATCAGACTTTGACATTATTTTAATTAGCGCAAACTTCAATTTTGGAGCTGAAAAAATAGTAAGCATGGAAAACGTCATACACTTATACGAAGGCTTCGAGACTTTTCTTATTTTTAGAAAACAAATTGGAACAGGAGACTTAGATTTTTGCAAATGTTTTGAGCGATTTAATTCTGAAATAAATGATCTTATAAATAATGACACAAAGTTTAAACGAGTTTCCATCATATAAAATAAAACAAAATGCAAGCTTACATTTAAAGGTACTGACAACGAGTGTGTTGTGTTATCTGAACCTATAGCACTGTGTCTGGGGTTGCATTAACACGACAAGCTTTATAATGGCGTCCGAATTTGATTTTGACGAAGAAAAATACAAGAGAATTGTTGATCACGAGTACATGAACATACGCGTGTACAAGAAATGTGCGAATTTTATTCCGATCGAAGAACCAGAAGAATTAGACTTGGATCATGTTTTACATAAAATAAATTGTATACTTTCTAAAACATTATAGAGTGATACAACCGTACAGTTTGAACACACTGACGGGTACACAAGCGTGCCTAACCTTGAACAAAATATTACTGTACAACTTTCGCCGCTTGGTAATAGGTTCTTTAGAATAGATGACAACTTTGTGTTTAAATTAAGTGTTGTGTCTAATTGAAACCTGAATTAGTTGAACAAGAAAATTAGCAAAAGAAAAACGAAGAATTTGAGGAGGATGTAAAGCCTGAACATACAGAACTAGCTAAACGTCTACTCGTGTTGTGCAATCTGATTAAGAACCAGCCTACCGCTACACATACACGGCTATTACTGCAGTCAGTGGACATATCACAAGAGTACAACAAAGAGACAGTGCAAAACTTCTAAACTTTTTACTAATACTTTATCTACAATTAAAACCTCTGAATGAATGTGGCAAAAGATTGTAGGAGTTTACACTCAAACCCCACCCACCATATTGATTTTCGGGACGTAGTTTATGGATGACCCTATGGATACAATTGTCGCCGGCTTGGTACTGGTGATAAACGGTATTTAAGTTTTGCTAGGGTTAACTATACTTCTTCTCCCCATTCCCCTTCTTACTATCGTTTACGTAGGTATTAGTATGTCGTTACACGCGTTATGCAAATATTTTTGCTACTGAGGTACTTTTTACTTACCCTTATCCCCCTCTCTTACTCACATATCTACCATAATCCTAATTATACTGTAGGTGCAGCCGTAGTATTTATTATGCCTCTTTTATCGTGTATACAGGTATGTAGTTATAAGATATATTTGTTATGTTGTTTTGGTTGCTTTTGTAAATCAATTTCACCTACTTTAAGCAAACCCACGCAACTTGCTAACGCAGTTACAATTGGCTGACATGGTACTATTAGTGCTACATAGAGTACCTTGTACGGTGGTGCCGCGCAATTTAAATATTCGTTGGAACTGCATGTGAATGCGTATTTCTTTACAAAGCAAGCATTTAGGATCGTACGCAAATAGCGCCACCCACGTTTAGGGTGGGTGACTGTGAAAAAGGTGACAAGACATGTTAACGATATAGCTATGTACGCAACTCTGAAACGATTGACAAGTTAGGTAGGTGGGCAAAAAAATTTGAAAAATTTCGCTGGCGACAATTGTGAACGGTCCTTCACTGGTTTTTCTTTCCCTTCATCAAATTTGTTTTGTGACATGTGTCCATTCAACCGTTAATTGTGAAAAAAAGGTCAGTTTAAGTGAAATAAAAAAACAATACAGACCTGCCTGCTCGCTTTTGTGGTTGTTCAAGAAAAGTTTCATGACAATCAAGTAGACGGTTTGACCTGTAGCGACGGACCAACAGACAGACAGACAGACAGACGGACATGACCATTTTAATAGATGCTTAAGCTCAGCATCTAAAAACGTTTCAAGACCATGGAGTAAACGGTTTGACCTGTAGTGTACGGCCTATGGACGGACGGACGGATGGACGGACGGACATGACCATTACAATAGATGCTTAAGCTCAGCATCTAAAAAGTGTAATATACATTTTCAAAAACAGATGGCTTTTAATTGCTCAGGTGTAAGCTCAACCATGCATAACAGAGTAATTTTGGTGGCGCGTTAAGTTGGTTTTGGGAATTCTCTGGCGAACGACGAATTTATGGATTAAAATTCCTATGTGAAAGCTCAGCTATGCATTGGCTGCCTCAATCACTGGTTCCTTTTCTTAGAATTTGCTGGCACTTAGGTTTACAAATTTTATTTGTGTTTATTGCAATTTAAAATGCGTGTTTAAATGCAGCTTCAAAATCTGGCAGAAGTATGCAATATTGTCAGCCTAATATTTGGTAAAAGTCGTACCCGTACGTTGTCATGACCGGAATCGAAAACTAACATTGCCGCTAATCATTTCAACCTGGGATTTTTATTTCGCAGTTCTAAATTTTATCGAAAATGTTTAATTAATTTCTATAAGTGCTGTTAGATGCCAAGAAAATTAACCTGAGCTTGTACATGATTTTATTGAAGTGAATGAAGAAAGTAATATTTGTGTTAGTATTACTTGTTTCGAGTGTTTCTACTAACACAAATATTATAACGTTTTGTGAAATTTCCAGGGGGCAAAAATGGCATTGTCTGCCCACCCCCCCCCCCTAAACATTTTTAGAGAAGGGGGGGGGGGAGGGGGGGAGAAGAGGGGCATGGCACCCTTATCCCCCTGGTTCCGCGGTTACTGCAATTGACAAAATTTGTATTTATTCTTGGTTTATTTGCCCCTTAACTACTTAATACCGTAACCGATGGGATCTTGCTGATCGTAAAAAAAATTATTTTACAGTACAATTCATTATTTGAAAAAACGTCATCATCAATACATTGCTAAAAAAACATTTATTCTTCATGCATTCTTTGGTTTATTTATTATGAATATAATTAAATTTTCATCACCTTGAATTGGGAATAGGTGAGTGTTTAATATGTGGCTATGTGACCTTAGTTTTAAGCCAATTTATTTTACACAAAAACCGCATTCTTTTATATTTTAAACCTAAACATAAAACTTGTATTGTAAACTCACCGATAACCTCCAAAGGACACGGTGAATATTTTTCCGTACTTTTCTGCCCATTTAAAGAAAACCTTATGAGGAGAAGTACCGAACGAAAGTAAGTTTCCCACTATGGGCAGAGAAATTGGGCCTAACAATCAACACATATATTGTAGTAGGATGAAATAATAATTTTCGTTTATATATATTAACTAGACATATGTTCCAACTATAACGCTTTAGTACCTTATCAACACTATACGAAATAGGTGTTGAAAACTAAACCAAAAATATAATTAGTAACTCCAACGTTTACTTACCTGGCGGAAGGTTAGGTTCTCTGCAATTTTTAAATATTACCCAAGCAATGGCTATAAATGTTACGAAGATAAGAATTGTTGTTATTGAAATCATTTTCAAAGTTCCAGGTTAGCACAAACTAACTATAAATCAAATTTAGAAAATTTCCGTTTCACAATTTTATGTCGTCTAGGTAAGTTCAACCACAACACTTCTATACTAGTAGCAGCAGTACTCTTCCACTCGTGATTGTTCTCACACAAGTAACGTCCAGCTCATCTGCGCGATCTACGATCATACACATCTTTGTGAAAATAAATACAATAAAAGTAGACATTTTTTGATGCTGAGCTTAAGCACATATTTGCAAAGTCAGGTCCATCTGTCTGCCTGTCCGTCCGCCTGTTATTCTAAAGGTAAGAGTCAAACACCAATGCTGATTGTCTTAAAAAACTAGTTTTATGCAACCACGAAGCAAGCAAGCAGTGTAAGATTATTTAGCTGAAACCAGACTTTTTACATATCCCTAATAAACATGTTCATGAACCCATGACTACACAGGAAGCGTTGGGAATAAAATATATAAAGTGGAAGTAGAGATGTAAGTACGTGATAGTATGGACTGGGACATACAAAATATGAGACTAAAGTAACATATAACCTTGCTAAGCATAATTATGTGTATTGTAGTGTAATGTGATAAACGTAAACGAGATTACGAGAACTTATGCTGTAGGTTTGTTTTGGCAAGATACTTTTTTATTTTTATGGATCAGGAAATAACGCGGGAGCCCTGAGCTGTTGCTGTAATATTTGGCTTGGATTCTCATAGTAACAGTACGTTATACTAGAGGAAACAGCTTACTTGGGAAAGCTTTTTGCATGTAACTCTAGGATTTAACATAATGTAACTAAAACGTCTTTTACTGACTCTATACACTTTAACTAGTATAAAGATTCGAGTGCATTTTGCGCTGTTCGCACATAAAAGGCGCGTGCATTTTGAAAAGGTAGTCGACTTTTAAAATAGCCAAATCCTTATGGGATTCAACATGTACAAATTAAAATACTTTAAAAGCCGACCACTTTTTAGAAGCTGAGCTTAAACATCTAATGAAATGGTCATGTCCGTATGTCCGTCTGTTGGCCGTACACTACAGGTAACAGTAATATTGCGATTTTCATGAAACAAGTTTTAACCCACCTCAAATGCTCTAAAAAAGAAGTCATATGTAAATAGTGTAGTTATCCAAAAAATTTTCAGCTATATATAACTAAATGATACGTACATTTCTATATGGCTTATTTATGCCAGGGGAGCTTTAATAAATCTTATATCATCTTCTAGCGTTACATAAATTATCTTGCGCCTTTTTTAAAGCTCAGCATCTACTTCGGGCCCCCCGGTCGACAATTTGCGCCGGATTTTTAGATGCTGAGCTTAAGCATCTATTGTGATGGTCATGTCCGTCCGTCTGTCTGTCCGTCTGTCTGTCTGTCTGTCTGTCTGTCTGTCTGTCTGTCTGTCTGTCTGTCTGTCTGTCTGTTGGCCATACACCACAGGTCACAGCTTTCAAGCTATGACCTTCAATTTTTTTTAAACGATCACAAATGCGCGCGCGCAGGTCTGTATTATTTTTTCAATTTGATCGGACTGTCCATTTTTTCACAATTACAGTTAACTGGACCCATGTCAAAACTCAGGAAAGTCAGCTTTCCAAAAATCGAATCATGCGTGCGTAAACCAATAAAGAATTCATGCACATACCCCGTAATTTTAAAGCTCTGCGCGGCAAATACAAGTATATCTTATAGTACCGACCCAGACCAAGCCAACCTCAGCTACAGTATTCAATGACAATGGCATATGTAGTCTGATTGACCGTTGCAGGGGTGACGCACAAATGACGTCACGTAAAAATTTCTTTTTGACACCCCCACCCAGCTGCTATCGCATTCACATTAGGTAAGCAGGCTATAGGGTTGACGCGCAAATGACGTCACGTCAAAATTTCTTGTAAACAACCCTACCCAGCTGCTGTCGCATTCACATTAGGTAAGCATGGTAGGGGTAACGCGCAAATGACGTTAAACGAAAATTTCTTTTAAACAGCCCCACTCAGCTGCGGTCGCATTCACATTAAGTAAGCAGGTTAGGGGTGACGCGCAAATGACGTCACGTGAGAATTTCTTTTAGACACTTGCACCCAGCCGCTATCGAATTTTAATTAAGTAAGCAGGCTAGGGGTGACGCGCAAATGACGTCACGTGAAAATTTCTTTTAGACAGCCCCACTCAGCTGCTATCGCATTTACATAAGGTAAGCAGGCTAGGGGTGACGCGCAAATGACGTCACGTGAAAATTTATTTTAGACAGCCACACTCAGCTGTTATCGCATTCACATAAGGTAAGCAGGTTAGGGGTGACGCGCAACTGACGTCAGGCAAAAATTTCTCTTAGAAACCCCCACTAAGATGTAATCGTATTTTTATTAGGTAAGCAGAGCGACCCCGCGTAGCTCAGTGCTTACTGCACTGATGTCTATGAACCTGCTGTTTTAGCAAATGCTCGCTTTAGGTCTTGGAATCGAGACCAGCGGCAGTGGCAAGTTTTCCACTGGGTTTTCCTTGTCCACAAGGCAGTGAAGGGCTCGGCGGCTTTGAACGTCAATGTAAAATGAAGTTCGCTATAGAAGTAGGCCCGACTAATGTTGGAAAGACAAAACCTGTGTGATGGCACAGTGCAAGAAGTGAATTCGAGGTCGGGCACCCTGTAAGAACTGCGGTTAAATCGGGGCAACCTTAAATTTATTTTATTATTATTTTTATTAGGTAAGCAGGTTAGGTTTCATGCGCAAATGATGTCACGTGAAAATTTCTTCTACATATCACGGACTGACCTATATGTGTTATGGATGTTCAGAGATTTCTTTACAATTAACATTTAAATGGACCCATGTCAAAACACATTAAAGTGAATAAGAACAAAAACCTCTAATTTTCGTGTAAGCACATGGTGAACAAACGCACAGTATAAATGTTCATACTTAACTTTTTGAGTTCTGCCGGGCAAATACAAGTACTACACAGGATCGGCATAAGTACAAATCCAAGCAATAATCTATGCTACCTTTCTACACTAGTCTTTAGTCTCTCACTTCAGACACGCTAAGAATATCGTTGTGCAGGCTTTGAGGTTACGTGCAAAAGATGTCACATGAATATTCTAGTTCGACACCCCCACCAAGCTGTAATCATCGCGGTTCTCATTGTTTTCACTGGGAGTGTGTGAGTGCATTCACCAGGTAGTGCATTCACCGGAGGTAGTTTGTCGGAATCGTTAACCTTACCTAGAGGATATCACAAGGAGGTGATTTAAGTCCCCAAAGCGGAATGTGAAGTTTCTTGTCAACATTAAAAAATCCGGCGCTTTGCGCCGGATTTGTCGACCGGGGGCGGGCCCGAAGTAGATGCTGAGCTTCAACAAATGCGCAACACAATTTATGTTACGCTAAAAGATGATATTAGATTTATGAAAGCTCCCGTACCACCAATAAGCCATATACGAATGTGCGTAGCATGTAGTTAAATATAGCTGAATAATGTTGACAAATTGCACCATTCACAAATGACGCCATTTGTAGAGGCTCTTCTACCATCAATAAGCCATATATGGAAGTACGTGGGATGTAGTTAAATATAGCTGAAAAATTTGTAAGAATTGCCTAATTCACAAAAACTTCATTTATAGAGCTTTCTCTACCACCAATAAGCCATTTAAGAATGTACGTTGCAAGCAGTTAAAAAAATAATAATACTTAGATAAAGGTATTTATAAACGATCTGTGTATTTATTCTTGTAACACCCCTGCGTTCAAAGTATCTGTTTGCCTAATTTTTAGACAAATGCAGAGCGGAACCCTAAAATAGTGATATTTAGATGACGTTATTTATGGAAGATCCCAGTATGAATACTGGAGGCATTCCATATTATGGGTACGCGTTTACCTCATTTTAAAACTAATGACAGGCGGAATACTTGAAATAATAATATTTAAACAACGCCATCTATGAACCATTTTCGTATGAATACTAAAAAAATCATATGTTGAGGTCATACGTCCACCTAATTTCTGAACTAATTACAGTTGACAGTAGTGATCTCTGAAATAGTAAAATTTGAATGACGTCATTTACGGACGATCCCCGTATGTAAGCTTGAATATTCAATGGGAAGTATATAAGTTAACTTAATTTTAGAACTAAAGGCATGTGTATTTCTAAAACGGTAAAATTTGTATAACGCCCTTTATAGACAAACCCTGCATGCATACTAGTAAAATCCTATGCTAAGGATATATGTCAATCTAATTTCTAAACGTATGACAGTGGGGATCCCTAAAAAAGTAAAATTTGTATGACGTTGTTTTTAGACGATCCCTGCATGCATACTAGTAAAATCCTATGTTAAGGATATATGTCAACCGAATTTCTGAAATTTTGACAGTTAGGATTCCAAAAATAGTAAAATTTGTATAGGTATGAAATGTGTGGAATGTGTAAATTAACATAATTAGCATATTGATAAATGACTAAGCTAGATCAAAGAGTACAATTATTCATAGAATTTGAGGAATGAAAAAAGTCAGAACTAAAACTACTATTTCTTTAGAACTAACTTACAGATATGTGAAATCTTGATCGATGTCAAAGAGTAGGTAGTTTTACATTAATATTGATATTATAAAGGCCTTAAATATGACTAATTAATGCTGGCATTTCAACTCACAAATTGTTAAGTTGAACGAAGTTTAGAATGAAAGTAGAATCAACTAAAATTTCGGTTCAGTACCGAACAAATGACGTCAAATATAAACGATCCACATATGTACAGTAGTAACATCCCATGTTTAAGAAATTTACGTACCTAATTATTGAAATAATGCCATTTTGTCTAAATGTGAACCGTACCACTCAATACAATGATGAACGCTTTTTTCTTCAAAAAATAAAGAAATATACTTTAAAATATAGATCTAAGCGATATCTATCCATCTGTTGCGGTATTAAGTAGATTAGATGCATAAAAAGAAACAAAAAATAAAAAAACAAACTTAAAACAAGCCGCCATCGGTAGGATTTGAACCCCCGTCACCTCCAATCCCAGAGTCACGTGTTTTTCAAGTATAATTAACTATATGCTTAACTATGTAACCCTAATTAAAGTTTAAGCCCTTATAACTTTCAACGCCAACAAAAGTAAGGGTAAATTCTAAATAGGTCCGGAAGATATTTTTTTTGTCTATTTTTTAAGTTTTGACACATACAATACTTTTGTTATCGTCCGGAGTAATAAATTATCGGATTTACCGGGTTTTCGGTGGAAAATTCGGGTTTTTATTAAGAATTTGGGGAATTTTGATTTTAAAAAAATGTGAACGTATGCAAAATGCCATACAAATAACTGTTTGTTAAGACAGATTTTAATATTTCTATCAAATACTGTTATAGAAATTAATAACGTTTTTTACTTTACCCGGGTATTACGGGTTAGGATACGCAAATATTTTACTAAAACCGCGGATTCCAACTAATGAATGTTTAGCGCACCCGTAAAAAAATATTTCAATCATATATGAAATATTTGCCGTCAAATTTTGGTCGTTTTCATTAAAAAAGACTCTTTTTAGCTTTTAATTAATTTTATGGGATCTACGTGATCCCTGGAGGTCAACTAAAGGTTACATATACATACTAACTGGTTGACGTTAAAAAATAATTATCTTGTCCCAGTAGCCCCGTGTGGGGGGGAGTAAACCACAAAAAACACTGTGTCCCTATTCTATCGGGACACACTGTAATGCAAGGAAGCACTTAGGGCCGACACAAACTCAGTTTTTGTACGAGTATGATTATGAGTGCAAAACATTTTGAGAGTTAGTTTATTAACCTGCTAATTGCAAAATACTTTGCGAAAATCAGTTACGAATTGTGACCTGTGGAGCATAACTAACAAGCAGACACGGTATTGAAAGACAGACAGACACACAGACGGACATGACCATTTCAATAGATGCTTAAGCTCAGCATCTAAAAAGTACAAGTGGGCATAGCAAGAGTAGCGCCGTTGTGGTCTAAATGGGCTGGTCCGGACTATGAAAATCTAGTCTGGTCTGGCCTGGTCTGGTCCGGTCCAGTCCAGAAGGATGATTTTGTTTTCTGCTCTATTTTGTTGAGTTAATTATATATTATGAATATGCATTTATATATCAGTTTTAGCATATTTTTTCATTTCAAGTCATATTTATTTTTCGTAAAATCCAATAATAACTTTAATTTAAATTTCTCAGGTAAATATTTTATTTTTCAAGTATTTAAGATAAGGGACCAAATTTGCAATTTTGTATCCATTCCCATGAGTTTCCCAGAGCTTATGCTGCACCATGCACTCATTTCTCAACATACCTGGAGAACCAAGCCCAAGTTAAACTTTCTATATATCGAGGCAGGTACATAGGCATATGTGCATATCAAGACAGTAGGTGCCTTACGGTTACGGCCTTTGGCTTTATTTTTTAAATAGAATGTACCCAAATATTTGCATTACGAAAATAGGAATTAAGTTATTATATTCATCTTTAGGGATACAGACGAGATCAAAGATGACGTCATACAAATTTTACAATTTAAGGGACCCAAATGTTATTAAACCAGAAATTAGGTTGACATGTATCCTTACCATATGATTTTACTAGTATGCATGCAGGGATCGTCCATAAATGAAGTTATACAAACTTCGTTTTTAGGCGAGGATCTACTATTTAATTTTTTATGCATTTATTTAATTTTATTTATGTTTTGAACAATAAAAATATACAGTTAAGTGTAAAACACAACTATGCTATAATAATTACATGCAACATTTAATATGATAATGAGAATTATTACATAAAATCCATGTGAAACGTCATTCTTGTTATAGTTTGACTTCAGTTTTATTAGAAGCCAGTAGTGCTTTGGCTCCAAAGGCTGTAATAGCAGTGCGATTAGTAAAGAAAATGGAATAAAAACGAAAAATGGGGTCGGCCTCCCATGACCCGTCTAACTTCTGTTTTCTACGAAGTAAATCCGCTTCCTTTTCTATCTTGCTAGGTATTTTCCTGCTAGATTTGCTTACATCAGACTGTGTGTCTTGTAACGCTAAGACTGAGGACGTCATAGCAAAAGCTTCGGGCGGAACTCGAAGCAATCCTAGATTTTGTGCTGTATTAATTCGCATGGATAAATCTAAAGGGGCATCAGTCATCCCTAATCTTTCTTCCAGCCTTAGAGTCAAAATATCTCTAAATCTAGAGTGAAACGTTTTCGACAGGGAAATACAATTGGATAAAAAGTAGAGCATGACGTCGGGTGAGTAATACATACTTCCTTTGTGAAACCGTTTAGAGTCATGAATCCAATCGAACAAATGATCCTCTGTGTCCACTGCGGTACTTTCCATCCCTAAGAAATATAATAGCCTGAGAGAATTCGCCATTGTACCCTCGTCAATAGCTGTAGCAGAGGCAGAAAGGGGTATGTCAGGTGGGAAAAATACTTTGATAATGCGCCGCCTGTCCCGGCTATTTAAAGAAGTTAAAAATGAACCCGAATCTGAAATACAATTAAAACTCACACATCTTGCAATTGATTTAGCTAATTTTAAATCAAGCTTATTTCCCTGCAGAAGCGCGTATATACAAACAGAGGTTGTGTCTACGTCGTCACTATGCGGTCGATTGCTGAAATATTGAAATAGGCCAGATTCACTCATGTGACTAGCTATGAATGGTAAAATACTGGCTGGAGTTTTGAGTCCTGGAAGCTCTTTAATGACGTCATATATGAGTGCAGCTGAAAAAACTTCGGAATTGACTGGAATTGCTTTCGTCTCTTCTTCAGATTGAAACTGGAAAATGATGGATTGAAGTCCAATATTGTGGACAGATGATTGTAGGTAGCGTATCGCACGTTCGTAACTTGATGGAACAACATTCTTGACGCGCCTTGAATGCTCTTCAATTGTGGGCCCATTCTTTGATTTTGGCAACCGAACTAAAAATATGAAATCATTTACAAAACTGATTAGTAATATCGACATGGGACTAGCCTTTATAATTATACAAATCATTTTTGTAATTTACAAATCATATTTTTCATTTTGAAAATCATAGTTTCTGATTTTTAAATCATAATTTATTATAGTAAAGCCAATATGTACCTGTAAAACAACATAAATAGGAAATCTAGTAAAATAAAACATACCTACATATTCGTTCAATTAAAAAACGAAAATGCAAGGAAATGAAATGTGTAGAGCCTATTTTATTAAAGACTCATTATTACAGATATATTTCTAATTGTAAGTATGTTATTCTGATCACAATGCAAATCTAATATTTTAGCTGTCCACTTTAACTTTTACTAAAATGCTTAGTTTTACGATGCTTAAAATTACGACACTATGCATTTAATTAAATTATCATGAATGTTTGTTTGCCTTTCTGACTGCCTTCCTGTCCGTCTGTTGGCAGTGTTGAATGTTGAACAGCTCAAATATTTTTACTTTTCATGGTGAAATGAAAGTTATTTAATTTATGCGAATTTCAGATTCATTGCATTAGATTTTTCGGCTGTGGGCCTGAAAGCCTGAAATACACAATAGGCTTCTAGCGAAAATAATATTCAACAAAGTAGAGGAAATGGGAAAGTTATTTAGGCATCGCTAAAAGGTGACTACTGTTACTTCAATAAACATTTCGTCACAACAACAAACGTTTTGTCTAACAATAAAGTTCGTAACTTTTGCATGATCTTCTTGTTTAAATAAAATCAGCTTAACAGGGTAGACTAACAGGCAGACGCAAACAAAAAATCACAAAATCTTGTTGAAAGGTCCTAAACTTGGGCAGTATTAAGATCCAAGTGACATTTTCTATACGTAAAATACATAATGAAGAAAACGCTATCAGGACGTGTACTTTGTGGTGGGGTCGTTACAATGCATATAATAATGTCGGTGCGAATTGCACTCTGGCGTGAAAAAAATTCAAACAATTCAAAATTTTCTAAATTGGTCAAAATTAAAAATCCGGCGCTTTGCGCTAGATTTGTCCACCGTGGGCTCAAAGTAGATGCTGAGCTTCTTAAATAGGTGATAGACAGCGAGCCTTGAGGAGTTTATTTAAGAGTAATGGACGGCGACCCTAGTTTGGTTTTGGGACGGGGGTTTGTTAATTGAGCAATGGACGGCAAGCTTTTGGTTGTTTCTATAAGAGTAATGCACGGCGAGCCTCCGAGGGCTTCTTTAACATGTGATAGACAGTATGCTTTTAGAAGTCTCCTAAATAAGTGATGGACGGCGAGCCATTGGGTGTTTTTCTAATAAAAAGTATTATCGGCAAGCCTTCAGATTTTTTTAATGAGTGATGGACCGCAAGCCTTTAAAGGTTTCTTTGAAAATCGATGGGTGGCGAGTCTTGAGAAGTTTTGCCATTGAAAGATGAACATTTATGGACGACAAACCATAAATCCTTGAATAGTTCTGATAAGTGATGGACGGCGAGTCTTAGGAGGTATCTTTAAAAAGTGATGGACTTTTAGCTTTTAGGAGTTTCTTGGATAGCTGATGGACGGCAAGCCTTCTGGGGATCATTTGATTAGTGATAGACAGCAAGTCTTCAGTAGTTTCTTCAAAAGTGATGGACAGCGAACTTTATTTGATTGGTAATGGACAGAAAGTCTCTGAGTTTCTTTTGATCTGTTATAAAAGCTAAGCCTGAGGGAGTTCCTTAAAAAGGTGATAGACGGCAAGCTATCAGTGCGTCATTTAAACAGATATAGACGGCGAGCCTCTTAGGGATTTTTTGATAAATGCAGGACGACGAGTCATCAAGAATAGCTTTAATAAGCGATGGACGACCAGCTCTTGGCGGTTTTTTTTGAAAAGTGATGGACGGCGAGTCTCTTCTGATTTTTCAGATAAATTATTGACATCAAGACTCTAGGGGTGTCTTTGATAATTGATAGACAGCATGCCCGTAAAGTTTTATGTAATAAGTGATGGATGGCGAGCCTTAAAGGGTTTTCTTAAAATTATGTAGACAGCGAGCCTCCTGGGATTTCGTTAATGAGTGATGGTGGCTAAGACTCTAGGTGGTTTTCTTCTAAAAGATGGACGACAAGCCTTTAGGTATATTTTCGGTAGTACGTACTTTACACGGGCCATTTAGATGATTTTCAGTGTTTTTATTTTTTTACTATATAGGGATACAAACTATCAAGTAATGAAGTCATTTTTAAAAATCAAACCCTTTGCGCTTGTTCCTTGCGCAGAATTTGATGATTGTGGGCCCAAAGTAGATGCTGAGCCTACTTCGAATGTGTTTAATTCCTACCTATCTACATAATTTACCGGAATTTTAAAAATTCTGCAATAATGGACTAATTTCATCAAGCCATAATTATATCATTCGAAAGGTGGTCACCAGTAGAATTCAAATAACGGAATGCGCCTTCATTATAGCAAAACGTTTTCAAAATAACGGTGTTTTAATTTTAAAATGCCGCCAAAAATTTGTTGTATAGGTCAAAATCAAAAAACAAAAAAATTGTTTCTGCTTAGTTTTGAAGAACTTTCAAATGATATATCACTAAACACAATCCCTTAACTTAAATTTGCAATTATGTTATTTAAAAACCATTTAAAAACTAATAACGATCGTGCTTCCACACCACGTTCATTACCTTTGCCTAGTTGTTACCGTTCTAAAAATATATCACTTTAGTGAAAGTTTATTGAGTGACCGGTCGAAATCTTGCGTTCACACAACATTTAAAGTTTCAGCGGGAAATTTAAAAAATTTAATTTTTGGTTGTATTACAGAAATTAATTATAAATAAGAATGTAACATATTTTTCCACTTCGAACGGTCCTATTTTGCTGTTAGGGCTACCATTAAACAAGGGCTTTAGCCCTTGTTTTTATGTTTTATAGTAAGCTAACATAAAAAACTTGGAGTTAGTATCTTTTATACCGCATAAGGTACAAGTTTTGCTTGTTTAAATTAATGAGACGAGAGTACTGCTATCAGTATTGGGCTTGAAAAAAACAAAGCCTGTACAAAAGTGATATGTACGAGTTATAGTTATACAATTAGTGCTTGTATTTGCAGGCTTGGTGACAGCAGCAAATTTTCCAGCTGGTTGGGTGCATGAACAAGCATGGTAAGCACTGTCAGCCAAACGAGAACGAAATGAAGTCGTTCTCGTCTTTTTGATCGGTCTTTTTTTTCGACGAAAAAAAGGCGCATATGAGCCCTCCAAGAAAAATAAAACGGACTTCTCGAGTTTTGGAGCTGTGTGGAGCTGTGTCGAGCCCATGCCTTCGAGTATGAAATTTCCACTCCGCGTTGCTTTCTGAGCCGATCCCCGACTATAGGAGCATCTTTTTTTGTCCACTGTACGCTGTACGCTGTGAAGTACTGTGGACTACCGTGGAGTACCTAAGTACCTTAAGTAGTACCTACCTACCGTATGCCGTACATATTAATATATTTAATGCTTATGCTGTATTCTTATGCATATCACTGCATATATAATATATTACTATAAAGGCTATAAGCATTAGGCATGTGGCCTACGTGTAATAGAATTTAGTGTTACAACTCAAATACTCAACACTAATAATTATAATAAATATTGCTGTATTTTTAAAATTTTAATCCGTATAGAACAATATTTTATTATTTTATTTAAATTATATTATTGATATAAGTACGTAGTAAAATCCAGTGCGACAACCCAAAGCCACGTATGTTTATTGCTAGTTTTATTTTAAATGTAATTTATTTTGTTAACTTATTATAAAACAATACATTTAAATCAAAAACAAACATATAAAATAAAATTAGCGGTACTGCCAGAAATTAACACACAAATGGCACTTACAATTGTTTCTTGAAGTATTAACAAAGTAAAGTTAGGTTACAAAAATTAAAAGTAATCCATATAGCCATATACTGAGGAAACATAATTAGAGTTTGGAGCTTTATAAAAATTCAGACCTCATTTCCTTATGCACAATACAAATTAATTAATATCAAGGTCTAACGTTATCAATGATTATTTAGCAACAAAGTAATGCTTTATTATAGCTGCTGTCTGCCTTTTATCACATTTTAGGTTGTGAGTCTCAAATTTGTTTATACTAATATTATCCTGATCGAAATTAAAACAATCGAAATCCGAAAAGATTTTTTGCTTTATAAAATTTTAATTGCTCTCATTGTATTTAGTTTTGTAGATATGCCTACGCTGGCGCAAGTATATTGTTCATTGTACTATGGTCTGTCTCTCTACCGAATAAAAGCGTCACAAAATAAACATGCCTAATTACTCTTAACACATGCAAAAATTTGATAAATCTCGTTTTAAACTTTAATGCAATGACATTTGTATGCTACGTATACTACTGCAACATCCGGCGTTACAACTTAGTTGCAACACAGGCTAAAATCCACTTTGTGGTCAAGCAAATTACTAGAAGCTTTACGGTCGTAAAACCCAAGCACCGTTGCACAATCGTGCAACCCAAAAAACACTGCCAAGACGTGCAAAACACCCAACAATGCCTAGTCGTGCAACTAAACTACTACTTTTAATTTGTAAAACCTAAATAACACGGCCTAATGTTGCAACAAACTCAATACTGTCACGTAGTGCAACTAAACAAAAACTGCACAATCGTGCAACTTAACCAACAATACTTGGTTGTGAAGCTCAACCAACACAGCAGAGTCACAAAACGCGCCTGACACTGATAAATTGTGCAACCTATTTTATGCGGCGTGGTCGTAAAACAAATTAACATCGCCCTGTCGTGCAACTAAACTGGCACCGCACGGTCGTGCATCTAAAAACACATCTCATGATCCTTGACCCAACTGACACTTTCTAGTCGTGAACCCAAACTGACATAGACCCATCGTGCTATGAAACTGACACTGCCAGCTAGGGCGACCAAAGTAACGCTTGCTGGTCAGACAACCCAATTTACAAAACCTATTAGTGCAATGTAACATACACTATCTAATGTTGCAACCCAACCGCCACGCCTTGTAGCAGAACGTGCATAAAACTGGCTAAACGCGCAACACCACTGACACCACCCAGTCGCGCAACATAGCCGATTTCTTTCATTGGTGGACCAAACTGACATTGCCCATTCGTGCACCTCAACAAAAGATGTCCAGTTGCTCAACTAAAATGAGACTTTTCGGCAATGAAACCTAACCGTCACGGCTCAGTTGTGCAATAAAATTGACACAGCCAGGTATTGCAACCCAACTAACAAGTATTGGTGCAAACTAACAATAAGCAGTGATGCAACGCAACAGATCATACCTATTGTTGCAACACAACTTACACTTCTGGTTCGTGCAACAAACTGACATCGCCCAATTGTGCAACTAAACTGGCTCTGCAAGGTGGTGCAATCAAACTGACACCTATACAAAACTTTAATTTTGCCCTAACGGCGGTTCTAAATTTTAGCATATTTCTTTGAGTTGTAGGTTTAAATAAGAATTATGATAGTGAATGCGGTATTGTTGGCCCATGTATTGTAAATGCGGTATTGCTGGCCCATGTATTGTAATAAGGGATGCGATGCACTTAACTAAAATTTGTTGCAACACCAGTTTACTATGAAAACTTCCAGACACCGAACTCTTAATTGAAGTATAATTTTGTTTTTATTCTGCTAGTTTTGATTATACACTCAACATACTAATAAATAAATAATTATAGTAATGCTCAACTAATTAACACTGGTACATTCAGTTTTGATATTTTTAATTTTGTTTTATTGAAATCCTATCTAAACATTTTTGCAGTTGCTGGGCTGGGACAGTGGGGTTGAAAAGTGTAAGTGGGAAGTAAAAAATAGAATTAGTCTGCCATTCCTTTACTTTTTTTGTGAGCTGCAGTTAACAGTACTTTACGCTCATGTTGCTACACAAAAGTACAACACCCAATAGTGAAAGTACAGCTCGACTGATATCAATAGAATTTAGCGTATCATTACAGCATTGCTAGTACATCCAGCATGAACACTAACACTTAAATGCTATAATTGATCAATACGATTGTGTATTCCGCGTTTATTAGCATTGTGTTGAGTATAAATAAGTATTGTATTTACAAAATAATATGCCGTGTCGTGCATTTTATTATAATTCATTGCACTAGTATTTATTTGTGTAAATTTATATTGTATATTGAATATCCCAAGTATCTGTTGATTGCATGATGCTGTTAAATTCTAATTACAGCTAAGCATTATTTAATTATAATTTTGGTATAAACACTACTTGTATTTATTTTTCTTTAACTAATCCCTTAAAATTTAAAACGTAAATATAATATCATAAATATATAAATAATGAATAATAAAAAATAATTCCCATTATATATTTTATAGCTTGGCTATTTCAATATATGTCACATACATTACATTACATATGTAGGAGTATGAGTGAAAGAGGGACGTGGAAGTACAAGGTAGTTAGGTACTTCTAATGTACGCGTCTAAAATATATACCTTGACTCGTCAATGATAAAAACTTTTTACCACCCCCTTCTGCCTCAAGCGTTTCTAGGGACCAAGGCGCATCGGAGCCGTGTGGAGCCGTGTGGAGCTGTGCGTTGGAGCTGCCTTCGTCAATTTCCAATTCTGGAGCCCATGCCCTCGAGTGTTTAGGAGAACGGCGCATCGGTACTAGATCGGTCAGCCTCTCTGCTACTTGGCTGACAGTGATGGTAAGACAAGCGCCGGCGCGAGTGGGGTAGGTTAGATTTTTTGCTTATATCAGTAGGCGAATTATAAGTAGAATAGACAAGGATAGCCTTTGCCTAAGTGGGCTAGGTACAACTTCTGCTGGCATAAATGGCAGGGTGATATTTATTTTTGGACACTGCTACTAAAAGGGTCCTGATTTTAGTGACGTCATTTATTAGCTATTTCAATAAAATAATGAAAATTTCGGTGACGTGATTTATGTCCCCTGCTAATAGGAATGTGGGGATTTGGGCAACGCTATTTATGGAACAAACTAGTAAAGAAGCGTTTAAGTGAGTGACGATATTTGTGGACCATGCAAGTAAAATAAAAATCAAGGTGACGTCATTTCTGGTCCTAGCGAATAAAAATATAGTGATTTGATCAACATCATTTCTGTAACCACCCAATACAATTGTTGGTATGTAAGTGACGTTATTAGTGGACCCTGCTAGTAGAAGAAAAAAATTGGCGACGTCGTGTAAGTACGATCCCAATAAAACAATACTTCAAGCATCTTCACTGTGTGGCTACGCCAAAATTTTTTTTCACACCCTCCACCCCATCGACCCTTCCATTATCGTATTATATGTATACGTATTTGGTATGTTGTTACACGTGTGTAGTGTGCTTCTCCAGGGTTTCTGTTAACCACGGTCCTTCCCCCCATATATACAAATTTATGTATCATAATCATACCTTGTACTTGTAGCTGGATTATTATTATGCCTCTTTGTTGTGCATATGGGTTTTTAGTTAGAAGTATTTGTGTTTTTTTGAGTTTTATTTTACTTTCTTACGGCTTACTTCAGCCAACCCACCTCCTCCTACTGACCACTCTCCCTTCCTCCCCCCATTCCCTTTTACCCGTCTGCTTAACGTCACGTGTTAACGCAGCTGGCATGGTATGATTGGTTTTGAATTGATTAACTTGTACTTGAGTGGCGTGAAAATCAAAAAAAAAGTTTTACTAGAGCAGTGTTACAGTACTGTCAGTAAATATGTATACCTATGAGTGGAACGCATTTGCAGTCGGACACAAATAGCGCCACACAAGTTTGGGTAAGTCACTTGGTAAAACTTGACACTTGAAGTGATAAACAGTGAGCCTTTGAGAGTTTCTTTCAAAAGTGATAGACCGCCGGCCTCTTAGCAGTTTTGTATAGGTGATAAACGGTGAGCCTTTGAAAGTTTCTTTTCTAAATAATGGACAGCAGGCCCTCAGAGATTTATTTGATAGGTAATTGACAGCGGGCCTCTTGGGGTTTCTTTATTATTAATTGGACGGCGAGCTTCTGGGGTTTTATTGATAAGTAATGGACAGCAAGCCTGTAATGGTTTATATTATGTGTGATGGATGGCTAAAGTCTTTTGAAAAAGCTCTTATAACTGATGGACGGCGAGCCTCCAATGGATTTTCTAAACGTGATGGACCGCGAATCTTCAGGGTTGTTTTTAATAAGTGATAGACGGTATTTTCTCATTGCTTTCTCTAAAAAGTTATTGAAAGCGAGCCCTCTGAAGTTTCTTTAATAGGTGATGGACAGCAAGTATTTAAAGAGTTATTTGAAAAATCATAGACGGCTAGCCTTTGTGCTTTTTCTTTAATAAGTGATATAAGGCAATTTTTCGGAGATTTCTTTGATAAAAGATTGACGGCAAGCCTCTAGGGTTGTTTTTTGATAATTATTAGAAGGCAAGCTTGCAGGGTTTTCAAAAAAGTGATACACGGCAAGCCTGTAAGGGTTTTTTTACTAAGTGGTGGACAGCAAGCCTATAAAGGTTTCTTTGATAAGTGATGGAAGGCAAGCCTTCAGGGATTTCCTTAAACATTTATAAAGAGCAAGCTTTCATGAATTTTTGTAATAATAAATGGACGGCAAGCCTCTAGGTTTTTTTAAAATGACACAAGGCTAGCCCTTGGGGTTTGTTTTTGTAGGTGAAGGAAAGCGAGACTGCGGGAGTTTCTTTAAAAGTGATTTACAGCGAACCCACAGGAGTTGCTTTAATAGGTGATATACAGCAAGCCCTTAATGCTTTGTTTAAAAATTTATTTACAGCAAGCCCTCTGAAGTTTCTTTAATAAGTGATGGATGGCGAGTCTTGGAAAATTTCTTTTTAAATTGATAGACGGCCACAAGCCTTCAGTTATTTTTTTAATAAATAATGGCCAGGTCCAGAAGTGACGGGCTACTTTAGTTAACGATTGCCAGTGTGACATTACTAAGCGATGGCCAGTTGAACTTGAGTGTGTCACGGCTACCAAAACATTCTAGTAATTATTCAACGAGTTTTTTTGTCTGTACGTCCATTTATCCGTGGTAAGCGCGCTACAGGTTGCACAACCACACAGATTTTATTTAAACTATGCAGTTCATGCAAACAATGTTGCGAAATACAACTGGAGAGGTTATTTTTGCCTTTTTAATATAACACCTATAATTAATAATTCATTTCATAGCGTATTTGAAAATATTTTGTTCTTTGATAGGCGCAAATGCTCACTGAAACTCAGCATCTACTTCAAGCCCATTGCCTTCAAATCCGGCGCGAAGCGCCGGTTTTTTTGGTAACTAAACTAATTTGCTGCAGGCTCAGCATCTACTTCAAGTCTACAGTAACGTCAGACTTTTAGCTTACAATCCCTTTAAATAACATTTATGGTTTTACTCACCCTCATTTAGTTTGCTTGTAACCGTTTTAAGGTGTCTCGTGCTTCCTCGGATAAAAAAGGCGCTATTTACGTTGTGAAAAATGAAACAGCCCATGAACTGCATATTGCCTTGCAAAAAGTTTACTCGACTAAAAGCTGCAAACGAAATATAATTATATTATGAATTAAAAAAAAACAAGGGCTAAAGCCCTTGTTTTTTGGTAGCCTTAACAGTAATATGGGGTATTACTCTTTAATGCTAAAGTCGGTATGCAGTGGACGGCGTGGAGCGAGTGTAATTTTATTTCATTATTATTTTGAACTGTATCTTTTGATGACCAATAGTGGTAGTATGTGCAATTACCATTTGTAAATTCCAATGTTTGAATTTCCCGCTTAAGTTGTAAAAATAGTGTTAAATGAAGATTTCGACCGGTAACTCAATGAAAATAAACTAACTTAATATATTATTCGAACGGTAACAATTTGGCGAATGTAAATAACTTAGTGTGCACGCACGATTGTTAATAATTTTTAAATGGTTTCGAAATAGCATAATTGCAAATTAAAAATTTTTAACGGATTGTGTCGAGTGATATATCATTGGAAAGCTCTTCAAAAATAAGCAGGGACCTATTTTTTCGTTTTTTGATTGTGACCCATGCAACACATTTTTGGCGGCATTTAAAAATTAAAAGACCGTTATTTTGAAAACTTTTTGTTATAATGGAGGCCTGTTCCTAAATTTGAATTCTACTGGCGATTAGCTTTCCAATGATATATGGCTCGATGAAATCGGTCCAGTATTGCAGAATTTTCAAAAATCCGGTAAATTATGTAGATAGGTAGGAAAAACTTGAATATCGGCATTTTCTTTATAAGTTATTATTATGCATAATTCGTGAAAAGCAATCGCAGAATCACACTAAATATTGTATGCTATTATGTATTAGAATACACATCTTGAAAATGTAGTATATGCAAATGTTTTTTTTGTCATTTCGGAACTCAATTTCAAGATGGGCGAATTAGAGCAAATGCAATTAACCAAATGACTAGATTTGTCAATATTTTTGTTGTCTTGGCAGCGGCGGACCCAGAAATGGCATATTTTTGAAAAGGGGAAAAAAAATAATATTTTTAATTTGTAATTCGTAATTTCGCTTTATTGTCATACACATTCAATAATGTTAAAAAATACACATCACAAAAGAAAAGTAGTCAAATAAATAAGTTTTGAGCACTGTCGTTTTAAAAATTTAATATTTCATTCCTACCTATCTACATAATTTACCGGATTTTTGAAAATTCTGCAATACTGGACCGATTTCATCGAGCCATATATCATTGGAAAGTTAATCGCCAGTAGAATTTAGATTTGGGAACGGGCCTCCATTATAACAAAACATTTTCAAAATAACGGTCTTCTAATTTTTAAATGCCGCCAAAAATGTGTTGCATGGGTCACAATCAAAAAACGAAAAAAAAGGTCCCTGCTTATTTTTGAAGAGCTTTCCAATGATATATCACTCGACACAATCCGTTAAAATTTTTTAATTTGCAATTATGTTATTTCGAAACCATTTAAAAACTAATAACAATCGTGCGTGCAAACTAGGCTATTTAAATTTGCCAAATTGTTACCGTTAGAATAATATATCAAGTTAGTTTATTTTCATTGAGTAACCGGTCGAAATCTTCATTAAACACTATTTTTACAACTTAAGCGGAAAATTCAAACATTGGAATTTACAAATGGTAATTGCATCACATTAATTTATTACTTTCAGTTTAGTGCCATAATTCATTGACAAATTTCAACATGTGATATACCATTAGAAAGGTAATGACAAGTAAATTCTAAATAACACAAAAGCTAAGAGTTTATCGAAAATCGGTTACCAGTTTTTTCAAAAAAAACCGTAACTTTTTTAATAACAATTACATATTTATCATTATCTTAGCTGTCACACTAAGTTAATTACATTCGCTCATTCATTTCGGTTTAAATGGTGTATCGTTTACGTTCAATTCCATTTACTTTTAGTAACATGTTTACATTTCGATTTCAAGATTTGGCACGAAATTTTAAAAAAATGTACTTTTACAAAACTAAAAATCATCGTAGTTGACCTTAATCTACGTCACCATCTCGATCTACGTAACTGTTGGTGCATTATTTACTGTTTTCGCAATAATAAAGCATCTTTTTTGGTACTTTTATACGGACATTGCCAAAACTCCTAAGTTTATGTCAGCATATATAATTACATATATTTTACCCCAACCATAGAGTTACAAAATTTAGGGACCTGTATAGTATGTTTGAGCTTATCGTTAGTGCCATTACTTATTGTCCAATGTCAATATCTCGAAGTGCACATACTACCACTATTGGTCACCAAAAGATGCAGTTCAAAATAATTACACTCGCTCCACGCCGTCCACTGCACACCAAACTCGTTAAACATAATTACACGTACGCGTAGACATTCCTGCTCATCATCACCATCATCATCATCATTAACAAAATCATCTTTATCATCACCATCAAGTGTTTTCACTGTGATTTTACCTCATCAACAACATTTCAGTTCATTTAAAATTTATTTACAGGTAATAATAATAATCCTCACATTGTTTTTTTCTTATACTATATATTCAATTCAAAACTGTTTTGTATGGTGTACATGTATGAGTACCATGTCATTGATTAACAGTGCATTACTTTACTTTACCCACTATTTATTTACAGACTTTTACTTGTCGTACTCGTCTTGGTTTCCCGTGGATTATTATTTACTCAACACAAGTCTGACTCTCGTCCTCGTTAACTTCTTCATGAATTTTCGGTCAACTCTAACATACTCTCAAGGTATATTACCACACAGCGGTGTCTTACGAAGCTAACATATTTTCTCACCTTTAAAAATTTTGAAATTAAGTGGTAGTCGTGTTGAAATTAATTTTAATTAATTTTTTTAAGTCAGTTTAGACCCTTTCGCACGAGAATGGTACAGTGGTAATACTTGGCTTGGGGAGGGGAGTTTGAGAGTTGTATGAATGTTCAAGGTAAATGAGTTTGCATTGGTTTATCTGTATCAGTTTAATACTGATGGCGACAGAGGCGATAGCAATAATAGACGACATGTGTCTGCTCAATGCCGAGCGTAAGCATGAACATAATAAGCCAATTCAACATATCTTTCCAATCCATCCTGCAAGTAGCTGCTGCTACTTTCGCTCGTGGAGGTTGGAGGGCTAACTGGCGGGGTAGGCGAGCGGACTTATTTCAACTAGTCAGGGAGTGATGACCTCTGCCTATTTGTTCAATATCCAACTGCCTCTCCTCGACTAAGAGTAATCTTATTGGAAAGCAACAAGTAGTAATGTTTAATTAGCATTGAAAATCTAATGAATCGCAAAGTGGTACGCGTATAAGATAAGCGACGAAAACCAAATACTACAAGTGTAGGTAATTAAGTAAATGATGCGAAGCCCAATGCGATTTAGTATAATACTACTTCGTGGGATCCTTCAAATCACATATTAAATTGAGTGAGATATAACCTTAAAGGTTGAAACTCTAAACTCATACATACATACATACATACATACATACATACTCTCAAGGTATATTACCACACAGCGGTGTCTTACGAGGCTAACATATTTTCTCACCTTTAAAAATTTTGAAATTAACTGGTAGTCGTGTTGAAATTAATTTTTAATCGAATTTTCAATTTCATTCCAGTTTTATCACTGATTCGGACCTAAAGAACTCTTTCACAACTTTTGAAAGGCGCTCTTAACTTACTTATCTACCGGGCGTGTCCGAACAAATATCAATAACATTTCTTCCCCCATAGTGAATAACCAAGTGAGTTGTATTTGGGTTGACGCTAATTTTAATTTATATATTGGGGAAATTTCTAGTACTTTGTTAGTCGGGTTTGTTTGATTACTATCAACCATCCTCGTGATGACTCGGCTCACGACACTTTGGATCACCTTGCCTATTAAATAAAATTGTGATTAAATAAATTACATTGCGTCATTTAACAATCTAAACTTGAGTTTGATTTGTTCATTTGATTAGCGTCAGCGAGAAGTATTCAGCTCGTATTCTATAGGCAATTAAATCATGTTTAAACTTATGATTATTTGTCTCAAAATCAGAATTGCAACAATGTAATCCTCTTCTCAATTGTTTGATAACCTTGCATTTTATGAGATAAAGTAAAATAAATTAAATTATATGATTGACGCCTCTCTGTAAAATAAGTTAAATACTATGACGAAATCACAGTCGAAACTGTAGAGAATATTCGATTTTTCAGTAATAAAAAATGTAAGTCATACTTTTGAAAATCCAAATGTTTATTACGTACTTATTTATCAACCTTTGCGAGTGCTTACTTGGGTGATGAGTAGTTGACTTGTAGTTTATTAATAATGAGTTGGACTTATGGACGTGGAAATCATTCAGAGTTCATTAAATTAGTTAATTAATTGTGCTTTGCTCTTTAATGTCGACTGCAGACATTTATTCAACCAATTTAGCAGTTTATTCATTTAAATACGAATTTTATCATTAGAGATAATAAAATATGGTTGTGCTAATGATGTTATATGATTACAATTTAGCGAGCTCAAAGTAACTTTAATTTGTATAGGAACTACAACTACGGACTCTGTACTGTCATAATGCTAATAATTAAATCAGTACAGATCGAAAATTAAAATTGTGTGTGTAATCTATAAGTCTGTTGACTGTTCTGTTCTCTGCTCCTTATTTCTGTTTAATGATTGCATCAAACTAAATTCATGTGTCAAAGATCCTCTTCTTTACTCCCATATGACATGAGTCTGTCACCAGTATTTTACTCTGTGATATTTTTACTGTAGTACAGACAGTACAGTAGTCACGGGTGTTCATCGGTGGAGCGGTCTACCGATTCTTATTATGCACGACGCACGGTACACCCGCATGCCGATGCCCACCGAACTACCGCGCTAGCCACCGATTGGCTTTCAGTGAAACGGTATGTATCCTATTGCTGGTCACTATTTCACACCACAGCTTCACGTTAGTTTTATCATATTCAACAAGTTTCATTCTACAACAAGATAGTAATTCCCCAAAATCAGTGTAATTTTGCTCAGAAATGTGAAAATAAAGCAATTACTTATATAGTTACTACCTTGGCAATTCAAAGAATGTACCACTACCACTGCTTTTTCGACTGTCACAAAAATAGCTGTAGCTTCAAGGTTTTCGAAGTCATTAGTTATGTACTTACGCTAAAATATTAAGTTTATTTGTTTTCTAAATGTTAAAACTGTCACACTAAGATGCTGACAAAACGGAAAAACGAAAATTAGATTGTAGGAAACAAAATTAAATATAAAAAATCTAAAGTTGCAAACCTAACAGTCTAGACTGGAAGGAACCTGAAACCTATTTAGTCAATTATTCGACCCCTTCGATACTTTCAATCCAGCTCTAAAAATAAATTGTTGCATTTAATCTTAACGTTAGCTGATGGTAAAAAATCAAAATAAGGTTTACTGTTAAATCAAAATGTGTCACCTTCAGATTTAGTCTTAATATCAACTGACGAGAAATCGGAAGAAGGTTTACCGTCAACCGTTAAGCCAAAATGTTTCCCCTTCAGATTCGATTTAACCATAAATTTTCTTTTGATTTCTGACCAGTTTGGCATTGGAACTTAATCTGAACGCGATTCATTTTGGCTTTACGGTCAACGGTAAACCGGGGTTACTTTGATAAGTGATGCCTAGGCCGGTTACACCTGTAATCGCAGTTAACTGTCAACAGTTTAGAGCCACAAAGTTCTGCAGCTGCATCAATCAGTTTCAACCCACCATCAACATCAACTATAACCTCAACTACAGGAATGATTAATTTAGTTTATGAAAAGTTGTTTGAAGTGTCATTATTTGAACTTCCACACACCCTTAATCCACAGTACGGGTTCATTTTGATGACAAAGACAAAAGTAAGATTGAAAATACCTTGGATGTTGTAGTTCCAAGTTATTGCAGTGTAATTAATGGTTGCTTAATATTAACACTAACCAAATTATTTGCAATATTAAGAGATACTTTTAAAACTAATGTGTTATTTTAAATTTTGTATTTCTAGCACATGGTTGTAAAAATATAGAACCTAGTCTCTTGTACGACTAGATTAACTGGCACAATTAAATAAGAAATACATAATTACAACATTGTATGTGATTTATTTATTTATTGTGCGCTTGATTTCATTTTTCCTAACTTATTAATTATACTTCATTCATTCATATTTCATTCATATTTTCATATTCATATTCATAGATATTTAAGGTTTGGCGGGAAGTTCAAATTTTCAATATTCCCTCATTCCTACCTATCTACATAATTTAGCAACCTTTGGCAATTCTCAACGGAATTTGACATGCAATATACCATTTTGAAGCTCTTAAAAAATAAAAAATGATTTAAAATTGTAATTTATAACATTTAATTTTTAAAAGTTATTATTGAATTTAAATTTGCAATTTTTTAATACCGATTTTAGCATTAAAGAGTAATACCCCATATTACTGTTAAGGCTACCAAAAAACAAGGGCTTTGGCCCTTGTTTTTTAGTACGTATATCTTATTGCTAGATTATAAATTAACTTTTTATTGGTCTGCCACCTAACAGTTTCACTAAAACATTACAGAACGGTCACAACCGGGCGTCGGAAAACCACCCAAGCTATTTTTTTATGAAAAGGGCGTGTAAAAAAAGTAGAGTAGCGTCAATTATATTTCAGAATGGGCCTTTTTATTTGCTACATGAGTTCTTGAAGACATAAATTTGCTAATGTTAATTAAATAGATGCCATATTTAAATATATTTTTATGTCTTTTATTGTGTCTGCAGGCTACATTTATCAACCAATTTTTATAAAATTTAAAGTTTTGTGATCTTTACAACATTTTTTAAAAAGTAATGTCTGAGATTTTGAAAACTCCAAAATTTTCTCTTTTTTTCAAAAAGAGCGTTATTTCATAAGGGCCTACAAATTATGTAACATTATTTATATTTTTTAAGAAAAACAGTTTTTACAATTTTGAAGATCCGAGAGTTGACATTTTAGGTAATGTTATAATGGTAGAAAACTTTAAAGTTTTCAAAAATCGGATACAAATGGAAGGAGATACAGGGTTATGACAAACTAATGTTTAAAACATTATTCAGCACTAGTTATGGCAACATAATGCATGTTTGAAAAAAAAATGAAATTTTTGAATTTTCAAAATCTCAGACATAACTTTTAAAAAAATGTTGTAACGATTACAAAACTTTAAATTTTATAAAACTCGGTTGATAAATGTAGCCTGCAGATACAATTGAAGACATAAAAATATATTTAAATATGGCGTCCATTTAATTACCATTAGCAAATTCATGTCTTCAAAAACTCTTGTAGCAAATAAAAAGGCCCATTCTGAATTCTGAAATATGATTGACGCTACTCTACTTTTTTTACACGCTCTTTTCATAAAAAAATAGCCTAAGTGGTTTCCCGACGCCCGGTTGTGACCATTCCCACGTAAGCTTGACAGTGAGTAACGCTTCAAATTGTGTGGATACTATTTTAAATGTTTGGCAATGCTTAGTAGTATTTTATCATTTAAAGTCTACAAACATTGCTTTTCACTTATGTGCATTTAAATTAAATGTAGTTACACAATCAAATTTTTTTAAATTAAAGTAGCAAACCTTTAAAGCATTTAAAAAAATATTTTTGATTGTCTTTTATCAAAAAATAAATCCGAATAGATACAATCCAACTTTTTCGTAGTAAAATGACTTTATTTTCTCATTATAATAGACTTTTAAATTATGCTCGAAAAGCTCGGGACGGGACGGGACGGGACAGAGCTGTTTCGGGACGGGACGGTACAGGATGAGGTTCGTCCCGTCCCGAATCCCGTAAACCTCGTCCTGAAAATTTCGGGACGGGACGGGAAACTCAAATCCCGTCCCGTCCCGTCCCCAACGAAACACTAGATACATCTGTTAACGCTAACATCTAAACCTGTGAGCCACATCGGACAAGATTTTTGTTAAGAAATAATTGTACTCACTAACATATACTTACCTAAAAGATTTCACGTATGTACATACAACACAACACTACAAATAACCAGTAAAAATAACAATACAAACTATAAATCCTGTAAGCTGGCGCAGGAGGTGATATTTAGGAATGTAATCGTCAATAATAGCAAGAAAGAGTTTTAAAGAGGATGAAAAGTGCTGACTGCAGCTTGTGAGCTAATTCCCTGTACTGGCCCATGCTACGGTAAGCAAAAAATAACTGGTTGTAGAATTTACAAACGAACCCTTTACTCTTTTCGTTTGCTAAAACATAAAAACTGAGCGTTCGTTTGTTCTACGAAGAATTTTGGCATAATAGAATGTAAGTCACAATTTGGTTATCCTTGCTAAAATCCCAAAACAATATTTATTTGATTGTGAACATACTGCATGTACCAACACTCAAAATTCCAATAGTGAGTAATTATATTATAATTATTAAAATTGTGCTAAAATAATTTAGAAGACTACTAAGTAAATCTTTGCCAGCGTGCGGACTACCAAACGCATAACCCGCCAAGCCATAAATGAGATAGTCCATGAAATATTTTTTTTCAAAAAGAGCGTCCAAAAAAACTTAGAATGGCTTAACAACATGGTGCGCGTAATGACTTTCGGTCGATAAAATATTTTTTTTGGAAAAACGAAAAAGGCCTTAAAATGTTTTTTCAATCCTGGTTTTTATTTTAAAAAAAAATCTTAAGAAAACTGTATAGGCACCTTCTCTTGTTCAGTCAAAATTTTGGAGAAAATGAAAAATTTCGAAATTTTTAATTTTATTTCTTTTTAAATTCAAAATACTATAAAACGATTTTTCATACAAAATTTGCAAAATTTTTTCTTAAGATGTTCTTGTAAAAATTAAAAAAACAGGTTTAAAAAACCATCTTTATGCCTTTTTTTGTTTTATCGAAAAATTATTATATCGACCGAAACTCATTACGCGCACCATGTCGTTGAGCCATTCTTAGTTTTTTTGGACACTCTTTTTGAAAAAAAATATCTCATGGACTATCTCATTTCTAGCTTGGCCGGTTATGCTCGTAAGTAATTGTTTGTATGGTTATTTAAACTTCAAAGCTTTCTCGTGTAATATGTATCAATTGAGTGTTCTTGATGTATTTACAAAATATCACACTAGTAACTTAGCTTCCAAACAATCAATGTTTTGTTAATTCATGCACTATTGTTTTTGAATGCCTTGTACTTTTAAAAAAATTTTGAAATCTTAATATTTACGTTACTGTCATGTAAACCACAGATAAAATAAAAAATTAAATTAAATAGTGGGATTAAACGGCTTGCTAATAATTATGGAGCACTAGCGAGGATGCAATTGTAACTGTGACGATTGTAGCTTACCTATTACACTCTGAAACCACCATCATAAATAGTAACAATCAACAATGATCAACGAACACTACACAATTAAAAATTTCGTCATCGTAAATGTGCAGACAAATAACTTTGCGTTGACAAGCAGCAGTTAAAAGAAAATATGAATGGTAGTGCCAATTAATTTAAAGCAAGGAAAAAGAAAGCCAACATAACGTCCCAGGAACTGTACTTTCAGTCGATGTGAATTATCGGGCAGGCCACAAATGATGCCGCCAAACTTTTTGAAATTGTATGTTCCACCCACTGACTGTGTTGCTTTCTTAAACCTTGTGTAAATAGCATATTTCAACTAGGGTCCTAATATTTGAAGGCGACCTACCCCCAACTCGAAGAATGTCATTTTTGTGTGAACCTTCAACAATCGTGTTGTAAAAAACAACATACCTGCTAATTACGTTGGGCATTGTTGATACTTTTAATCTTATACATGCGCTTTAGTTAATCATAAAATCAACATATTAGTACCTTTAAATTATCACATAAACACACGTCGTAAATTGTAATTCTGTTTACCAACTAAAAGAATTTTTCTAGGTAGTTGTAGAAATGCAAATGCTGTGCAAGTAGCTCCTGCAATTATTCCTGTGGGCATTAAAAGCTAATACAGAAACTTGTTCACACATACCGCATGGTTGTTCTACACCCTAGTAGTTGAGTGATTTCTTCCTTCAAACCATAAAACAAACTAACTATAACACAATTATTTATCATCGATCAAAATGATTACCAGGCTAATTGCTAAGCAATGGAGCAGATCCGTTCAATCGGGACTCAAGTCCGTGACCCGCCTTTGCCACGATTCGTCGTCTCCCTCAGAGTCCTACACTTCACCCGCCGACCACTTTCCACAATTAGTGGGAAAAATAGCTGGGACAGTGACAAACAGGTTGTTGCCTTTTGGTCACATTGAAGCAAAAAACATGATTATAGGTCATAATCAAGGAATAACAGAAAATATTAGGAATCTTCTCAACACAGATCATTTTAATTGGGAACATTCGCCGGGAGATGCCTTCAAAGCTGCATTTAATTCTTTAGCTGATGGGGCAAATCTAGAAGATGTAGCAGAGTTTTACAAAATGTTTCCAACCATAATACTGGACTTAAAAGCTTCAGAAGTATGTCAACGGACGCCAGTAGTAGGTGACAGACTCGAGCAGATTTTGGTATTTCAATCTTCACCTTCTGCACAGTTTAGGTACAATAAACTTTTGAATTCTAGGTAATAATATTAAAAATATGCTAATCAAATCAGTTTTTGTAAATCAAAAATGTACTTTTCAATATTTTTGTTTTGTTTACAGTGCTTGTATTGCACTAGCATCCCACAAACATTTCAACTCCATTTCAGACAAATCGGAGTCAAGTGCGAAAAATAAAAAACAATTGGAGCTGGCTTGTGTACTTGCATGGTGTTCTGAAATGGTACGACATTATCATACCTTTCCTAGTTGTGTAAACAAGGTAGCTTAAAATGTGTAATTATATATACCCGGCTCTACAAAGACGACAGAAACTATGAATGGCACAACCTATGCATAGTATCCTAAATAACTATTTTTTCACAATTTAGTTTATTATAATATTTAGGCAAAAAATACCTTATTTTGATTAATTATATGTGTAATAAGATACACAGAAGCTATACACTTCACGACGACATAGTGGACGGGTCTTCCGTTAGATACGGTCGGCCAACCTGGCACGAGGTCAACGGAGAAGGAGCGATCCGCTCTTTGAATGACGTACTGCTTGTGGAACGAGCAGCGGTCGACCTCATTCGCTTACACTTCCAGGATCAGCCTCTTGTGTGTGCACAACTCCAGGACTTGCTCAGTCACGTCCTTCAGAGCTACACTTACGGAAATGCGTGGGAGCAAGCAATGGAAACTCATTTTCAAAAATCTGGAGCACTACCAACTCTAGATGAATACATTACGATGGCTGGAGTTCAGAACGGGTCCTACGTAATATATCTTCCAATCGGAGCTATCGCAATTCTAGTACTAGTTTTTTTGTAGTCCTAAAATACATTTATTAAATATATCGTGAGTGAAGAATTAAAACGAATCATGTCCAATTTAAGCTAGAACTGAAATTCTTCATTTCAAAATCACTGAAGGATATATAATTATCCATACGAGCAATGTTAATAGTAGTTTGGTTTTTAATCTCAAAATAGTTTATTTGCATGTTGTAAACTCCTTAGTAGGAAATAATTTAACATTGTAGAGATAGGAGCGGCCAGTTTTAAAATGCCGGCTCCACATTGCTAAACTCTTAACCGGCAGCCATTACCGCCCCCAGAAAAGAAATCTAGATCCGCCGCTGCTATTACAGTAGAATAATTTGGGAATTTAATACATAATATTGCAGCATGGCGAAAATGACCCTAGTTCCATGAAAGCATTGGAATGTGCAAGTTTTGCCGTAATGGTAGTCGGTAGTATGGCCCGAGACTACATGGACATTTACCTTGACTTGGATCAGATGGGCAACGAAGCGACTGATATTTACAACGGAAGTATGTCTTGGCCCATAATCACTGCTATGAAACACGGAAATGCTAACCAGAAACGAATATTGCAGGTATTCTCGTATTCTCCTAAAACTACGCGGAAAATGGGTCATTTCATGATATCTTAAGATAATAAGCAAATTCTTATTGCAGTACATTTTGCAATTCTTACTCATAGGAAAACTATGGAAAAAAAGTAAAAGAGAACTTGAAAAATGTCAGGGATGTCTACGAAGAAATTGGGATCCGGAGACGTTTTAAAGAGTGGGAGGCGATATACTATGATAGGACGTCAGAAATCATTCGAAACCTTTCTCCTACGCTCCCAAGAGATCAAATTCATTCAATTTTGGATGTTGCACGTAACCAGTTTTTACCGTACATATAGGAAAATTTCTATGTATCCATGATTTTAACCATTACTAAATAAAAACACCGCTCACACTGGGTCATTCTAAATTCACTATTTAAAAACAATTCAAAAAGCACCATCACTTACATGGGAACCTACCTTACTTGAAAATACGGAATAAAGCGAAACTACCCAAAACTTATACTATCAGTATCAGTGATCTGTGCTTGTATAGTCCTTCGGTTGCAAAATTCGTTGTTCGGCTGGAATTGCGCGCGAAATTCAAAAATATCGATTTTTTCAAATTTCAAACCATCTATAGCCCATTTACTTAGGCATATCCTTGATCTGTAGTAATGAATAGGAAACCGTATAGTGGTGAGGAAGGAGAATTCTGATTGCCTGAGCCGGTGTTCGAACCGCGGACTTCCGCCATGAGTCATCAGAACTCATATTTTCTAATTCCAACATTGCAGTCCCAATGCCACGACCACTATACCAGACTGCCATGTGAACGTACATATGTAAGCAGTACATTTACTTGTATTGGAAAATTTCCATGTGTATTTTTGGCGAAACTTGACTTGGCTCTTAGCTCCGTATGTATCTTCCATGTATTTTCAGTTTTTAGATGCTGAGCTTTAGCATCTATAGGAATGGCTATGTCCGTCTGTCTGTCTGTCTGTCTGTATGTCTGTCCGTCTGTTCTTTATGCGCTACAGGTCACAGTTTTCAAGCGATGTCCTTTAAACATTTTTTAAACTGCCACAAATGCGAGGGAAAAGTGCCCTATTGTTTTTGGAGTGGATCGGGCTAACCAGTTTTCCACAATTAATAGTTGACTGGACCAACTTTTTCAGCCATCTAAAAGCATTGAAGAAAAACGGTTGATTTGCCTTTGCACCAGTCAAATGCACCAGGTAAATGCACTAGCTTAATGGTTTCGTAAAAGGCGCCAGTCAATGCAACAGCAACATGCACCAGTCATCGGCACAAGCTACCCGCAGAAGTTTCAAGCAGAAGTTACCCGCACCCACAAAGTATCCCTAAGGGAGGATGGTGCGCTTGGGGTCACCCACAAAGACGTCCCAACAATTTCAACTATTTTTGCTAAAACCATAAAAAAAATTTAAATACTTGCACCCCCCACTCACAAAGTATCCCCTAAAGGAAAGGAGTGTACTTGGGGTCACCCACAAATGACGTCCCTAAAATCTTAATTTTCTTCCTAAAACCATTAAGAAACTTTAAATGCTTGCACCCCCCACCCACAAAGTATCCCTTAAGGGAAGGGGGTGTACTTGAAGTCACCCACAAATGACGTCCCAAAAATCTTAATTTTCTTGCTAAAGCCATTAAAAAAATTTAAATACTTGGGCCTCCCACCCACTAAGTATCCCCTCAGGGGAGAAGTATACTTGGAGTAACTAACAAATGACGTCCCAAAAATCTTAATTTTCTTCCTAAAACCATGTAAAAACTTTAAATGCTTGCACTCCCTACCTACAAAGTATCCCCTAGGAGGAAGGGGTATACTTGGGGTCACCCACAAATAACGTTCCTAAAATCTTAATTTTTTTTGCTTAAACCATTGAAAAAATTTAAATACTTGCACTTTCACGCACAAAGTATTTTCTAAGGGGGTAGGTGTTAGAAATTAAAACAAGTCAGAATCTTAAATACATAAATATTTATTATGCCCAATGCTTTACTAACTGCAAACTAATGCTATCCCACTCAACAAATCATCCCTTTTAGGTTTAGAGGGGGGGGGGAGGGAAATTCAGGGTCAATCGTAAAATACGTCCTAAAAATTCGAAGCCTTGAAGCCAAGGTTGGAATGGAGCACGCGACACCTAGAGTCCCGTAAACAGCAATGGGTCAGTGATGGCCTTAGCTAAGAAATGTCTGATACGAATCTGTAAGCGTACCCATAAGATACATTAAGTCCCGTAAGCGAGTTGGCTTTGTTACCCGTCGTTCCAACAGAAAGTCCTGCTACGTTTCGTGTCTTGCAAAAGAGCCGGCTGCTTTTTGTGTTGACGACATAAAGGCTAGTAGGGGTCAGACACAAATGGCGTTGCTTACCTTAAGGGTGGGTCACTTGACATTCCACGGTAAGGGCATCCATTTAAGCAATGCTTAAAAAGGTGACAAGCGGGTGGGTAGGCTTATAATTTTGGTAAATTTAGGTGTCGTCATTTGTGTCCGTACCCAAAGCTGGTCAAGCATACGAACTTAATATTTATGGTTCGCTATCCTGTATTTAAATCACACTCAGAAAAATCTATGCTTATCTGCATCGAGTACGGAATGTCCGCAAAAACCAATTGCATAATACCATGCTATATTCAACGTGAAATAAAAAACGGGTGGGATTCACGATTTTTTAACTTTATGCTGTAAACATACGTACGTTGATCGAAGAAGGAAAGGGACCGTTTATAAATAACGTCATTAAAAATTTGCATTTTAGAAAACCCACCCCAACTATTTTTACTTTATGCTGTGAACGTACGAACGAAGCTTATAGATAGTTGATGACCAACCATTATTGGCGTCTTTTTAATTCTCAATTTTAAGGAACATATTAAAAATAAATGGCACGCAGTTCGTAATTTTTAGTGTTCAGTAAATCTTATACATAAGTTATTCATACATTAAATTTCAACTTTCAGGGTTACACAAGTTAGGAGCCATGCAAGGATGATCTTAAAATGACGTCATTTAATTATTTTGATTATAGGAATCTCTTCTGTGTTTAGTTCAAAAATCAAATTAATGGATATTCCTAACAGTCTTTTTCTAGCATACATACAGGGATCCTTCATAAATGACGTCATCACAAAATCACCATTTTAAAGATCCTTATTAGTGCTAAATGCAAAATTTGGTAGATTTATATCTTTAAAATCTACTTTTACCAGTATACACACAGGGATTGTCCATAAATGACGTCGTCTAAATGTCATCATTTGAAATAACACCAGTTATCAGTTCAAACAATATGTAAAATAGTATTTTTAGCATGGAATATTATTATTGTACATATTAGGATTGTCTGACAATGTCGTCACTAAAATATTGCTTTTTTGGGTATAGAGTGTATATTATGTAAATAATGTGAAAAGATGCATGACCGAAGTCAATATTCGCTGTAAGCTCAGCATCTACTTCGGGCCCACGGTAGGTAGGTAGCCAAATCCAGCGCGAAGCGCCGGATTTTTTATCTTGACACATTGATTTTATTCTTGGTCCGGTTTAACTGCTAATTGCGAAAAAACTATAACTTCAGCAATAACCAAAAAATATTCAGCACTTCTCCCTTGCTTTCCTAGGCGATTAAAAAATTTGTGAATTTAAAAGCTTCAAAAATGCTACCTGTAGCGTGCGACCAACAGCCATGCGGACAGACAAACAGACAGACAGACACACAGACGGACGGACAAAACAATTTAATTAGATGCTCAATGAGCTAAAGCTCAGCATCTAAAAAGTACAGCAATATGTTTTGTATGTTTTTCTTGCCTTGCATATAGCACGTCAACGACGTGGTTAGTTCTATTTTCATCTTTGTGTAAAATTCTTTACAAAACACTGCGCCATTCACGTGCAACCCGGAATGCATACATAGCTATAGGTATGCATGTGCTTATGTATGTGTGTAATGAGATGTTTAGCCATTAGTAGTTATATTTTCACACAATACTGTATTGCTAATACTGTTTTTAATATAGAATAGCGTAAACAAGTACAAACTTGCCTGGATAATCGCACATTGCAATTCCTGTTCCTCAAATAGTTGCGCGTGTTGCTGCAGACCGTATAAAGATAGGATATTTAGATTTTACTACAGCAGCTTTTTTAAAAGAAGTTTAAATTACATTCATTCAAGTGTCAAATTTATCAGTACAAAAAATGCACTGCTCTCAACTGACCGACATTATTATAAGTACACCATTAAATGAAATAAATCTGAATTAAAAAAACATTTAATATCTCAAATTATATAATTACCAAATTAATAATCGTAATGTCACATTTACACTCAGGGTGGCTGACAAAAAAATATTAAATAGACATTCTTAAGCCTTTTAGGTGCTTACTGAGTAAAACTCTAGAATAACATGATTTATCATGAGATTTCACACTATTAGGCAACTTAATCCACTAAGTTATACTTCAATACAAAAATAAGTGTCTAAAAGCCTCAGAATTACAATTGACAGAGTATTCTAAAATTAAAAAATCAATAGACCTGGTTGTTCTAACACTATGCTTAAAAACAAACAAAGATTCACAAATATTCATATCTGACCCAAATCTCAACAAGCCTAATCGTTCTGACACAAACAAGACGTTTGGTTTCTGCAGTAGAAAATTTTCTAATACTGTAGCTGTACATCAATGTTTTTTCGGTTTACCATACAAAGACTTATCAGTAAATTGTACAACTAGACTATTTACTTTAATTCATAATGCCTGCGGCTCCCACTTCAAAAGCCTCCTGGTTTATGCTTATGAGTAGTGGGTTGTTTTAACAAAAAGACTTGTGAGTTATCAAGCTCAACTAAAATCAAATTTAGACAATCCATTAACCTTAACTTTTACAACTCTATTAAGTTAGACTGATAGGCAAAGATTGTATTTTCTCTACAGAACGAGGGGTAAAAATTGATTGTGTGATTTGAAAATAAACCTCAAATATGTTTATTTTAATTTGCAAAACTATAAATTCGTTGAAACACTAGCATGGCTACATTTAAATATTACTAATAGGCTATGGTTATGCAATACATATTATTAAAGGCAAATAAGACCCGTGCTACTGTACTCATTGGCTACACATGTGTTTAATCTCATATGCTGCAAATCGTACTCAATTTTCATCATTATTGTAAATAAATGAACACGCGTTTCTGCAATTTGACTTTGCATCCGGACATTTTAATCTCAAATATATCTTTATTTATTTCATTATTTTCGTCCTAACATAATGTTTTATGCATGTTTATTCTATACGTGTTTGTATTATACATATTTCATACATGTTCCATACAATTTAAAATTTACCTATACTATGACTTGTAACTAATTACTTGTCATCAATTACACAATGTACTTTGACTGCTAATGTTTCTGTATTTCATTAGTCTCCTAATAATGCATTTAACAGCATTTACTGTCTCCACATCATCCCTGCAGTTCAACTTAATTACGTCTAACACCATATCTTCTTCAGAGATGCTAACTGCAGGAGTCTACAAACACCATTATCTTATGACCTAAATAGATCTATACACTAGTCACTAAGTATATATAACTTACCCTGATATGTATTTTATTGTTAAGTATGTTCCTAGGAACATGAATATACACCAGTTGTATTGTAATTTTGTATTTTTCGATTATATTAAATTCAAAGGAATAATAAAAATAAATACTTTACGCATATTATTAGTTTCTGTTATCTCCTATTTAAATTCTGGCAATTGTATAAAACTTTAATCCTAAAACGAAACTACCTAAAACTTTATGAACTTCTATTTAAACAAAATACTTCGAAAAAGTTATCTATATTGCTACTATTCATTTTCGCTTCTTTTATAAGAAACTAGGGTAAGGACTAGTTGTCAAGCAATTAATTCCTTCGTACAGGAAGTACTCTGCAGTAGAACTTAAGGGAAATATAAATTCTACTTTTAATATTTGTTTTGATATCAAGAATTTGCTTATATCAATTCATTTAAATGTTGGTAACCATTGATCAAGATGACTTTGCGACACCATTATCGTATTTTAAATTAGACGGTTACCCAAAGACAAATACAACTAGCATCCAAACGTGTACGAACATAACTAACATCTAGACACACGACGTATTTGAGACCAAGGGTTTTTCGAAAACAAGGAAGCAGGCGTGATTAAAAAGGTTTATACTGAACGTCTGTCAGATAAGTCTGTATTTGGTTTAAAATCCGTCTTAAATTTGTCCCTAAAAATAGTGGGCGTGATTCGAAAAGTTTATTCTGATCGTCTGTCAGACAAGTCTGAAACACGTTCAAATCTCGTATTAAGCTTGTTTCACTTGTTTTAACGAATCCCTACATGACATCGTGCTATATCACATAATATTTTAGTCTGCGTAAAGTTTTCATGGAGTCTGCATGCACTCCTCTAAGCTCGAATTCGAAAAACTTCAAATAGTTTCAGCGCTAATAAATATCTCATATTTACATAAATTTACTAGATTTTTGTTTTGTTTCAGTACACATTATAAGTGCAAAAAATACGGCGCTTCGCGCCGGATTTTTCAACCGTGGCCTGGCCCGAAGTAGATGCTGAGCTTCAACAAAGGCGCGAGACAATTTATGTTACGCTAAAAGATAATACAAGATTTGTGGAAGCTCCCCTACAATCAATAAGACATATACCAATGTTCGTAGCATGTAGTTTAATATAGCTGAAATTTTTCTATAAATTGCACCATTCACAAATAACGTCATTATGGACAATCCCTGAATATCTGTTACGCATATAGGTAAGTACGTGACATGTTGTTAAAATAACATTGAAACAAATTTAAAGTTGAGACTTGGGATATTAGAAACTATGGTATTTGAAGGACGTTATTAGAGACGATCTCTGAACATCTATAACACATATAGGTCAGTCCGTGACATGTAGAAGAAATTTTCACGTGACATTATTTGAGCGTCACCCTTAACCTGCTTACCTTATGTGAATGCGATAGCAGCTGAGTGGGGCTGTCTGGAAGAAATTTTCACGTGACGTCATTTTCGCGTCACCCCTAGCCTGCTTACTCAATGTGGATGCGATAGCAGCTGGGTGGGGCTGTCTAAAAGAAATATTCAAGTGACGTCATTTGCGCGTCACCCCCATCCTGCTTACCTAATGTGAATGCAACAGCAGCTGGGTCGGGGTGTCTAAAAGAAATTTTCTCCTGACGTCATTTGCGCGTAACCCCTAACCTGCTTACTTAATGTGAATGCAACAGCAGCTGAGTGGGAGTGTCTAAAAGAAATTTTCGCCTGACGTCATTTGCGCGTCACTCCTAACCTGCTTACCTAATGTGAATGCAACAGCAGCTGGGTAGTGGTGTCTAAAACAAATTTTTACGTGACGTGATTTGCGCGTCACCTCTAGCCTGTTTACCTAATTTTAATGCGATAGCAGCTGGGTGGGGGTGTCAAAGAAAAATTTTCACGTGACGTCACTTGCGCGTCACCCGTAACCTGCTTACCTAATATGAATGCGACAGCAGCTGGGTGGGGGTGTTTAAAAGAAATTTTCGCCTAACGTCATTGGCGCGTTACCCCTACCCTGCTTACCTAATGTGAATGCGACAGCAGCTGGGTGGGGGTGTTTCAAAGAAATTTTCACGTGACGTCATTTGCGCGTCAACCCTAGCCTGCTTAACCAATTTGAATGCGATAGCAGATGGGTGGGGTGTTTAAAAGAAATTTTTACGTGACGTCATTTGCGCGTCATCCCTAGCCTGCTTACCTAATGTGAATGCGATAGCAGCTGGGTGGGGGTGTCTAAAAGAAATTTTCACATGACGTCATTTGCGCGTCACCTCTGCATCAGACAATCAGACTAAGTACATGTCATTGCCATTGAATACTATAGCTGAGGTTGGCTGGGTCTAGGTCTGTACTATAAGATATAAGTACTTGTATTTGCCGCGCAGAGCTTTAAAATTACGGGGTATGTACATAAATTCTCTATTTGTTTACACGCATGATTCGCTTTTTAGATGCTGAGCTTAAGCATCTATTGTAATGGTCATGTCTGTCCGTCCGTCCGTCCGTCCGTCCGTCCGTTGGCCGTACACTACAGGTCACATGTTACAACCGATTTTCATAAAAAAAATAGTATACGACCAGAAATGCGACTAGGCAGGTCTGTATTGTTTTTAGATGCTGAGCTTAAGCATCTATAGGAATGGCTATGTCCGTCCGTCTGTCTGTCTGTCTGTCCGTCTGTCTGTTCTTTATGCGCTACAGGTCACAGTTTTTAAGCGATATTCGTCAAATATTTTTTAAATGGCCACAAATGCGAATGAAAAGTACCTTATTGTTTTTGAGAGCGATCAAACTAACCAGTTTTTCACAATTAACAGTTGACTGGACCAACTTTTTTAGCCATTTAAAAGCATTGGAGAAAAACGGGTGATTTGCCGCTTTGCATCAGCCAAATGCACCAGCTAAATTGTTTCCTTACAGGCGCCAGTCAATGCACCAGAAACATGCACAAGTCATCAGCACAAGCTACCTGCAGAAGTTACCTGCACCCACAAAGTATCTCTAAGGGGGGAGGTGTACTTGGGGTCACAAAAAAAGACGTCCCAACAATCTCAACTATTTTTTCTTAAACCATGAAAAAACTTTAAATACTTGCACCTCCCACCCACAAAGTATCCCTTAAAAGACGTCCCAACAATCTCAACTATTTTTTCTTAAACTATGAAAAAACTTTAAATACTTGCACCTCCCACCCACAAAGTATCCCCTAAGGGGAGGTGGTGTACCTAGGGTCACCCGCAGATGACGTCCCTAAAATCTAATTTGGTTTTGCTAAAACCATTAAAAAACTTCAAATACTTGCACCCCCACCCTCAAAGTATCCCCTATGGGGAGGGGGTGTACTTGGGGTCACTCACAAATGACGTCCCAAAAATCTTAATTTTCTTCCTAAAACCATTAAAAAACTTTAAATACTTGCATCCTCTACCCACAAATTATCCCCTGAGCGGAGGGGGTGTACTTGAGGTCACCCACAAATGACGTCCAAAAAATCTTAATTTTCTTGGTATAACCATTGAAAAACTTTAAATACTTGCACCATCTACCCACTTATTACCCCCTCAGGGGAGAGGTGTACTTCAGGTTACTCACAAATGACGTCCCAAAAATCTTAATTTTCTTGCTAAAACCATTAAAAAACTTTAAATACTTGCACCTTCCACCCACAAAGTATCCCCTAAGGGGAGGTGGTGTACCTAGGGTCACCCGCAGATGACGTCCCTAAAATCTAATTTGGTTTTGCTAAAACCATTAAAAAACTTCAAATACTTGCACCCCCACCCTCAAAGTATCCCCTATGGGGAGGGGGTGTACTTGGGGTCACTCACAAATGACGTCCCAAAAATCTTAATTTTCTTCCTAAAACCATTAAAAAACTTTAAATACTTGCATCCTCTACCCACAAAGTATCCCCTGAGGGGAGGGGGTGTACTTGAGGTCACCCACAAATGACGTCCAAAAAATCTTAATTTTCTTGGTATAACCATTGAAAAACTTTAAATACTTGCACCATCTACCCACTTAGTACCCCCTCAGGGGAGAGGTGTACTTCGGGTTACTCACAAATGACGTCCCAAAAATCTTAATTTTCTTCCTAAAACCATTAAAAAACTTTAAATACTTGCACCCTCCACCCACGTAGTATTACCTCAGGAAAGGGGGGTGTACTTGGGGTTACCCACAAATGACGTCCCAAAAAATCTTAACTGTTGTTGCTAAAACTAATAAAAAACTTTAAATACTTGCACCCCTGACCCACTAAGTATCCCCTTAAGAAGGAGGGGTGTACTTAGAGTCACCCACAAATGACGTCCCAGAAATCTTAACTTCTTTGCTAAAACTATTAAACAACTTTAAATACTTGCATTCCTAACCCCACGAATTATCTCTTAGAGGAGGGGGGGGGGGTTTAAGAATTGAAACAAGTCACAATCTTAAAAATATAAATATTTCTTATACCTAATGCTTTACCAACCGCAAACTAATGCTCCCCTACTCAACCAATTATCCTTTTTAGGTTCAAAAGGGCGGGGGGGGGGGGATTAAGGATCAATCGTTAAATACGTCTGAAAAATTTAAAGCCTCGAACCTAAGGTTGATATGGAGCAAGCGACACCTAGATTCCCGTCTACAGCAATGAATCAGTAATGGCCTGAGCTAAGAAATCTCTGATACGAATCTGTAAGCGTGTCAGATATGCAACACATAAGATACATAGAGTCCCGTCAGCAAGTTAGCTTTGTTTCCTGTCGTTCCAAGAGAAAGTCCTGCTACGTTTCGTGTCTTGCAAAAGAGCCAGCTGCTTTTTGTTTTGACGACGTTAAGGCTGGTAGGGGTCAGACACAAATATTATGGCGTTGCTTACCTTAAGAGTGGGTCACTTAACATTCCACCGTAAGGGCATCCATTCAAGCAATGCTTAAAAAGGTGACAAGCAGTTGGGTAGGCTTATAATTTTGGTAAATTTATGTGTCGTCATTTGTGTCCGTTCCCAAAGCTGGTCAAGCATACGAACTTAATATTTTAGGTTTGCTATCTTGTATTTAAATTACACTCGGAAAAATCTATGCTTATCTGCATCGAGCACGGATTGTCGGCAAAAACCAATTGCAATATACCATGATATATTTAACGTGGAATGAAAAACGGGTGAAATTCACGACTTTTTAACTTTATGCTGTAAACATACGCACGTTGATCGTAAAAGGGAAGTGACCGTTCATAAATAACTTCATTAGAAATTTCTATTTTAGAAAACCCACCCCAACTATTTTTACTTCATGCTGTGAACAAACGAACGAAGCCTATAGATAGTTGATGACCAACCAATAATGGCGTCATTCAAATTCTCAATTTTAAGGAACATACTTTAACCGAGTGGCACGCAGTTCCTAATTTTTAGTGTCCAGTAAATCTTATACATAAGTTATTTATAAATTATATTTCAACTTTGAGGGTTACACAAGTTAGGAGCCATGCAAGGATCATCTAAAAATGACGTTATTTAGTTATTTTAATTATAGGAATCTCTTCTGTCTTTAGTTGAAAAATCAAATTAATGGATATCCCTAACACCGTCTTTTTCTAGCATACATACAGGGATCCTCTATAAATGACGTCATCACAAAATCACCATTTTAAGGATCCTTGTTAGTGCTGAATGCAAAATTTGGTAGATTTATATCTTCAAAATCTACTTTTACTAGTATACACACAATAATTGTCCATAAATGAATTCGTCTAAATGTCATTATTTGAAAAAATACCTGTTATCTGTTCAAACATTATGTAATATAGTATTTTTAGCATGAAATATTATTATTGTACATATTAGGATCGTCCAACAATGTCGTCACTAAAATATTGCACTTTGGAGGGTATAGAGTGTATTGTATGTAAATAATGTGAGAAGATGCATCAATTGACTAAAGTCAATATTCGCTGTAAGCTCAGCATCTACTTCGGGCCCACGGTAGGCAAATCTGGCGCGAAGCGCCGGATTTTTTAGTTGTAATTAGTCTAACCAGTTATCCACAATAAATTGATTACTGGACCTATGTCAGAAATTTGTAAATTGGAGAGGCTAAAAACGGCTGAACCAAATAGCTGAGGCAACTGAAAGAGGCGGCTGGCAAAGATAAAGCTGCCATTGTTTGCATGTAAAATTTATCCTTGCCAGCCTTCTTTTTCGGTTGTCGCTACTATACATACCTACCACTAAACAAACGTACCCAGGTACGATCGGCCTACGCTTCTCACTCTTAGCATTCCATTCCGTGTGTATAAATACCATACGAAATTAAATGTTAAGGAGCGTTCACAAATGATGCTATCTTAATTTTCTGACCCACCCACCCATTTCTACTGATGTTAAACATAATGCAAACGGGGAATTTTCATATGCAAGTACCCATTTAAATGATATCACCAGTTGTAAAAATGGGGTGTAGATGGTGACGGATCGTCCATAAACGACGTCCTCCATTATTATTATTTTTTCCAGCCTATTTTATTACACATGTATTGAACTAACTTATATTAGTTATAGATATTTTTTAATTCAGATCACACTAATCGTTTTTCCACAATTAGTATTTGCATTGAGCAACTCTGAAATTTTTCCTAATACATTGTGAGGGAACGTCCGTTAATGACGTCTTTCAAAAATATCATAATTGTAGGTGCCCTCTTCCCCCTCCCTTTTAATTATTTAACCATTTGTAGATGCTAAGCACATAATGACGTCCTTTAGTGTTATAGATATCGAGGAATCGTACATAATGACGTACTTTAAAAATAGTTTTTAGAACCTCCAGTACCAATTTTAAATGTTTTTCCATCCTATATTGACTGCATGTCACGGACTTACCTATATGAGTTATAGATAGTCAGGAATCGTGCATAATGACATCGTTCTAACACCATAGTTTCAAGTATCCCCAGTCCCAACTTTACACTTGTTTTCATCCTAATTTAACAACATGTCACGGACGTAACTATATGTGTTATCGATATTCAGGGATTTTCCATAATGATGTCATTCAAATATTATAGTTTTTAGGACCCCCACTGTTAACATCAAAATATTTTCCAACTTATTTTTAACTGCTTGCCACGTGCATTTGTATATATTTTATTGATTATAGGGGAGGATCCATAAATGACGTTATTTGTTAATCATGCAATTCTCAAAAATATTCCAGCGTTTTTTAACTACATGCCACGTACTACTATATGGCTTATTGATGGTAAAGAAGCCTTCATAAATGACGTCATTTGTGAATGGTGTAATTTATAAGAAACTTTCAGCTATATTTAACTACATGCTACGCACATTTTATTATTATTATTATTCAAGGTTTATTTATTTCTTTCACTAGACCAAATGTTTACATAGAGCACATACGCAAGAAATGACACAAGAAATGTATGATCATTCTCGAAGATAGTACATGTAATGATAGAAAATATGCTTAGTAACTACTTAAAGCTATTAGAAAAAACAACCAGAACTTAATTTAGGTAGGAAATATCAAGAAGCCTAGGCGACATATAACGAGCGCTGTGAATAAACAGAGTGAACGAATGGAGTAAGTACTTCTGTCTGATGCTTAAGTAGGTATAATAAGTTACAAAAAAAACAAAACAAAAACAAGTTTTATTTAATTCCATTTCTTATGAGAGATGGGATCGTCGATTTCCTATATCTTTCAGTATTACACTCAATAATTCTAAATTTATTAGCTAACCTGTTTGATCGTGTGTTACATCTTTCATATTGGTTGAGCCAATTCTTATAGCGGTTAGATTTGACAAGTTTTTTACCAAAATTATTAAGTAAACTAGTATACCTTGCTTCTATTTTAGTTAATCCTAATTTATTTGTTACAGATTCATAGTTTCTATCACTTACATATTTACATTCAATTATTGAGAGACATCGCTTCTCGATTCCATTCAATTTTTTCAATAATTTATGTTGGATTGCTTGACTCCATACGACAGATGCATATTCTAGGTTAGTTCTAATGTAAAGTTTGTATACAGATAGTAATTGGGGTGTGCTGAAACCACAGTACTTAAGTTTTCTTAACATAAAATTTTTTTTGAAGCACGTTAAACAATATTATTAATATGATCTTCCCAGTTTAATTTATTATTTATTTGGACTCCTAGTAATTTTGTACAATTGACAACCGGGACTTGTACATTATTTATTTTAAGGTCAATGTTACTATTAGTTTTATTCTTTGAAAAGTCGATAAACATGACACAGCATTTGCTTGGGTTAAGCTTCATTTTGAGCTCATCGGCTCACTTACAAATGTCATTCAAGTAGTCTTGCATTTGTGGGATGTCCCCATATTTGATACGTTCGGCTAATGTTAGGTCATCGACATAGCCAAGCAAGAGAGATCGGACAGTTTAAGGTACACTTTGATGTTTAGATTCAAAGTTGGTGAGTATTCTGTTTATAAGGATGATGAAAAGTAATAGTGCAAGTTTGGAGCCTTGTGGCGTACCATTAAAAATTTGTTTGAAATCTGACAAGGAATCGCCATCTCTAACACATTGGGTTCTATTGTAAATCAAATCTTCAATTTGTATGTCTTATTGATTGTAGGGGAGCTTGCTTAAATCTAATATCACCTTTAAGCGTAACTTAATTGTCTTGCGCCTTTGTTGAAGCTCAGCATCTACTTCGGGCCCGCCCACGGTCGACAAATCCGGCGCGAAGCGCCGGATTTTTAGATGCTGAGCTTTAGCTCATAAAGCATCTATTGAAATGGTCATGTCCGTCTGTTGGCCGTACACTACAGGTCACAGTATTTAAAGGATTTGCTTTAAAATTGTTTTAATGGATCACACATGCGACTAAGCAGGTCTGTATTGTATTTTAGTTTTACTCGGACTGACCATTTCTTCGCAATTAACAGTTAACTGGAACAAGATCACAAATTTTTGAAGTAAAATCATGCAAAAACGGATAAAGGGGCAGGACCTAAATGACGCCACACTTTACTCAAATTTTTGATCCACCCACCTACCTTGGTAATCCCGTAAGCCCTGCTTACATGGCTATATCTGTAATACGGTGTGTCATTTTTTTCCAAGTGACCCACCCTGAACGTAGAAGGCGCCTTTTTATTTATTTGGGAAACCCCCACCCAGCTGCTATCGCATTCACATTAAATTTGCCGGTTAGGGGTGACGCGCAAATGACGTCAGGCGAACATTTCTTTTGGAAACCCCCACCCAGCTGCTATCGCATTCATATTAGGTAAGCAGGTTAGGGGTGACGCGCGAATGACGTCAGGCAAAAATTTCTTTAGGACACCCCCACCCAGCTGCTATCGCATTTACATTCAGTAAGCAGGTTGAGGGTGACGCGCGAATGACGTCAGGCGAAATTTTTTTTTAACACCAACACCAGGCTGCTATCGCATTCACATAAAGCAAGCAGGTTAGGGGTGACGCGCAAATGACGTCAGGCGAAAATTTATTTGCGAAACCCTCACCCAGCTGCTATCGCATTCACATTGAATAGTCAGATTAGGGGTGACGCGCAAATGACGTCAGGCGAAAATGTCTTTTGGAAACCTCCACCTAGCTGCTATCGCATTCACATTAGGTAAGCAGGTTAGAGGTGACGCGCAAATGACGTCAGGCAAAAATTTCTTTTGGAAACTTCCACCCAGCTGCTATCGCATTCACATGAAGTAAGCAGGTTGAGGGTGATTCGCAAACGACAAATTTACAGTCTCAGACCCGGCTTCAATCCTCGGCCACTGCTAATCGTTTACGGCTCGGTGTTGTACGGTAAACGTCACTGGATGGTTGATTGAAACCCAATCTTCTTCGGTGCTCCTTAATGATCACTACTTACTGTAGGGGCCTAGGGAATGAGACTCCTTTACTGTGGAGGAGGGGACGGGGATAGGTGAAAGGGTACAAAGACCGAGACGATCTAACGCGGTAGCTTCCTATTTCCTCACCCACAGTGACTGGTTGAGTCTGGTTGTATGAACTTCGGTTAAATCGACCTAATGAATAAATTATTATTATTATTAATATGCATACAGGGATCGTCCATACATTATTCAAACATTACCATTTTAGAGATCCCCTGTGTCATTAGTTTAGGAATTTAGTAATGAAATATATTTACAATGGGATCTTACTAGTATGCAAACAGAGATCGTCCCTACATGACGTCATTCAAACATTACCATTTTAGAGATCCCCTTTGTCATTAGTTTAAGAATTTAGTAATGAAATATATTTACCATGGGATCCTACTAGTATGCATACAGGGATCGTCCCTACATGACGTTATTCAAACACTACCATTTAGAAATCCCTTATATTATTATTTTAGGAATTGAGCAATCAAAAATATTTAACATGGGGTCTTACTAATATGCATACGGGGATCGTGCATAAATTACGTTATTTAAAAATTACGAATTTAGAGACCCTCTTTTTCATTAGTTCAAGAATTAGGTACTCTGATATATTTCACATGAGATCTTAATAATACCCATACAGAGATCGTCCATTACTGAGGTTATATACATACTACCATTAGGAAGATCCCCTATGTCATTACTGTCATTAGGTTATGAATTATGTAAACGAATATGCTTGAAACTACTTACGCATTGCCTAAATTGAATGTTTAAAATGGGTGTGCAGAAAGTCATTCCATTGATATACACACTTGGTTCTGAACGTAGGTAGGTAGGTACGTAAACCATAGTTGTTTCCTATTTAATTCAAGTTCGCTTGGAGCAGCAGAGCTTTTACTTAGCCCACTGGTGCCAACATAGCTCGCACTCAGCCCGTTTTCACTAGCGGTAGCTGCCTAAGGTGCAGTTAGGACTTTGGTAACCGAACTACAAAAGCATTTTTTTCAATAATGAAATCAACTTGCTGTAAGCTCAGCATCTACTTCGGGCCCACGGTGCACAAATCCGGCGCGAAGCGCCAGATTTTTTAATTGTTGGGTAGGTAGGAGTGTTTTATTTCATTAAGTTTGCGAGTATAGTGGGCCAAGTGTTTACGATTGGTTGTGTCTGCGAGTGTTATGTAAATGTGCACAACAGCAAAAAGTTTACTAATTATTTATAAATTATGTATTAACTGAAAAAAGTAATGTTATAGTGTTTACATTATTTGACTATGTTACTCTGTACTATTATCTACCAGGAATTGTAAGTTACAAGTTTTTGTAACTATGTGCAAATTTTTTTTGTTGTGCCAAAAAAGAGATTGGAAGTGAATAACAATGAAAATGTGATGCTTTATATGAATAAAACGAATGATAATTGCATTAGTATAGAATTATGTAGATATGTATGAATATAATTATGTAAAAGATGAATGGGAAGGGGTGTACGGCGCGTTGGCTCTAAGCTGGTCCTGCCTGGACCAGCTTATTTAAGATACGTGCTGAGCACGAGATCGGGCCGCGCATTTTTACAAGGTACGGACGTCCAGGACTTCTGCTTAGGTGAGATTTTCCCGAGTTTTGGACCAGTGTCACCAGTGTGACTAGGTGTCAACATATTGTTAGTCCGCAGGACGTCCTAAACTCGTCTTGAGCTATCTAGGTATCTAGTTATGCCAGCAGAAATTGTCAGCAAGACTCGTCAATGGTAAAATCTTTCACCACCCCAAAGCGCACCGGCTCATTCAGGGCCAAAACGGACTCAAAAGCACAGCCTTTCTGATTTCCAAATCGCAGACTCATGTCTTCGCAGGAAAAAAGAAACACGCTTTGTTCGCGAGGCATCGTTCGTCCGTTTGAACGGCATTTTGCATACACTGGCTTGTATTTCCGTCGTTGTAAAAAGGAAAAGCACGTTGCTGCATCAGCTTTCGGCAGTGAAAATGGGTTTTTAGATGCTCAGCTCAAGCATCTAATAAAATGATCAAGTCCGTCCGTCCGTCCGTCTGTTGGCCGTACACTACAGGTCACAGTTTTAAAGCCATTAACTTCAAACAACTCGTAAACGATTAGAAATGCGAGCAGGCAGGTCTGTATTGTTTTTTGAAATTACTTTGTAGATAAGAGTCTAAAAACTATAAAAAACCAAATCTCGTCAAAATCGGATGAGAACTGTACAAGTTACAGGGCGGCAAAATATTAAACTTTGAATTTTTTTAAACTTTGGCGGGCTTTTGTGACCAAACAAAGCAAAATGCAATCCAGTTACTTTGTATTCCTACTATTTAAGAGTAGCCTGATTTTTGTAGATATGATTTTTTGAAATTGGCCATTACCGTGTAAAACCATTCCCTTGTTAGTTGAGGAAATGTGAAATAAGGGGTACGTGTACAATCCTTACAATTTCTAATTTATTTTTTTGGCTAAAATTAAGGGGTTTGAAAACTAATTTTATATTTAATGAGTCTATTGAGTTAAACCATTGTTTTTGTGTACTTTTATTAGAGTCATATTTTTTTTAGGAAGTTTTTGAAAAATGTTTAAAAAAATAATTATTTTTGAAATTTTTTCATGTAAAACAAATTTGAGTGTTTAATATTATTTAAAAATCACAATTATTTAATAGCATAGGTCAAGGATGATTTTATTTAGTAATTGTAACAGTAAGGTCCGATTCCATCCTATCCGATTATTTACTACAGGCAGAATTAGTGTGGGATGCCATAGGATCCGATGGACTGTTTTCGTTTTTAGATGCTGAGCTTAAGCATCTATAGGAATGGCTATGTCCGTCCGTCTGTCTGTCTGTCTGTCCGTCTGTCTGTTCTTTATGCGCTACAGGTCACAGTTTTTAAGCGATATTCGTCAAATATTTTTTAAATGGCCACAAATGCGAATGAGAAGTGCCCTATTGTTTTTGAGAGCGATCAAACTAACCAGTTTTTCACAATTAACAGTTGACTGGACCAACTTTTTTAGCCATTTAAAAGCATTGGAGAAAAACGGGTGATTTGCCGCTTTGCATCAGCCAAATGCACCAGCTAAATTGTTTCCTTACAGGCGCCAGTCAATGCACCAGAAACATGCACAAGTCATCAGCACAAGCTACCTGCAGAAGTTACCTGCACCCACAAAGTATCTCTAAGGGGGGAGGTGTACTTGGGGTCACAAAAAAAGACGTCCCAACAATCTCAACTATTTTCTCCTAAACCATAAAAAAACTTTAAATACTTGCACCTCCCACCCACAAAGTATCCCTTAAAAGACGTCCCAACAATCCCAACTATTTTTTCTTAAACCATGAAAAAACTTTAAATACTTGCACCTCCCACCCACAAAGTATCCCCTAAGGGGAGGTGGTGTACCTAGGGTCACCCGCAGATGACGTCCCTAAAATCTAATTTGGTTTTGCTAAAACCATTAAAAAACTTCAAATACTTGCACCCCCACCCTCAAAGTATCCCCTATGGGGAGGGGGTGTACTTGGGGTCACTCACAAATGACGTCCCAAAAATCTTAATTTTCTTCCTAAAACTATTAAAAAACTTTAAATACTTGCATCCTCTACCCACAAAGTATCCCCTGAGGGGAGGGGGTGTACTTGAGGTCACCCACAAATGACGTCCAAAAAATCTTAATTTTCTTGGTATAACCATTGAAAAACTTTAAATACTTGCACCATCTACCCACTTAGTACCCCCTCAAGGGAGAGGTGTACTTCGGGTTACTCACAAATGACGTCCCAAAAATCTTAATTTTCTTGCTAAAACCATTAAAAAACTTTAAATACTTGCACCTTCCACCCACAAAGTATCCCCTAAGGGGAGGTGGTGTACCTAGGGTCACCCGCAGATGACGTCCCTAAAATCTAATTTGGTTTTGCTAAAACCATTAAAAAACTTCAAATACTTGCACCCCCACCCTCAAAGTATCCCCTATGGGGAGGGGGTGTACTTGGGGTCACTCACAAATGACGTCCCAAAAATCTTAATTTTCTTCCTAAAACCATTAAAAAACTTTAAATACTTGCATCCTCTACCCACAAAGTATCCCCTGAGGGGAGGGGGTGTACTTGAGGTCACCCACAAATGACGTCCAAAAAATCTTAATTTTCTTGGTATAACCATTGAAAAACTTTAAATACTTGCACCATCTACCCACTTAGTACCCCCTCAGGGGAGAGGTGTACTTCGGGTTACTCACAAATGACGTCCCAAAAATCTTAATTTTCTTGCTAAAACCATTAAAAAACTTTAAATACTTGCACCCCCACCCACAAAGTATTCCATTAGGAGAGGGCGGGGGTGGGGAACGGGGGGTCACTCACAAATGACGTCCCAAAAATCTTAATTTTCTTCCTAAAACCATTAAAAAACTTTAAATACTTGCACCCTCCACCCACGTAGTATTACCTCAGGAAAGGGGGGTGTACTTGGGGTTACCCACAAATGACGTCCCAAAAAATCTTAACTGTTGTTGCTAAAACTAATAAAAAACTTTAAATACTTGCACCCCTGACCCACTAAGTATCCCCTTAAGAAGGAGGGGTGTACTTAGAGTCACCCACAAATGACGTCCCAGAAATCTTAACTTCTTTGCTAAAACTATTAAACAACTTTAAATACTTGCATCCCCAACCCCACGAATTATCTCTTAGAGGAGGGGGGGGGGGTTTAGGAATTGAAACAAGTCACAATCTTAAAAATATAAATATTTCTTATACCTAATGCTTTACCAACCGCAAACTAATGCTCCCCTACTCAACCAATTATCCTTTTTAGGTTCAAAAGGGCGGGGGGGGGGATTAAGGATCAATCGTTAAATACGTCTGAAAAATTTAAAGCCTCGAACCTAAGGTTGATATGGAGCAAGCGACACCTAGATTCCCGTCTACAGCAATGAATCAGTAATGGCCTGAGCTAAGAAATCTCTGATACGAATCTGTAAGCGTGTCAGATATGCAAGACATAAGATACATAGAGTCCCGTCAGCAAGTTAGCTTTGTTTCCTGTCGTTCCAAGAGAAAGTCCTGCTACGTTTCGTGTCTTGCAAAAGAGCCAGCTGCTTTTTGTTTTGACGACGTTAAGGCTGGTAGGGGTCAGACACAAATATTATGGCGTTGCTTACCTTAAGAGTGGGTCACTTAACATTCCACCGTAAGGGCATCCATTCAAGCAATGCTTAAAAAGGTGACAAGCAGTTGGGTAGGCTTATAATTTTGGTAAATTTATGTGTCGTCATTTGTGTCCGTTCCCAAAGCTGGTCAAGCATACGAACTTAATATTTTAGGTTTGCTATCTTGTATTTAAATTACACTCGGAAAAATCTATGCTTATCTGCATCGAGCACGGATTGTCGGCAAAAACCAATTGCAATATACCATGATATATTTAACGTGGAATGAAAAACGGGTGAAATTCACGACTTTTTAACTTTATGCTGTAAACATACGCACGTTGATCGTAAAAGGGAAGTGACTGTTCATAAATAACTTTATTAGAAATTTCTATTTTAGAAAACCCACCCCAACTATTTTTACTTCATGCTGTGAACAAACGAACGAAGCCTATAGATAGTTGATGACCAACCAATAATGGCGTCATTCGAATTCTCAATTTTAAGGAACATAGTTTAACCGAGTGGCACGCAGTTCCTAATTTTTAGTGTCCAGTAAATCTTATACATAAGTTATTTATAAATTATATTTCAACTTTGAGGGTTACACAAGTTAGGAGCCATGCAAGGATCATCTAAAAATGACGTTATTTAGTTATTTTAATTATAGGAATCTCTTCTGTCTTTAGTTGAAAAATCAAATTAATGGATATCCCTAACACTGTCTTTTTCTAGCATACATACAGGGATCCTCCATAAATGACGTCATCACAAAATCACCATTTTAAGGATCCTTGTTAGTGCTGAATGCAAAATTTGGTAGATTTATATCTTCAAAATCTACTTTTACTAGTATACACACAATAATTGTCCATAAATGAATTCGTCTAAATGTCATTATTTGAAAAAATACCTGTTATCTGTTCAAACATTATGTAATATAGTATTTTTAGCATGAAATATTATTATTGTACATATTAGGATCGTCCAACAATGTCGTCACTAAAATATTGCACTTTGGAGGGTATAGAGTGTATTGTATGTAAATAATGTGAGAAGATGCATCAATTGACTAAAGTCAATATTCGCTGTAAGCTCAGCATCTACTTCGGGCCCACGGTAGGCAAATCCGGCGCGAAGCGCCGGATTTTTATTTAAAATACCCTTCTCCTATAGCATCCTATGTCATTTTTATGTGTGGGTCATGCTGTTGAGATGCTACAGCGCATTTAGTGGTAGTTATTTGACCTAAATTTATATTATGAAATACTTAAAATGCGAATATTTTTCGCGCAATTTACATTTGAATTAATGCTGGTATGAAAAAATTAAATGTATGGCATTACTGTTTCTGCCTGATTCAGAGCAAATAGGTACAATTCCATTGTTTGGTTCACTAAGTTATAACTGTGTAATGAATTTGTTATTTATTGCTTTTACAACAGATTTAAGTAAGTTTATAACATTGTTTTTACTTCTCGAAACGTGAGACGATATAATTTTGGTTATATTTATCTTAAAAGCTTCAAACATGTCTTAGACAATTTACTTTGGTATGACTCACTTTAAACTAAGTTTATGGCTACAAAAACAAAACATGAATGGTAATATCTAAAAACTAAGTTTCTGTAAAATTGAATTTTAACCACTTTACACACACGTTTCTAGTAGGTATTACCTAATTACTACAGATAAGATTATTAAGTTAGAAGCTTGTGCTAAAGCAACACTTAAAAATTTAGAAGCTATCTTATTTAGAAGCAAATTAGCTGTAATTATCATTTTAGGCGAATGTACTTTGTTTTAACTTTTTAGTCCACAGATCATAATTTATTTTGTATGGTTTACAAAACAACAAAAAACCTCAAACTTTTGTGCCTGTATTTACATTGAGATTTAAAAATTATATTTTCATAATATTTAAAATGTTAAACTACTCAAATGCGATTAATAATGAAGCAAGATTTTTTGTAACAAAATCCATGAACAACAGTGCAGACAGTTTGTTCATGCTACTATATTCGCCTTGTTTAATCCTTATGCACTCAATTGATTGTATGACTTTAAAATTTTGCAATAAATCTAAACTCCACCCGTTCCATGATTGCTTGACTAAATCATAGCTGTGACAATGTCGTGACATAGTTTTGACAGACAATAGAAGAGCGTGTTTGTATTGGGACATCATTTCGTGGATCTGAAAACCCTTTTCATATACAACTAAATATCCAATCAGGGCATCTATTGCTAAACTAGTGCTAAATACAGCCATAAATGGATCACGATAATTAAATCTAATTCCAAACAAAAGACCAAGGATAGAACCTGTAAGCATTGTAAGCTTGTACGAATACATTATTCCCGCACTGCTTTGATTAAATAAATGCAGCAGCATCTGCTGATGGCGGCAATGCCTTGTTGCTGTCCATACACCGTCAATTTGTTTGCGAGCGTTGTTCCTGCAGGTAAAACAAATAATATTTTAATATTTTCATAACTAATTTAGTGATTAATATCATTTGTTTAAACGTGTTACGCAAAATGAGCACCACCTTTTCAAAATTCTGCTAATGCCAAGTTTCAAATTGTTGCTTGCGTATTCAAAAAACGAAAGATGAAAATAGGTCATAAAGTACACATGCGCGAGTGTATACATTAGAATGAAACTCTCCACAAGCCCAAAAATTATGTAGTTAAATGTTGTTTTCATGTTGTTTTCTAGAACGTTTATTAACATATTTGGTCTCGTTGGGTCGCTTAAAAACACCACGGCTGCAAACAAGCATGTTCCAAAATAAATTAAAGGGGCGAATTTTAATAGCAACTGCTGCTTTGACATTGACCGTAAATTGAAATTATTATGTTTTCGGCATGTTTGTCGACCAATTTCAAGTGGGAAGATTTGCTTTGTTTTGTAGTTTGAAAAAATTTCATTGTGAATTATGCACACATCTGAATTAAAACTTTTGAATCCGACGTGAATAAAGACTACAAAAGTTGTCCCAAGCAAAAAAAACACGTGATACATAAAATGATTTAGGTTAATATTATTAGTTTTTGAGCTTTTTGCAAGTACAAACTCTCTTATAAACTGTGTTCCGGCGTATACTATATCCAGAAAGTAGGTTACGAAAAACAATATAAACACTCCTCTTTTAAATAGTGACTGCGTCGTTTTAAGTGTTTTTGTTTTGACTGTATAGTCAAATGGAATAAGACATAAATGAGAAAGTATACCTACTGCTATTTCGTTTGCCATTTAGTATAATACAATGTTGTATTTTGTTGCTTGCCTTAATGAGATTAAACTTGGTAAAATTCAGCGCAAAAATATATCTCGGCAAGACGGAGCAACAAATTAGTCCTAGTACGACGAATTGATGTCCTTACACAAACTCTGAAGTCCAGCGACTGAGTGACAATTTCTTAAACTTCGTTAGGCATAGCACATTGCTAAACCAAATTTGTGTAATGGCCTAGTAAATGTCTGCAGCTTAAACGATACAGTTATTATAGGTAATTACCCTACGAAGTTGAGACATATTATTTTAATTCTAATAATTAGAGTATTCGGTAATGAAACAAAATTTTGACTTTTAAAAGCAGTATTCTTTATTTTAGGCATGTCAGCAGTTTCATATACTTACGTATAACGTAGTAAATTAGTTGATATATGAGCAGTTTCTTAGTAGTAAAATATCTAAGTTCGTGAAATTAAATTCGTACATAATTTATTTTAGCGTTAGCTAGATTTATTTGCTTTGGTCGCGGAAATTTTTTTAAACTTCTTTTGTTAAACTTCTTTGCAACAATAGCTATTTGGTCCGCGCTTATTTCATCACACAGTTCATCGTGGTTTATGGAATGTCTTTTTGCAAATATATGAGTTTTTTAATGCGTCGTTAGTCATAAAATAATATATACGAAAATAAAGGCAACGGATAATTTGCCTACTGTTTAAACTTAAATGCGTGTTGACCGAGTTACAATTTTTACTGCATTTTGCCTAGTTAGACCTCAATTTGATTACACGCTTGACCAATAGGTAAACTTACCTCAAAATGAATTAATGCTAGGCTAGTGGATAGGGAAGTAAATCGCAACTGTTCTAGAATAATGTCACTATCAATGGATAAATGTTACCTATTGATGAACAAGATGAATATCTTTTGTCTATAGATAAAGTGCAAGGAAAATCGTGTTAACTTTGGATAGTTTGATTTGTTATTTTCTAATTTTTCGTTTTTGCGCGAATTATAAATATTTGTCAGCTTTTCTGAAATCGTAAAATTACATATTTTCAGAAGTAATTATCTAGTTATAATTACTAATATAATTACACATAGTATGCATTATCATTACTCCGGCTAAATCCGCATATTAGGAAAAACATGCAAATAGAAGGGTGAAGGAAATGAAAGATAAAATTAAAATTCTCAAATATGAGAACACTTCACATTACAAGGACAACGACTCATAATATACTAATTAAAATAAACAGCTTAATGGGTATGGCCAAATAAACACCCTTTTCACACTTATTTGTAGGATGTTGGTTTTTACCACAATATGTTTGTGTTTAAGAATATAGGGGCCAATAATTTCCTTTACATTATTTTTCAGCATCATTACGTATTATATGTCATGCAGCATACACTAATTATAATTTTAATATTAAATACGTATAATGTGTAACCATACTTCATAGTGTAATTCAAAAAAATTCAAATTATTATCAATAGTAAAAATACATAAATAATTTTAATGAAATTATTTAGTTCTAATTAAAAAAATGCTGTTTCGGATATTTCATTACCTACTGAGGTAGATGTCTATTACAGTTAAAGTTGTTAGTGCAACATTTTCCTAATCAAAAATTCCAATTCTGTGTGAATCATATAAATGACCTTCGCATTTGTATGCATTTAACCTGAAGCAAAGAGCGGTATCTACAAATCGTTAACTTATTATGATACTGGCAAAAAATTAAATTAAAAATGTCGTAATTTTCGAAAACAACAAAATAAAACATTTTATACTCCGAAAAAATCATGCATGTAATACATTTTACACTTTTTTGAAACTCGAAATTACCACGTCGTTGAAGACGCAAATTCGCATGTTTTATAATATTTTTAAAAATCAAAGCCGCATCTTTCCAGAGGATACATATAGGGAATATTTTACTGCAAGTGCTGATTCCAGCACTGGTACATATCAAAAATTAATTATCTAACCAAAGTGAACTACATCTTTGAATTAGCTCGGTTTGCAAATTGCGGTTTCTGTCGCAGTTAACCGCCAAATTTCCAAAAATGCCGTTTTGCTTCCCCAACTACGATAGGTGACATATTTACTTTAATTCCAGCTAAATTAAAAAAAGGCTATTCTGAATCTATAAAGGCGTTCCAATGCCCCTACAGAAATTAATTTTAATAGTAAGCTAGACAGCGTTCTTACAAAGCAAATAGGCAGCCAAAAGGCCTTGGAATACTTTTAACGTTAGGCAAGGAATAGGACAGCGAGTAATCAGAATAACAATGAATATTTATAGCATTAAACTGGGCTAAAAAGCAAACTATGAACTGATTCATAAACTGTCGCTGCAGTTTATAAATGACCTTGAAAATTGTTTATCTAAACCTACCTACTTCACCTTATATGTACAAAGTAAGGCATTAGTAGGTACAAACGGAAAACGCCAAAACAATCATCTGGCTAGAGGACAAGTTAATACCTAATACACTAATTGCATTTTATTTAGGACTAACAAATTATGTTGAATTATCAGTCATTTTAATAATAGGTCGACCCACAAAAAATAAATTAAAAAGATGTACATTAATTAATTAGTTTAATAATTAAATTAGAAAATACACAGCCTAAATTTTTGCATACGTTTTAGCAGTAAGCGGTTAATTTAATCCTAAGTTTTCCATTTATACCTTGTAATATAATTACTGTGCTAGCAAAACATTTAAGCGAAATATTTCTACTAAAAAAAGTCACTTTTATTTTTTTGACAAAAATAAATACAAAGGCTTGTCGTGCTACATAAAAACGAATGATAAATTGTATCACCTATTTTTGTCTAATTTGTTTTACAATTTGTATTCACTAACATAAAAAAATCCATCTTATAAACAAATTTATATAAAATTTTTGGCGATTAATATACACTGAACATGTAATTCATCTAAAACAATCCGCTTTCAGGATACTTTGAAGTTCGAAGACGACACAATAAGCACATAAATTAAACTCGGTCAGTGGGCTAGACAAAGGTATTACAGACCATATATGCATACACAACAGATTAAAATGCGGCAGACAGAATGGAAAAGATAATTACTGGAATAATTACAGCTGATATTTATGGCATTTATGGCAAAAAATTAAATACTTAATTATCTGTCCGCAAAACGTCCAAATTTTCTTCGACAATATTTATCTTAATAGGTATGCATATTAAGGTTTAAATATGTACGAATAAAAAAACAAAACTGTGTATGCGGCTTGGCATTTTAAAAATCGATTGGTGTAGTGCTTTATATCTATATTTATGTGCTATATTCAAGTGCGTGATAATTTTATTTTTTTAATTTAATAAAAAATGTTTTCTGTGCCTGCCCTTGCAATTATTAGGATTAGGTGAGCACCTTTTACTAAACGCACATATAAACCTTAAGAAAAGAAAAAACAGCACTCATACGTTTGTACATTACTTCTATTTTTTTACAGTTTAACTTTTGAATTGCACCTTGGATTTGCAAACGTCGTCTAGGAGTTTCCTCTTTTAATGCACACCATGAATTCCTAATTTTTCTTGACGTTTACGCGAGCACTTAACTTGTGCCCTCACTGAATTTAATTTTGCTGTTCCTTTTTCAGTCCCACCCATTACAAAAAATGTAAAACTAGGTTCAGTATTTACCTACATTCTAATTTTGCGTTTTTCTAAAACAAAATACATAATTATACACACATCCGTGCATAACCATCCCAGTCGGCATCGACCCTTCAGAATGATATCATAAACCGTTCATGAGTTCATAAATTACTCACATCATTCTGCTGATAGAAATATGAAATCATTATGTCAAACAGTTTACTGACTTTAATATGACGCAGTTCCTAAAGTTGTCATACAGTTGTCAGAAGTTGGACTGTAGTCACTTTACTGTCACATTCTTTACATTAAAAGGACGATGCGCGCGCACGCTCACGAGGCATCATAAAGTGTTCAGAATCACCCCAGAAAAACTGATACGCTTGAGTTCAGTACATAAAACCAACACTATAGAAAATAGCGTATAGTCAAGGCGGCAAGTAGGAGTCAGAAATTCAACGGACGAAGCAGCAGTTGTACAGGCAGACACGCAGACCACGGCATGGAGTCAAAACTAGAAGAATAAAGTGTGCATTTCTTTAGTTATTAATACCCGGGTGTTGTGTCATATAATTGTGTATTTTATAACTGGCTACGGGCCGGTGCCCGTAGTTTTACACACTTCAGTTCTTGACATAAGTCATAAAATCGCGATTATGTAATACAATTTAGTGTGTAAAGTATTGATATCAATACATTACATACTAAATCGTATTACACGAAGTTTCAAAGTACCACGTCCGGGCTGAATTGCTAAATTAGTTGGAACATACTGACATGCATCTTTTTTATTTAAATCCTAAATCGTCAGAAAAGTTACCTTCGATTGCGTAATTATATCTATAAAAAATGAACATTCTGAAAATCATTTTTGGGTGAATTAAGCCTACAGTTTAGTGTCAAGTGTGTATTGGTTTCTTACTGAAAGTGAGTTAAAGTTTACCATTATGTATGAACCAGAAACTTGTTTCATGTTTCTTGAAAAGCATTGTTGGTGTAATAGGGAGTTAATGACAATTAAATTTGTCGCATGTCGCATAGGCCTGTATACAATGAAATTCCAATCTGTAATAATTTGTCGCTAATTTTATAGTTATTTTGGTATTTAAGTATTATTAATCAATAATTTCTGAGACAGTGTATGCTAACAAGGTTGAGCTTATGGTTTTACTTATTAATAAATTATGTGCTTAGTGAATTATTGTTGTGTTCAAATTAAGTCATTTTCTCATAGTTGCAAAGTTCTGGTTTTATTTGTCCAATTGATATTGAAGTTAGGATGTGTTGTGCATTTTAATATAGCATTATTATAGTAATAATCTCATGGCATGAAATGACAATGCGGGGAAAAAAGGAACCAGCAGCCTATGCAATGCATCATTAAGTTGCATAATTAGACAGTAGATGGCACACTGTGTTTTCATAAAACGATCATAATATTCGCATACTTATGTTCCCTTATGATAGCATTAGGAAGTCTTTATGACGCGAATAAGCGGACATCCGGAAATCATAATGTTAACACATTAAAGAGTCCATGCTTACATAATGATTTCAGCATTCTGAACTCTCTGCGCACATTATGATTTCATTCTGAAAGATCGATGCTGATTGGGGTCTTTCTTTTTTAAGCTGTTGATTCGTAACTTTGTTATTAGTGCCGGTTTACCACCCATGTTTTAAACGTCTAAGTAATTAATTGTAGTAAATTAAAAAAATGCATCCGTGAAATACCGAAACGTTTACTAAAGCATTGTTGCCAGGGGCGGATCCAGAATTGGGTCATGGGGGGGCTAACAATGTTAAGCGGCTATCTTGGAAAATGGCCGCTCCTATCTCCGCCATGTTAAAAAAGCTCCTTATGGAGGGCGCTAAAGCACATTAGCACCCCTCCTTTGAAATCGCCCTTGATTGTTGCGCAGCACATCCTAGCGGTACACGTTTGGGGCTTAAAAAATCTAGTACATTCTTCATGCAAGAGTAAAATGCAATTTCTAGAATAGGGTTGATGCAAAATTGAAACAAGCCACGTCAAGTGCAAAAGTTAATGACAATAGACAAGGAAGGGCAGAAAACGGGTATGTAGAATTAGTTTAAAGCCACTTTTATTATTTTGACACGAAAATTCTTTCATTGACTTGACTTTTGTTTTTTAAAACTAGTTTTACTCTAAAAACCTCCTGCACATAGTTTTATTTTTCACACCTGATTTCATTATGCCATCATGTTTTCAACCTTTTGTTTGTTATCATTTAGATTGGATGAACGATTATAATTGAAAACATTGAAACTTGATTTCATTTTACGGGTTTCCAGCACATAATCCTGCTTTTACATTTTTCAATTCTTTAGATGAAACAATTACAGTAGGAGCCTCCATAGCAGTTGGTTACATGTGGCAAAGATTTATTTGCATTAACCTAACATGGGAACCTACGTTACTTGAAACTACAGAATGAAACGAAACTACCCGGAACGTATACACCCCATATAAGTGACCTCTGCTTGTATGGTCGTTCGACTGCAAAATTCGTTGTTTGGCCGCAATCGCGCGCGCAAATTCAAAAAAATCGATTTTTTCGAATTTCACCGCGCTCTAGCTCCCACAATTTTCGTCCAAATTTCATAAAATTTGAAATACGACATCTTTATACGCTCATCTAAAACGCTATTTCAGGATTTTTGAAAATTCGAAAATTTTAATTTTTTCGAAAAAAATAGTTCCAACTCTGGGCCTCAGAAATAAACATATTTTTAACTTTTTCAAAAAAAAATTAAAATTTTCGAATTTTCAAAAATCCTGAAATTACTTTTTAGATAAGCGTATAAAGATGTTGTATTTCAAATTTTATGAAAATTAGACAAAAATTGTGGGAGCTAGAGCGCGGTGAAATTCGAAAAAATCGATATTTTTGAATTTGCGCGCGCGATTGCGGCCGAACAACGAATTTTGCAGTCGAACGACCATACAAGCAGAGGTCACTCATACGGGTAGTATACGTTCCGGGTAGTTTCGTTTCATTCTGTAGTTTCAAGTAAGGTAGGTTCCCTTGTAAGTGTAAATAATATAAAATGTGAATTTAAGGTAATTAAAAATAAATGCCAGGGCTACATAAAAACGATTGATAAATTTTATCACCTATTTTTGTCTAATTTTTTTTACAACTTGTATTTACTTACATTAAAAAACTTATCTTATAAACAACTGTATATAAAATTTTTGGCGATTAATATACACTGAATATGTACTACATCTAAAAAGATCCGCTTGCAGGATACTTTGAAGTTCAAAGACGACACAATAAGCACATAAAGTAAATTCGGTCAGTGGGCTAGACAAAGGTATTATAGACCATATAATTATGCATACACAACAGATTAAAATGCGGCAGACAGAATGGAAAAGAAAATTACTGGAATAATAATAGTTGATATTTATGGCATTTATGGCAAAAAATTAAATACCTAATTGTCTGTCCGCAAAATGTAGTCCACATTTTCTTCGACAATATTTATTCTAATAGGTATGCATATTAAGGTTTGAATACGTACGAATAAAAAAAACAAAACTGTGTATACGGCTTGGCATTTTAAAAATAAATTGGTGCTGTGCTTTGTATCTATGATTATGTATGTAGGACAAGTGCGTAATAATTTTATTTTTTTAATTTTTTAAAATTTTTTGTGTGTCTGTACTTGCAATTATTAAAATTAGGTGAGCATCTGTTACTAAACTCATACATAAACTTTAAGAAAAAATGACACCCATATGTTCGTACATTACTACTGTTTTTTGAAAGTTCAACTTTGGCATTGCAATTTGGATTTGCAAAAGTCGTCTTGGAATTTTTTCCTTTAATGCATGCCATGAAATCATAACTTTTCTCGACTTTAACGCGTGCACTTAACTTGTTCCTTCACTTATTTTAATTGTACTGTTCCTTCTTCAGTCCCACTCAATACAAAAAATGTAAAACTATGTTTATAATTTACCTTTTATTATAATTTGGCGTGTTTATAAAACAAAATACATATACATTCATTCGTAGATAACCATATGTGTCAAGAACAATAATTACTTTGCGACGGATTTCTTATGATTTGGAATGGTGTGCTATAACCTAAATCTTTAATGAATCGAATAGGATAAACCTTTAAGTTTGAATACCACTCGAGTCGTTCTATATAAAGATATAATATAGTCCCTTGTTATATTATATTTATTGTTATAAAATTTAAACAATTTTCTGGAGAAAAAAGAGAAAACTATATGAACACCGCATGAATTTACGTGGGCTAACATTATTTGTAATATTTCCCAGTCATTCCAATAATTGACTTCAACGATTTTATGAATTACGATGTAAATTCGAATAATGAACTAAATACCTGCGTATACATAAGTGTATTTATGTATGTTGCTATTCCACACGCAATAAGAACAATTATTGAACAAAAAGAGGTTTCGTTGCAAATGTCTACTGCTTCTTTTGGGTAGGTCAAAATGATATTAATTGGTAATTGCATTTTCATCGATTGAACAATACTACTAGAATCTAGAAAGGTTATTTTTTTAGCCGTGATATCGAGCCAAATTCCAAGCTCTATACGTTATGGCTCAATCTAACGGTACAAACTTGATATAATTTTTTACTTGGGAAAACATTGCCAGAAACAATCTTATTCTTAGTAAATCTTGAACTGCTATCTATGCGCAAGGGAAGGTGAAATGTAGCAAAATGTGTAATGCGATATTGGTATCAGTCAAGGCAATACTGAACAAATAAATTCACAAAATTTAAAAATTGAAAAAAATAAAAAGGTTTTCATAATCAGCATGCTTGTAGAATTCCCAACAATTAAAACGTTTGAAGTTATGCAAATTTATAAATTCCAAACATGTCAGCTGTCGGATGCTTTTCTACAGTGAAAAACTGCGGCCGTGGGAGCGGTTGGCTTACTTTACACAATTCAGAATTTTCAAATATCCATATAAAGATATAAAACAGAAATTTACTCTAATTAAGATGTGTGATTTTTCACATTCAAAATAACAAGTTTTTTCTGTAATTATGCGCGTACAACATGTGGAGAGTTTCGACACTTTTAATTCTGATTTTACGAGTACGAAGATATACAAAACATATTCATATATAATTATGTAACATGTCATATATATGTCAGCTCACTTTCCAGCTGTCAGTTGCCGTGTCGAATTTAATTGATGAAAAAAAACCGTTTCTCGCATAGATTACTTTTTGCGTAATTACGTGTTTCGGAAGTTATTTCTACCACCATATTTTATATCACAAAATTGCAAATTAAAAAGCATTGTTTATATTTTTGCTTGAGAAAATTTAAGCACAATTAGAGATAAAATCTAAACAATTAAAGTATGAGAGTCTTGATAAAAGGTCAAAGTAGCTTTTGCTCTACTCATAGAATTTAATGTCTTTACCTAATATGAATCAAAGAGTATGTACCAGGGGCGGATCTATAAACACAATCTTGGGTGCGGTGGGCAATGCCCATTAGTCCTTTAATTTAGTATGTATGTCAATATTTTATTCAATGTTCATAATTTCATTTAGCCATGTGGCCCTCCCTTAGTTCCGCGCCTGGTATGTACACACTTAATAAAAAGTGACATTACTCAGTCGCATGAGGTACATCAGGGAAGCAAATGTATTGCAAATGTATTATATTTGCTTTTAAGCTAAAAGTATATTACAATTATTTTTTTGCTTCACAATTTTTCACACCTGGAATTATTTAGATTGGACGGGGAATCAACATAAATTAATTGACGCATTTCAACTGGATTTCATTTTTCTCACTAGATACATTTGCATTTTTTGGAACATTGTGCCAATTACAAAATTAAATAATTTCCATCGATTGAAATATATTATCTTCTAGTAGCCTGCCTGCGAATATAAACAAAAAATTTAGAATTGAAATACAGCTGATTTTCAAGAATAAAAAAAATGCAGTATTACCTACAACAGAAAAAGTATAAGGCAATTTTTATTCAAGAAAACAATGCTGAAAATATGCCGGGCACTAGTCAACCGTTTACTGTCCTTGCATTATCATTGAAAATATCAAGAAATAATAAGAAAGCTAAACATAACATCACACACAAAATTACGATTATTATAGATTTTTAATAGTTAAAATTTTATCATGTTTGAGCATTTCATTATATAATAGATTTTGGTTTTCATAAATATTTGACTTCAGAGTTACAAAATGATATTTTATCGTGGTCCTAAAAAATATTTTAATGAACAGAACTATTTTTAATTGTCAAAATAAGGTAATTTAAATATTTTATATTTTAAAAAAAATATGCAAGTGAAACATTTTGAACCGATTAAAAACTTAAAGTAAACACTTTTCATTCACCTTATTTAGCGAGTTGTGGAGACAATTTCATTTCAGCTATAATTAGCGACAAGTTATTGTAATTTTCCACAGGTAATTTATGTATACGTATATATAAGTTAATCTAAGTAATGAGCTACACCGAATTAATAATTAATACGCTACACAGACAGACACAAGAATTAAAATGGACTGCAAAGCAGCAAAATTATGCTAAATGCAGACTATATAAACACACATGTAACACATGTACACACACGTGTAAAATGTCGCGACGGTTTCTGCAATTTTCTTTTACAGAATAGCTACTCTTCTTACATATTAAATATGAACTATGAGGGTTTGACTATGTACATATGCATGGGAAAGTAAAAACGTTTATAGCATTTGACATTTTAGATATAAATCGATGCTATGTATCATCTGGTGAACACCTTATTGGGTTAATTACAAGATACAATAAGTAAATTTTATGCAAATTAGGACATCAAATTACAAAACAAAATTATGCTACTTTAATAACAAGCTGTAAACCAAAAACTTTTACAGGAATTAGAGTAAATTCAGCTAATAAGCCACATACATACGCAAAGTGAGACTGAGTTCGTAGCTCTTTTAGCACCATTTAGTATAGCTTTAATTTTGATATTTAAACGCATTAGGCTTTGTTAACGTAGCATGCTCTTAATTACATAGTAAAATGTCAAAACGGCTTACTGTCCCTATGTTAATTTGGTCTGCATGGACCTGTACGTAAAGTGTGCTACAGTAAATGCTATTTTTTTTTTAATGCTGAAATGCTGAAAAGGTTTTTTCCAGCAGTATAACCAGCAGATGTAACTGCAAAATGTGGCGCAGCACATTCTGGCGGCTTAAGATTGATGCAAAAAATATCTAATTAGTTTAACATAAAAAAGTACAAATACAAAGATTAACAGAGTAAAAAATCGATGCAGATTTAAAAGTCACTCATATGTCAGTTTTGTATTTTAATTTTTTGAAAACAAAAACTATATCGAATTTGAAGAACCAACATAACCCATATCCATTTTTAGCTAAACAAAATGTCAACTATCTACACAAATAATCAAAAATGTCTAGAGAGAATTTAAATAATTAAATAGAACATTTAACACTTTTCAAACTCCTGAAATTAGAACTTTTTGCACGTTTTTAAAAACATGAAATTAGTACATTTTGCAACTTTTCAAAAACATGGAATTAGAAAATTTTGCACCTTCTCAAAGACAGAATTACAACATTTTGCAACTTTAAAAAAATGTTTAAATAGGACATTTCACATTGTTGATAAACATGAAAATAGAACATCTTACGTTTTCAAAAACTCCTACCTAACATTTTACCCATGTTTCTCATTTTGTTTATATGACGTAGCTCATTTTGACTGTTGCTTAAATTGGATATGTTTCATTTTGTTCTTCACTGACGATATGTGATGTGATGCGAGGCTGTAATGTGATAGGCACAGTTAAATTTGCTTTTAATATATAAATTGATAAGGCTGATACTCACGTTAAAGAGTATTTTGCCTGTTTAGCTGCAAACTTTAATTGCACGGAGCACGATAAAAAATATTACAATTTCTATCAAATTTGAATTAATCAATTTTTTGTGTGTAAATCAACTAAAGATATTTTAAATTTTTTATGTAACTCATTACATGTATCCTGCAGCACTAAGAAAGCTGTAAGCTTTTAAAATAATAAAACGAATATTTACCATTTGTCCCAATTGATTACAGTGTCTCACTCACATCTCAATGCAAAAAAATTAAAACTAGTTGAAAAATGAAAATCGGAAGTACATATTACGCAATAATTTTGGGTTAAGGTGTTGCCCAGAAGCTAAAAGCATCTAGACATGACATGACGTATATACATACAAATAAAGCAGATAATTTTTTAGTCTAAAATCCATACAATAAATTAAAACTTTTTTATATCGCTATTTATTTCATTGTGGTACTATAATAAAAGAGGAGGATTGCTATGATTTATGATTGATTTTATACTTTTAAAAACATATCAATAGAAGATTTTATACCTATTTCCTAATTCTAAAATTCAGAGCCCAATATCGTGACTGTTTATCATTACCACCCATGTTCTGAGTGTCTACATAATTTATTGTAGTAAATTAAAAATTTTTATTCATCAAATACCAAACCGTTCACTGAAGCATTGTTGTGCAGAACATTCTAGTGGCAAATTTTTAAGGCTCAGAATATCAAATAAATTCTGCATACAAGATTAAAATGGAATTTGTAGAATGCGGTGGATGCTTAATTGCAACAATACCTTAACTTACTAAGCCTCGTCAAGTCCAGAAGTGGATGACAAGACAACAAGACAAGGAAGGACAAAGAAGTAGTATGTAAGATTAGTTAAAAGCCACTTTTATGCTTTTGACAAGAAAATCCTTTCGTTCACTTGACTTTTTTTTATTAAAACTAGTTTTACTCTGAAAAAATACTACGCATTGGTTTACTTTTCACACCTGATTTCATCATGTCCTTATGTTATCAATTTTTTGTTTGTGATTATTTATATTGGATGAAAAATTACAATGGAAAACATTAAAACTTGATTTCATTTTACTGGATTCCAACAAATAATCCTGCTTTTACATTTTGCAATTCTCTAGATGAAATAATTACAGTGGTAGCTTTCGTAGCATACAAAGTTACATGTAGCAAAGTTTATTTGCTATTACCTATATGTAATTAATATAAGGTGTGAATTCAAGGTGATAAAAAATAAATGCAAAGGCTTCTTATGCTACATAAAAACGTTTGATAAAGTCCATTATCTTTATGTCTGTGAAGTGTGTTTTTTACAATTTGCATTTATTTACAAAAAAATAGCCTATCTTGATCATGAGAAGAAAATGTAAATAAAAAATTCAACGATTCTTCTACACCTAATATGTACTGCATCTTTTAAAAAAATCAGCATTCATGGTACTTTGAAGACGACACAATAAGCACACAAATTAAATTCGGTCAGTGGGCTAGACAGAGTTATTACATACCATAATAAGATACAAACGAATTAAAATGCGGCAGGCAGAATGAAAATGCGAATTCCTGGAATTTTTGTAATTGGTATACTTATTTATGTCATTGCCTTGGGCTTGGGCCAAAACCAAATTAAAGACTTGATTGTCTGTCTGCAAGACGTCGCTATAGTTTACATTACTGTCGACAACATTTATCTTAAATATCGTTTGTAAAGAGCCAAAATGGCCAATTTCTATTATTAGCTGAATACAATATGTACCATCTACAAAAATATTAAAATATGTCTTGAAAGCATTTAAGTAGTCCATTTTATTGCGCTTTTCAAAAATATGTACCGTTAAGCTCCAAATAAAAGCCCCCGGCGTCTATTAAAAATGCCAAGTTTGAGCTGCAAAAATTAACATTGTCGCCTATTGGAAAATCCCTGGCGCCCATTAGAGGCCGGCGTGTATCCGAGACCCGGCTTCTATTTGGAGCTTTACGGTAAATACAACATTTTACATTTTTCAAAAATATGTAAATTGACCATTTTGCACTTTTTAAAAATATGTAGGTAGAAAATTTTACACTTTTAAAAAATATGTGAAAAGAAAATTTTGCACTATTCAAAAACATGTAAATAGAACATTATGCACTTTTCAAAAACATGTTCATAGAACATTTTACACTTTTTAAAAACATGTAAATAAAACATTAGGTACTCTTTTAAAACATGTTCATAGAACATTTTACACATTTCAAAAACATGTAAATAAAACATTATGTGTTTTTCAAAAATTCGTAATTAACATTTTTATGCATGTTTATTTTTTTTATGACATAGCTCCTTTTGATTGCAACTTAAATTGGAAATAGGTCGTTTTGGTTCTTCACAGACGATATGCATAGTAAAATTCAAATATGTACACATAGAAAAAAGAAACTGTGTATACTACTAAAAGCATTTAAAAAATCATTTAGTCCTTTGTATATTCTAACAGACAAGTGCGTAATAAGTTTTATGTGAGACTGAATTTTTTTATGGAATTATCATTCATATTTATATTGAGCTAATATACATTAATTTGCTCTTATTATCTAACCCAGTCCCTTTTGTAAAGGCCTTAATTATTCGCAATACACGCTAATATGCTAATTACTTTTTCCAGATCTACACTAAAACATTTATTCAGGAAAAAATTAAAAAGCTACAACTTTAAAATGTAGCACAGCACGTTCTAGCGGCAAATATTGAAGACAAGGGATACCAATTAACAATTATATAAAATATTTAGATTATGCATATTTATAGCTTATAGAATCAAATAGATGCATCTACGTTGTTTTATACGTTTTAATTAAAAGGAAAAATTACTAGCCAGATAAAGCGTTTATTAGCCAAAGTTGTGACACAAGTCTGCTTTTGATGCAGTTGTACATATAACAAAAGGGCAGAAAACTAGTACTTATGTAAGACTAATTACAATCTACTTTAATTTTTTTGTCTAGACAATTCTTTCCTAAATTGTTGGCTTGTAATTTTAATAACCGGGTTTACTTTGAAATCCCTTCTATTTTATTTCATTAGGCTTAATTAAAATTATTGTCTGTAATTGCAACGAGTATTAGGAGTTTGTTTGCAATTTTTATAAAACTCATATGTGTAGCTCAAGAAAAATTAACATGCATAGGTACAATACAATGTATATTTATTACAATGTGCAATACATGATGTAATTATATAGTACGTAATATTATTTTTTGACAGGGCATCTTTGGCAGTGCACTTTGGACTTTGGATTTAAAAAGACGTATTAGAATTTGCTCTTTAGATTTTCGGACTTTTACATGAGTAATCAACTTGTGCTTCCATTGTTATATTTATAGTAATTAGAAACACAATTTTATGAAGAAAGTAATTTAAAAACCGCGCGCATGAATTATCTGGGGTTCATTTACACTATCTGTATTAATTCCCAGTCATTAAAACAATTGGCCTGAACAATTTTGTATGATACGATGTAAATTCAGATAATAAACTAAATAGCTGCGTATACATAAAAGTAATAATGTTGCTATAGGAAAAATAATTCAACAAGAACTGACAAAAGAAGAGATATCGTTGCAGTGGTTTACCGCTTTCCTTGTGAAGTTAGAAATGATATTTTATGGTTATACAATTTTCATCGATTAAAAATTACTACTAAAATCCAGGAAGGTTATTTCAGCATTGACATTGAGCCGATTTCAGAATTGCATACGTTCTGGCTCAATCTAGCGGACCATGCATAAGAAGTTTTGTACATGGGGAAAAATTGCCAGAACATTCACATTTCTTACGAAATATTTAGCTGTTATTCACGCGCACGGGAAGGTGCAATGTAGCAAAACTTTTAATGTAGTATGAGTATCAGTCAAGCTGATACGAAAAAAATAAATCTACCTAATTAAAAAATAAAAAAATTATAAAGAATTTCATAATTAATTATCACGCTCGTATAATTTCTAACAATTAACATGTTGAAAGATATGTAATTTCATGAATACCAAACGTGTGTACACACTGTCGGATGTTTTTTACAGTGAAAACTGCCACCCGTGGAAACAGTTGGCCTACTTTGCATTATTAGTTAACTTTGAATTTCCACACACAGTCCACTTAACATGGGAAGCAGAAATTAATTTTGATAACGACGTGTGATTTTTTACACTAAAACAAAAGAAATTCTCATGAATGCATGTAAACATGTTGATAATTTCGATAATTAAAATTCTGATTCTACTAATGTAAAGACACAAGACATATTCATAAATACGCAATTGTCAAGTCAGCTCACTTCCAGCTGTCAGTTGCGGTGTTGAATTTAATTAATGATAAAAAATGTTTCTTCTCATAGATTGTTCTTTTTGTGATCATTACTTGTTTCAGAAGTTATTTCTGCCTTTATATATTTTATCACTAAGGTGAAAATTGAAAAGCATTGTTTTTCTTTTTCCTTGACAGAAGTCAAGCGTAATTAGCAGCACAATTCAAAAAATTAAAGTAAAGTGCTCTTAAATACATGTGAAAGTAGCTCTCACTATACTTATTGAATTAAGTATCGTAATACTGTGTATGTCAGTTGTAAGAAATTTCTTTTGTAGATTTTAAATGCAAATATGTTGTAGATTAGTAATAATATTAGACTGCAGCTTATAATTGAATATATCTGTAATAAAAAAAGTCAAGCTTTATTAATTCTATATACGGACAATGATCCTTATGAAATTTCCAAATTCTCGATAGAAAAATGTTGTATCGTAATTCGTATACTTTAATGAGCTTTGTAATGCTAATGCAGTTGTTTGAGCAATGTTGTATTATTATTAAAGATCTTTTGCCAGTGACGAATTAAAATGACCTCAATCATGCATTTTTTTAGGATTCATTTAAAATTTTAATGAGATAATTATTTAGGATGATCCACAAATCAAATAAACCTTGATGAAAACCCCAAAAAACCTGTAAATAGAACGTTATTATACTTTTTTAAACATACCTAAATAGAACATTGTATGTTTTTATTTAACAAAATTTAAATCAATTAGTTTTTAAAAACAAGTTGATAAACAATTTTTCACTTTCAAAAACAGGTAAATAGTTTATTTTACACTATTCTTAAAATGTAAAGAAAAAGTTTTGAATTTTGTAAAAACAAGTGGATAAAAAAAATTTTATAGTCTTAAAACAGGCACATTTTGAACATTTTGAAACATTTATTCGGAAATATTATACTTTGTAAAATCAAGTTTTTTAACAAATTCTACAATTTTTTAAAACAAGTTTTAGCATTTTAGTTTTTTCACAAACATTTAAATACAACAATTAAAATAAAACAATCAATAATTAATTAGTTGACCTTAAACGCCGGGCTCTCCACATGTGTGGCGATCTATATCATTAAAAGCTTACTTGGCTCTGTGTTAGTACGGAATAAGCTAGTCACACGGGGGTCTGTGTTGGGAGACCAGATCTTAAGTGATTTGAAACGCCTGACTCCTCAAAAAACTAAACATTTAACATTAAACAACATTAAACAAACAATATAACAAATTCATTGATTATTAGTTTTTAATAATTTTACATAACGAGAGGTGTTTAACGTTATCTGAAAATCAAACACACATTCGCCTTATTTTCGGTGCTGTCGCACTCTAACTATTGTGGTAACAAATGCCTATTATGAATTTGAGAGTATGTACCAGAGGCGGATCTAGAAAAACACTCTGGGGTGCGGTGAGCAATACTCATTAGTCAGTCAGTTTAGTCTATACGTAGTAACGTCGTTATTCCATGCTAAAAACTTGATTTCATGTAGCTCTATTGCCCACTCTTAGATCCGCGCCTGTTATGTACAAGGTATGTACGATTTTATTCAAAAGTAAGGTTTTTTGGTCTACTGAGGTGCTGGAGTGGATGGAACATGGAACTGGAGGGCTAAAAACAAGTATGTATAATATACGTTAAAAGCCACTTCAATTATTTTGACGGAGCACTGCCTTCGTTGGTATTTGCTTTGCAAATACAACTGGTTTTACTCCAAAAGTATATTACAATTTTAAATTTTAAGCTCTGAACTTTTTTGCACATTGAATTATTTAGATTGAGTAAGAAATCAACATAAATTAATTAACGCATTTGAGCTTGATTTCAATTTTCTTCATTTTTGTCACTACATACATTAACATTTTTGACGACGTTGTGGCAATTTAAATTATTGATTATAGTAATTAAATATTAACCTTATTTCTATCAAAAAATTATACTATATACGAGAAGCAAATTCAATTTGTCAATTTCGGATTTTTAAAACCATTTAATTTAAAGATTTTATATTTCATATTTCTGAAAAAACATACAACCAAAACATTTTTGCATTTTTCCAATTCTTAAAATATTCATTTTACAGTCACCTAATTTGGTAGGTTGTTGAAATGTTTTTTCTCCAGCTCGAATTAAGCATGGGCTTCTCTAATTATTCACAGGCGATTTATGTATACGTATATAGAAGTGAATTTTGCTAACGAGCTAGACTAAATTAGCACGCAACACAGACAGACACATGAATTAAATTGGACTGCAAATTTGAAGAATTGCAGTTGATATTTTTGGCGATAAGCTAAACGCAAACTAATTACATATTTATGTGTGAAATGTCGTGAAAATATGAACAATAAGAGTTTTAATATGTACGAATGAGCAACGTATTTAACATTTGATATTTTAGAAATAAATCGATGCTGTGTATCGTCTGGAAGACACGTAATTACATGTAATTAGAATATACATAAGAAAAATTTCTTTTAAATAGGGATGCAAAATTTCTCAGAATTATGTAATTTTAATTATAAGCTAAACTCTTACCTTTTCCAAAAATTATAGTGACTTCAGCTATTGAGCCACATACATACGCAAAATGAGACTTTGAGTTTTTATCTCTTTTAGCACGATGTAGTTGATACTAGAAAGCAACGCATTATTCTATGTGTACTAACAAAGCATGTTCTTAATTACACCGTAAAATGTCAAAACGGCTTACCGTCCCTATGTTTCCTCGGTCGGAACAGGCCTGTTTGTAAAGTGTGATAAGGTAAATGCTAATTTTTAATTTTTTTAATGCATGAATGCTAAAACGTTTTTTCTAGCAGTATAATCAGCAGTTGGAACTTTATTTTTCGTAAATGAAAACTATATGTGATACGAGAGTGTAATGTAATGTGCACAGTTCAAATTGCTTAAAATGTATAAATCGATGAGGCTATTACTTACTTTAAAGAGTAATTATGTATTCAGCTCAGCTGAAAACTTTTATTGCACGGACCAGGATAAAAAATATTACAATTTCTTTTATTATTTAATTAATCAGAATTTGATGTGCAAATCAACTAAATATGTTTTGAATTATTTGGAAAATAAACTTAAACGCACTTTTATGTTTACAAATTTCGACTACTTTCACACTCTACATTTTCATTCTGCTAACAATTTGTATGAATTTAGGCGTTGGTATCAAGGGCAGATATCTAGTGTCAAATTCTGGAATGCAGTACGATGCGAGTCTATTAGTCTATGCTAAGGCTAAAAATGCCATTATAACATGTTGCCCGCCACTTTATCCGCGCCTGGTATGTACAAACTTTATCAACAGAATTTTTACTTGGTCTGGTTAAGTAAGTGCACTGGAGAATGAAATGGAAGGACAGAGAACGAGAATGGTAGATATGTTGATTCAAGCATCCACTTTTTTGACAATGATTTCGTTGATTTTGGGCTTTTAACTTTTAAAACTGGTTTTACTTTAAAATTATATTCTGATTTTATATCATCAACTTGTGATTGAAGAATTCTGTAATGCTGCATACGACTTCAAACGTATTCAAATGTTGATGATCCACAAAAGGAATGCAGTAGGTGCAATATCAGCTTTCCGTCATGCAAAGCTCGATCCTGTTTGTTTGCCAGCTATAATGAATTAGTACATGAAATAATCAATAGCTTGGCATATAACATACAAACCCCTTGTACTTGTACAATAAAAATCGAGTATCTAATTTTTAAATAGTTTTTGTTCCAGTTCCAAACAGCATCCTTTTTGGTATAAAATTACAACTACATTTTTTAAATACATTAAACTGATTTTTAAATTTAAAATTTTAAATCGCTGATTTTTACACTTTAGCAACAAAATTATTTATTTGTGCAAACTAACAGTAATAAAAAAAATTGACATATAAGCAACGAGCACATAATAATTAATAAATCACGTACGAACTATAATATTATGTAAGTACCTACTTGCCCACAGATAAACAATTAGGCATACATATTTTTAAAAGTCCATGGTTAGTAAAACCGTCTTGGAATTTCCTCTTTAGCTGCAGCCCGCAGCTCCTAAAATTTCGAGTTTTTTTAATAATAAAACGAAAACTAAAATTTTGTACCCATTGATTTCAGTGTTTCACTTACCATTTGGGCAGCTCAATGCAAAAATGCTAAACTAGGTGAAGTTTGTACCAACGCAATAATTTTTTTTCTAGAAACTAAAAGTAAGTAAATCCAGGCATGAGCTGTAACTATACATACAAAGAACGAATAATTCTTCAGTCTAAAATGCATGCAATAAATTCAATCTTTTCTTATCGCAAGATTATTATAACTTTTTAACATTGTGGAGATATGAGCAGTCATATTCCAAGATAGCCCTTCATCATTATTATTAGCCCACCTTCCTAAAAAAGTCGTTTGCCCGATTTTATAATAAGACGAAAAAGGTAAATCTCCAAGGTTTAAAACAACACAGGGTTTTTTATTAAAAGATATACAGTACCTTTTTATATCGCCTGTGAAGAACCAAAATGACCCATTTTCAATTGAAGCTAGAAACAAAATGGGCAATCTTACAAAAACAAACTGAGAAACATGCGTAAAACTTTAATTCAGAGTTTTTGAAAAGTGTAAAATGTTCTTTATATGTACATGTTTTTCAAAAGTGTCGAATTTTCTATTTACATATTTTTTTAAATTGAAAAATATTCCAGTTACACGTTTTTGAAAAATGTAAAATGTTTTATCCACATGTTTTTTAGAAGTGCAAAATATTCTATTCAAATAGTTTCAAGATACGTTTTAATAATTAAGTAGATAGTGGAAGTGTGGAAGTTGGTTTTAGCTACAAATGGATATGGGTCATTTGGGATTTTCACTGAAGATATTTTTACATAGTAATTAGAAAAACACAATTTTCTAGAGAGAATAATATGAGCACCTCATGAATTTACGTGGGCTAATTGAAATAAATATGTCTTAGTAATTAAAAAAATTGGCTTGAACTATGTTACGTATCATGATGTAAATTCATAGATAATGAACTAAATTAATAAATACCTTTGTACATATTGTCATTAGGCAAGAAACAATACGGTACTGATGTTGCTACTCATCACGTTAATAGAAAAATAATTAAACAAAATGGGTTTTTGTCGTAAAAGTTCACTGCTCTGCGTGTGGATGTCTAAATGATATTTTACGGTAATTACAATTTCATCGATTACACAATTGCACATTACTACTAGAAGCCAGAAAGGTTATTTCAGCAATGAGATTCTGCCAATTTCCAAGCTCCATGTAGTATAGCTCAATCTAGCGGTACAAGCAAGACGTAATTTTGTACTTAGAGAAACATTGCCAGAAACATTCTCATTCTTGCTAGATCTGTATCAGTTATTTACCCGCAGAGGAAGGTGCAAAATCTCTGATACAATATCAGTCAATGCGATATCAAAAAAATTAATTTTCATGATTTAAAAATGAAACAGAAAATATAAAGGATGTTATAATTAAGACGCTTGTAAAAATCCTAACAATTAACACGTTTTAAGATATGCAAATTCATAAATTCCAAACGTGTGTACACGTAATGTCAGATGTTTTCTTATACATTAAAAAACTGCCGCCTCTGGGAACGTTTGGCTTTCTTTGCACTAATAATAATAAGCTTTGAATTGCCAACTACAGTCAACTTAGCATGGACAGCAGACATTAATTGTAAATAAGACGTGTGAATTTTCACACGTAATCTAACAAGTTCTTTGTGTATGCTTCCCACGTTATTTCCTTGCAACAATATTTTATAGCACTTCACTTTAAATTGAAAAGCATTGTCTTTCTTGAAAATAGTTATCCATAATTAGCGATATAATCTAAACAATTAACACATGAGGATTTAGATAAGGGGCAACTGGCTCCCACTGTACTTATTACATGTTGTGTTTAAAAAAAATATACTGCGTATGTTTATAGTGAAAGGTAAGAATTTTATTTTGTATAATTTGAAAGCAAATATTTTCTTTGATACAAATCATTATAGATAGCGGCATATAATTATGTGTATATTTTCCATGTTGTAATTAAGGAATTTAAACTATACTCATTCTATGAACATTCCATACCCTTTATAAAATTTTTCAATTCGCTTTAAAATAGAATGTTGCTTTGTAATTTGTATAATTTATTAAGCTTAATTTAATGCTATTGCAGTTGTTTGCGTAATGGGATCTTACTAATAATTAATGAAGTTCTCTTGCCATTAAAAAATTGAAATGACTTTGATTCATTTTTAACCAAAAGTACAATAAAATGCCAACAAAATAATAATTTATAATGATGCCGAAAGCTTGCAAATAAAAACAAAATGCAATTTTTTAAAATAAGTAGGTTCACAGAACGTTTCTAGTTTTTTTTTAAACTATGTAAATATAATGATTAACAGTTTTTAAACAGGGTATAATTGAACATTTTGCACTTTTTAAAACATGTATATGGAACATTTTCCAATTTTTAGAAAAATGTAAATAGATCATTTTTAAACTATTTAAAAACAGGGAAATAGAACATTTTAAACTGTTTAAAAACAAATGAATACATTAAATCATTTAAAAATCGTGAAAAAGTTTTTGAACCACAAATTTGCTATATTTTTTGTGCTGTCGCTCTCTGCTATTTTATTATGCAAATACCTAGTATGATTTGGAGAGTGTATGTACCAAGAGCGGGTCTAGAAAAACATTCTGGGGGGCTGTTTGCAATATTCATTAGCGGGTCATTTTGGTCTATACGTCACGTTTTTATTCCTAGTTAAAAAAGGTCGCCCTGTTGTCTACCTCTAGATGCGCGCCTGGTAGTTACAAACTTAATCAGAAGTAATACTTTTCGAGTCTCCTTATTTGCAGCAGTAGATAGAACTGGAGGGCAGAAAACAAATATAGAAGTATGAATATAACATAAATTAAAAGCAACTTGCATTCTGTATTGACAAATTGACAAAACATTGTTTTTGTTGATGTTTGACTTGTAAATATATTCTAACTGGTTTTATACTAAAACTATATCACAGAATGAAAAAAAAAATTTAGTGTATAAATTTCTCGCTTCACACTTTTTTATACATTTGGAATTATTTAGAATGAGTAAGAAATCAACATAATTTAATCAACGCATTTTAACTTGATTCAATATGATAATTAAATAATTTACATCGATTAAATTGTACTAATTGCATATCAGAAGCTAGAGAATATAAATAGGTAATTTTAGGGCTGAAATTCAGCCTATTTTAAAAATTTTTTAAACTTCAGTATGACCTAATTATATTATAACAGTAACAGTTTAAGGAAATTTTTATTCAAGGAAACATTGCCGGAAATATGCCTGTCACAAGTCAACCTCTTACTGTTCTATACCATCACCATCATCAATGACAATAACAAAAAGTAATATGAATACTAAACGTATAATCGTAACACAAAAATTACGTTATTACGACTGTTACTGATTTCCAATAGTAAATATTATTTTTTAATATTTTAATATTTCATACATTTTTGTTTTTCATTTTTGAAACCTATTTGCTCTTAAAGCTAAAAACAAATTGTACTATCCACAAAAAAATAATTATATCTGATCGTCATCCTAAAAATACGGTTATATATAAAATAATTTTCGAATATCAAAATAAAGTAATAATTACAATTACTTTCCAAATAATTGTTTAAATATTTTATGATTCTGAGGTAATATGCAAAGGAAACATTTTTTAATTTTTTAAAAACTCAAAATAAACATTTTAAATTTACCCTATTTGGCGAGTTGTTCAAATAGTTTAATTCTAGTCATAACAAACAATGGGTTATTTTAATTCTTTACAGACGATTTATTTATATGTATATAGAAAGGAATTGAAATAATAAGCTAGACTGCAATATAAAGCAAAACATAGACGGACACAAATATTAGATGGACTTCGAAGTAGCAGAATTTCAGTTGTTATTTTTGGAATTGGGCTAAATGCAAAGTAAATACATATCTATTTGTGAAATGTCGCGACGGTCTCTGCAATTTACTCAAGGCTACGCTTGTTTCAATTACATCTTAAGTATGAACGACAAGGTTTCTGGTATGTATGAATGAGAAAGCAAAATTGTATGTATATATAAAATTCGACGTTTCAGAAATAAATCGATGCTTTGTATCATCTGGACAACACGTAATTACACTAAATTATACAAGATTAATACATTAGGTAAATTCTATTTAGATTAGGATGCAAAAATTACAATGCAAATTATGCTATTTTAATAATAAGCTAAACTCAAACCTTTCACAGAAATTGTAATAACTTCAGCTAATGAGCTACATACATACGCAAAAGGAGAATGAGAATTTGTAAATGCGTTTTAGCACTATATGTAGTATAGCTTTAATTTTGATAATTAGAATTATGCTATATACCAACAAAGCATGCTATTTATTTTACAGTAGTATGTATGCGACAACGATTTACCGTCCGTATGCTGTCTTATCTTGGTCTATATGGTGCTGTAGGTAAAGTATGCTATAGGAAATGCCAATTCTCGATTTCTTCCCGTGTTTGAATGCTAAAATGTTTATAAAAGCAGCAGTCGGCAGTTGGAACTTTGATCAGCACAGTAGCAAAAAAAATAGGGCAAATAATACTTAATTTGCTTAATTAAATGCTACATACAAAAATACAAATATAATTACAGATGTATAGATTATGAAATCGAATGGATGCAGATTTAAATATGAAAGTAGCTCATTTTTTTTACTTCGATTTTCCGGAAATAAAAACTAGATGTAATGCGATGGTTTGATATAATTGGCAGAGTGCAAATCGCTTGCAATATCTAATTTCATAAGGTTATTGCTTACCTTAAAGAGTAAGTCTCCAGTTTGGTTTCAAACTTTAATTGCACGGACCAGGATAATACACATCCCAATTACTATCAGTATTTGGTTAGTCACTATTCTATATGTAAATCAACTAAAGATGTTTTGAGTTAACTTGAAAATAAACACGTTTTTGCTATACTTTTAAATTTTGGCTGCTTTTACATTCCACTGTTTCATTCTGCCAATACCCAGGGTGAGAATTTGAGCATTTGTATCGTCCGGAAACAAATTCAGGACTGAAGTGCAGTACGACGTAAGTACGTGCTAAAAAATCCACTCAAACGTGCTGCCCGCCACTTAACCCGCGCCTACAATGTACATACGTTATCAACATGATTGTTACTTTGCCTAATTCCATGCAATGGAAAATGAAATGAAAGGACGGAAAACTAGTATGGTAGATAAGTTAATCCCATTATCCACTTTTTTGACAATCCTTTTGTTGATTTTGGGCTTTTAATTTTTAAAACTGGTTTTAGTCTAAAAGCATTACAATTTTGTATTACATACTTGAGATTATATTATGTAATAGTGTATAACACTTAAAATTTATATATTTGATTTTTGATGTTCCATAGTAGGAATGCAGTAGTAGCAATATCCGCTTATCGCCATACAAAGCTCTGGTTTGTTTGCCAGCCATAATGAAAATGAATTAGCTAAGGGAATAATCAACTTTTTGGCATATTACATCTAACTCCTTGTACTCTTAGTAGAACCAAAATCAACTATCTGTATAATAGTTTGTGTACCAAATAAAAAGCTCTGTGCTTTAAAATAACAACTACATTTTCTTAGTATATATTAAGGTAATTTCAATGTCTATCATTTAAAATCGCTGATTTTGACTCTTTACTAACATACATTGGTTCAAATTAGCAGTAAAAAAAAAGCGATGGGCATATGAAGAAGAAGCAAGATTAGTAGGCTGACTAATTCTTCGGTCCAAAATGCATACAATAAATTGAATCTTCTTTGTATCGCTATGTATTTTAATGTACTTTTAAAACAAAACAAAAAAATTACTTCAAAAGATTATTATTCAAATTTTGACGGTTGAAATTATTATGTAATGCAATAGTGATGTTGCTACTATAGAATAAGAAAACAAGTAGATGGCATGACAAGTTTTTTTCTTATAAATTTAAAAGACATTTTGTCTATAAATAAATCCATAAATATGTTGGTTTTCAAGTTTCAAAATGCGTTGAAACTTGCATTATTATGTATAATGGAATTAAACTACAAAAAACAATTTTCTGGATAGGGTTATTTGACATTTATGTGTGCCGCAACAAAAACTTTTTACTTGTTATAGTAATTTTCATATTTAGCTCAAACTATTTCATTTCGACAGTTGCCTATTGAGGTAATTAGCGGCATATTAATTTACACAGAATAAATAATACAACACGAAAACAATTATTTTAATAGGTTTTTGGTATTAACCATTGAAGTTTTAATTTTGGTATTCATCCCAGTATACGAACCATGCAAAAAGTGTTTTTGTAGAAGCAGTTTAACAAAGTGACCAATAATGTACATATAATACGATGATTTTTGTTGTAATTAAAGTAACGACAGAAATTTTAGTTAAGCACTGAACATTCCGTTTTCAAGATATGAGGGTTTACAGCACCATCTAGTGCTAAATGTTTGAAACAATTTTACAATGATGGAAACATTGCCGGAAACTTGTCCGTCCCGTTTAATTCTATACAATAAATTATTTCCACTTTCCAACATTCCAACCAAAATCATTACAATAAGGAAAAACAGAAATTCTTTATCAAAAATATTGTACTATTATTATTAAACAATAAATACAATTATTAAAAAAAACAAATAATGCTTATTACATGTTTTATAAAAAATTCACATATGTGTTTACAACATCAGTGAAATATTTAGAAATATTTTAATTCTGTAGTGCATAATATGCAAAGTCATTAGTTGAATTAATTCTAGCGCATATACTGCCGAATGTTTTACAAAAGTACGCACATGTAATTATGTGTACTACTGATGGGAACGACAATTTATAAAAAATCTAGAATTCCCACACACTTAATTAAATAAATTGCAAAAGCTGGTTTTTGTTTAACTAAAACGTGACCGCTCTCACCCATTTCAACACGATTTTTTTTGTAATTTAAAGAGTCGTGCTGATAAAACAAACATAATAATAAAATTCCTATTTCATCGAGACAGAAAACATTATTTTGGTTTGACAGCTCAATGTCAGCTGTCGTCAGTGTCGTCGGATGTGTTTTAAAAAAATTGACATGTATTAATTTGAATTAAATAAATGAATGGATGCTCAAGCACAATGCGATAGATAGTTGAATAGTTGCTTACAATTCAATAATAAAGTAAAAATGAGCGTCAGTGTGAAGGTGAACGGAAGTAAACAGTGGTTCGACATGCTCAGCTAAACGCAAACCACTGCACTGGTTAAATCAACTTCATACGTACAACTGACGCTTTTTTTGCAATTTCCCTCCCTGAAAATTAAAGATTATGTCTCATAGATAATTACATTAAATTTGCGTTGATATGTGAATGTATGTTTGATAAATGGCTTATATTGATTTAACACGCAAACTTATTTCAAAAATATGTCATAGACAGCTAAAAAAAATAGATAATACTGTTAATCCACATTCAAAAGATTCTATACAAGTGAGCATTCAACTCTGACTGAATTAATTCCAATGTCTGTGTGTAGCTTTATTTGCAAAATATAGGAGTAGGTTATGCATTTACTAACTTATATGGATTTGTAACATGTAAATAGTCACGATGGGACAATTAAACAACTTTTATGGTCCAAATGACATAATGAGGCCCTATTAGAGCTACAGCTATATTAGTACCAAAAATAAGTAGAACACAAATATAATTCCTTTCGAATAATTTTAAAAACAATTTTCTCTCTCCAGCACATTAAATAGTTTTAGCCTGTTTCAAAATTAAATCGGTGTATTTATTTCAACAATAAACAACCAATGTAATGGGGATACAAATACAACTGCATAGGCCGCCACACAAATTTAGTTGTCGTAGAAAACAATTAGGCTTGGTAGTCATCTGAGTAACAAGCCTAAACCACTTTATTCATAATAATGTGAATTCACAAAATGAACTAACTATGTACATACATCTTTTAGTAATTACGGATAAGGGCGGCATCGTATTGATTTTGCAATTTACCTCGTTATACAAAGTTTTGTTGCCACATATTACTGTTTTAGGGATTGATCCATTACGGTAATTAGATGATTTTCATAGATATAACTATAATATATACATAAACATACATTATCATATTATTACATATCAGCAGAAGCAAGAAACGTTATTTAAGTAAGGAAATCCAGCCGATTTCCAAGTATAAAACACTGAAGCTCCATCCCACGGAACATGTTTGAGACAACTTTGCCCTTAAGGAAACATTGCCGGAAATATGTCTGCTCCCAACATTTACAATATTTCCAAACATGTTCCTATTTCCACTTTATGTTCCCCATAATATCGATTCACGTTGCTTCTTCCCCAGTAAAAACATAAACATTTCAAATCCACTATAGGTAAATGATAATTCACTAAAAAATCTTAAGAGCAACCACTGCAGTGGTGTGGGTTTGAAATAAAAAACATTTTACAGCATTTAAAAGGACAATTTGTTTCAAAAACTCATTCATACAAGAGTAAATAAAATAAAATAAAAAAACGGAGTTTATTTAGGTATATTATGTCGTAATACAAGAAATTTAAGATAATGTATTTTGTGTTTCTTATTTTCAGCATTTTGAAATCTTAACTTATTTGGGTAATTTAATTTAAATCGTGTTGCCTGTAATTATTAAAACTAACTGAACAATAAATTAGCATTACGTGAAATGTGACAGCTTCTTTGTTGAGATGATCATAATCCTTATAGTAATTGAAAATTGGAAAAGTCCTCTGTATGAATGACATGGCTTACTTTATATGATGCATTCCACAAAAGGTTTTGGTATCTGAAGACATTATAATATTTCTGACATTCCAAGGAACTTCAACAACGATGGAGCGTCCATCACCCCCTATGTGGGGCATGATGTACTCAAATATAAGAATGTGTATTTACGGTACCGTCATTAGTCGTATACAGAAATGTCGCCCCCACATTACTCGTCATTACCCAGCATTCACAAATAAAGTTAGTTTTATTGCATGTCATTGCCTTAAAGTTGCAATTTAACAATCGAGTTTTGTATAATTTTGTAATTTATTTTCAAAACAATTTTAAGATTTTTATAAACTCAATAATCATACATTAGTTTCAACAATACAAAAAGTCTTCGCATATTAATTTATAAATGATTGATCTCACACTTTCATATTATTCACATGTACAAGTTAGTGTGTCTCAATATTTAGCCATATAAGAGTTTTTCTTTCTTTTTTAATAAAATTATTACAGAACTTATTTACCTTCTGTAGCCAGGATTTAATCTCTAGTGTTATTGCTGTATAGATAGAGAACGAAAAATGTAGCAATTTATTTTTAAATATTGAAATATTTATAGTCAATCCGTGTTTTATTTTACATTGAGGCAGTGGCTTACTTTTTAGTAGTGTGACTATAAATTAATGATTTTTCATATACCCGAAAACAGCAATAGGCGTATAGTTCTTAAAACCGCCGTACCACTGGGATAAATTATCCTTTGGGATTTTTTTGAAAACTTGAGGAATCCACTTCTCTTTGTTTGTGCCGTACACCTCAAATTTTGCAAATAGAACTCCTAGTTTAGGCTTAGTAATGCTTATAATTGACTGCCTAACATAATTTGCTACAAGAAGATACAATGTTTTGATTATAAAACGTTCCATTTAGTTATGAGGCATCGTGTTGTAAGCTTTTTACAGTTCAGTTTAAAACAAACAATTAAAAATACCGAAGGGGTAAAAGATGTGGATAACGTCTTACTGTTCAAAACAAGGAAATATGCCAGATGTTCTCCAATTTTGCTGAAACTAGTAGCAAACTTAAATGTTTGAAAAATAGCTAGAATTAAAATTTTTGACATTAGTATTAACCCTTTCCATTATTTTAAATGTATTCAGCTAATTCCACTTCAAAAACAAATTTATAAATGTCAAGTTGGGGTGGCTTATTTAGAATTTTGTAAATTTTGATGTGAATATTTTTTTACCAAGTGGCGAGGAAAGTTGACGCAGATTATAATTTTCTAAATCACAAATTACAACATACTTATTATTTGGGAGGTCGGCATCGTTTTTGGAAGAATCTTGCTTCGGATTTTTCTGGCGTAATTTCGAACCATTAACAAAGTTAAAAAATTATTATCTGATCAGAATATTTTTCGTACAGTTTAATTTTGTCGTCCCCACCTCTTTCCAAATATCCTCAAAGATCAAATTCCCCAAATTCTGCAACCCAAACGGGACGGTCCTCGTAATTGTAGATTGTAGCCCATTAGGTAATATGGGAAATTCTTTTCCATAAAGTCTAGAACGCCTCATTTTGCAAGGTCGAGCTCTGAATATATTGTGTTCTGTTTGGCACAAAATTAAAATGTGACAACATGTATAGTAAAAGACCAATAACTTGTAAACGTACAAAACACAAGTATTCTCCCATGTCGTAATTTTTTATGTGTGAAAAATGAAAGCATATTATAGTGACGCGTAAAATTTGTACTTAATTACATTTTCTTTAATTTGGTTTTGATTTTGCCTCTGGACGCCAGTGGTTTCTAATGCGAAGCATTAAACCAAAATGTGGCGGTAAAACTTGAAGATATAAAACTTATTCTTTGACTATTTGAAATAATTATGTGTAGAAACCCACGCAATAGTATGACATCGGATCTTATAGGAGAAGGGTATTTCGAGTAAAACGTAAAACATTCCATCGGATCCTATGGCATCCTATACTAATTCTACCTATAGAAAATAATCCTATAGGATGAAATAGGACTTAACTGTTACGATTACTAAATAAAATGACCTTTGACCTGGGTCGTTGAATATTTGTGGATAATGAGTACTGTGTGACGCCAAAATTTATTTTAAACAAGGGAATTTCAAAAATAATATTTTTTTCAAACATTTTTCAAAATTTACACCAATTTAGCTTATGAATCTGATAAAAGTTTACAAAAACAATAAATTACCTCAAAAGACTCATCAAATGTAAAAATCAGTTAAAAAAATATATAACTTTAGCCACAAAAGTAAATTAAAATTGATGGGATTGTACAAGTACTCCTTATTTCACCATTTAATCAACAAAGTCGTTGTAGCGCAGTGAGGTAGTGCATCGTGTACAGAAGTTGAGTGCCCGGGTTCGAATCTTCGTTCGGGCGGAAATTTTTTTCGACTTTGTGATAGGCAATAGGGCCCTATAGGATGCCGTAGGAACAGCGTCATCGGAAATGTCCGAAATTCCTATGCCGAATTTCTACAGTATAAATCTATCGAAATCTACAGATCTGTTTTGCGTGGGAAACATGTCGCTCTTTCAGTAGTTTGTTACTAAACCCACAATAATTACAATTACATATATTTAGAAATTAACAAACAATAAATTAAATAGTTTACACCGCAGTGCTGATAATTAATTGTGAAAAATCTACAGTCAAACCTGCACTAATGTCCTACTGTGAGATCTAAAGCCGATGTGAATTATTTACTGTAGTGTTAAAAAAACAGTTACCATAGAAAATGGAATACAAATGTATTTATAACCCTGAATAAAAGTTATTAAAAACCACTTTTTTCTAACTGCCATTTCCAGTCGCAGTTCAAAACCCTTGCAGGAAAATTTTTATACTTGTAAAAATAAATGTGTTTCTAGGCCTAGTTTAATGCAATTCATGCTAAGGGTAGTAAAATCTTATGACCTGAGTTGTAGATTATGGAATTATTGATGAAAATATGCGTAAAGGAAGTAGCTTGACTGAATATTTCATTACTTGTTGATTTTTATGAGCGAGGGAAATGAATTTTAATGTGAATGGAAAAAACGTGTTCGTGATTGTTTCGCGATTAAGGCAAGGATAAGAACATAGAAATCTTGCCTTTCTCATATGACAGGAAATTAAGGCTTTAGGTTCATTATACAATTTAAGTGCAAAATTATTACAGATGAAAGACGGTAGTAGTATCAATATCCTTGAGTACAATTTAGCTAATTTCATTACACTGCTTAACTAGTTTATATATGCTTACTACACTACCAATTTGAAGTTTTTTCAAATCTACTAATTCTACGTTTTTTCTGAGAACTGCTAATTTAAAGTTTTTTGAAAAACTGCCAATTCTACGTTTTGCCTAAGAACTGCCAATTCCACTATTTGTCTTAAAAATTGCAAATTCTACTTTATGCTTAAGAACTGCCAAATCCACTTTTTGTCTCAAAAATTGCAAATTCTACTTTATGCTCAAGAACTGCCAACTTGAATTATGTCCTTGAAACTGTCAATTCAATGTTTTGCATACGAACTGTCCATTCGACTTTTTGACTGAAAAACTGAAAATTCTACGTTTTGCCTAGGAACTAAAAATTTACATTATTCTCAGAAACTGCCAATTGTACGTTAGACCTTAGAACTGCCGATTCGACTTTTTCTTAAAATCTGTCAACTAGACTGTTTTCGTCAAATCTATTAATTTTATCCATTGTTCTAAAACTGCTAATTCAACCTATGGCTTAGAATCTGCCAAGTTTGTAGTTGATAGTTCTGATTAGCGATTAGCGCACCAATCATTACTTTATGTTTTATGAACTAGCTGTTTCAAAAACTTCCATTTGTATTTTTGTGTGCATACGAATGCGAAATTATTTTTGCGGTCCCATTTTATATACAAGCGCCTACCTTCGATTAGAAATGCTGTGTACATTTATTTTACAATTCAGGTTTTGATCAGATCAAAGTATTTTACACACAAGGTCGCTTCACTTTATATTATGCATAATTGTACAACTTTTCATCCTTGCTAAAATAATACCTACAAAATTTTACAAACTTTTTGTATTGCACTAACCTACAGCAGCAACAAGAGCATTGCATCTTTCTATTGAATCTAGGTAGCATTGCATCGGCCGTCACTTCCAATCTATATCAATTATTTTTTGTAATCATATATTTAAATGTTAATCAAGTTTTTATGGCTTAGTATCGTATTTTTATCTTGTATTATGTGCGCTAGTAAATGTAGATGTAAAAGATTGTGTATTTTATTTAAATTATCATTTTTGTGTTACGTTTGCCAACAGAGGGAAGTCATGTATGTAATTATGCTGCATTTATCAGCAATTGAATACATTTACATAATTTATTTATTTTTTTGACAACTACATTTAATAGTTGTAATAATTTGGAATTTTATTTGTTTTTGATTCCAAAATAACAAGGATAGGGCCTAATCCTAATTTACCAGTTTTCACTATTAAATGCACATTTTTTAACTAAATTACATATTGATAAAGCAACAAAAAACTTGTAGTATAATTAGTTTATAAATTGCATAAATAATGTCCGAGTAGCGTTTAAATGTTGTTTGTCTCAGTCACAGTAATTACACCAATTTTTGTCCTTAAACCTGCAAAGAATATAATTAAAAAGCTTTAATAAAATATGTCATGTTTAGAGTGAACTTCGTCCCCTCTTGACTCTAAACATCTCACGAATAAAAACACTTGTGATAATTGTACAGAATCCTGATTACTTGCATTGTGCCATAATTGTTGATAAATAACAAACTTTCTTACGCAATAAATTCTTAATATAATTCCTTATAAAATTCAAACCTCTTCTTTAAACGAAAATTAAAAATAAGGACCAGCAATAATGAATAAACTAAAGAAGTAAGAGTTTAAAATGTGTATTTATCGAAAGTGTGCAATGCTGTAATTATTTAACAGCTGTAAATTTTATTGATATTGAAACATTGCGGGCAATATTTCCTTGCTATGTAAGGATAAGATACAATATTGATAAAAGAAATATTAGCTCCTGCTCCTACTCACATCCCATTAATTAAATAATTTCTTTAATCACAGAAGTTTTGAAGATTACGTAACACAGCTATGAGTATCTCCATTTTGCACTAAAAGTAAAAACACTGAAAATCCTTCATTTCATTAATAGGATTCCTTTAGGCTTAATGCAATTAATTCACTTGATTTTCCATCTGTCCACTGCACTTGCATATGCGCTACCTTGGCTTTTTAATATTTCCTGTTATAAATTGCAGTTTGTTTCTATATATAAAGTTCGTTACTGTGCGAAGAATATACTAAATTAATAATTGGATTATTCTGTTGAATTAGGTATAGTGATATTTTCGTCGCTAGCGTAGCCACCTTTGTTAGTTGTATTTATGTGCAGGTAAAATCGGCAAAATCAATAAAAACCCTTGTGATAAAATAATTACCACATTTGCTACATTGCAAACAGCACATTGTAATACGTAATACTAGAGTCACGTTAAAAAAAAAGCATCGCTTCCTTTGTCAAAGTTTAAAGCTAAAGCTGTAGTTAATATGACATAATTTATGGCAGTGTAAGACACGGAGCCGGTGACCGGTGGGACCGATTGCACTGACCGAAGCTCCGGTCAGTAAAATCGAAAACATAGCAGGCACGCTCGGGCTCATTTTTTTTTTCAAATCCCATGCTTAGTGGACGAGTCTTTCCTCCCGGGCTCAGGCTGGCTCAAATTGAGGTAGTTTTTTCAAGAAAAAGGGACCCTCGGTCATTTTTTTTTAAGAGCTCGTTAGGGACCGATTGACGTGCACTGATTTATGGACGGTCCCTAACGTAAAGACTTTGTATAACTTCCCACTTCCACTCAATATTACCATTCACTACATAGCATAGCAGGTCGTGGGTGAAGGATCAAATCCGCTAACTTCCATTTTTGCTAAGAAGCAAATCCGCTAACTTCCACTTTTGATTTAAATAAGCGTTTTAGCTGACCAATTCATAAAAACATGGTTATCAAAAGTGCAAATTGCACTCATTGCACATTCTCAAACGCAAAACCTTCTAACTTAATTAATCTTAAAACTGCATATATATGGTTCTAACTACATGATTTTTAAACGCGAATTGCTCGAACCTCATGAATTAAAAAATAAAAATCCACTAAATACTGGATGTAAGTCGCAAACTGTTCTTACTACATGATTTTAAACGGAAATTGTTCTAACTACGTGGTTTTAAGTTGCAAACTAATCTAACTGCATAGTTTTAAAAAGTGCAAAATATTCTAACTGCATTATTTCAAAATGCAATTCGATCTAACAACATGGTTTTAAAAGTACAAAATGTTCTAACAACATAGTTTTGAGTTGCAAACTTATCTAACTGCATGATTTTAAAAAGTACACAATGTTCTAACTACATTATTTCAAAATTCTATTCGCTCTAACTACATAGTTTTAAAAAGTACAAAATGTTCTAACTACATTATTTCAAAATTCTATTCGCTTTAACTACGTGGTTTCAAAACGTTCAAAATGTTTTAACAACATAGTTTTAAGTTGCAAACTAATCTAACTACATGTATTCGAACGTAAATTGTTCTAACTACATAACTTTACGTTTCAAACTTATCTAACTGCATGGTTCTAAAAAGTACCAAAGGTTCTAACTACTTAACTGGTTTTTAAAAAGTATCAAACATTCTAACTACTCGGGTTTTAGTTGCAAATTAATCTAACTACATGGTTCTAAAAAGTAAAAAATATGTTCATGGCTTGCTTGTAAAATTTTAAACTGTTCTACTTGCAAAATATTACACAGCGGAAAAATTTATTTTACATTTGAGAAATACAAAAAGCTTTAACTACCTATATCATACCCGAAAGGAAGTAGAACATTCTTTCTTTTTCAAATCATGTAGGTACTTAGTTTGCAGCTTAATTTTACGTAGTTAAGACATTTTTTACTTTGTCAAACGATGCAGTTGAATAAGTTTGCAACTTAAAACTATGTTGTTAGAACATTTTGTACTTTTAAAACCATGTTGTTGGATCGAATTGCCTTTTGAAATAATGCAGTTACAATATTTTGCACTTTTTAAAACTATGCAGTTAGATTAGTTTGCAACTTAAAACCACGTAGTTAGAACAATTTCCGTTTAAAATCATGTAGTAAGAACAGTTTGCGACTTACATCCAGTGTTTAGTGGATTTTTATTTTTTAATTCATGAGGTTCGAGCAATTCGCGTTTAAAAATCATGTAGTTAGAACCATATGCATTTTTAAGATTCATTAGGTTAGAAGGTTTTGCGTTTAAGAATGTGCAATTAGTGCAATTTGCACTTTTGATAACCATGTGATTATGAATTGGTCAGCTAAAACGCTTATTTAAATCAAAAGTGGAAGTTAACGGATTTGATCCTTTACCTACGAGGTGCATAGCTGTGGCTTCCCTAAAAAAGAAGCCACATAATCTATCACAATCAATGTGTTATTTACATATTTACATTACACAGGTATGGGGAGTCCTACTGTCTGGCGGGACAAGCTTATCGTTAGTTGTATATCAGTTTACATATTTTCCAAAGTAAGTATTTCTCTCAGCAAATAAAATAATTGATTCCTTTTGACAAACGTAGACTTCTACCCCATCACAGTTAAATGGTAAAGCTGCAATATTTTTCTACGACTCTACTTTTGATATCTAACGCTTTCACTTTCGTTCGTTCCCGACGCTATTAAAGGCAATTTAGTTTTTGTAACTTAAATTATGGTAACGTTTTGCAACCTTTTCATTCTTTATTCTACATTCAACAGCGACGGCTCAGCTGCTTGTTCACTATACTATATACAAGTTTCCTTTAAACTTGCAATTTAATTCTGATTCTTGTCACATTTCAAATTGTGTGTGTTTTACTAATGCAATATTTCAAAATTTTCTTTATCTTTTCGTTACTAACAGAGAATGGGAGGCTATCCGGATTTTCCTGTCGTCGGTCTCTGTCTGGTGTTGTTGTTAGGGAGTGGGTGCTGGAATCTTGTTGTGGTTGTGGAGGCGACGCCAACTTATCCACCAGAATTCCATCAATTTAGTGTCTCTAATTCACAGATGGATCGTACGTCATTTGAAATCGCCCACAAATGACGTCATCCTATCGGTACGGTTAATAGGCCTACTTGGTTGTGCCATCCCATGTTGAAGATTATCATTTATGTAATAGTTAGGCGGATGCCTGTGGTGGCCGTTGGATGATAAAAATAGGAAAGTTTTGTTGACGTCATTTGTGGACGATCTGTTCCTACGCTATTTTAATTTATACACTCATAATATTGATTATTCATGTATTAAAAATTAAAATTTTGACCCCCAGTCCCAAGTTTTATAATAAGTATTTTGCCTAGACTTTTCAAGACATCATTTATGGGCAAACCTAAAAAGCTGTATGGAGCTTTGTCTTCGAACTGATTTTTTTTATTTTTTTTGTTAGCAATTTTCCTTGAGTTCGGATGTCCTTCATACGGGACGGAAGATGTAAAGCAATGTGTGGCTCATCTTGTGGATAGTTATAATAGCTGGAATCTTTGTAGGTGAGTATAGAGATGATGACTCTAGAAGGGACTGATCATAAATAAAGTTAAAATAGGAGATTAATTACCTTTACGTTTGGGTTGCAGCATTGTAAAGGACGCAAGAAGCTGCTACTCAAGAGGATTTGATGCTTGTAAATTAATCCCATTTCTTAAAGAGAGCTTCCTCCAAGTCTACGATTTAGGGATCTCGGATTTAGGCGACTCTGACAAATGCATAACTTCAGCTTCCTCCACACTCGCATCTTCTCCGTATTCTGTTTCTGTTATTATCCTAGGAATCCATCTCTTCCGTATATTCCTCACAAAAATCGGTGTCAGTACCTAGCAGCACGTGAGTCGAGCAAGTTTTTAGTTAGGTACGTGATACTGCCAACTTGATTAAATGAAAGACATCTTCCAACGATGTTAGTTTGTATCTTCATGTTTACCTAGGCTGAATAATACGGCCAGCACAGCAATCCTGCTGCTTAAATTAAAAAAAAAACATTTAATTCAAAATTTTACAGTTTTCAAAAATATGTATATATAAAAAAAATATTTTGTATTTTCAAAAACATGGGAAATTAAACTTTTAACGCCTTTCTCAAAACATGTAAATGGAACATTTTGCAATTTCCTGAATCAATAAGTAAATAGAACATTTTGAAATTTTCTGAAACATTTAAATAAAAAATTTTGTGCTTTTTGCAATCGATTAAAACAAACATTTTAAACTCGTCTAAAGCATGTAAATACAACATTTTACTTTAGCAAAGAAAATCATCAATAAAACCAAAATGATGGTTTTTGTATGGAAACAAATTGTTCCCTAAAATCAGTTCCTTTGTTCAGTCCTGATGTTTACAGGTAACAATTTATGATTTTTGATTTTTAATTTAGATTTACTAATAAAGTGATAAAAACTGTAAACAGTCAAAAATGTATGCAATAAAATAATGACAGCAAATTTGCATATTTATTTCTATTTTTGTGACAAACTGCTTTTCCTATGCATTATGAATTGTCGAAAAATAGCGTATTCAAACAATCTCTTTTTTTTGTGAACATAAATGAACTGTCTCATGCTTAGCAATTAAAATTCGAAAGTGTATCACGCCGCGTATAGTTTCAATTTATGAATAATTATGTATTGTGACTGTGAAAAAATGATGAGCCTTAAACCGTATATATTTAAATGACATGGATTTTAATAGTACAATTAATGAAGACCCTGCTTTAGGATATGGTATTTTTTTTTAAATTCAACTTTAAAAAAAAATTAACAAGTTTTACATAAGTCCTGCTCACAAATTGTATGGACGAAGGTCAGCAGCAGTAATCGTTGCGCTTTTAGTGCAAAAAAAGCTATTAATGATTATTTAGTCTGGTCATAGAAGGAATGTGCAGTTATTAAATTTTTTTTTGCTACAAACTTTAATGATCGTGTTTTTCTAAAATATTGCACTGCACATAAAAATATTAGGCGTAAATATTTATGTCATTATGTATTTTTTATTGTATTTAGGTTAATATTGAAAAACAAGATCATTACAATCCCTGTATTCCATACTTTCTCGAGAAATACCAACTCAAGAAATTAGAGGTTGTTGGATTGTTAGTTGGAGCTCGGGGTACGATTCCAGCTTTCTTCGAGTCATTTCGAAAAAAGATGAGGCTACCCTCTACAATGATTCATGAAATAGTGATTGCTACTATACGAGGCTCATGTCGTATAGCTCATAATCATCTTTATAATATGAATTTGCAAAACAGTTAATTTATAATTACTGAATTATTGTAAACCACTTCTTGAATTTCTCTAAAGCCTTTTATTTTTCTAAAAATTGTATGTTGTTCTTACTGTGTCTGTATGGCAAGCGTAATTGTAGCGCCAGTTGTAAATAAATATTTACGTTCTTCTTATTGGCGGAGGCAAGAAAATACGTCCATTCTATATTTTTTTCCCTAAAACTAAATACATACGCATACATACATACATAAAATGTATGTATGTATGTATGTATGCCCCCACTCCCTTACAACAACACCAGGCAGAGGCCGACGACGAGAAATCCCGGGAAGGCTCCCATAATTATCAGTTACAAGGAATATTTGAAGAGTGATGTTTTTATTTTATTCTGTCTATTAAAAACCTTGTACGTACCACATTAAAATACTACAATCATAAAAACATATTATGCATAATATAATACAGTATACAATCATGGAATCCATCCCCTACAAAGAATAAGGCAATTGCAATTTTCCTCAGATAAACACATACTCTTCTATTTTAGTCAAATATCATACAAGTTTTACAAAACTATTTAATTATGAAACTATAACAGAATTAAACAAACAAGTTGTGTTACTTTCTACATCCACAAAGATCCAGAACTGTGTATCTGACTCTCGAGCGGATCACCCTATTTCCTTCTTGAACCTGCGTAATATACGCTGAAAAAATGGAGTCATATATTTCATTTAGGAACTGACCTTTTTCCTCACTAGACATCTTACGAATAAAAAACTTTTGAAGATAATTCATTTGCTCTTTGACAATGGTGCCAAACGTCTCACGAATGGCATTAGCTTTTTGCACAGAAGTGGTTTTGTCTGTCCAATCCTTGGAAGACAAGTGTCCTTGGATTGTCCACATGTTAGTATACCTTTCTGATTGAAAGTACTGTTTCCAAAAATGTGCTTGTTCTTCAAAGGAAGGGACCTTAATGAAACTTTCGATCCTTTCTTTCTCAGCGGCAGACACTACACAATAATCCATTGGGCTATAGAGGAGAATGCTCAGAATAAAGCGGCTTTTCCCGCCGGGCTTCAGAAGTCTCAAAATATTAGTGACTGCCGTAGCTCTGCGTGGAGAAGGAATCCAGTGAAAGACGAGATTAGCAAAAACAAGATCAACTTGACCTTCTACCCTCCGGAGCCGCTCACTCAAATCTTCCCATTCAAGACTTATGTCATCTTGAAAATGGTCAACGTTACAACCCAAAGTCGAAGTCTTATCCGCCCCCTGCTTTTTCTCTGCCTGTGATGATTTACAGAACTGAACCATTTGAGGGGCACAGTCAAATGCAAGTATTTGAGCTGACGGCTTGAGGTGTGACGCGAGTAACGCCGTTACTTCCCCTGTCCCACAGCCAATGTCCACTGCTAGTTCCACGGATCTATAGTTATATTCAAAATTGTTTAAAAAGCGCAAACAAAGTTAATCATATTAAAATAGATTTTTGAAAACGCCTAAAATATTTTAATTTTTTGTAGCAAAAAAATTGTATTTGAATTATTTGTTAATAAGAAAATAGTCGTTTTGACCTCTGACCTTTAGCTAAAACTAGTCAAGTGATACAAAAAAATAAAAATGTTACCCTTGGTTCCCCACTAGATGCTCTTGAATCATAGTGAGAGCGTCTTTAAGTTGAGTTCCATTAGATTGAGTGTAAATTTCAGGCCTTATGTCCATTTCTGCCACAAAAACAGTAGGTTATAGATGCCTTGTAAAAATTCAAGAAAAACTTTTGAAATATTTGACACTAGTAAATTTTCTAAATAAAATATGGTGAATTTTACTAAATTTTCTTCGCCGTCACAATACTTCTCCACACTGCGCTGAGTCTTTATATAACTGAAAAGATCGTTTAAGCCCAGTTGTTTTATACCTCAAAGAGTGACAAGCAAGGTGCGATGATTTGAAAGTGGAACCTAATTATAACGCAAATCAACGGGACCAGCTACCATTACAAATGAACGAGGAAAATAATAAACTGCAATTAAAAACATTCAGGACATCTTAAGAATTACGTGGAAAGAAATTAAAACAATACATGAATTAAGAATAAAAAATATTCAAGGTCAAATAAATTGAATTCAATCAAATAATTAGCTTAACAAGCGTATGATTGTGTAGACATGAATTAAGAAAAATAGTGGCCTCAAAATTGTGGGTACGTCTTTGAAAAAACCCAGCTGACTAAAAGCTTTTCCTAGTAATAGTAAATATTTATATAAAAATTCTCGAATAATGCATGCGTATGACGAGTTCAATATAAACAATGAACTATTAAACTTCTTGGTAATGTTGTTATAATTAGTTAAATGAAAAAAGTCGAAAAGTCGAGTCAGTTCAACTGTAGTATATGTACATACACAACTACACAAGAGAAAAAAATGCACGTGGCCTCAATTTATTTTGAAGTCAAACGTGTTCAACACTACGCTTTTATGGCATGGCTGTTTTTATTAGATGACGCATTATGATAGTAAGATAAGGCACGTGGATTTTAAATAATCATTTATTAACATGATAGTTTGAAATTTATTTTTAAACCTTTTAAACTTTTTATAACACATACATAAAATTTATAAACTACATTTACTGTCATAGAATCAGGTTTACTCTAGGAAATTATTGCAAAAGCATTTTATAATGGAGTAAAAATATTAAAGGCAAATAAAATTATGGATTTTAATGAGAAACCAGCTTGGACATGCGTGGGAAATAATTGAGTATGAAACGAGGCCTCAAATAGGTGAGTATATTTTCATTAAAATAAAAGCATACCTACGTAGTAGTGTTTCCTACAAGTTGAAAAAACATGTTTTGATAAAATATATAATAAACTCCATGTTAACCGTAAAAAAATGTAACTAAAAAGTTCCACGTGCGTTTATATAGGCAAACCTTGACCTGCTTTGGACGACAAATGTGGATGACATGTGTTTTTGTATCTTTTTGGGATTCCAAAACCAAGTTTTTGATGACTTTTTGAAAACTGTAACATTTCTATACACGAAATTCTTGGAAGCACGAAAAATGTCAATATTTGATTGTATTTATTTAGAGATATTGCAAAGAACGTTGAAAATCATAATTTCCAAATGACAAAATGCGTTAGTTTTAAGGTTTAAATTTGCTAATTAAATATGCCATCCGTGTGTTTGTTCTTGCATGAGCTGTTCAAGAATATAGTTTATTTAATATTACAAACTTTATGTAAACGTAAACGAATTTAATGAAAATGTAACGCTTACAAAATGTTTATTTAAAAATTCATTTAAATGAAAAACAACTTTATAACTACAATTACACTAACACATTTTTTACATATTAATCTAGACGTTGGCGTACATAGACGTTTTTTATAAAACATGCATATTTTTAAAAATCAATTAAGCTTCTTAATGTACGTTTAGAAAAACACTAAAATTTATTATTGAATAATTTCCGTGTGATTTGGGAAACCTCCAAACTCCTCGGAAAGGCTCTTTCGCGGAACTAATTTGAGAAGAGCAGGAAGCCAACTTTTTCTTGATGTACCACGTACCTCAACTTTGCCAAATGTTCTTCCAAGTGTAGGCTTAAGCGTGTTTAAGAAGGTTTCTGCGAAAAAATTAGCTGCAAATCAAAATATGCGTAATTATTATATTCAACAGACCACACGGTTGGTGTTAATAAAAGCATGCTGATTTCACTAAACCAAACTAGCAAGTTATTTTTGCTAACAATTTTCTAAGTTTTTTCATAGCAGTTTAAACTTCTTACTGTTAATGAAAAATCCATAATCCATATTTTCGCTACAAATTTCCAGTTTACGGAGAATTTCATACACTTTTTTGAAAGCTAGAATACATTAAAAAAACAAAGTTTTTGTAAGCCCGTGACTAAATATACAAACAAGTATGTCATGTGTTTTATGCTTTGAATACAAGCTATGTGACAGGTGACATATTTAATTTCATTACCTCGATAGTTAATGAGTTGCGTAAGGTCATAACCGTCCAGATTGATAAGAAGTACCCAACTATATTCATCAAGAGTACCCTCATCTAATTTCTTGTTTAAATTTTGTGGTGTATATTTTGGACTGTTGTAAATGCGAAAACGGAATTGTTCACAATATTTTTCAAAACTTTGTTGAATGGCTTGACTCTCACTAAGCAGTTTCTTAATATTCCATTTCCAAAAATTAAAGACCCACACTGGTCTTCCCTCGTAGTCGTAGCCAGACAGATAGTACGGGAAATCCTCTTTAAAGTTTTTTGGAGGGTTCCATGTATTTAGAATTTGATATGCTTCTTCCTGTGATTATATTTACATGTTTATACAAAATCAAAATATTTTAAATATTTTTAAATAAACAATTTCTTTATTTTATATCAAGCTTGTTACTTACATGACCGTGATTATCGTAAGGGTTTTGATTTAACCCACGAGTACAATTTACTAATAGGAGGGTCACACTTAAACTTGCTAAAATACAAAACTGCATTTTGTGAAATTTTAATTTCAAAATTTACTGTACCTGTAGCAATTTGATTTTTAAGTTTTTAGTGACACACTAAAAAAGTCGTTCGCTTCTTCGTTCTGACTTAGAATGCCGTGTGAGACTTGATGAGGCTGGACAGGACCTAAATACGTAGAGCAAAACTGAGAGCACGTTCTATTTTTCTAGAAGCTTTACTATATTGAAATATACTGTAAATATGATGAGCAGTAGACCAGTTTTATTTCCCAATGGATTTCAAAAAAATTCGCTAATTCATTTTAATAACATGGGAACAAGCGTGGAAGTGTATAAACAGAAATAAGGCAAAAAACGTGGCCTCAAAATAGTAAATGCGTACCTACCTTTTTTTTTTGAAAACTCAACTAAAAGCTTTTCCTAATAGTAATGGATAAACATGTTACAATAATTTATGCATACGTAAGACGCACACGTTACACATTTATTGTTATTGTTTCTTGTTATGCAACTCATTCTAAAGATTCAGCTAGGGACTAAGCTATGTGGTATTTGTTTTTTTAGGCTTAGTCGCTGTTTTCAGAACTGCAAAATGCACTTGAAAAATACCATAAACAATTTTATGACACATAAATGCAATTTGTAAACTGCATTTAGAGTCAGAATCAGGTTTGCTTAAGGAAATTATTGCAATAATGCGATAGCATTTTATAATCAATTATTAATTACTGAAAAAAAATTAAATACAGGATTTGAATGAAAAACAAGAATGAAAGTGCCTGGGAATAATTTGACTATAAAACGAGGCCTCGAATTAGTAGGTAGGTAAGTATATTTTTATAAAAATAAAAGCACCTACCTATGTAAATAATAGTTTTTCCCACAAGTTGAAAAAACAATTTTGCGATAGGGATTCTGTAAAACAAAGTATTTATCTCCACGTGGACTTAACAAATAGTAATGAAAAAGCCTCAAATTATTATAGTTTGTTAAGTCGGAAATTTTTAGATTGATTTTTTAAAATATGTAAGCCTGAGCTATTTATTTGCGTTTTAGTTTTGTTTTGTATTTTCATCCCTTCTTTCTTGAAGATACCAAATTTACACTTACAGTACAGGAAATACTTGTTTTGTTTAAGTAGGAAGTGTAATGCAGTAAAGATGCAGCAGTCTCATGTGGAAGTAAATAAATAAAAAAATAGCAGATTTTTATAATTACTTTCTATGCTCATATAATTACATTTTACGATTTTGTGTTTTGCCGTCATTTAATTACCTGCAGTTGCAGTTAACATTAACAGGATATAACAGAAAACCAAAATCTGTTTGAAAGATTATTTAATCGCTACTACTTTTTTTTGACAAGATAATCCTACCATTAATGTTCTTAATTGTAAGCAACTAAAACGTAATAAAATGTATTGAAATGTTTAGCGTGGGGAAACATTGCCGGAAACGTTCCTGCCGTCAGTAAATCTTGAAACATGTATTCCCTAATTTATATAATCCATAATATTTTATGTAATTAATAATTTATCTTAGAATTAGTTAGCTAAAAGAAAAATCGTTTTTTTTAACTTGCCGTAAATTTTTGGACAAGAAGCCCAAAAAGCAAATAAGCTTAAACATGTGTTGCAGTTTAATAATTAAACAGTGATAATACAATTTAGATCATTTATTAAAATTCAAAAAGGGACGCTATTTGCTAGGCAGCAAACAATTTTACGTAAACGTAATTAACAATGAGGAAACATTCTTTAGGAAAAAATCAATAAAATTCGGAGTTGATTCTCTCTCCATTTGATTGAAATCCCCGACTTGAATGGCAATATTCGGTATTGACCGAATTGTGCGATTTAGGACAAGAGCTATTTGATGACTGTTTTGAAATCGTGTGGTAGTTCCTGGTCCTTGCTTCGGACTCCGAAAATTAAATTCAGCGTCTTGTCTAACGGTTTCAATTCGATTCAACAGACTTAGTAAATGGTTTTTGAAAACCTTGATTTGCAATGCAATTTGGAAAGCTTCTTCAAATATAAAAATGAAAACGACGATCCCGTCCATACCAACGACTGCATTAAAAAAACCAACCCATGGACTTTTATCAAAATACATGATTGCAAAGAATGTACAACCAATACTGAGTGCGAGGGTCGCAATTTTTGTTGAAAATACTCCGGTTGAGCAGCTCTGATTAAATAGGTGAATGTGAATTCGAAGATGTTGACACTCCGAAATTATATTTAAAATATTTTTTGTCGGGACACTTTGTTGACTTCTATAACAAAATAATAGAAAAATGATATTTTAAAATGCATTTCTTGTTTGCTGAATATGAAAAAAAATGTATTGTTTAGTAAATTGCCATTTCAGTAGAGTGGTAAATTTTAGCTATTTTTCTAAAAGTCAAAACTCCCTTAGATTACCAAAATTATAAGAACAATATTGTTGATTCTGTGCAAAACAATGATGGCTATTAAACATTTTACACAAATCGTTTTGAAAGCTGTTTTAATTGAATGTCCTAGAATTAACTGTAAACCCATAATAAATTGTGTGCTACAGTGCTACCTGTGTTGTTTTATGTATATCTAAAATAATTATATTTGACAAACGATATCAAAATTTATCTTATTTTCAAATTTTTCAGAATTTTTAAATTTTGTATATTCTAAAAATTTTCAAAACTCTCAAAAATTCTTAATTTCTGAAAATTCCTAAAATTCCCATGCTTCACAGAATCATTAATATTTACTATAAAATTTACAATTTTTTTAAAATTCCTAAAATTTCAAGAATATAATTATGAAACCAAAATTTCGAAATTTCCTGAAATCTCCTATACTTTTCAAATTCCTTAATTTCCTAAAATTTCTTGAATCCTAAAATTCTCCAAATATTATGAATTCCAAAAGTTCTAAAAATTCCAAAAGATTACAAAATTTAAAAAATTTCCCAAATTCCTAAAATTTCTAAAATTTAAAAACCTCTAATGTTTTTTCCAATTCTGAAAATTTCCAAAATTCCTAAAATTCGAAAAAATTACAAAATTTTAAAAATTTACTAATTTCCAAATATTTATAAAATTTCCAAAATTCCTGAAATTCGAAAAATTGACAAAATTGCAAAAATGTATAAAATTTCTCAAATAGCCAAAATTTTCCAAAATTCCTTAAATAGCCAAAATTTTCCAAAATTTTCAAATTTCCTAAAATTTTTGAATTTCCGAAAATTTCTGAAATTAGTAATTTAATTTGTAATTATCCTAAATTAACATTGTCCTATTTTTGTTGGCCTGCGGCTTACTTAAGCTTGAGCAGTTGTTAAATAAGATCAGTGAGTTTTGCGTTGCAATGCTCAAAGAGTAAGAGTTGAAGGAGCGTCGTAATGTAGAGACTTGCCATCGAGACGGAGCTAAAGACCAACTCAAAAGCACCACTCAGGACGTAAACAAGATCAAAATCGCCCTTGGGTATTATCGAATGGTAAACAAGCTGGGGTCTTGTCTGGTCACTAAGTAGAATAATACAGCCAAATACACTTGTCAAATAGAAAAGGAGAGCAAGGTTTTGAAGAAACAGCTTTTCCTTGAAGGCGTACCACCATTTTTGACGATGACACGGAATGCTTCTACTACACCTCGTGGTAAGACTTGTAAGACCCGTACTTACAGATGCGTTAGAGTACATATCATTCCAGACAGTGCAAAATGAGGTCACGTGAGCACTGTAGCTTGTTCGGAGTGTGGTACTGTAAAGGTAACAAATTATCCAAACAAAATGAATAGAAAAATGGTTAAAGTTAAATACCCCATTTTGATTTAGGTCTCTGATTACCCATCCAAATTTAACTATCGTGTAGACTGCACAAGCTAGCTCAATAATGCGAAACGTATTACATATCCACTTTTTTATTTTAGAATTTTGTCCGGACAGTTGACCTGTGCCCTTTTTAAAATTAAATGGGATAATGCAGGTGAAGGTGAGAAACGCCATTGTCATGGAATTTATATAAAACAACTGCATTCTATTAACGCAATAATAATTAAATATGTTGTATACGATAATATTTAATAATGCTGTCAATGTATTAAACAGTAAGTTAAAATTTTATTGTTGAATTTTACCGACAGCGCTCTAAAATATGTTTCACTATTTTTCAAAATTGCTAAGGGACTATAATTATAGTTGGTAGTGTACACAACACGAGTCGAGGAATTCGCTACTTGAAATGGTACACGTACACAAAAAACAAGTTGTTTTGTTGTGATACTTACAATTAAAAAAGCGGAAACGTTGACAAAACTTATAAAATAGCTTGATTTATTTTTTTCAAAAATACGTATAATTATCGCGGGAGGCACAGTTTGAAGGCCAATACTTCGCAATGTTTTTTTCAATTTGAATTGCACCAATTAGAATGAGTGAACCGCCATTAAAATAATTGCTTTGTTCCGTTTTCTATTTACAAAACTGGATTACAAATGTAAACGTAAAACGTAATACATACGTCTGGTATGGAGATTACGCTCCACGAAAATAATTATCCAGGAATGTAGGAAACTATTGAAGCTCATTAAATGCTGTAAGTAATATTTAATTAGGGAATGTTGCACTTCTTTTAAACAAAGTGTATCAACAATTTTTCTAAAATTTGAGAACATGCTTGCCTTTCAAAACGCATTTAAATAAATCAATCAACACTTTTTAAAACTAACTATAGTTTAAGCCTAATTTATTGTTTTTGTTACAACTCATTTTGATTCAAGCAAACATTTACAATGAGTCATTTTGATTCTTCATTCACTATTTAGGTAGGTACGGTAATTAGTCAGTTCCTCCACAACTCCACATTAGATAAATGCAGCATACAAATATAATTCTGATGGTACTATTAAATAGCTTACACTGAAATAACTACCATCACAATCGATTTTCAAAAGTCAAATCGCTGCATCTTTAATTATAAATAAATGGTGTTATGTAGCAGTGGCATAGTTATTATTATTGTGCATGAAACTGCTGACATTGAAGGTTCTTGCTAACCGGAAAAGGCACTGTTTGAAGGCCAAACTCGAAGCTGGGGCCCATTTGTAAATCTAAGTGCTTCTAATCAGTATTTAAAAAAAACATAATTAAAATAATTGATTCATTCCGCTTTCGGTTTTCAAAAGTAGATAATAGCGCTTAGTAAGTGTATCACTTTCAGAAAATGCAAATGCATGTATCTAAGGTATCCAAAAATACAATAAAGCCTACTAATGTTCAATAATGAACGTAACATTTAATTAGAAAATACATATTGCACTTGTTTGAATTACAGGCAAAATGAAAATAAAGTAGAAAATTCAGGAATTTAACTTGCACCAAAAGCGCGAAAAACAATTCAAATACTTATTAGCTGCTGCATTTAAAATTAACACTTATTTTTTCTTTTGCATTTCCCTTGATTAAAAAGTAATGCAATAAGTGATAAGTGTATGGGTTACTGCATAAGCAGTATCAAATGTGTTACCTTTATTTATATCAGTACTAAAGAATAAAAATTGCTTATCTCTATTTTGAACTAAAATTATTCTGCTGTAAGTAGCAATAAAAACCAAACATATCATGTTAACTAACATGTAAGATTCGTATTTATTTATTATTTTATCCGTATACCACAGACCATTTAAAACTGTAGCTGAGATTGGTTGGGTCTGTACTATAAGATATACTTGTATTCGCCGCGCAGAACTATAAAATTACGTATGTACATGATTATTCTTATTTGTTTACACCTACTCATTGGTTTTTATGGAAATCGCTTTACTGAATTTTGACATGGGTCCATTCAACTGTTAATTGGGAAAAAATTTTTACTCTGATCACCCGCAAAAACAATAGACCACCTCTTCCGCGCATTTGTGAGAGTTTAAAAAAGGTTTTTAAAAAATTACTCAAACACTGTGACCTGTAGAGCACGGACAACGAACGGACAGACGGACAGACATACAAAACCATTTCAATCGATGCTCAGCATCTAAAAACGGGTTTCTTCTATGTTTACAAGGCATATACATACTTCTATCTGAACATGTAGGTACGACGTTCACTGTTTGTTCCCAGTAAATTTCACACTCTTAGCATGGAGCGCACATAAATAACATACGAAATTGAATGCTGCGGAGCGTTCACAATTGATGTCAACACATTTTTGCAAATTTCTGATTCACCAATTTCTTTCTACTAATAATGGTGAACATAATTTAAATGTAGAATTTTTATATCGTCGTACCTACCTAAATGATAACATCATTAGTGTGTTCTCCCTATTCCACATCTTCGACAAACAATGGTTCAGCATAGACCATGAGACGTAAATTATCATTAGGACCCCACCCACCCGTGTATCATCTCATTGACGTTAGGTAAAAAGCTTAGGGGTTGGGCATAAATGATGTCACGCAAATTATCCTTTGAAATCCACCTACTCACCTGTAAACAAATTGACAAATCGCCCGCGCATTGCTGTATAGTTTTAAGATGCTGAGCTTAAGCATCTAATGAAATGGTCAAGTCTTTCCGTCCGTCCGTCTGTTGGCCGTACACAACAGGTCACAGTTTTGACGCCATTAACTTCAAACAACTCGTAATACTCGTAAACAATCAGAAATGCGAGCAAGCAGGTTTGTATTCTTTTTCTACTTTGGTCACACTGACCATTTATTCACAATTACCAGTTAACTGGACCCATGTCAAAACTCAGAAAAGTGAGCTTGGCAAAAACGGATACATACATGTAAACCAATGGATAATTCATGTACATACCACGTAATTTTAAAGCTCTGCGCGGCGAATACAAGTGTATCTTATAATACAGACCTAACAAATCTCAGCTACAGTTTTCAATGGTATGTGGCCTGCAACTTCAGACAATCTGGAAACAGGTTTATAGATATTCAGTATATAGATTATAGATATTCAGGGATCGTCCATAATGATGTCCTTTAAATATTATAGTTTTTAGTACACCCAGTCTCAACATTAAATTTTTTTCCAACCTATTTTAACTAGATGTCACAAAATTACCTATATATGATATACATGTGCACTAATATACAGAGATCGTCCATGATGACGTCCTTCAAATATCATTGGTTTTAGTACCCCCTGTTCCAACATCAATTTTGTTTTCAACCTTTTTTAACCACATGTCAAAGAATTACCTATATATGTTAAATATATTCAGGGATCGTCCATAATGACGTTCTTCAAATATCATAGTATTTAGTACCCCCATTCCTAACATTAAATATTTTTCTATCTTATTTTGACAACATGTCACGGAATTACCTATATATGATATATATAATCAGGGATCGTCAATAATGAAGTCCTTCAAATATTATAGCATTTAAAACCCACAGTTTCAACATTAAATTTGTTTCCATCCTATATTAACAATATGTCACATACTTACTCACGTGTTTTTTTAGATATTACGGGATCGTCCATAATGACGTCATTCAAATATTATAGTTTTCAGGACCCCCATGTTTGACTTCAAAATTTTTTCCCATTTTAAATTACCCGCAACGAACAGTGTAGTGGGTTTGGCATATATTTCAAGTTAATCTAATTTAAGTTTTTTTTATGCTTAGTTCAAGTATCTATTGACATGCACGCCTCTTCACGGTTACCGACCTGATAATTAAGTTTTATGCAAACCACCGATCCGGTGAATAACCGATAGCTTAACCGACGGTATTTCGCCGTCGGCATAAATAGCTGACTGTATTTCAGCACAACCAAATTTGTTCCTACATTTAATGTTCTGTGTTTGAAAAGTGTAAAACGTTTTATCTACATGTTTTTGAAAGGTGTAAAATGTTCTATCTACATGTTTTTGAAAGATGTAAAATGTTCTATTCACATGTTTTTGAAAGGTGTAAAATGTTCTATCTGCATGTTTTTGAAAGGTGTAAAATATTCTATCTACATGTTTTTTAAAAGGTGTAAGATGTTCTATCTACATGTTTTTTAAAAGGTGTAAAATGTTCTATCTACATGTTTTTGAAAGGTGTAAAAAGTTCTATCTACATGTTTTTTGAAAGGTGTAAAATGTTTTATCCACATGTTTTTGAAAGATGTAAAATGTTCTATTTACATGTTTTTTGAAAGATGTAAAATGTTCTATTCACATGTTTTTGAAAGATGTAAAATGTTCTATTTACATGCTTTTTGAAAGGTGTAAAATGTTTTATCTACATGTTTTTGAAAGGTGTAAAATGTTCTATCTACATGTTTCTCAAAAGTTTAAAATGTTCTATCTACATGTTTCTTAAAAGTTTAAAATGTTCTATTTACATGTTTTCGAAAATTGTAAAATGTTCTATTTAAAACACAGCGGCAAACAAGGCGGTGGTTGCCGCGGTGCTTCGGTTTGTATCGGCATGCCGGTGGAACGTCGGTTTCCACATGTTCGTTCGGTGACCGCTTTACTGATGAAGAGGCGTGTTGACATGGTCATGTATGTCCGTCTGTCGATCTGACTGTATTTTAAACATGCTCCACAAGTCACAGTATTTAAATGATTTTCTTTGAGCTTTTAAGCAGCCACAAATAAATGGTCAAACAGCCACGTTGTTTTGGGGTTGATCGAACTCACCAGTTTTTATAAACAACTGTTGAATGGGCCTATGTCGAAACTCAATAAAAGGGTACAACCTATTAAACGACTACAAATGCACGGGCAAAGTGCCATATCGTTTTTGGGAATAATCGAATTAAGTAGTTTTTTATACATTACTGTTGAATAGGCCCATGTCAAAACGCATTGAAAGGGTATACGAACAAAAATAGAGGTCATAAACGTTACCCTACATACATATTTATAAAACTGGAAGGTAAAACTACGATTCTCGTTTGTACAAGTATGCATAGCTAACACTATTGTTATTAACGCAGCAATTCTTAAATACGATAATGATAGTTTAGGGGATGTGTAGGGGGTTACTTAAATTACGTCACCCAAATTATCATTTGTTTATTGGGATTGTATATTATTGATTTCACCCAAATTTTTATTTTCTCTCAGTGACGGTTCATTAATGATGTTACTCATATTACTATTCTTACATTAGGATGGTCCGTAAATGACGTCGCCCACATTATCATTGTTATGTTTAGGAGGTCCAAAAGTGACGTTGCCTGAGTTACTACCGTGTATATTGTGTTTGTCCATAAATGACGTCGCATAAATCACTTCATTATTGGTATATACCGAAAATAACGTCGTTTAATGTTTTATTCTCTTATAGGGATTGTCTATCAACGACGTTACCCATATTACTATTCCTACATTAGAATGGCCCGTAAATGACGTCGCCTACAATATCATACTTTTATTTGGAGCTCAAAACACCCCTTAATTGGTATGGTCTATAAATTGCGTCTCCCAAATCACTATGCTATTGAGATAGTCGATTAACTTTGTTGTTCAACAAATTACTGTTGACAATATTTTCGAAAAAATGTTGCAAAATGTCAATTAAAAAATAGCTGCCGCGGATTATAAAATACCAGTGTCTTCTAAATTATTATCGATGGTCGCTACAATAAGGACCTACACATTTATTGAATTTAATATTCGTTGAAAACTAAGCATCAAATCTGGGCCCACATTGGACAAATATGTCGCGACGCGCGGGATTTTTATTACTGTAAATAGCTTTAAAAAAGACTTATTTTATAAATGAAAACATATTTATTGAAACTGTCATATTCTTGACAAATTTAAACTGTAAGCATACACTGTCATTTAAATTAAAATTTTTAATTGATACCGCCTCTATGTACCTTTTTATGCCATTCCAGTTTTGGTGTGTCCTTTTAATTTATTGTGTGTAATTTCTCCATAACAAGTTGTATATAGGTTCAAGGTTGTAAAAGTTAACGGTTCTATTCATATATTTTAAGCGTATAACCATTGATAAAAGCAACATGCTAATGAAATTTTTGCTAATTCAACTGTTTGAAAAACTCAGTTTTTAATGTAGTTGAACTCGACAACGCTAAACTGCTCAGCGTTAAGTTAGCATTAATTTTAGTTAGTTAGTTAGTTGTTAGTTAGTTGAACTTTATAAACGTGTTATTTAAACCGATTTGGCGCAAAGCCATTCTTCCACTTTTTTTATTGATTTATATGATTTATATGATTTCTAATATTGCGTGAGCAATAATTCTTTTATTTCACATCACATTACACATAAAGCTGTAATCGTAACTTAAATCTTGTACGAATTCCATTAAATCGAACTAAAGCAGTTACCTTTTTGTATATTACCATTAAAATACGATAACATTAACCTAATTTGAATGTGGAGCATCTATACAGCACGCCTTTCTCACGCACCAAGAAACACTTTAATAGAATTACAAACTAACATAAGAATGAGACAACACGACAGATACTCGGATTTTTAAGTAATTACTTGGATGTTCACAATTTGTTGTGTGCTGTAATTTTACTTTTTAAATCGTCATTTATCAGCAGTGTTCGAGTTGCCTGTACCTTCATCAAAGTCTACACATACATTTACACATATAAGACGCAACAGTGTTTTCAAAATTCAAATTATGAATTTTTGTTTTACAACGCTGTTTGTCGCCACTGCCATTTCCATCTTGCAAAAAGTTTTATGTAAACCACAACGCCAAACATCTCCCATTCAACAAGAGCAGCGCTTGATTTTACACGATGCATTGCATCCGCTACAAAGCTGTCAGTTTTTCGTCATGACTGAAAATCCTAAACAAGAATTTGGCTCATCTCTCCAAAGTATTCTAACGAGCAAACCCCGCCAAGTGATTCTCTAGTTTTTTGACGTTATATTTTTTTTCAAAAAGACCATCGTAAAAAACTAGAAATCGCTTAACAACATGCTGCGCACTCGAAAATTTTTTCGTCAAAATAATTTTTTTTGTAATTTCGAAAATGATCGAAATTTCAGATTCTGATTTTTTCCATTAACGTAACTATGGAAATTTTCAATAAACACAGGTACCTACCTGTATAAATTATGAAATTATCAATAATTCTGAAACGTGTTCTAAGGAGCGCTAGTACCTTACGTAACTCACTTAAAAGCTTTTCATAACTGCAGAATGTTCTATCTGCGCCATTATAAAACCATATACATTAGCTTAGGCCTGCATTGCATTCTTGGGTATGCAAATGAAGTTGTTGTTTTGCATTGGCATGTTTTAATTGAAAGAAATGTCGGTTATATAAATTACCGTAAGTATCAAAAGGACTTATGTTCGTGTTTAGCTAAAAACAAAATCCACTATCTGCAAAATGATTAAAATATCATATCACTCAAACCATGTACATACCTGGAGCAATTTCCAATTTTTAAAAGCAGGTAGTAAGAATATTTTGCAGTTTAAAACAAGCATCATATTCTCTCTACATATAGTTATGACTGCATCTTTTAAAAACTGGTAAATAGAGCATAATACATTCTTCAAAGCGTATATGTAAATGAAACACATTTCAATATCCGAAATCCGAAAACAAGTGTCACTTGTAATAATGCCCGGGCTCGCAATTGAACGCGGGTCTGAGGTGTTTGAATAGTACGCGGGTATATTTAACGCAAAATCAATATAAGTGCGCGGCCCTGCAATACTACGCAGGTCTGAGAGATTCAAATTTCAATAGTAGGAGAAGTGCTTTTATTACAAGACATGGTTCATGGTTCATCCATAGGTTCATCAATTTTCGTCTGTCCGAGCACTTACATAAAGATGCAATAAGTTATATATATGTAGCAACGAGTTGCGATTAGAAGTCATACACTCCAACTCCTCAATGATTTCTGACACAGGTTGTCTTTCAATTTCAACGCCATACACTAATCACCATTACGGCATGGTCACCCTTATGCGTTTCCGTGCTAAATGAAACACTTTTTACTTTTTAAAAACAAGCAAATAGAACATTTTTAACTCTTCAAAATCATGCCAATGGAAGATTTTGTACTTCTTACCAACAAGCAAAAACATTTTGAACTAAAAAACAATTAAATCAAACTTTTAGAACCTTTTAAAAACCTACAAATAGAACTTTACATTACAAAAACTTGGAAATACAACATTTTGTAGTTTTTGATGCTATGTAAAAGACCTTTTTGCACTTTTAAAAAACAAGTAATTAAAACATTTTGTGCCTTTAAAAAACATTGAAATGTGTACGTAATTTGTTCTATTTATACGCTTTAAAAAGTTCAAAATTTTCTGTTTACATGCACGCCGTTTCACGGCTACCAACCTAAACAGCACAACCGGCATAACGTGTCGCGTAAGCCGTTTTGGTCTGTAGCCGATTGAAAAACTGTCGGGTTCTCATCGAGTTTCTGCATTAAAGGGATAATCTACAAATGACAACAAGGGTCGTTAAAATCTATAAAGGGGTCGTCCATAAATTATGTCAAGGATTGTTGTAAAAATTAAAGGGGTTGTTCATAAATGACGTATATGGTCGTTCTCAACATTGAAGGGGTTTTGCTTGAATGGGGTCTATGGACGACCATTTTAATGTTTAGAACGGCCATGGACGTAATATATGAACGACTCCTTTAATTTTTGAAACGATCCTTGACGTCATTTATGAACGATCTCTGTAATGTTCTGTAGTGACGTCACAGGTCGGATCGCGCAGTTAATTTAGGTAGCGATGGCATTACATATTAAATATAAACATTTTTTAAACTGTTCAGCTGATGCGTTTGGGGGATATGGGGTTACATTTTTCAGTTACGTCATGTAAAGACGAACCCAATTGTACTCAGGTTTGAATGCTTAACCTCCTAAGTATCAATATTGTATTGTATTGTATTTGAAGGGATCTTGCATAGTATAATACTATGCAAAATGCCGCTCAGGCCACTAATAGGCCCATTGCAGACTACCCTTATACTATAGCTTTAATTTAGGCATTACGCATAAGTATCAATAACATATCACATTAGTTGTATTTTATGAAAATGCAGATAGTCAAATTTGTTATTAAGACAATCAGTTTTGCTTTTCGTCCAAAATGGAGATAGTCAGAATTAATTCCTTGCCGACGATATTCCACTCAGCAATTCTTCAGAATTGCAATAAATACACAAGTATGGTAAAATATTTTACGGGATTCACGGGATCAATATAATGAGTCGATGCCTACAGCGGTAAACCGGCTATCGTGGATATCCACGGTCAACCGAGTCTGCGAGACACCTGCGTAGTATTGCAGGGCCGCGCACTTATATTGATTTTGCGTTAAATATACCCGCGTACTATTCAAACACCTCAGACCCGCGTTCAATTGCGAGCCCGGGCATTATTACAAGTGACACTTGTTTTCGGATTTCGGATATTGAAATGTGTTTCATTTACATATATGCTTTGAAGAATGTATTATGCTCTATTTACCAGTTTTTAAAAGATGCAGTCATAACTATATGTAGAGAGAATATGATGCTTGTTTTAAACTGCAAAATATTCTTACTACCTGCTTTTAAAAATTGGAAATTGCTCCAGGTATGTACATGGTTTGAGTGATATGATATTTTAATCATTTTGCAGATAGTGGATTTTGTTTTTAGCTAAACACGAACATAAGTCCTTTTGATACTTACGGTAATTTATATAACCGACATTTCTTTCAATTAAAACATGCCAATGCAAAACAACAACTTCATTTGCATACCCAAGAATGCAATGCAGGCCTAAGCTAATGTATATGGTTTTATAATGGCGCAGATAGAACATTCTGCAGTTATGAAAAGCTTTTAAGTGAGTTACGTAAGGTACTAGCGCTCCTTAGAACACGTTTCAGAATTATTGATAATTTCATAATTTATACAGGTAGGTACCTGTGTTTATTGAAAATTTCCATAGTTACGTTAATGGAAAAAATCAGAATCTGAAATTTCGATCATTTTCGAAATTACAAAAAAAATTATTTTGACGAAAAAATTTTCGAGTGCGCAGCATGTTGTTAAGCGATTTCTAGTTTTTTACGATGGTCTTTTTGAAAAAAAATATAACGTCAAAAAACTAGAGAATCACTTGGCGGGGTTTGCTCGTAAGTACAATCCTGCAAAGCTTCAGTTCAATAGCTCAAACTCACTCTCGTGTAGAGCGATTAAACAGATGGGGTCAGTATTTGAGGTATGAGGAGACAATCTGTTACGTGAACGTTTTCATTCCCTCCGTTCCGCAAACCCAGAATGAAACAAGGTTCTTGGATGAGTTTCTTTTATCAAACAGATATTTAAGTATTCCTTTACGAGACAATGTCCAGCACAACATTGACATCGTCATATTATTGACACCGAAATCCTTTACAGCCCAACACTATATGTTTCATGACGACAATCTATGCAAAATCCCCATCAATTTTATTTTAATCAGGTTAAATTCTGGGAACAATCCGTACCTGCTAGAGCCCTATCTATTTCAAATCAAGGTGTATTGTGAGGAGTCCCATGTTTGTTTTATACCTATGAAAGACGTTCCACTCTTCAAGTCAAACTCGTATAAAATATTTCTAAAGAAACTACAGCAGTCTCGATCTAATTTTTATCGATCATCCATTTCTGTCGGCAGCGTAACTAACAGGTTGCAACACATACACAACAAACAGTTGACAGCTGTTCAAATGTATTTTGCCCATAATGCTGCCATCCCAATCATCCAAATTATACAGGTTATTGCTCATTGCCTAAATTTCACTCTTAAGAAGCGACGTGAAGACTCGTCATTTGAGGAGAATTGCAGGGAAGGGCTTATTTCAATAGCCTCAGGTTTTCCCGACAGAAATTTTGCTTTATCTACAACAGTGGGGAAAGCTACCCTTGAGTTGCTTCACGCAGCTCAAATAAGCTCACAATCAGATGAGAACGGCAAGAAGAGGTCAAGCTTGTACTTTCTTGTTCTGCCATTTCAATTCCCTGTGTGGGTAATTTCTTGCGTTGCCGTAACCCTCTTTGCTCTCCTAATACAATTAACACTGGACGAAATTAATATCTCAAGTGCTTTGGAAGTAGCGTTGTCCCCATTTCTTCTTCAAACTAACGCGTTTTTTGGGCAGATGAGCACAAGTAACATTCGTATGTACATTTTTTGGGTCTTGAGCGCACTTTTTATCAACACAATTTTTAGCTCATACTGGCAAAGCTACCGCCTCGTCGCCTCCCCTGTAACTATTCAAAAAGGATTAGAGGATCTCATCAGTGAAAATTATAGTATATTTAGTTGGGATTCAAAAAACAACTTCCGTAAAGCCATTGTAGTTCAGGAATATACTGCTGCTTTGTCATCCAATGTCAAAAAGCTCAAGTTAATTGAACCTTATCTTATTTTTGTACAGCATTCTAAACTAGTATCTCATAAGGAGTTCCGAAAAATCTTTGCAACAGACAAATTTGGCATGTTGATAAATAAGGTTAGAGTTTCGATAATTTCACAACTTCTTTGGAATGTTCATCAAAAGTCATCATTTCTGTCAACTGACACCATTTTTGAGGCTCCTACATTTTGGCAGTTCCAAATGGGAAATGTTGATGCAGCTCATCAATATTTTGTTCGCCTGTATGATGTTGGAATTGTACATTTCGGTTATGATATAAGTATTGCTGAAGAACGCTGGCAGGAAAAACAGGGACTAAATGACGTGTACAGGAATGAGCCAAAATACAAGGGAAATATTAAGGTGGAAGCAGAATCTCTTCCCCTGAGCGATTCCTTAGTTGCGTCCGCGTTTTACTGTTTTCTTATCGGAATGGCAGTTGCACTGCTTGCATTAGCTAAGGAAGTTGCACAAACGTGGTGGGTGATTAAATAAAAGTCCCACATAAAATGATTGACCATAATTATGTCTAAATCCATACATACGTACATACATACATACATGCATGCATACATACATACATACATACATACATACATACATACATACATACATACATACATACAAACATACATACACACATACATACATATTGCTTGCAATAAATTACTTAAACCGTATTGTATTCTATGCGTTCTAATAATGTCTTGATTCATGTAACAATGTATTGCAATGAAATTGAAGTTAGGTATTTAAAGAAATAATTTATTCGTTTTTTATTTCTAGCTTTACCTAGATTGTAAACACATAAATGTAAGTACAAAATATTGGAATAAATTAGCAAGTTAATTACTGCTAAACTGGTAAAGCTGCCAGTTTCGGCTTGTGTTGTGCTGCATGCGGAAGTCATAATTGATTAAACATTTTGTGATGATTTTCCAATTTTGTTCCCTGTCATTGTACAGTAACCGTAAATTAAAATAACCAATAGCTATTATTTAGTCCCAATCATACGCAGTTACATCCTAGGGTAAATTTGACGTCATTGACAGAATATTTCAACAAACAAGTGATATTTGTGTGACGTCATTTGCTGACGATCCCTATAAACAAAGTATATTTTTTGTCACGTCATTTAAAAAGGATTCTAATGAACGAGTGATATTTCTGTGACGTTATTTACGGACGATCCTAATAAATGAGTGATATTTTGTTTAAGTAATTTACAGACGATCCCGATAATTTAGTAAAAAAATTTGTGACGTCATTTTCAGACAATCGTAATGAACAAATTATAATTGTTTAGTCGTCATTTTTGGTGGATTCCTATAAACGAGTGATATCTTTTTGACGTCATTTACGGACGATCCTAATAAACGAGAATTAGTTTTTTTACGTCATTTACTGAAGATTCTAATAAACGAGAAATATTTCTTTGACGTCATTTACGGACGATCCCAATAAGCAAGTGATATTTTTTGACGTCATTTACAGACGATTGCAATCGTCACACAATATTATTTGTGACGTCATTAACGGACGATTCTAATAAACAAGTGATATTTTTGTGACGTCATTTACGCACAATCCTAATAAACGAGTAATATTTTTTGTTACTTCATTTACAGACGATCCCTATAAACGTTAAATATTTTTTGTGATGTTATTCGTGGACCATTCACCTTACTTCAACCACCCCCTTCCCTCCCGCGTCCAACTCGAACTGGTTTGTTAAAGTAAGTAACAATACAGTAAGATTTACTTGTTCTTGTACTTTAATGGCGTGCCTATTTGGATAAATGAAGTTTCACCAGCCGTTTCTGTAAATACCTATAAACGCTAATACTAAAATTCACTGGTTTTTAGATGCTGAGTGTTTGGTGGCGAACCCAGAGTTGTATGAAATTTCGCATGATGAGACTTCAGGTCGTTAATCTGTTGCTTCAACATCCGTAGATGTAGGTAGATGCAAAAATCCCTAAATAATAAATTTTACAATCTGGATTGATGCAGTGTAGATAATGGTGAAAATGACAATAATTCCACCAGTGGACTTAAATCCAAAACCAACCTTTTTATAAAATAATAAATAAGATTTATTTTAACTAATAGAAAATAAAGGTACTTTTGATGTATAGTTTACAATTGAAAGTGTTAAAAGATACAGGTAGAGCAGTTCAGTTTGTAAGTCTGGACTGCAACAGAGTTGGGTTGAAAGTCAGGGAATTTTGGCTGAGTTGTGGCGACGAGAGCTTAAAAGCGTGGTCGTGCCACATGGCTGTTGAAATAGAAAAGTCAGCATGGTCGGACCGCATGGTAAAATCGAAGTTTCTAGTGATACAGATATTATAGAAGAAATTTCAGTCCACGTGGACCGCACAACCAAAGACAAGAAACTTACATGAGTTCAAGGATGATCTGGCAGGAAATGTAAAGAATTCAGAAATTAACATATTGATTAGTGACCAAGCCAGATCAAAGAATATAATTATGTATAGAATGTAAGGCATGAGGAAAGTCAGGACTAAATTGCTGTTACTTAGGCATAACTTACAAATATGTGTCATCTTGGCCGATGTCGAAATGTTTCTTAATATTACACTAATATTAACATCAAAAACACATCAAATATGAATTATTAATGCTAGCATTTCAACTCACAATTTGTGAAGTTAAACAAACTTATAGGGGTAAAATAAATATATCAAAACTTCGGTTCAATACCGAACACTGAGCATCTATAGGAATGGCTATGTCCGTCTGTCTGTCCGTCTGTCAATGTGTCTTTTTTTGTCGTGCTCCACAGGTCACAGTTTTTAATTTTATTTTTTTAAATAAATTTTAAATGATGGTGAATGCGATGGAATAGAACCCTATTGTTTTTGGAATTAAACGGACCCACCAGTTTTTCACAATCAACGATATGATGGACCAATTTTTGAGCATTAAATTTCATGCAGGAAAAACGGGTCTTTGGCAAGACTTTACATGCATTTGAATTTCAATACTTGCCACTGAAGCTAAGTACGTAGGTACATGCGCCGCATGTTCCATATACTTGACATTCAGTGGATATTCGTACCATAGAAAACATCCGATGAACAAACATAGGGTTTTACTAGTAGGAATCTAGAGATCGTCCATAAATTACGTCAAACAAACTTTACAATTTTAGGGACCCCCACAGTTATAAGTTCAAAATTAGCTTCAAATATATCCTTAGCATAGAATTTAACTAGAATGCATGCAGGGATCGCCTATAAATTACGTCATTCAAATTTTACCATTTAAGGGACTCCTACTGTCATTAGTTAATTGTTTCTTGGGATCGTCTGCAAAAGACGTCACAAAATTATTATACGTTTATTGGAATCGCCCGTAAATAATACGAAAAAAATTTCCCTCGTTTATTGATATAGTCTGTAAATGACTTTACAAAAAATATCATTGGTTAATTAGGATCTTCCGTGAATGACGTCACAAACAATATTACTCGTTTATCATAATGGTCCGTGAATGACGTTACAAAAATAACTCTTTTATTGAAACTGTCTGCAAATGACTTTAAAAAAATATAAATCGTTTATTAGGATCATCTGTAAATGACGTCACAAAAAATTTAAATTGTAAATTGAGATCGTCTGTTAATAACGTCAAAGAAAATATCATTTGTTTATTGGGACCGTCTGTTGATAATGTCACGGAAAATATCACTTTTTTATTAGGATCGTTTGTAAATGACGTCACAAAAAATATGAGGGTGACGCGCAAATAATGTCACGTGAAAATTTCTTCTACATGTCACGGACTGACCTATATGTGTTATACATGTTCAGAGATCGTCCATAATAACGTCCCTCAAATACCATAGTTTCTAGTATCCCAAGTCCCAACGTTAAATTTGTTTTCATCCTATTTTAACTACATGTCACGTACTTACCTATAAGCGTAACAGATATTTAGGGATTGTCTATAATGACGTTATTTGTGATTGGTGCAATTTATAACAAAAATTCAGCTATATTAAATTACATGCTACGAACATTGGTATATGTCTTATTGATTGTAGTGGAGCTTCCATAAATCTTATATCATCTTTTAGCGTGATATAAATTGTCTTGCGCCTTTGTTGAAGCTTAGCATCTACTTCGGGCCAGCCAACGGTCGACAAATCTGGCGCGAAACGCCGGATTTTTAAATGCTGAGCTTTAGCTGCATCCAATAAAATGGTTTTGTACATCCGTCTGTGTGTCTGTCTGTCTGTCCCCTTTTTCATTGTTGTACGCTACAGATCGTATTTTATAAGTTATTATATTTAAACGACGTCCTAAAACACGCAAATGCGATGTAGATGTGCTTTATAGTTTTTGAGTATCATCTACACAGTATGTTTTTTTGCAATTAACAGTTAAATAGACCAACTTTCAAAATGTTTTACACATCACTTTATTCACGAACAAAAACCGAGTTTCAGCTCTCGTAAGGTTACATAGACGTACATATCTACAAACTTGGAAATTCTACATGGACAGCCGTGTGTTCAAACATACCGCGTAAATCTATGGACATCACAGTCCTCCTTTCTCATCATGTTACAGATTCCTATTCATTACCATATGATATATGTCATGACCCGGACATGCGAACGTAAATGGGTTATTGATGGTGACGGATCGTCCATAAACGACGTCCTTCATATATCATAGTTTCAAGTACTCCCAGTTCAAATTTAAAAATTTTTTCCCACCTATTTTGAATAATGACGTTCTTCAAATATTATACTTTTTAGTACCCTCATTTGTAACTTTAAAAATTTTCCCAACCTATTTTAACTAAATATCGTAAATATAACTATATAGTATAAAGTATTCACGGATAGTCTAAAATGACGTCCGTAATAACGTTCTTCACATTTAATAGTTTTAAGTACCACCATTTTTAACTTTAAGGTCTTGCCCTACTCATTTTAACTGCATGTCATGGAAATGCCTATATTGGTTATAGATATTCAGGATCGTCTACAATGACGTCTGTCAAATATCATAGTTTAAAGTACCCTAATTTTCGAGATAAAAATTTTTTCCCATCTATTTTAACTACATTTCATGGTCATTATAGAACTTCAGGTATCGTCCCTAATGACTTCACTTAAATATCATACATTTTAGTACCCCCATTTCGAACTTTGAAATGTTTTGGAATTCATTTTTTAACTGCTTGCCACGTACATTTGTATATGGCTTATTTATGGTGAGAAAGGCTCCTTAAATGCCGTTATTTGTAATTAGTGCCATGCCTAAAAATTTTCTAGCTTTTCTTAAACCTAAAACGGCAACGCTGCGAGCCGAGCAACACTAGCTGATAATCGGCTCCCAAAAACTTTTCTTTTTTACTTAAATGTTCTGTGTAACTCGGCCAATTTTAATTGAAAGTCAATCTAATTGAGTGTCTATTATATTCGTAATAAGAATCATATCGAAAATCAGCCTGTAAATTAAACAGTTAACCAGAAACTATACAATTGTACGTACGCATCTAACCTAACGTACCAAATTGACAGAAGTAGTGGAATAGTTCGAGTCTACATTTCATCTGTTACTTCATCCTCTGGGTAATAGTCGGTAACTATTACTCGCCTGGGTCACGTCAGGTCATTAAGTTGACAACTATATTTTGGAATCAAATACTGGAGCGTGGCCCAGGCGGCCTTTAGGATAAGTTGGCTTAGCGTTTATTTTCATCTTTTCCTCTGCTCTTGTCACATTCACAACTACACAATTTGTACGCAAATCAAATCTCAAAATGCCAAACAACAAAACTAATAAGGTCAATTCCAATTGCAGTGACGACGATGATGATCTAAAAACCATTTTATTGAAGTTCCGAGACAAATTAAAAACAAGCATCACAGAAATAAAAGAAACACTGGAGTCTCATGGTGGTCGTCTAAAGAAAGTTGAGGACGATTCAAGCCACGTACATCCGTATATGGCTTGAGGATGGTATGGGAGCCTCCATAAATGACGTCATTTGTTAATAATCATATTCTTAAGAACCTTCCAGCTATATTTAACTACATGCTACGTACATTCGTGTATGGCTTATTGATAGTAGGGGAGCTTTCACAAATCTTATATCATCTTTGAGCGTCACTTAGATTATATTGCTCCGAAGCGCTGTATTTTTCCTTGTATCCTTTAAATTCGTTTTGACATGGGTCCATTCGACCATAAATTGTATAAACTGGTAAGCCCGATCCACTCCAAAAACAATAGTGCAATTTTTCCTCGCATTTGTGACAGTTAAAAAAACGTTTGACGAACATCGCATTGAAAACTGTGCCCTGAAGCGCATAAAGAACAGACAGGCAGACATACCTATTCTAATACATGCTTAAGCTCAGCATCTAAGAATCCGGCGCTTCGCGCCGGATTTGTCGACCGTGGCCTAGCCCGAAGTAGATGCTGAGCTTCAACAAAGGCGCAAGACATTTTATGTTACGCTAAAAGATGATATAGGATTTATGAAAGCTCCCCTACAATCAATAATACATATACCAATGTTCGTAGCATGTAGTTTAATATAGCTCGAATTTTTTATAAATTACACTATTCACAAATAACGTTATTATGAACAATCCCTGAATATCTGTTACGCATATAAGTAAGTACGTGACATGTAGTTGAAATAGGATGGAAACAAATTTAAAGTTGAGACTTGGGATACTAGCAACTATTGTATTTAAAGGACGTTATTAGGGACGATCTTCCAACATCTATAACACATATAGGTCAGTCCGTGACATGTAGAAGAAATTTTCACGTGACATCATTTGCGCATCACCCTTAACCTGCTTACCTAATAAGAATGCGATTACATCTGGGTAGGGGTGTCAAAAAGAAATTTTCGCCTGACGTCAGTTGCGCGTCACCCCTAACTTGGTTACCTTATGTGAATGCGATAGCAGCTGAGTGGGGATGTCTAATAGAAATTTTCACGTGACGTCATTTGCGCGTCATCCCTAGCCTTCTTACCTAATGTGAACGCGATAGCAGCTTTGTGGGGTGTGTCAAAAAGAAATTTTGACGTGACGTCATTTGCGCGTCACCCCTAGCCTGCTTACCTAATGTAAATTCGACAGCAGCTGGGTGGGGGTGTTTTAAAGAAATTTTCGCTTTATGTCATTTGCGCGTCACCCCTTACCTGCTTACCTAATGTGAATGCGACAGCAGCTTTGTGGGGGTGTCCAAAAAGAAATTTTTACGTGACGTCATTTGCGCGTCACCCCTGCATTAGACAATCAGACTACATGCCATGCCATTGAATACTGTAGCTGAGATTTACTGGGTCTGTACTATAAGATATACTTGTACTCGCCGCGCAGAGCTTTAAAATTACAAGGTATGTACATGAATTCTCTATTTGTTACAAGCATGGTTCGCTTTTTAGATGCTGAGCATCTATTGAAATGGTTTTGTCTGTCTGTCTGTCCGTCCGTCCGTTCGTTGGCCGTACTCCACAGATCAATGTTTTTAAGGGATTTTGTTTGAACTTTTTTTAAACTCTCACAAATGCGCGCGAGAGGAGCCTTATTGTTTTTAAGGGTGATCGAACCAACCAATTAGCCACAGTAAATAGTTAAATGGACCCATGTCAAAATTTTGTGAAGTGATTTCCTTAAAAACCAAGAGGGCGTGTAAATATTGCTGAATGTTCATGTACATACGTAATTTTAAAGTTCTGCGCGGCGAGAACAAGTATATCTTATAGAAAAGGCCCAATCAATCTCAGCTACAGTTTTCAATGGTCTGTAGTCTGATGTTCCGCTACGCTAGATATGCAGAATGTGGTTGTGTGTGGGGGGGGGGGGGAAGTTAAGGGTGGGTGAGGAGCTTCTAAATATAGTGCAAATTGGCAATTTTTGAATCCACTTACAGGGTACAGTTTTTAGGTGATTTTCTTAAAACCAACGTACATAAATAATTAGGGATCGTCCATCATGACGTCCTTCAAATATCATAGTTTTAGATACCCCCATTATCAAATTTAAAATGTTTAGCTAACTGTTCCACCTATGTGTCACAGACTTACCTATACAGGTTTAAGATATTCAGGGACCGTCCATAATGATGCGCAAATGAAGTCACGTGAAAATGTCTTTTAGACACCCCTACTCAGCTGCTATCGCATTCACATTAGGTATGCAGGTTAGGGGTGACGCACGAAAGATCGCCTATTTGAAAATTTCTATTAGACACCTCCACCCAGCTGCTATTGCATTCACATTAGGTAAGCAGGTTAGGGGTGACGCACGAATGACGTCACCTGAAAATTTCTTTTAGAAACCCCCACCCAGCTGCTATCGCATTTACATTAGGTAAGCAGGTAAGGGGTGACGCGCAAATGACGTCACGTGAAAATTTATTTTGGACACCCCCACCAAGCTGCTATCACATTCACATTAGGTAAGCAGGTTTGGGGTGACGCACGAATGACGTCACGTGAAAATTTCTTTTAGACACCCCCACCCAGCTGCTATCGCATTGACATTAGGTAAGCAAGTTAGGGGTGACGCGCAAATGACGTCACGTGAAAATGTCTTTTAGACAACCCCACCCAGCTGCAATCGCATTCACATTAGGTAAGCAGGTTAGGGGTGACGCACAAATGACGTCACCTGAAAATTTCTTTTAGGAACCCCCATCCAGCTGCTATCGAATTCACATTAGGTAAGCAGGTTAGGGGTGACGTGCAAATGACGTCACGTGAAAATTTTTTTTTACAATTCCACCTAGATGTAATCGCTTTCATATTGGGTCAGCAGGTTAAGGGTGACGCGCAAATGATGTCACGTGAAAATTTCTTCTACATGTCGCGGTCCTTAATAACGTACTTCAAATACCATAGTTTCCAGTATCCCCTGTCCTAACTTTGAATTTGTTTCCATCCCATTTTAACTACATGTCACGTACTTACTTATATGCGTTATAGATATTCAGGGATTGTCTATAATGACGTCATTCAAATATCATAGTTTTTTGGACCCCTATTTTTAACTTTAAAATTTATCCTAACCTTTTTTTAACATCTTGCCACGAACACTCGTATATGGCTAATTGATAGTAAAGGAGACTTTATAAATGGCGTCATTTGTAAATCCTGCAATTTTCAAAAATATTTTAGAGTTTTTAAACTACATGCTACGTACTTTCATACATCGCTTAATGATGGTAGGGAAGCCTCCTTGAATGACGTCATTTGTGAATGGTGCAATTTATGAAAAATTTTCAGCTATATTTAATTACATGCTACGCACATTGGTATATGTCTTATTGATTGTAGGGGAGCTTTCATAAATCTTATATCATCTTTTAGCGGAACATACATTGTCTTGCGCCATTGTTAAAGCTCAGCATCTACTTCGGGCCAGCCCACGGTTGACAAATCCGGCGCGAAGCGCCGGATTTTTGGAAAGATTACTTTTCTAATCGTAAGTTCTGACAAGGGTCCAGTTAACTGTTAATTGTGAAGAAATGAACAGTCTTATCAAATTAAAAAAACAATACAGACCTGCGCGCTCGCATTTGTGATCGTTTAAAAAAAAATTGAAGGTCATAGCTTGAAAGCTGTGATGTAGTGTACGGCCAACAGACAGACAGACAGACAGACAGACGGACGGACATGACCATCACAATAGATGCTCAGCATCTGAAAAGTGCAGATAGCAGATCGGCAGATATTGATAATTACTCTCCATGGTCGTAATTTTAATAATAACATCTCACGAGTCTCTGTTATGCCCATGTTTACATTAGCGCAACTCGTCACTTGCAGTTGCAGTAGGCAGTAAACACCAACACTAGAAAACTCAAACCTGTGGAAAAATTAATTACTTGCCAATATCTCTTCCTTGACAAGGTAATCCTTTCCTTTATATAACAAGTAACAAGTAAAACCTTTTTTATTGAGAAAGCCTAACAATCAACATTATTTGATATAGGATTTGTGATTTTTGAGTGTAAGTTTTAATATTGTGATTTGACACGAAGACTTGAGACTCCTACTTATTTACATTCCTTTAGGGGAAATTATTATAGTTGTATTGTTGCATGTAGTTCAGTAAAACCAGGTTTTTTTAGTGCACTAAAGCAGATCCTAGCTGATATTAACAACGCAGAGAATGAAATTAAATAAATAATGTATTCACATTCTATATGCAAACTTATACCTACTGCACAATAATAAATAATTAGTATTATAACATTCAAATGTTTTGGACGGAGAAACATTGCCGGAAATATTTCTGCTTTTAGTAAATCTTTGAACGGTGTAAATAATTACGTTCGACATGGGTAAGATTTTTAGGGAATTCAGTTCATATGTTTACCGCAATAAGTTTGTAACAACGACGGTGAAGAACCATAATCGTATCTTTACAATATTTTCGGAAATAAAAATTATGTAGTAATTACGTTTCGTTATTATTCCTTAATCAAATTAAAAGATTTTGTTGACAACAATTAAGGACCATCCCTGGCACGTACAGATGATTTGGGAGTGGGTTGAATAAGTGATAATTCGCTATAAAGAGCATTTAAACCTATATTCTAAAATATAGAAATAAAATATAACTATTAAAATAAATTATTATTAATATCCACTTTCATAAAAATTCACAAACGACGATGTTTGCTTGTCAGCATACCACTTTACCTAAACGTGAATAATAATAAGGACAATGACACATTCTTAAGGACAAAATCAATAAAATTTAGAGTTGATTCTCTCTCCATTTGATTGAAATCCCCGACTTAAATGGCAATATTCGATTATGAACGATCCCTGAATATCCATGACACATGTAGGTCAGTCCGTGACATGTAGTCAAAATAGTATGGAAAAACATTTAAAATTAGGCCCGGGGGTTCTTAAAACTATGACATTTAAAGGACGTCATTATGGACAATCCCTGAATATATACAACATTGAAGGAAGTCATGCTCGCAGCATCTAACAATGGTTAAATAATTAAACGGGTGGGGGTGGGGTACCTAAAATTATGATAATTTTGAAAGACGTCATTAACGGACGACACCACAAACATTTAGAAGTTTCTCCTAAAAGTATTAGACAGTTAACTTTTGGGTGTTTATATGCCATATAACGTATATATGCCATGTTTATCTGTTTGTTAATACACAACGTTTGATGATAATGATTCACTGATTTTACAAACTATCACATCATTGACAAGTTCTAAAGTATTACAGTCAACTACAAAGATAATAATATGTCTTTTTTAATAAAAAATATAATTTTGTGTAACCGTTTAAGGTTACTTACATATTATGTTTTGTCTTAAAGGGCTAGAGAGCTCAGTTGTGCAACGTCCACGTCAAGATACGAGAAGTCAATGAGCGAAAAGCATATGTAGTAATACATTTTGCATGCGAGATACTCTAATCCACTGGTCTCTCACAGAACTGTTTGTCTGCGGTCTCTCTAAATGAGCTAAGAGGGGGGGAAATAGAGCTACAGTGTGAGATAATCGTGTTTATTATTGTCTATTCTGTTGATACATAATATATTTATAGAATATGCAATATTTTGTCTGTGTTAGTTTTTTTTGATAATGCAATTTTTTTCAGTTTTAATGTGTGTATTATATATATATTTAAAGAGTAAAAACACAGAAAAGCTGTGTTGTGTATTGACTCAATACAAAAAATGACTTCTAAATGTCAATGTTTTGTAAATACAATTTAAAAACAATTAAATGTGTACATCAAAAATTTTCAATTACAATACACGTAAACAAGAAGTAAAATGCAAAACGAAGTAATTAATTTTATTTTTTCTAATAATTCAGAAAAAAACTGACGTTTGACAGAAAGAGACGTTAACCTAAAAAACAGAAAATAAAGAACACAAACACACACAAGAGAGCTCTGAAAATTAGAAAAAAGGTCGTCAATACAATAGCAGCAGACCAGTCAAGCTCCAAGTTTTAATGTCAAGTAGTAAAAATTAGATATTTTAATATATTGTGTATAACAATGTAGATCTGCAAAGCAAAGTGTTCTTTAAATTAGCCCTTAAGGAGTGTACAAAAAAGCTAAACCTTTTATTATAGATCGAATTGTTCTGCAAAAGCATAATTTGAAAGTCGCAATTGACGATAAAAGCAGAGAAAAAAATTCGTGAATAGGAAAATCTTGAATTAGATACTACAGAAAAATACCATTTCTTTTATATTATGTGGTATGCGTGATGTTTGATTAATTAATATAAGGCCGAAGGCTATCTAAAAAAAAAAAAATAACCAGTTTTAGTTTGTAGTTTTTAAAATCCTACCAACCAGATGCGATTCATAAATGAATTTGAACTCCCACTATTCAATTAATATATAATTAGGAGAATACAAAAAAGTTGTGCGGGTTCTTTGCGGTAGTCAAATTAAAAATAAATATACAAAAAGCAGCCACATACAAAATTTGCTTGCGCTACAGACGTGACGTTGTGACACAGAAATGCACTTCTTAAATATCATGTTCTAATTAAAGACAAAAAGTCTTTAGTCTATAGAGTATAGATTCAAAAAATTGCAGCGTGGTTGATCAGTAGTCAAGCCACTGCACTGCTTAGTCATGAAAGACTGCTTGAAATTTTGATCGTTGTTTAAGTAACGATATATCTTAAGTGCTTGTGAAGTTAAATAAGCAAAGTAGAAAATTCTGTTAGTAGACAGGTGTGTTTATGTTAATATTCCTTGTCTTTAGGGCACGAGACAGAACAAGATGGACATTAAAAGCCATTTTGAGTCAACAGTCTTTCAATGTGATGTAACATAAACATTATTTTACTATTGAGACTGTAAAGCTGTATACCCTACAGTTGGTATATCTTGTTCTACTTTTAATATAAATTGTTGATGAAAATCAGTTTTTAATAGCTAGAAATTGTTTGTTAATTAACTTTAATTTCAAGCCAAACTTTTAGAAGTTAAAATCTTTATTAGGCAGCCGTGACTAAATAGTTAGATCTGACGCCTAAATACTCTTTGCAATAATTTTTTCGGAACAGGCAATAAAACACGCTGTTTCCCTTGTTTCTAAAATAATTGCATGCTTAGAATAAAGTTGTGGATGAAAATTAGATGGTGCGGTTAAAAATGATATCTAAGATGCAATGGTTTATCACTGAAGATACGCAGCCAGTAGTGCACTGGCCTAAGCTATTTAAAAAGTGTGTCATTAATTCGTCAACAATTCAGTCTCTGGCAGCTGTGCATACTGATACTTTAGTAATATAAATTTACCACTAACATTGTGCCTGTCCTTGTAACACTTAGCTGTCTTTGCTAGCTACATGTATTTGAGGGGGATAATATAGTTAAATATTGAAATAAAACACGTAAGACCATGATTCGGGGTATTGTTGACAGAGATATTGTGGTTCTCGAGTTTGAATCCTTGGTCCTGCTTAGCAAAGCTTTCTCTAGCTGTAAGGTCTACAACAAATGTAGTATTTACAATTTTGTGCATTTGTTTCATTCTAGAGCGATCTTTCCTTCTAACAACAAATGCCGTTTAAGTAAACTGCTATGAAGCTGTTTCACTATCAGCTGTCAATTAGTAATGTGCACTAGGTTAAAGGCAGAATATATGATTATGTAATAGTGTCACGAATAATAAATTACTAATATTCTAAGTCTTGCACTCTCAGAAAGTTTAAATAAATTGATTTAATAGCTTTCTCTAAAAAACAAAAATGCTTTAAACATGTAGTGACGCAAACTAAATAAATTGCTGTAAAAAAACGTCAGCAACACGAATATTTTTATGGACTGTAATACAAAAAATGTTTAATATTTAGAGATAAATATAAACAAACTAAAACAAGAAGCCGAATAAGCAATTACTGATGACAATTCACCAATGTTAATATAATTCAACCACCAGAAATTTTAATTAAGTTAGACCTACAAGATTCAGATAAGCTGAAAGAGGCAGCACAAATTAAAATAAGTGACGCAATTTTTGACAAAAATGATGATATTTAACGTTTTGTTGAATATGCAGAATTGCAATATTTGAATTATGACGGTTCTCTGCCTGAAATAAATGATATTGATGTCAAAGAAGTGATTAGTGAGATTGAAGGCCGCAGTTAGAATTAAGTAACAATTACCATACAGCAAGAACCCTATTCCTCTCAAACTACACCATCTGCTGATTAGATTTGTGTACATCACATGTTTATGTTTGATGCTTTATATTTAACTGTTATAATCATAAACCTATATTTTATAAAATTTAAAAAAGCCATGTGAAAAAAAGGTCAGCTTTTTGCAAATTCCTAATGAATACAAAATCAGTATTCTGTTTTATAATATTCAATACTATATCGAAACATATATCATTGTTATTTTTAGTAAATGTCATTATAAATAAATTTTTAAATCAAACTTAAATATTAATCTACAATAGTTAAGAATAAAAGTTTATAATAATTATAAAAATGATGCAATGAATTTAGTTCATTGTAACTCCTGTACTGCTTGAGAAAACAATATTTTAAAAGAATGTTATACATAAATATATATTCGTCATTACATAAATACATTGTTTTTATGTAATTATATTCGATAAGTATAAAATAAGGTTAAAATGTTGACATACAATACAAAATATATGCAATTAACAAAAAATAAATAAAATCACTCTTTACTAGGCACGTTTATTGACATAGCACGTGTAGACACTAAAGAACCACCCCTGAAACTTTTAAATAAATGAATTCGGCGCTTCACACCAAATTCGTTTACTGTAGGACCGAAGTAGATGCTGAACTCACGGAAAGTTGGCTTCATTACTAGAAAAAAGAAAACAGTGTATCTGTAGTAAATGTTACATGAGGTCATCAAAGTTCCTTTAAAAATGACTATGTACAGTTTTTGCTGTACGAAATATGCAAGGTTTAAGTAGGCTCGACAAGAATATCACACGTGCAAGTGAGCTAAAACCAAAATTTGGTTATACAAATGGACAGTTTACGAATAGTGCAAGCACAAAGGTACTCAGTAACAATAGCACAAGCTTAAGTTAGCTGATCAAATGTAGTGTCGATGCAAGTTGGCTTCGTATGATCAGTGCCAGTACAAGTAGGCGAAATACGACTTTTGTTAGAACAAAAGGGGAAAGGACAAATTATAAGAGTAGACTTGGTACAAATGGCACTGGTACGAATTATCCAGTGCAATGGGCAAAAAACACGTGCTGCCATTTTGAGTAGGGTTATTAAATTGAGTAAGCTATGTATAATCGTTGATGATAAGAGTTGGTAGGGTATAGATGGGGTCGGCAGCTGCAGCACAGGTAGGACGTTACTATGTACGAGTCGCTACGTATTAATTGGGAACACCAGAAGCGATTTTGTTAATATTGAGCTGTGTGAAACTAGCGCTGGCATAAATCATGACAGTACAAATGCTTATTGTTGGTTACCTATGTTGCAATTTTGATCTTTTACCTGGTAAAACTTAAAAAGAGTTATGGGTCGAAATTTTATAATTAAAGTTTTTGGCAAATTCAAAATGTTAAATAATTACATATTTTTACCTATCTACATAATTAATTGTATTTTTACATTAATACGAAAAATTACACGCCATAAATCATTTTGATTCTTTAAAACTACAAAATTAAATGTTTGTGTGGTGAATTAACTATACGTGTTGTGAAGTTAAAAATAAGATTTTACGACAAAAACTCAATTAAACAAGCCTGCTGTAAACCTTGCCAATAAACAAGAGTTTTATCATCTGCTTTATATCTATATATGTCTATTTATCAGCCAAATTCTAATACCAATGGGCTGAAAGTTAATAGGGTAATAACGGGATACCAAGTGTATTCAAAAAATAAAGTTTTATATTTGATTTATATTCACCAACGAGAGATATTTAGAGGAGGGTTAAAGCAAATTCTATTAAGCATCAGCATATTGTATCCCAGCTTGGCCAGTCAGTATTGTAAATACTGAACTGCTAAGCCGGATAAGCTTCCTATTCACATAGATTGTACTTATAGCTAGAGTCTAGGAGCGGCGGCAGTGTAGCAGTTTGTGGTCAAAAGATAATTTTAGTGGACAGGTTAGTACATGTGCCTATTTATTGACATCCTATCACGTGACGGAGGCATAATTTAAAATAACCAATGTTTTACCTGTCCCTTTTCTTTCTCTTTTGCTCAAATATTGTCCTTGTTTTTAGAAACTGAATATTTTAAGTCGCCCGCACGGCAGTAAACAAACATTTTATTGCAATTTCTAATTCCTACCGCAAATTTTAAACTCGTGTTTAATACTTTGATAATGATTAAGTTGAACTAAGGATTGCCATTGCAACAAAAATTAAACAACAGTAAAATGCGCTTACCGTAATTTTTAATGCAAGCAGTAACAGTTGTGTAATGTACAAAGTACTAAAAAGTAAAAATAAGTAGTGTCTGCAACAAGTATATTTTACTAGTATAAGCTTTTTTATTTTTTAAATAAGAAGGTCAGACTTGACTGTATGTTGTGTTTAAAGTGCCTGAATAGCACAGTTTTGCTATTCTGTAACATCTAGTTTATTATTTACAGGATTGCTGATTACAACATAAACTAAAAAGTAAAACAACTGGTTTTCACATTCCAACGAGTACCTTTTATAAATGAAAAAACAAAAACCTAATTCATACACATACCTGAGCATACCGTGTACATGCCTTATTCAGGTAAAATACAATTTTTAGTAGGATTTTAAAACCTTACATTGTGGCTATTAAAGAGACGTGGAATTGTATTAACAATCTTTTAGATTGATTACACTTAATTTGAAAGCACATAAATTAGCAAGCAAAATATGCATAGGCGTCATCGATTAAGATTTAACGTGCACAAACGTGATACCTGTATTTTAATGTGAGCACTTAGAATATACAAAACATCTGCAGGACTAAACTAGTCTCCCTTATAAAATTAGACACATGTATTTGAGTGTGCATGTCTAAGAGCATGTTAAGTTTCAACAACTGTAAAGGCCACGCACCAACCACGTCCTTGGCACAAAAAGTGGACAACCCTTCTTAGTTCTACATTTGCAGACGTTTTCTGTGACGTCTCACATACACTATAACAATATACAATATATTTGAAACAAAACTACGTGTATCTGTATGAGGTTTTGCTGTGTAGTTAGAAAAGTAAAACGGCCTTCTGTTTGCCATAACATTGAATATAAGTTAGGTTCACGACACAACAATGCGAGTTATATGGAACAAACACCACTAAAGGATAATGTTATACAGTTTTTGACACCAACAGTAAAAATACATTAAACTTAATGGATATCAAACAAAAAGGGTCCAAATGTACCTAGAAAAACAAAAAACTTGCAATTTTAATTTATTAAAATTAATTCTTTTTAACATTATCAAAAACGTTTTAATAAAATATAAAAATAATAAAAAAACCTGTTGTTTTTCCCCTTCTTAGCTCAATCAAATACGTAGTATTGAACGGATTTGGAAAGTTAGGCACCAAAGAGCTTAAAAGAGATTAGCACCAACTGTTGCAATACTCAGCTACAGAAATCCTGGAAACCTGCACTAAAAATGGTTTTCAACGAAATGATTATAGTAACTTTAGTCTAGTTTTTGTTTACTACTTTAGTAAAACTAAACCAAGGATCTCGTTGTTTTTAAAATAGGTGCGACAAACTAATAAAGACAGTTTGCCTCACAAAAACAAACCAAAACTCAATATATACCACCTTATAAGCACAAGAATGTTTTTGATATTTACGACAAACAAAACTTTAATTTAGGCAACTACCTGTTCCCAAGAACTAAACAATGCAGCTCTTAATTTTCTGAGTTTATAAAAAAAAATAAGCTTTAATCCTCAAATACCGACGACGTAAGAGTAACCACTTAAAATATTCGTATTTTAGAAAAAGCGGCAATAACAGTTACCCTTATATTGTCACAGTGTCTTCGGCTCAAACTTCTAGGACGATTACTACAACGTATATGAGTTTCCAACTTAAAAATTTTTAAAGTCACTAATGCTAGAGTGAAACAATAACGGCTGCGCATATCACGTACCTGAGAGTGACTTTTGTTGGCAGCTACGCTTTTAAAAAGACGCTAGAAATGCAAAACGTTTTTTGTTGAAAGAAAAAGTATAATATTGATTTATGTAGAGTTTAAACTCAAGCGCAGCCCTGTCGTTCTCTAATGAAATGAAAAGCCATTTAATTCACTTTTCCTGCTAGTTGTGCCTTAGCTATTCGTAGACCTCTCTACGTACCCAATGTTTCATAAATACTACCAGCAACGGTTATTGTAAATCCGGATTTTGACACAAACAGTAAGGATGGCTGCAATTGATTTTTTATTAAACAAAAAGGATCCAAATGTACTCAAATAAACTGCATCAAATACTTATAATTATTAAGAAACCGAAATACTGTTATTTCGATTAACACATTTGCAATTTTGATTTATTTATAATAATTTTTGTCACAATTATAAAAAATTTAAAATTAAATATAAAACTAACACAGATACCTGTTATTTTTTACCTTCTTCACTCAACCAAATGAAAATCATTATTGTTAAACGGATTTAATAATAAAGGGTTAGGCACTAACTGTTGCAATATCTAGCTACAGTAATCTTGAGAACCTGCAACGACAATAGTTTTTAACGAAATGATAAAGGTAACTTTAGTCTTCTTTTTTCGTTTATTTCTTTGGTAAAAGCAAACCCAAGACCTTGTTCCTGAAATATGAACAACAAACAAAGAGGCACAGTTTGCCTCACCAAACCAAACCCAGGTGTACAACATACCATCTAAAAAGGAGAAGGTGGCTATATTTATGACAACAGCAGCTTTAATAAAGGAATCTACCTGTACCCAAAAACTGAAACATGCAGCACCTAAATTTCTGAGTTGACCAAGAAAAAGGTGGCTTTCATCCTTAGATACCTACAAGGTGAAAGTATGTTCCTTAAATTTTAGTATTTTATGAAAACTAGCAATAACCGTAACGTTAATTTTATCACAGTGTTTTTGGCTTACACCTTTAGGACCAATACTACAACGTATTAAGGTTTCCAACTTAAACCTTTCCCTAAGTCGGTAATGCCGAAGTAAAACAATAACGGATTTGCACATCACGTACCTAAGAGTGACTTGTGTTGGCAGCTACGCTTTTAAAAAGACGCTAGAAATACAAAACTTGTTTTGTTGAAAAAAAGGCATAGTAATTATTCACGTAGAATTCAAAGCTAAGCACAGCCCTGTCGTTCTTTGGTAAAGTAGAAAGCCATTAACTTGACTTTTCCTGCCAGTTGTGTCTTAGGTATTTGTAGAACTCTCTACGTACCCAATGCCTTATAATTTAAGAGGTCAAAATATTAATCTCTGCATCTGTTTTTATTAAAAATGTTGTCGTGGGCCTTTTTTCACCCAACTTTGTACTGTGAGCAATTTACAACTACTTCGCTAAAGCGTGGGGTCTGCATTTTAAAATAATTCGGATGAAATGTAACAAGTACCTGAATTTTAAACTAAAGTTAGTCAAAATTAATTAAAATTGTCAATAGCGGCAATTTTAGTGAGGAACACCCCTTAAAGGAAATCGTTCAAAAAGATAATTTTTACATGTTAAATATTTTATAGGAAAATATTAAAGGAAAAATTTTCAGTAGAAAAAAGTACTAAAACAAAGTAACATTACTGCAAAAATTATAAAAAACGTTTTTTTAAGTTCTTATAAATGAGTAAATTTTTTTGTAGAGTGAATAGAATAGACACATTTCAAGGCAAATTAAAAGTTAAATATTAGAATAAATGAAGGACGCAACGGATCAAACAAAGTGATATAGGGCAGTAAGGTAACTTTTGTTATCAACTATGTTGCTTACTTATATGCAAATATTTTTATAACTCGCACAACAGAAAACGTTGACACAATATTAACATCTAAAATGACTAAGAATAATTTATATTTTTTCCCACACAATAGATTGATCTGTGAAAACAATTGGAAAACGAACAATTTTATACTTATATTTACTAAGGCATCAGTATATTTTTATTGTGCGTTTATTTATTATTATACTTTGCGAAATATATACTTTATTGTGTTGTTTCAGAATTGGTATTTTGTGAGAAGTAAAGAACCTAGATAAGAAGTACTTACAGCCAAATACAACAACATAATTCATAACGTCAATTTACTCAGCTTTTAAGCAGCACCACCCAAGTAGTAACTACAATTGTATGTTACAAGGCTCATAAATTTTGTTTTTTCATACTACTCTTACTTCCATTTTTATACTCTTCCCCTTCTGCACGTCTCCCAGTCGTAGGCTTCTACAGTTAGTAGCAGTCACTTTGGAGCGGTAAGCTCCTAAGTGGAGCAAGCTCGACTATTTGGAGTGAAGTGGACGAAGTAAGTAAGAGACCTATTTGAGTTTTTTAAGGTTTAAAGATGAGTTTAATACTGATTTATTTATTTTTCTAATTGCTTTTCATATTGTGACCAGATAAATATTATGTATTTGTGTCAAATTGATAGAATAAGGAACACATTACAATATTATAAATTTTCTGTTATGCTATAAATCGAGTCAAAAAAAGTTTGTGGCTTATAAGAAAGACATAAGAAGTATAATGATAAAAACAATTTATTGAAAGTATTATAAGTCTAAGAGATATAAAATAAATAATGGAAACAACATGTTCATATATTGGAGCTGGTTGCTGAAAAAAGTAAGGTTAAGTATCCGGCCCGTGATAAGACATGGTGGGTTATGATCCAGGTATCACGGCTCGGACATGCTTTTGTAAGTTGATACGAGTGAAGGATGTGCTCTAGCTGCCAATGCGTTTATCGCGATTGACATCCTGTTTTGAGCTGCCAATACAAGTTATCGTAAAGGATATCCTTTGAGTATTTTCAATAGGCAATGACTTGCCGATTGTATATGCACTGTGTATAATTAGAGAATCACATATTTATGTATATGATTTCACAGTCCTTACTGCAATGCATACTACTGTGTGTACTTATATGGTATATACATAAATGTGAAATGACACGGGGCCGTTCGTGCTTTATTTAATTTCTTTAAATAAAATATGTAATTACTATTTTAAATTAAATTTTTAAATCAAAACAGTATAACTTTGCTTTATTTCTGATCTTACAGTTTGGAAACCCAGTTTTATTTTAGCAGCAGCTTGAAAGATGTTTTTAAGATTATTAGTACTCTCGATTTTAAAGTGCTGAATAAATATTAAAAATGTCATTATTCTATTGTTTACCTCAGTTAACGCGAAGTGCTTTACCTTTATCATTTTTAAAGGCTCAAAATGCTCTAACTGCATGGGTTGAAGTTGCAATTTAATTTAACTGCCTAATTATATAAAGTATAAAATACAGTACAATTGCATGTTTTGAAAATTTTAATGTTAGAATTCTAAAATATTACAACTTGCAAACTGACCTGAACACAACACTTGAGAAGTCAAAAAAAAAACTACCTATAAAATTCAGAATTGCTTAAACAGTGGATTTTACACCTCTCAAAATCATGTATTCATATTAGTTTTCAACTTCTATGTAGTTAGAACATTTTGAAATATTCAGAAACAAGTGGTTAGATTAGTTTGCAATTTAAAACAAAGCGGTAAGAACATTGTGTACTTATTAAAACTATGAAGTTCAAGCAACCTGAATTGTATATTAATGTAGTAACAACCATTTGTAGTATTTAAAGCCATATAGCTGGAACGTTTTTTAGATTTGAAATGAAATATGCATTTAGAGCAATTCGCGTGTTCCATAACTATGTTATTATAAATTGGTCAGCTAAAACGCGTATTTAAATGAAAAGTAAAAGGACACGGATTTGCTTTTAACTAACATATTCCATGTAATAGTACACGGACCTGTAATAGTACACGGGTCTGAGAGCTAGGAGTTTGAATAGAGCACGGATCTATTTAACACACAATTATATGGCAGTACACAGGTATGTGTTAATACACGGGCCTGTAATAATAGAGTGGTCTAGGAGGTCGGAATTTGAACAGTATATTATACGCCTCGTGTACTTTTACAGGAAATACGGTATGTCATTATGATTGGGTCAGCTAAAACAAGTTTATGTAACAAGTAACAATTAAAACTTGTTTTAGTGAGAAAGCCTAACAATCAACAATAATTGACATAGGATTTGTGATTTTTGACTGTAAGTTTCAATATTATGATTAAACACGAAGACTTAAGACACTTACATATTACATTCTTTTGGAGGAAATCCCTATAGTTGTATTGTTGCATGTAGTTGAGTAAAGCCAGGTTTTTTTATTTTATTTTTGTGCACTGAAGCTCTAGCTCATATTAACAATGCAGAAAATGAAATAAAATAAATAATGTATTCACATTCAATATGCAAACTACTACCTGCACAATATTAAATAGTATTATGCCATTCAAATGTTTGGGACCGAGAAACACTGCCGGAAATATTTCTGCTTTTAGTAAATCTTTGAAGGATGTAAATAATCACGTTCGACATGAGTAAGAATCCAAGGGAATTCACCTCACGCCTGTACTGCATAAAGCTTTTAACAACGACGGTAAAAAACCATAATCGTATCTTTACAATATTTTCGGAAATAAAAATCATGTAGTAATTATGTTTCCTTAATGAATCGAATTGAAAGATTTTGTTGACAACAATTAATTACCATCGCTGGCATGTTTAAATAATTTTAAGGTGGGTCGAATAAGTGATATTTGGTTTTAAAGAGCATTCAAATCCATATAAAAATTACATTCTAAAATAAATAAATAAAGTATAATTATTCAAATAAATTATTATAAATATCTACTTTCATAGAAATTCACAAAGGACGCTGTTTGCTTGTCAGCATATAATTTTACCTAAACGTGATTATTAATGAAGACACATTCCTAAGGACAAAATCAATAAAATTTGGAGTTGATTCTCTCTCCATTTGATTAAAATCCCCGACTTGAATAGCAATATCCGGCATTGACCGAATTGTGCGATTTAGGACAAGAGCTATTTGACGGCTGTTTTGAAATCGGGTGGTAGTTCCTGGTCCTTCCTTCGGACTCCGGAAATTAAATTCAGTGTCTTGTCTAACGGTTTCAATTCGATTCAACAGACTTAACAAATGATTTTTGAATACCTTAATTTGCAATGCAATTTGGAAGGCTTTTTCAAATATAAAGATGAAAACGACGATGCCGTCCATACCAACAACTGCATTAAAAAAGCCAATCCATGGACTTTTTTCAAAGTACATGATTGCAAAGAATGTGCAGCCAATGCTGAGTGCAAGGGTTGCAATTTTTGTTAAAAATACTCCAGTTGAGCAGCTCTGATTGAATAGGTGAATGTGAATTCGAAGATGTTGACACTCCGACATTATATTTAAAATATGTTCCGTCGGGACACTTTGATGACTTCTATAACGAAATAGAAAAATTATATTCAAAATCTTAGTTTCTGTTCGTGAAGAAACTTAATTGGTATTTACGAAATTTACAAAATCTCCAAAATCCTCACAATTCTCACCATTCCAAAAATTCCAAAAATTCCAAAAATTCCCAAAATTCCAAATTTCAAAAATTTCAAAATTGTCAAAAAATCCTAAAAAACTAAAATACCTAAAATTTTCACAATTCCAAAAATTCTAAAAATTCCAAAAATTTCAAAAGTTCCAAATTTTTCTAAAATGTCAAAACATCTAAAATATTTTTAAATTCCTAAAATTCCTACACTTTTAAAAACATTTTTAATTCCATAAATTTCAAAATCCGTTTTTAAAAATCACAAAATTATCAACTTTCCCAAAAATTTTAAAGTTCTGAAAATTTTCAAAATTATTAATTTTTGTAATTATCTTAAATTAACTAATCTATCATATAATCTTATTCCTTTAAGCTTACTTGAGCTTAATCAGTTGTTGAATAAGATCCGTAAGTTTTGCGTTGCAATGCTCAAAGAGTGAGAGTTGAAGGAGCGTCGTAAGGTAGAGACTTGCCATCGAGACGGAGCTAAAGACCCACTCAAAAGCACCACACAGGGCGTAAATAAAATCAACATTGCCCTCGGGTATTATCGTATGATAAAGAAGCTGGGGTCTTGTTCGGTCACTAAGGAGAATAATACAGCCAAATACACTCGTCAAATAGAAAAGGAGAGCGAGGTTTTGAAGAAACAGTTTCTCCTTGAAGGCGTACCACCATTTTCGGCGATGACACGGATTGTCTCTACTATACCCCATTGTACGACTCGTATGAACCGTACTTGAGGATGCCGTAGAGTACATATCATTCCAGACAGTGCAAATTGTGGTCACGTGAGCACTGTAATTTGCTCGAAGTGTTGTACTGTAAAGGTAACAAATTATCCAAACAAAATGAATAGAAAAATGGTTAAAGTTGAATACCCCATTTTGATTCAGGTCTCTAATTAACCATCCAAATTTAACTATTGTGTGGACTGCACAAGCTAGCTCAATAATGCGAAACGTATTACATATCAACTTTTTTATTTTGGAATTTTGCCTGGAAAGTTGACCCGTGGCTCTGTTAAAATTAAATGGAATAATGCAGGTGGATGTAAGAAGCGCCATTGTCATGGAATTTATATAAAACAACTGCATTCTGTTTTTTTTTATGCCTTTTGTTTTTTTCTGTCGGATTTTTTAAGTTTTATTGACAAACTACAAACAGAAAAAACTTAATTATAAATATAATTTTATACAATAATGTTGTCAATTATTTAAACAGTAAGTTACAAATTTATTTTTTGAATTTACTGACAGCGCTCTAAAATATATTTTACTATTCTTCAAAAAGGTTAGGGACTACACCGTTGGTAGTGCACACAACACAAGTGAAGGAATTCGCAACTTGAAATGGTACACGTACACAAAATGCAAGTTGTTTTGATGTAATACAATTAAAACTAAAAAGTTGACTTATAACGCAGCGTATATTTTTTTTTAGAATTACGTATAATCATCGCGGAAGACAAGGTTTGAAGGTCAACACTGTGCAATGTTTCTAATTTAAATTATAACAATAATAATGAGTGAAACGTTATTAAAATAATTGCTTTCTTCCGTTTTCAATTTCTAAAACTACATTGCAAATGTGAGAAGCGTAGTACAAACGTCGGTAGTAGGAATTACGCTCCAGGAAAATAATTATCTACAAATGTAATGACTTATAATGAAACTTTTTAAATACTTCATGTCATATTTGATAAAAGAGCGGTGCATTCATTTAAAACAAAAAGGAAAGTCGTATATTTTAGCACATAAAATAAACAGTAAATATTTGAAAGCGCAAAATGCATAACTAATTAGTACAAGTTGATGCATAAATGCTAATGCTGCTATTAGACCTTGTGTTAGATGCCTAATGACCCTTTGCAATTATGGTGGGTCACATGTTTTGCAAAAAAAATACAATGTAAATGGAATATTTTGTACATTTAAAAATACTATAAAGTACCTACCTACTTCATAGCACCTTTCACAAACTTACAAACTAAACAGTTTGCACTGTTTATAAAAACTTGATAATAGGGCATTTAGCAATTATACAAAAAACAAGTAAATAGAACATTTTGAAATTTAAAAAAAAATAAACAAGAGCATTTTTGCTTTCCAAAACGCATTTAACTTAATCAATAAATACGTTAAAAACATGTTCCTAATTTAGTTACCAATAACAGACAACTCATTTTGATTCTAGCAAATATATAAAATAAGTCATTTTGAGTTCTTCCTCACTATTTATGCATACGTATACATACATAGGTACTTTAATTAGTCAGTCTCGAATTCAACATCAAATACATGGAGCATTTAAATGCAATTTAAAATTAAATAGCTTACATTAAAATAACTGCCGTCGATTTTCAAAAAGGAAAACGCTGCCTCTTCAAATATAATTAAATGAATTGAAGTATGTACCTAGATGTGGTATATTTATTAAAAGTGTGAATGAAAAAGCTGACATATTGAGAAATTTCATTCGAACCGAAAAACGGTTGCGCACTTTTAAATCCGCGTACAAAATGTTATCGGTTTTTATTATTGTACTATGCAAGTTTTCATTTAATTTCCGTACTGTAGAGTTGTAGGCAAGAGTGACATATGTAGATAATTGATATGCACCTCAACAAGGAAATAATTAATCTGCACTTTACGTCATAAGTTTCACGCTTCAAAAGTTTAAGCCTCACGTAGTTTATATAATATAGAACTATTCCTCAAGTTAATCGTTGACAATGACAATACTTACAGACAGAATAGTGTCGCTTTTGTTACTAATGATAATAAACAATACAGGAAACATGGTTTGAAGGCCAAAGCCGAAACTAGGGCCCATTTTTAAATTTAAGTACTACAAATCAGAATGAAAAGAAACATAATTACAATAATTGATTCGTTCCGCTTTCGGTTTTCAAACTTTGATAATAGCGCTGAGTAATTAAAGTACTTGGTAAATGTAAAAATGTAGTTATATATCCAAGAATACAATGATGCCTCCTCAAGTACAATTATAAACGTAATATTTATTAAGAAAATAATGCATTTATTCGAATTAATAAAGCGCCAAAAATTGCGTGTACTTTAGAATATTTTAGGAATATGAATTGCACGGGAAGCGCTAAAAACATAAAATTATATTACAAAACAAACGAATACATTCAAACTTTAACACTTATTGGTCCTTTTGTATTTTCAGTGACTCGCAAGCATTGCAATGATTAATATGCATTTATGTTACTGCACAAGAAGTCATAAATGTCTTACTATTATTCATATTAGTACTGCAGAATCAAAATTGCTTACCCCTATTTTTAACTAAAATTATTCTGCTTAGTAGGTAACATAATAAAACCCAAACATAGGATGTTAATTAACATGTAAAACCCATATTTTAAACTTTTTCAAAACATGTTGCTAAAAAATTTTGCTTATTCCAAAAACATGTAGAAAACACAATTATCGCCTTTAAAAAAACGTACAAATATTACATTAAAGGCTTTCTAAACATACGTACAAAATTTATTTTGTGCTTTTTACAAGCGTATAAATGTAACATGTTGCACCTTTAAAAGCCATTAATAAAACATTTTAAAACTTCAATACGTTGTACATTGGACATTTTTTAGTGTTTAAAATTTTGAGACAACCGATCGTTGGTTTTTAACTATTTACATGAGAGCAAGAACCACGTAACTCCTGTCCTGAGAGCCAACTAAAGTAATATTTTTATGTGAAAATGGTGCGTTCCCATCTAAAAATAAATATCTTACATGTAAATTCTGCCTCGAAAGACAGTAAAGCCTATAAACTCGTGTGAGTTTAAAATTCTGAGACACAATGTGGAACTATCAAAGATAATTTATACATATTTAAATGTACTCTGCAAATAAATTTACATAAATATGACTCTTCTCCTCGGTGGACAAGTCGCGTATAAAAACTTATAGTAATAAATCAAAAGTCCATTAAGATGGTTTTGAAATTCCTCACGAATGACATTTGCTATTTTTGATGAGGTAGTAGCGTCTGTCCAATCCTTGGAAGACAAGTGACCTTGAAGTGTCCCAATGTTGGGGTTTATTTCTGGTTGAAAGTACCGCTTCCAAAAAATCTCTTAGTCCTCAAAGGATGGGACCTTAATGAGACTCGTGATCGTATCTTTTTATGAGGCAAATTCTACACAATGATCTAATGGACTCAAAAGTGGTATGCTTAAAATAAACTGACTTTTTCCACCAGGCTTTAAAAGTCTCAAAATATTAGTGGCTGCCGTAGTTTGGCGTGAAGAAGGAATCCAGTGGAAGATGAAGTTGGCTAAAACAAGATCAACTTGACCTTTCCTAGCTGCTCACTTAATTTACTGCAATTGACAAAAAGTAGACCTTGATGAGTCTTTGAGTTGTACGTATGTACCTGTAAGTAGTGTTCTACACGTGCATGACCATGTATTTTCACTCATCTCGATATAAAAAATGTACTAAGGTTTATTGGTCGCAGTTCTCGCAGCATAAATATGCAAGTCAAGATTATCATAAATGCATATGCATATATCGTTAGTGAAGAGTCATTGTGTCGTAAGTATAGTGCACAGCTTAAATCATTTTGTCGCAAGCGCACACGATTTTTAAAGTCATTCCGTCGCAAGTCCATATTCAATTCGTAGATGCTGTCCAATTCGCGTCCATGTTGTCCTATGCATTAGGTGGGGTAGTATGTTACTGTGTATTTTGTAGTTACGGTTACGATGTACACTATGTACCTAGGGCCTAGGGCTCGTCCACAAATGACGTCATACACATTATATTTCAGAACAACGACAGAATTACTCTTCACCAACGACATGCGATACAAATGCTACACTCCAAGTCAGCATTTAGGAAATACTTACAATATAACAACTTATAAACATTCAAGAAAAATGTAATAATGAATTCGGATAAAAAACCAGCTTAGGAGTGCGTCGTAAGGAATGGAGTATAAAACAAGGAGGCCTCAAAGTAGTAGGTATATTTTTAGTCAGTTAGTACAGATGCTACTTGTTTGAACTGACAACAAAAAAACAGATTTTTGGTTTCGGAAAATAAAATATCTGTTAAGGTCTAATAAACGCATTTTTTACATTTTTTGCAAATAAACAATTTGAAAATTTTAAAAACACAGAATTGGTACACGGCAGTAAAGTTTCAAAAAATTTCGTTTATTATTTTAACTTTGGCAACCGTAGGCAATTACTGTAATTTGCGATAAAACTGTTTTAAAAGTTTAGTATAATCGGACGAGTCATTTCAAAAGAAAAAAATCCGGCGCGAAGGGCCGGATTTGTCCACCGTGGGCCCGAAGTAGATGCTGAGCTTACAGCAAGTTGATTTCATCATTGAAAAAAATGCTTTTGTAGTACGGTTAACAAAGTCCTAACTTGACCTTATGCAGTTACCGCTAGTGAAAACGGGCTGAGTGCGAGCTATGTTGGCACCAGTGGGCTAAGTAAAAGCTCTGCTGCTCCAAGCGAGCTTGAAATAAATAGGACACAACTATAGTTTACGTACCTACCTACCTACGTTCAGAACCAAGTGTGTATATCAATGGAATGACGTTCTGGACACCTATTTTTAACAGCATTCAATTTAGGCAATGCGTAAGTAGTTGTCTGTTATTTTAAGCATATTTGTTTACATAATTCATTACCAAATGACAATGACATGAAATATATCGGAGTACCTATTTCTTGAACTAATGAAAAAGAGGGTCTCTAAAGTGGTAATTTTTAAATAACGTCATTTATGCACGATCCCCGTATGCATATAAGTAAGATCCCATGTTAAATATATTCGATTTCTCAATTCATAAACCAATGATAAAAGGGATCTCTAAAGTGGTAATGTTTGAATGACGTCATGTAGTGACGATCCCTGTATGCATACTAGAAGGATCCCATGTTAAATTTAAATATATCCAATTACTTAATTCCTAAACTAGTGAAAAAAGGGATCTCTTAAGTAGCTATTTTTAAATAACGTCATTTATGGACGATCCCTGTATGGGTTATTAGTAAGATCCCATGTTAAATATTTTTGATTGCTCAATTCCTAAAATAATAATAAAAGGGATCTCCAAAGTAGTAATGTTTGAATGACGTCATGTAGGGATGATTCCTGTATGCATACTAGTAAGATCCCATGTTAAATACTTTTAATTGCTCAATTCCTAAATTAATAATAAAAGGGATCTCTAAAGTGGTAATGTTTGAATGTCTTCATGTGGGGACGATCCCTGTATGCATACTAGTAAGATCCCATTGTGAATATATTTCATTACTAAATTCCTAAACTAATGGCAAAGGGGATCTCTAAAATGGTAATGTTTGAATAACGTCATGTATCGACGATCCCTGTATGCATATTAGTAAGATCCCATGTGAGTGGCTTGTTTTAATTTACCCTCCCTCAACTTAAATGACGTCATTTGTGTCTGGCCCCTAAGCGACGTTGTCCTTGTCTACCACGTACGTACCTAGAAATGGAGGTAATTTTGAATTTTAATGTCATTCAAATAGCTGGTTTTTCTTTCAGAGAAAAAAAGTTAAAAAAATATTGAAAGCTTTTCCAGTTAACTAGTAACTGTGCATAAACTATTCATGCGATCTCGCCCAGAAACTATACAGCACTGCGCGGGCGCTATTTCTAGCGTTAAAAAAATATTTAAAAAAATTAGGTTGAAAACTGCTACCGTTCTCGTACGACCTACAGACATTCGGACAGACAGAGCGACAGACAGACGGACGGACAAAAACATTTTAATAGATGCTTATGAGCTAGAGCTCAGCATCTAAAGAGGCATGAAGATAAATAACTGTATCAATTTATACTGTCGAAGCAGTGTGTTTTTAAACCGTTTTACACATGAAAAGTTTACATTTTTATTATTATTATTATGCTGGGTTTTATTTCCAAAAATCGAATTGTTTAGCACATGCACAAGAATGACACAAGTTAATGTATTGTCACTATCGAAGATAGTACATATAAGAAATAGTTTGTATTATAATTAAGGGTAAACATAGAATATATATTCCTTGAAAGGTGTAGAATATAATTATACAGCTTTTATAACAATAAGTTGACACCTTAATCGTAATTTCCCATTGAAAAAAGAAGGAGCCCACGCGACAGAGATTCAGCGCAGTGGAGTAAAGAAACACGAATTAATAGCGTAATCTATTGTACTCTATTTTTAATAATCTAACTAGTGAAAAAATCGCAAAATTACGATACCTTTCCGTATTACACTTCATAATTCTGTATTTAAGGTTATTTCTAGATGGTCTACTATTACAACGTTTTTAAGGAGTTAACCAATTTGAGTATTTTTCAGATTTGAAGAGTTTTTTCCCAAAGTTGATTAACAATTTGATATACCTACATTCAATTTTTTCTATTCCCAACAATTTAGTTATACAGTTATAATTTTTTTCACTAACATATTTTTGAGCAATTATTGCTAAACATTTTTTTTCAACTTTTGATATCATAGTCATTAGCTTAGACGGTAGGCTTTGGCTGAATACCTGAGAGACATACTCTAAGTTACTTCTGATATATGTTTTATAGACTAGCATTAGTTCATTGCTTTTAAATCCACAGTGCTTTAGTTTTCTTAATATATAAATTTTTTTGGTAGCTTTCTTAACTATATTTTCCACATGGTCATCCCATTTAAGTGAATTGTTTATTTGTACACCAAGTAATTTTGTACTAGTAACAACAGGTAGCTCAGTTCTATTGAGAGAGAACTTTGTTCGAATATTTTTATTTTTACGTGACCTATTGATTAGCATTACGTTACACTTAATAGAGTTTAATTTCATTTTTAGTTCACTTGTCCACTGGTTAATATCATTTAAGTAATTTTGCATTTGAGGCTCGGAATCGAATTTTACTTTTTTGGCTACCGTCAAATCATCCACATAACCAATGAGTAAATTATCACGATTATTCACATTAAAATTGATATTTTTCATTAAAATTAGTAAGTATCCTATTAATTAATATTATGAACAATAAAGGGGCAAGTTTTGTTCCCTGGGGCGTTCCGTTAAAAATCTCACAAAATTCTGACAGTTCATTTTTATTTCTAACACACTGGTATCTGTTTGAAAGAAAATCCATTAGCCACATAATGTCATTTCCATTTACATTCATTTTTACAAGTTCTTGTACTAGTATATTGTGGTCTACAAGGTCAAATGTTTTTGACAGATCTAAGAAAACAACAATAACATACGAATCGGATACATCTAATGATTTATTTATTAAGTCGAATAAATTTATTAAATAATGCGTAGTAGAAGATCCTTTTAGGGAACCAAATTGGCTTGGACTTATTTTACTTACTACTTGGTTATAAAGGCGGTCGAACATAAATCCTTCCTGTATCTTTCCCAAGATATCAATTTGTGATAACGGCCTAAGGCTATCTATAGTTATGTTATTGCTATCTTTAGGTATGGGGGTAATGTAACCAGTTTTCCAGGCCATGGGGACTACATTATTTGTTAATGAGAAGTTGTACACAAAAGTTAACTCCGCTGTGAAACTGAAGCCTAGTTCTTTAATTATATTGGCTGGAGTTCCATTTGGGACGTTGGATTTATTTAACTTTTGTTTCTCTATGTTTTTTAGCACACCAATTTTATTTACATTAATTTTACTTGAATGTGGATTCACTTGGAGTAAAATCTTTTGTAAGGGAGGATATCTTCTATTGATTGCTGAAAAATGATGATTGATTTCATTGATTAATTTGCTTATATCATTGTTATTATTATAAAGGCATAATTTTTGTAACACAGAATTGCTATCCGAGTTGGAACTGATTTTTGATACTATTTTGTAGATATTATTCTTGCTTTTGGCAATTTGATTCAAAAGTTTTTTATTAAAGTTGTGCTTAGCCACTTTGATTGCCTCAAGTAATTTCTCAGTTAAGGTACTGTTTTTTGGATTCTGCTTTCTAATTTTAGCTAATTGTTTTACATCTCATGAAACCCATGAGCTCTCATTACACTTTATTTGCTTTACTTTTAGTGGAAACGCCAAATCGAATGCATAACGGATATTATCATTCAAAGCCGTTGTCATCTGGTTGATATTCTTACACTCGTAAAACTCCGACCAATTCGACTCTTCTATGGTATCAAGAAACAGTTTTTTGTTACACTGATTAAATTCGCGATATTCTTTGTTAAAAAATTTTGCAACACAATTAGTATTGAATTTTTTCTTTGGTATTAATTTAATATCTATGTCGCCAGATTATGCATCAGAAAGAGCGGGTAGCGCGCTTGAAACTTGATAATGACACGTTAGATTTGTAAATATCAGGTCTAGCGGTTTGTCATAAAGTCAATTATTCAATATGAAAGTTTTAAATTTAATAATTTGCTACGTTTTTTTACGTTCAAAGGGCAGCCTAGTATGTATAGTGGTCGTGGGTTCAGGACTGCAATGTAGTATTGGAATATATTATTGCTCATGACGGAGGTCCACGCTTCGAGCCTCAGCTCAGGCAATCGGAATTCTCCTTCCTCGCCATTATACAGATTCCTATTTATTACAAAAAAAATCAGTGTAAGACACGGAGCCGGTGACTGGTAGGATCGATTGCACTGACCGGAGGTCCGGTCAGTTCTATACTTTTGAGACAAGCTCAGGACGGCCTGTGTTAAATAATACGGAGGCTCAAATGAGGCCAAAATGAAAGGTACGTTTTGGTCCTCGGTCACTTTGTTTTAAGAGCTCATTAGAGACAGATTGTCTTGCACTGAAAAAATCCGGCGCTTCGCGCCGGATTTGCCTACCGTGGGCCCGAAGTAGATGCTGAGCTTACAGCGAATATTGACTTTAGTCAATTGATGCATCTTTTCATATTATTTACATACAATACACTCTATACCCTCCAAAGTGCAATATTTTAGTGACGACATTGTTGGACGTTCCTAATATGTGCAATAATAATCTTTCATGCTAAAAATACTATATTACATAATGTTTAAACTGATAACGGGTGTTTTTTTAAATGATGACATTTAGACGACTTTATTTATGGACAATTATTGTGTGTATACTAGTAAAAGTAGATTTTGAAGATATAAATCTACCAAATTTTGCATTCAGCACTAACAAGAATCCTTAAAATGGTGATTTTGTGATGACGTCATTTATAAAGGATCCCTGTATGTTTGCTAGAAAAAGACGGTGTTAGGGATATCCATTAATTTGATTTTTGAACTAAAGACAGAAGATATTCCTATAATTAAAATAATTAAATGACGTCATTTTCAGATGATCCTTGCATGGCTCTTAACTTGTGTAACCCATGAAGTTGAAATATAATTTATAAATAACTTATGTATAAGATTTACTGGACACTAAAAATTACGAACTGCGTGCCATTCGGTTAAACTATGTTTCTTAAAATTGAGAATTTGAATGACGCCATTATTAGTTGGTCATTAACTATCTATAAGCTTCGTTTGTTTGTTCACAGCATGAAATAAAAATAGTTTGGGTGGGTTTTCTAAAAAAGAAATTTCTAATGAAGTTATTTATGAACGGTTACTTCCCTTTTACGATCAACGTGCGTATGTTTACAGCATGAAGTTAAAAATTCGTGAATTTCACCCGTTTTTCATTCCACGTTAAATATATCATGGTATATTGCAATTGGTTTTTGCCGACATTCCGTGCTCGATGCAGATAAGCATAGACTTTTCCGAGTGTAATTCAAATACAAGAGAGCAAACCTAAAATATTAAGTTCGTATGCTTGACAAGCTTTGGGAACGGACACAAATGACGACACATAAATTTACCAAAATTATAAGCCTACCCAACTGCTTGTCACCTTTTTAAGCATTGCTTGAATGAATGCCCTTACGGTGGAATGTCAAGTGACCCACTCTTAAGGTAAGCAACGCCATTTGTGTCTGACCCCTACCAGCCTTAACGTCGTCAAAACAAAAAGCAGCCGGCTCTTTTGCAAGACACGAAACGTAGCAGGACTTTCTGTTGGAACGACGGGGAACAAAGCCAACTCGCTTACGGGACTCTATGTATCCTATGGGTTCCATATCCGACACGCTCACAGATTCGTATCAGACATTTCTTAGCTCAGGCCATTACTGACCCATTGCTGTTTACGGGAATCTAGGTGTCGCGTGCTCCATTCCAACCTTGGCTTTGAGGCATCGAATTTTTAGGACGTATTTTACGATTGACCCTGAATTCCCCTCCCCCGCCTGAACCTAAAAGATATAATTTGTTGAGTAGGGGAGAATTATTTTGCGGTTGGTAAAGCATTAGGTATAAGAAATATTTATATTTTTAAGATTGTGACTTGTTTTAATTCTTAAACCCCCCCTCCTCCTCTAAGAGATAATTCGTGGGGTTGGGGATGCAAGTATTTAAAGTTTTTTAATAGTTTTAGCAAAGAAATTAAGATTTCTGGGACGTCATTTGTGGGTGACTCTAAGTACACCCCTCCTTCTTAAGGGGATACTTAGTGGGTCAGGGTGCAAGTATTTAAAGTTTTTTATTAGTTTTAGCAAAAACAGTTGAGATTTTTTGGGACGTCATTTGTGGGTAACCCCAAGTACACCCCCGTTTCCTGAGGTGATACTACGTGGGTAGGGGGTGCAAGTATTTAAAGTTTTTAATGGTTTTAGCAAGAAAATTAGGATTTTTGGGACGTAATTTGTAAGTGACCCCCAGTTCCCCCCCCCCGCCCTCTCCTAATGGAATACTTTGTGGGTAGAGGGGGAAAGAATTTAAAGTTTTTTAATGGTTTTAGCAAGAAAATTAAGATTTTTGGGACGTCATTTGTGAGTAACCCCAAGTACACCTTTCTCCTGAGGGGGTACTAAGTGGGTAGATGGTGCAAGTATTTAAAGTTTTTTAATGGTTATACCAAGAAAATTAAGATTTTTTGGACGTCATTTTGTGGGTGACCTCAAGTACACCCCCTCCCCTCAGGGGATACTTTGTGGGTAGAGGATGCAAGTATTTAAAGTTTTTTAATGGTTTTAGGAAGAAAATTAAGATTTTTGGGACGTCATTTGTGAGTGACCCCAAGTGCACGCCCTCCCCATAGGGGATACTTTGAGGGTGGGGGTGCAAGTATTTGAAGTTTTTTAATGGTTTTAGCAAAAACAAATTAGATTTTAGGGACGTCATCTGCGGGTGACCCTAAGTACACCACCTCCCCTTAGGGGATACTTTGTGGGTGGGAGGTGCAAGTATTTAAAGTTTTTTCATGGTTTAAGAAAAAATAGTTGAGATTGTTGGGACGTCTTCTTGGGTGACCTCAAGCACACCTCCCCCCTTAGGGATACTTTGTGGGTGCAGGTAACTTCTGCGGGTAGCTTGTACTAATGACTTGTGCATGTTTCTGGTGCATTGACTGGCGCCTGTAAGGAAACCATTTAGCTGTTGCATTTGGCTGATGCAAAGCGGCAAATCACCCGTTTTTCTCCAATGCTTTTAGATGGCTAAAAAAGTTGGTCTAGTCAACTGTTAATTGTGAAAAACTGGTTAGTTCGATCGCTCTCAAAAACAATAGGGCACTTTTCATTTGCATTTGTGGCCATTTAAAAAATATTTGACGAATATCGCTTAAAAACTGTGACCTGTAGCGCATAAAGAACAGACAGACAGACAGACAGACAGACAGACGGACGGACATAGCCATTCCTATAGATGCTTAAGCTCAGCATCTAAAAAATACGTACACACGTAGGCTATGGATGGTAAGAGATCGTTCATAAACGACGTCCTTCAAATATTATAGTTTTCTGTACCCCCATTTCTAACTTTAAATTTTTTCTAACCTGTTTTACCTACACTTAATGAGCTTACCTATTTTGGTTATAAATATTCAGGGATCTTCCATAATGACGTCCTTCAAATATTGAAGTCTTAGGTACCCCGATTTTTAACATTAAAATTTTTCTAGCCTATTTTAACATACATGTTATGTTAGTTATAGATATTCAGGGATCGTCTATAATGACGTTCTTCAAATATTAAAGTCTTAGGTACCGCTATTTCTAATGTTACAATTTCTCCACCATATTATAACATACATGTAATGTGCATACATTTATTGGTTATACATATTTAGGGATCGTCCCTAATGACGTCCGTCAAATATTACATTTTATTACCCCCATTTCCAACTTTAAATTTTTTTTCAACCTGTTTCAACTACATGTAATGAACTCAGCTATAATTATTATATCAGGGATCGTCCAAAATTAAGTCCTTCAAGCGAGCCCGCGTAGCTCAGTGCTTACTGCACTGGTGTCTACAAATCTGCTGTTTGAGCAAATGCTCGCTTCAGGTCATGGAGATCGAGACCTGCGGCGGTGGCAAGTTTTCCCACTGGGTTTTCATTGTCCACAAGGCAGTGAAGGGTTCGGCGGCTCTGAACTCCAATGTAAAATGAAGTTCGCCATAGAAGTGGGCCCGACTAATGTTAAAAAGACAAAACTTGTGTGAAAGCACAGTACAAGAAGTGAATTTGAGGTCAGGCACCATGTAATAACTGCGGTTAAATCGGGGCAACCTCAAATTTATTTATTTTTATTTATAATAAAGTCCTTCAAATATTAAAGTTTTAAGAACGCCTATTTTCAACATTAACATGTTTTGCAACGTGCTTTAAATACATGTAATGAACTTATCTATGTTGGTTATAGATATTCAGAGATGGTACATAAGAACGTTTTTCAAATATCAAAATTTTAGGTCACCTTTTTTCAAAAATTAAATCATCTATTATAACGCAACAGTGGTGGCTGCCTGTTTGTTTGCCTGTCTGTCTGTCTGTCTGTCTATATGGCTGCAGGTCATACGCTACAGGTCACATTTTTGAACCAATTAAATTCAAACAACTTTATATCGTCCGCAAGTGAGATGGAAAAGTGCGGTATAGTTTGTAGTTAGAATCTAAAAAGCATTGCTTACCAGTGACTCAGCCAATTTGCTGTAAGCTCAGCATCTACTTTGCGCCTATGGTCGCCAAATCCGGTGCGAAGCTCCGGATTTTTTAATTTTAAATAAATAATGTGGTTATCTAGGTTGAAAAACTGGATTTTTTTCATTCTTTGCGACCCTGTAGCTTTTATAATTTACATCCGATTTTCGAAAAATTTAAATTTTTGTGATTTCCAGAACATTATTTTAAAAGCAATTGCTGGGTTTTTAAAATTTCGATGAGTTTTATTGTTTCAAAATAGTATTAAAAGTAAATGTTTTATAAGGCCCTTAAAAATACTTTTTTAAAGAAATCATGACAAAAATATTATTTAGAATAATTTATTATGAAATAAACAAATGAAATAAACAAACCCTGGCTTGGTGGCTTGGGGATGTAATGCATCGCCTTGTCACCAAGTCGGGGCCAGCCTGTAGTGCTCTGGATTGTGGGCAGTGGGGGGATGGGGCTTGGTGGGGCGTTGGGGGAGTTGAACGGGGTGGGTGTGAGAGTCTAAAGTGTTTGGGTGCTGGTTGTATTTATCTGTGGTAGTTCCTACCTGAGACAGAGATACAAGTCAGCTTAATAGTAGTTTACTACATGCCTGAACACTGTACATTCAAATGTATAGACTCAAGATTCATCTCGAAGTTCCTCTCTTCCTCGTCCACTACAGGCCGTCACCACCTGTCCACTCTCGTTAAAGAGTGACTGCTGGCGGGTTGGCTCTGGCATGGCGAATTCGAAGTAGTGGCGGGCCTGAGAAACCTTCCACCATTCGTCATACCATGTCAGGCTTCGCCTCCGTTATACGGGAAAAACGACATTTGATATTCTGGTGATGATCAGTATAATCCACGCTCTCTAGCAGGACGGCCGTAAGTAGCCTCTATCAGTAAAAATAGTTAAGAAAGGGAGTCACTAGATACCGATCATGTGTCCATCATGTGTATCATTTCTAGTGGCTCTTATAGTAAAGTTGTATCAAGATACAGTCAGACATGCCCATAAGAGGCGATTATCTGGCTGTCTAAATACACACATATGAATGAAATAAACAAATGCACTATTTTATTTTAGGTCAGATTTCATTTCACCTTAATTTTTCATATTCACAAAATAAAGCTGCATAATATGTATATGGAAAAAATCTAAGCATTCAGTACAAGCGTTTAAAGTTTTCCAAAGTTCCTACTGGAAATCTTTCAATAATTCCCAGGTCTCCAATAACTCCCGGGTTTTAGTATTGAAATAAATATATTGCAGCGTAGTATATACTACTATTTAACTTCACAATGTGACTTGGGTAGTAAGCACTTATTACGGGATCAGTTCCTGGTCCTGCTCTTCCAAATCAGCAACATTTGATTTATCATTCCAAAAAGTTCCAAGTGCAACTTTTAAAAAAATTAAAAATAAAAACCCATTAAAATAAGCAGCCTCATTATCTAATTAAAAATGTAGGATTAGGATACCATATTAGAAATGCAGGGCAACAATTAGGTATGTGTCTTTTTTTTAACCTCCATGTTCCAGTTTGCAGCTTGTAATTGACTCCGCCCAATTTCTTTAGTTACGCACGTCGACGTCCTTAACTGCGTAACTAAATCATTTTGCTTATCAGCAACTTCTGTACACGCTTCGAGTAATCCCAATGTTTTGATAGTTGCAGGATGAGTGTTCCCAAGCACTTCCTCTCGAATCAACAAAACATCTTTGGCTAGCTCTGCCGCCTTGTCATATTCACCCATTTTGTAGTACATGGCACCACTCATAAACTTGGCTTCCAGAGTGTAATGGTGAATAGGCCCTAAAACTCGTAATTGAATTTCATAAACTTTTTCGCTTATTGCTAGAGCTTCTTTAAATCCTTGTTTCCCCATGACACAAGCTAATGTATGAGCGGTGGTCACTGTACTTAGATGCTCTGGGCCAAACACTTTCTCACGAACTTCCACGTCTAGCAAGGATAATGCTTTGTCAAACTCCATTGTATATACGTATACGCTATATGCGATTTTGTGTTCAATGTCTCTGTGTGGTGAGGTCCAAGTGCACAGGTCCCGTCCCTTAAAACTTCTGACCATAACTCAACTCATTTGATTTCTGAGTTTGCCCGTCACCATCGTATGCAAGCGCAAGATCGCGTTTGAGTTTTATTATTTTTAAAATCTCGCTCTCAACGTTTGACAAAGGTGTAGCTTTGAGAGCTCTTTCGTAGAGTTAGCTGGATTTTTTAAAATTATTCGATCTCCATAAAATTGTTGCAACTATCTCTGTTAGACCTCTGAATTCCTTTACATGGAGCTTGTTGGACTCGTGACTTGTGATCTGAACGAAATTTTCTACTAACTCTGCGCTACTTGACACTGTAAGTGCGCCGAATTTGTTGATAAAACTCAGTGACTCAGCTGATAGCTGAAGGAGCAACTCGGCCTCGTTCCAAAATGTGTTGCCGTTAAAAACAACATGTGGCTTCGGTCCCTCGTTGGTTCTGACTCTCAAGTTTTCGATGGTAAAGTCCTGGATCATTTGGTGAACAGAGAAGCTGCGTGAGTCAGAGTCGTCATCATAGCTTAAAGATGCGATTAACGAATAGTCTTCTAGTATTTCTAGTGTATTTTCAAAGGAATCTTCAGTGTATTCATTTTTGAACAGAGCAAATATGAAATCCTGTGGAATCCGTGTAGGTGACATGTAGGCCATGAAGCAGAGAATTTTAATCACCAACTCCCCGTCTTCAAATCTGACTATTTTCTTTAACGAAATATTCCACAAGACCAACATTGTATCGCTCATGTGTGTGGGTCTCATATTGGCGTCCAACGGCTTCTGCGTCAACACTTTTCTACCTCCTCCTTTTTCCTCTCCTCTTTTTCGTACTCGTTAATTAAACTTTGAATTTCGTACTTTTTCTTACGTCGATTTTGCTGGAGAATAATGGCGACTGCTGACTGCAGTGCAATGGGCAGTCGACCAAACAGAGTCCCAAGTTGTAGCGCCAATGCAGCATTTTCGGAATTATTTACGAGTCCAAGTCGACCAATAACAAACATGACGACTTCCGCTTCAGTCCACAAATCCAGGCGAATCACTTTTTGAATGCCCCAGTTTCGATTGCGAGAAGTGACAATGATTGTGGGTTCCACGAAAAAGGGTGACAGGGATTTTGGGCAAAGTGATCGTATTCCACTTAAGTTGAGCTCCACATCGTCTTCCAAAGCTTCTGCATTGTCGAAAACAAGGAGAACTACGTGTGCATTGACAAGAAGTTTCTCAAAGATTTCTGTCAAAATAAGATCAAATTCTTTGGGTTTTCCGTCAAAATCAGTGGATATTTTAAGTCGCATTGCTAGCTGGTCAAATTGACCTTTGACAAACGAGGCCTCATTTGCTTCAATCCAGATAATGTGATCGTATTCATTCTCATGGAGTTGTATGTACCTACGGACCGTTTCGGTTTTCCCTATTCCCCCGGTGGCAGCTACAACTGAGAGGGGATCCTGCGTCAGAACCGTCACTCCCCCCTCTCCTCCGCCTTGCCCCTCCTTCACCACCTTATGAAGTTCTTCAAGGAATGTTTCCCGCCCAATAAACGTCTGAATCGGCTTTTCCACTTTGAATCTTATATTTTTTGGCGGGGGATCGGCGGGCTACAAATAAAATACAGTTTTACATTCACAATACGCTGGGTATGGTCATTTGAAGTTAGAATAAATAGCTTAACCAATCACTAATTATAGTATCTACGCCTATTTAATTAAAAGTAGTAAAATTACTCGTAAGCAGGTAACAATTGTACACGCGTATTGGAAACGAAAATAATCACTATAGTTTTACTCACCTTAATTATATTCGTTATATTTTGTACAACTCCAAGTATGTTTTGTGCATGTAAGTCCCTTCCAACGTTTACGGCTGTACTACTTTGACTTCCCGCCATTTTTTAAATCGAGACTTTAGATTAGTTGTAGTGGTAGTGGCGAGTGATGACCAACAACTCAGGAAAGGAGGCAAAAATTAGAAGAGTCAATAATTGGTGTGAAATTTATGTTGACGTCTTTAAAATGTAGGAAAAAAATATCTATAAAAACATCAAAATTATATTTTTAATAAATTAAACGGATTGATTTTTCTAAGACTGTAAAACACGGATTTTTCATTTATATGACACGTAAAACAACAGACAAACAATATTATAAGCATTTTATGGCTAAAAACAGGAGATGAGCAATTTTAATCTTCAGTACTGCGAAGCGATATGAAAAGACCAAAGTGTATTTTAAATTTTCTAATTTTTTATTTTGTAGAAAAGAAAATAATATGTTGTATCTGCTGCTCTAGCTTTTTTCTGAGCCTTCCTCCTTTAAGATGTCAAACAGTAGTTATTTGAAATAGTAATTATTAATTTTTTTTTTCACAACACCTTTTCTTTACAAAAAAAATAAACAAGATCTGTTTACTGCATTTGTGTTGCTCACAGAAAAGAATATGATGAATTGCAAGTCTGTTGCTTTAATTTGAGCAAATAAAAAGTAGAATGATTTTATTTAGTTTCTTATATTTTTGTGTTTATATTTAAGCGCCGACTGCAGAAGTCTGACGATGAGAGTGAGAGAGATAGAGAGAACAGCATTAGGCTTCTGCAGTTGTATAATTAATTGTAGCTGCCGTAGTCGTAATTGCGTGCATCTAGGGACGTGTACATAGATCGTTAAATGTAAACTAACCAGTTGAGCATGGGAATACAAATATATAAATAAAATGACATTTTTTAAGATTTTAATCTATAGTTTATTCACGTTTACTGTTGCTGCTGATGCTGACCTTGACCTATGGTAAGAAGTAAGATAGAATATACCATCATGAATGCTGCACAGGAAAAGTAGTGCTGTTGGAGTTTGTAGTCGTAGATATTGCACAATGTTGATAATGGAATAATGATTTTGTATAATATGCTACCGATATAACCTACCTAACTATTGTACATAGCTAATAGCAGACCCAATACTTACGAATTAGACAACAAGACTTTTGCATAAGATATCATGGGAATGGTTTGTGTGACTGCACACTGCGCGTACTGCAATGCTTTCACAACCAGCAATTAATACAATGTATAATTAGTACATAATATTAGTTGGCTTTATTTAATTTAAATAGATATACCCATGGATTAGTTTTGAACAGCTTTTTATTCTTTTTAATTTCTTTGTATGGATAATAATGCACTCAATAAAACACGTAAAAACAATCAGACAGAAATTTTAATTTTAAAATGTGTTATTTTTGATTTTTTTTTCATTTTATTAGTAAGCAATCTGCCATTTTCTAAAAAATAATTTCTGCATTTTTGAAAATTCAAAATCTTATACTTTTTCAAGAAAAAAATTTTAAAAAACAATTCTTTCTGAGTCTCCTTAAACCACTTCATTTTTTGAAAACAAATAAAAATTTTCCTTTTTTTTAAAAATGCGGAAAATACTTTTTAGAAAATGGTTTGAAGGTCGCAAAACCTTTTGAAAGTTCCATAAAAATGTAAGTACTGCAGGGCGGCAAAATTTAATATAACAGTATATTTTAAACTTTAGTGGGCAACTGAGGACAAACGCCCCAATTTGAGACATAACTGTTATTGGGTTGTAGAACACTTAGGGGTGGATCAATCAATTGTGGAAACTTATTTTTTAATCGAAGGGTACCACGTGGCGTGGTGTGTCTAACATAATGTTATAAGGACTACATATGGCAGTGGGACGGTCCTACAAGAGTAGTTATTAGAATGACATCATTTACGGACCATCCCTTTGCCTATAAAAGCTTTTTGTTTTTAAATTTTCTACCAAATCTTTAAATCAAAATTTCGAATGCTTACTAAATGAGCGTAGATATAAATAATGCACTATTCAAGCAGGAATGACTGGGCGAATCTAGCAGTAGTAGTCGTTGTATTGTACTCTTGCGTTTTTAAGCATTGGTAATACACAGTTTGCAATATGATTTATATACCATGCAAAAAACATCTCATAGGCTGAGAATATTACTACCCTGTAGCCACTACCCTGATCTTAAGTAGTTTTCGAATAGTTTAAAAAAACTTACATTTAGATATTTTGTTTTCAAAATTGACTGACAAGAGAACCGCGCCAAGTAGTAAGCTCTGATTTTAACACATGTATCCAAAATTGATTGATCTACTACAGTGTACTACAAGCCTATAACATGCGCCTTTGATCCACAGTAGCCCGCCAAAGTTTAAAAATTACTACTTTATTAAACTTTGCCGCCTTGCAGTATCTACATTTTTTATACAATTTTCAAAAAATTTGAGGTTTTGTAACCTTTAAACCGTTTTTTAAAAAAAGATTTCTGCATTTCTAAAAATTTTATTTTTTTCTGCAAAATTGCAAAACTACCATTTTTGTGGCTCTCAAAATACTTTATCTTTTTAACAGCAAATACATAACGTTTTACTATCTATTGCCTTTTTGACACTGCCAATTACCTTTCTGCTCACCTCATTTTGTTATGTTTTTTTGACGTCTCTTGATTTGCATTTGAACTTAATTTAAATACATTGACTGCTTTGGTTATGCCCACATAATATCACATAATTGTAGTATGGAATTAAAGTGCATAACTCCAATTAAACAGTTTTAATTTATGATCTGTGTTTATGAAATTGTGATTAAATTCCCATATGTATGAAAAATTAAAGTACATACATAGAATGATTTAAACCATTTTAAATTAAATGTTTATTCTCCAAGTTACATTTTGAATGAGCTGGAATGCTAAGCGTTAGACGGAAATGCATCTACATTATAAAAGCTATCCTTGGCAATTGTTATACATGATGTGTAACTTGGTGACATCATCGTCAGTGAGTTCCACGATCTCATCATCATCCTGTGGGATTTCTGGGTAGCCCGGTCTGGACCTCATTACTGGCTTGCTCGGATCCTTGCCAAAACTGTTTTTGGCTGCGTATTGCATAATACTTTTGACATTGTAGGGAACCCCAAAAGTAGAACAGCCATCTCAAGCCAAATCAGCTGTGCACAAGTCAAACTGTTTCTCATAACCTAAACAATATAATTAAAAAAAAATAGCCAGAGAATATAATTATTACATTCTTATCAAAAAATGAAAATTGGAAAAATACTCTGTTCAAAGAACGTTGACTATTCCAATGTAACCCCATATATAAGATGTCATGAGTGGGAAAGTCAACGCATTTTTACCCATGACGTCTTTTGTGGATCATTCCTAATATTATTTACCTGGTTTAATATTGTCCCAGAGAATCTCAATGTAGGTGTCTCGATCTGGGCGAGACTGCTCATGCCAGAGACCCGCCCCATGGAGAAGCTCATGTGCGACAGACCTTGCAATTATACAACCTTTGGGATTTAAATGAATAGTCTGATTTGACGTCCCTCTCATTCCGACACCAGAGTTGCTACAGCCCTCATCTAAATCCGTTCGGATCGTCATGTACACCACTTCGTCTGTCCTTTCGACAACTCTGAGGCAACTCTTATCATGGATTAATTTGATTCCCGCCTCAATTATTTTCTTGTACTCGGGAGCTTGAAAAAAATAAATATAAACACAAAACATAATTTAAGGTCACAAAAAAACTATGATTTAGTTTCAAGGCTAAATTAAAATTTTGTTCTTTAATAAAAAAAAATTAGAAAAAACGTTTGTAAAATATGACTTACTGACTGAGCTGTGGTACACAACTGGCATGACTCCCCTAGGCCAACGAAATTGATTCCCTATAATACCATTTTTAATATCTCCTGCTGCTCCTGTAAAATGGTCAGGGGTAAGATGGCGCATACAATCATATGGAATGAATTTTGCCTCATCCTTGGTGGCAGCTAAAAACATTGAAAACAAGAGAAAAATTACCATGGTTTATAAAAAAAAATTGATAGGAATATTTTTTATTTCAATTAAAAAGCCTTACTTGGTTAATAGTTAAAAACCTAAATTATCTAATATTATTATGTTTTTATAAGAATTTCAATTTAGTACTAATTTTCTGTTAGGTTATTCAAAATACTTTTTTTACGACATAAAAATATTTAAATAATTTTACTTGAATTAGCAGTAGATGATGACAAGGATATACTAAGAATAATAGCTCCTAGCACTATGCTGACGTTTTTCAAACAAGTCATTTTGCAGCTGATCAAAAACTGAAATGTGAAAAGGTTTGGAAATTTTTTTTTTCAAAACTCAAAGTATAAATATAAGTTGTATTCGTATATAGCTTGTAGATGCTTACACCAAAGTATACAACTTAATAATTTCCAAACTATACTCTATTCATGTTTTTATGCAAATTTTTAGTCAACGACGGTAAGGTAATATGTAGCTAATAATTATTTATTTGTCAGTTTCAGATTACATAATATACTTATACCTAAGGAGTATGCAAAGCAATATTAATTTTATTCAGATATGAGAGATATGCAAATTTAACATTACTCAATGCTGTAATGGCTTGAGCACTTACTTTAATTTATTACTTAGAACCGCTACTTGATCGTATTCGTATTTATTAAATGGTATTTAGTTCTCACTACTGGCATTGTAGCCTGCTACCAAGCGATAGATAGGCTAATTTAAACGCCGACGTTTGGTGGGCACATGTTCTCGGTTTTAATTTTCCAAGTTTATTACATAGTGAAGAAATAAATCATAAGAGATATAAATATAAGACAGGTAAATTAGGAGCTGGCGACGCTTATAATTTTAACTTTGGAAAGAATTTTCAATCATTGGGATCTTGGTTAGCGCCAGCTTACCAGGCTGTGGTGAAAGGAGCAGTAAATAATTGCCTAAAACATCTCTATTTCGTGGTTAGGACACTATGTCGCCTGCTTACTAATATCTCAAATTATTTTTATTCGCGTTCTAGTGTTTGCCACGTGGACAAATTAAAATTATTTCGAATCTCATTCTATAATTATATCGTTTTGGAATAGTATGTAAGTTGGAGCTGGGACGAGGTACTCTTCATGTTAAGTGGTCTGCATATAATATGTAAAATAACAATTTATACAAGTATTCTAATTTATAGGCATAGCCAGCAAGTACATACAATTTTGTTAGATGCTCAGCCTAAGGATTTATAGAATTCGTCATGGGTGTCTGCCTATGTCTGTCCAACTAATCAAGTCCAAGGCGCCAGGTTTTTTTCACTTTTAAAATAGAAGCAAAAAATAATTAGTAAGTTTAATTACTAATGTGTTTTGTATTATCTGGCCCAGTTAGGCATGTAGTAGGCTTCTTAATACGACTGTTAGTAATTAGTAAAATTTAAATATTTTTCCAGCGTTTAATAATTATTATATTTATTTTACCATATTTGGTGTTGACAGACTTGTTGTAATTTACTAGAAAATAGATGACAACATATATTGGCACAGATGGCTGTGAATGTTTCCTCTTGCTTGGCAATTGACTTTCTGTAGACAACTTGTTTTTTAAGAGATGAGATAAAATTTTATACAAATAATACATATCAATATTTATTTATTTAAATATTTTTTTAAACATTAACACTAAAACTAAATACGTATGTATCATAAGCCTAACATTTTAACTCTTATATTACAACACTAACTTATGTACCTTAAACTACATACTTACGATTAGTACTTTTTGAAAAATAATGTAAATAGAATGCTGTGCACTTTTAAAAACATATGCAAACAGAAAAATTTAACTCGTTTTCAAAAAAAAAATATGCATCATAAATATTTTGTACATTTTAAAAACTTGTAAATAAAATATTGCATACTTCCTGATACCGATACCATATGAAAAAAAAAATTAAGATTTTTAAAAAGCTGGAATAAAAAAAAATTTCAAAAAAGAATTTAGCATCCTATTTATTGTTATTTTGACAAAGGTAGTAGGTGCGCTTTGTTCTAGCCAAAATGTGCTATAATTATGTTTTATTATGATTTTTCACTTTCCATTTTTGTATTTTTGGTTTTACTTGAGTTGCAATCATAATAATAGGTATGTAAAAAAAATAACAAATATTTATAATAATGGAATTTAAACAAATCTTATAAAATTCCTGCATATTCTTGAAACTTGTCAAATTATACTAAAGTGGAAAAGTAGAATATCTCAATTTTTCTAATGCGTATCAGTATGTACTGTAAATAATAAAATTATGTAGAGCTCATCATAATACGTGATAATTCACAAGTATGTTGTACTACTATTGGGAGTATATACTTTACCTTTACTTTACAATTAAATATAAGTTAATGGTAAGTCAACATAGACAAGCTTATATGCGCTGCCTACTTAATTATAGCTTAATTTCCCAGCTAGTATAGAAAGAACGGTAAGTACCTAGGTATAGGTGCTGTTGTACGTAGTGAAGTGTTGTACTTAAATCTAACCTAAAAGTGTATAAGGGTGAATTATGTTCAAGTGGTATAAAAAGCCAAACAGACGTTGTAGGAAGAGCAGAGCAGAGAATTTATTTAACAAAAAATATTATTTCTACTACATTCAAAAATATATTTAAAAAGATGCTAAAGAGCATTTTTTTTACAGCCTTCAGCGTTTTTGCTGTTGCTGTTGTAAAAATTTCTGGAAGCACTCTTCCAATTCTCCACCACAATGTCTACAACAATGGTAATTATTAAATTCAGTAGTTTTGAAGAATACCAAATAACATTTTAAATGTACAGTATTATATTTAAATTTTTGGGTTTTCATTTTTATCCCATGTACAATAATCATTTTTGTTTTATGTAAGATTTATTTGGAAAAACGGATAAGTTAAAACAATGACAATTTTAATAGTGTTCTGTTGTCTAATTAAAAAAAAAATATTGCATCTACAGGGAACAGCTGGAATGAACTGTTGAATGGAGATCTTTTTGACAACAGTCTCAACAGCATCAATGCTCAAGTTAAATCTGACGGTGTCCAGGCTGTTGCTGCTGTATTAGATCAATTGAAACAAGTCTTGAGCCAAGAAGACGTTTTAAAAAGTATTTATCTCAAATACAGGGTAAGATTTTTTTTAATAATAAATTTTATAGCAAGATATTCATATTTAGATAACAACCAGCGATTAATTATGATTTTGCTTTCACAAATTGAAATATCTCCCAGGTTAATTACTGTAGAATAAAGTAAAATATTGTAAATATTACGTATCTGACTCTTTTTTAATATGTTTTTTTTTCATGTAGAACAACTTTAGGGGAATAAATTTTGCGGCCCATCCTCGCCCTGAATATTTCAAAGAGCAGCTCCTTAAAATTGCTGCTCACAATCTAGAGGCCAACTTGGGGTCACACGGCTGGTGGATGGGGGTAAACCAATTTACTGATATGACCCCTGCTGAGTTAAGGCGGATGAGGGTCGGGGTCAAAGTTAACTTAGCCAATAGGACAAGTTCATACGACCCAACATCATCCCTCGTCGTGGCTGCCACTCCTCCTTCCCTTGACTACGTTAGTCAAAACCGAGTGAACAATGTAAAGAACCAAGGGAACTGTGACGCTTCTGCCTTTTTTGCTGCTGTCTCCGTCACTGAGTCCGCCATGTCCATCAAAGGGCGCTACCCTCACACTAGTCTTATTCCCAATTTGAGTGTTCAAGAGCTTTTGGACTGTGCTGTCGACGGGTTCAAGTGCGGTGCTGGGGGTCCATCTCCCACAGCAGATCAGGCTTTACATTACTTGAACTATAAAGCAGTAGGCTCGTGGCCAGACTACCCTTTGAGTGAACCCGTAGCTGTGGGTCAATGTAAGAAGGACGTGGAACGTGCCACGGGGTTGAATGAGTACAAGCTTCATTCTGATAATTCTGAGGAGGGACTGAAGCAACTCCTAGTCGACTCAGGCCCAGTCGTTGCTATCATTTATGCAAGTGACAGTTTGCACCAGACGTATGCAAAGGGTGTCTACCCAGGTTCGGAATGTGGGGGAGATAAGGCCAGGAATCAGGTGGTTGCTATCGTTGGCTATGGAACGGAGGGTGGGAAGGACTATTGGCTTATCAAGAACAGCTGGGGACAAAATTGGGGGGTGCAAGGATATCTCAAGTTGGCGAGAGGTAGTAATGTATGTGGCATCCTCAGCTCTGTGTACACAGTTGACCCCTGGTAACGTTTTGGATAACAGTTGCATTGTTCAAGTATATGTTAAAAAGTTCTTATTATATCTGAATAAATGCACAATCTGATTAAAAATAACAATAATGACCTCATTGGAGTTTTTCATATTTAGCGTTAGTAAAGAATGCATATATGGTCTATATCCTACTATTGGGCCATCCATCAATTACGTATCACAAAAGGAAAGGGAAAGCTTGAAGTACCTATTCTTTTTCGTGGGCAGACACACCAAAAAAATATGAGGGAGGGGGGGGGGGTTGGCAACATTTCTGAATTTTGAAAACTTAATAGATGTATGACCCTATTCAGGCTGGAACTAAAATGAAAGCTACTTCAAAAAAACTACATAGAAGGGAAAATGTTAAAATTTTAATTTTACGAGTTTTTGAAAAGTGCAAAAATGGTCTATTTGTAAGTTTTTGGAACGTTTAATTAGAATTTATCTAAAAATTGCAAAGCATTGTATTTACATATTTTTGAAAGTTGTAGACTATATAAGAGGATGGCAGTTTTCAACATAGTAGCATAACGTGAATTTTTGTTTACTTCAAACTAATTGGGCTCTTACTCAAATATTATATATTTATTACTACCTATCAACATAATTTACCGGAATGTTGAACTTTCTGCAATACTGCTATAACTCTATCAAGTTATATATCATTCAAAAGGTAATCACTAGTAGAATTCGAATAACAGAACGTGCCTCTATTATAACAACACGTTTCCGAGGCAACGGTCTTTTAATTTTTCAATTTCGCTTGAAACGTGTTGTGCGGACTACAATCAAAAAAAAGAAAAAAAGGGTCTCTTTATTTTTTAAGAGCTTTTAAATGCCATATCATTTGCTAAAATCCGGAAAATAATTCTGTCACGTTTTTTTATTACTCGTTGTTTGTGTAGTATTTGATTTGATGGATTTATCTCGTTCTGCCAAAAAAAAACTCTTTATGTGTATGAGTCTGTTAAAAAAAATCAAGAAGAAAACGTAGTATTAAATAGGTACTGTACATCTTCTAATACTACTCGGGTTTCCAATATAACAACGAGTCTCTAAAAGAACAAGAGTCCCTAGTAAAACGCGGAGGGAAGGTAGGCGTCAAATATTTAATACAACTCGGGTCTCTAATATAACGCGAGGGGTGACCCTCAGAGATTTAGTGCAACGCGGGTCGTTGTGTTAGAATATATATGTTCTACACCTGCATGACCTTGTCTATTAACTCAGCGTTAAAAATGCGAGTCAAGAATATCATAAATGCATTTACATATAAGCACTGTAAAAGCTACATTCCAAGTCATAATCAGTTTTTGCCATTTAACATAATATCGTCTGCAGTCTGTAGAGTTAAGATAATTAAATATATGGATTTTAGTGAGAAACCAGTTTGAATGTGCGTAGTAATTTAGGGATATTTGTATGAAAAAATACCAAAATTAGGTGGGTATATTTTTATATACAAAAAATTTACAGTAACTTCATTATTGTTTTTTTTACACAATAATAATTACAGAATTGACTAGAATTACGAAACTGGCTGTTACCTATTCTAAAAACAAATCAATGCAAAATCGTAAAAATTTTTTAAACATTTAAATATATAAAAATAGGCACATTTTAAAATTCCAGATCGTTGTAATACGCATTTTAGCAAATCGCATATTTGCTATACTGATTTATCCTGCCATCAATTAATCCGTCATACCAGCTGGCAAATAGGAGCACTGTTATTTCTAGTTGCTTTATTGAATGTAATTCTCTTGAATAAAAAGAATAAATGCCAACAGGAGAAACACCGTAAGTGCAGTTGACATTTGCCTTAACTTGCCATTTGTGATACAAAGAAAAATTTCCATTTTTTTAACTAACAATTGAATATTGATAAAGGTCTCAAAAAACAACATTTTTTTTACATTTTTTGCAAAAACAATTCTTTTGAATTTAAACAAATACAGAATTTGTAGGAGTTGCTTCCGGCCGTGAAGTTTAAAAAAACAGTGTATATTTTTTAACTTTGGCAACTGAAGGCAATTATTGTAATTTGCGATTAAACTGTTTTAAAATTTTTAGTACAATCAGATGGGTCATTCTCAAAGAAACGAAGGCATTACATTGCATAACTGTATCAATTATAATGTTTTTTTAATGTACAAAAACATTTATTTCCCTGTTTTTGAGAAGTGCAAAAACAATTATTCACATGTTTTCAAAAATTTAAAATATTCCATTGACATGTGTTTTGAAAATTTAGGCAACAAGGGCTGCCTGTGCTAGCCGCATTATCTGGCCCTGGCTTCACATGCAGTATGTATACATAGTTGCATTTATGGTCAGCCAGTTCTCAATTAAATATCACGTACATGTAGTTATTAATTCAATTCTGACACATTTCTTACAAAGTTTAGATCAAATTACCTGTATTATCGATTTTCAAAAGGGAAAACGCTACCTTTTTGATGGTAAATATGCTATTCTCATTTCCACTGGTCTAGGAAAAAGACCTGGAAATCTCTGAGAAGCATATTTGTTAGAGATGAAAGTATCATTGTACCTGATGTTGTTTGGTAATTAGCAGAGGTGTTATTGTGGAAGCGCATTTAAATGATACTCACTCCCTAATATAATTGATGATCACGTTATTAATCGTTTATGGCATAAATAATATTATTCACTTTTCGCTGATTACTTAACTATGTAGGTATCTTTATTAAACACTTAAGTATTGTTGGATATAATAATTATAAACTCCTCTTGTACTTCAAATAATAATTATCGTTACTTAATAAATAATCCGAGGTAACTTAATTAATTATATATATAGTATTACTTTAAGAAGGTATTTAAGGAGAACGGAGTAAAGCAGACTGGGCAGAGATACAAAGATTCTATTCTTCCCACAACTTCTACTTTACTTGTAGATATTCTAGCTAATCTCACAATTCCCCCAATGGATTTACATTAGGCAACTGCACAACCTTACAATCTAGCTACGGGATTCAACGCGTCTGTCTTTGTCTGTGTCTCTCTCCGCTCTCTCCGAATATCACTTCTAGTACTTTTATTTATCTCGCTCTCTCTGCTCTGTCCTGATCCCACTCCATTCTCCACACTCACTCCTACCAACCACTAAAAGCGTAGAAACTGAATTCCCTTGAGTTCCAATTTCCCACGGGTTAAAGCAGTCTACTAGTTCCTCAATTACCTTCAGTTTCCCTTACCTTTAGTAGTTGATTTCCTTATTATTAAATCTTACAATTATATAATTCTTCATAATTATCTACTTTACTTCTTTTCCACGTAATAATTGTGGAGGTCAAATTGCACTGTAATATATCCTCAGGACCAAATAAAGTCGTCTCGGCTTTACAGAATTGCTAACAGCAAAATCAACAGTGCCATTTGACTGACACAATGGGTAGACGGAGAATTAATTTATAAACAAAATTAATTTAGGAAATATTAAACTAAAACTATACACATGCTAACGCTATATGTATAATAAACATTTTTTAAACATATTCTGGAAATAAATAAAAAGAAATAAAATAATATCAACCAAAAGTAAAATTGTATGGGATAATACACACAGAAAGTATAACAAGAGTGGCAAAATCTTAGTGATATACGTGTATTAAAATTAACATAAGAAATATGTAATAACAGAAAGGAATATTAAAGCTCGATAAAAAATGAATTTAACACAGAACAGTACAACATGGCCACCATCGTGGTCTGTAGTGCTGGTATAACGAGGTACAAAACGCAAACAGTAAATATAAAGATAGCGTAAGAATGTCATACGAGTATGAACTGTAGCAATTGTATAAAGATAACACCGAAGAATGAAATTATGACCGAAATTTGTTATAATGAATGAATCAGTGTAATAAAGAACCTAATTGTACATGAATAACTAAAAATTAGGTCATATAATAAACGTCATCGAAACCGTAGTAAATACGAATGATAAAACGTAAAAAATAATATAGATACATACACACAAAATAAATATGGACATACAACAGCATAATACGTAGGAGTAAAATTAATTAAATCGTAGCAAACAGCAGTTGGATGTGTAAGGAATTGGTAAAAAGAGTAGAATTTAGGCATTAATCCACTCAAGATTAAAGGGGAATCCAGGAAATGGGAATATAATTAAAAAAACTCAGTCATATTTTGCTAAAAGAAATGAAAATACACTAATTAGTAAATGTTTATATCAACAAAATCAATTAATATCCGTAATTAAGTTATAACCAACAAAAGTATTATGTATAAAGGGGAATGTATGTAAAGGATCCCTATGTATATCTACATGGTATACATATATATTCTATATGTATATACATACTGTATATTTTAACCATAAGGTTAAAATGTAGAACAATAGTATACTAATTTTAGGAATAATTGAATATAAATATAAATATACTTAAATACCAGAAGTATGTGTACTGGTGTAAGGATCGTTGTATTAGGTACATATTCATACAATAGTGCAATGGAAATATGGATTTGGAAAAAAACGCATATGACACAATATCACTCTGACCATGTATCGGGGAACCGTATAATTTGTGGTTATCATTGTCTGAACGAGGGAAAACAAAAGGGCTCAAAAATAGCCTTGAAAGGATGAATCCTCAGGCAGAGAGTACTTGACTGGTGGGCAGGGTCTTAGTGGTACTTGACGTGCGTAACCGGACAGACGTATTATGGAAGTGAAGTAAATGGTTTAAACATTTGTGAAAAATTCAAAGTTGTATCTACCACTCCTGTACAACTACAAAAATATCCATAGTGTATCTCGGCTACATATTTGCTTATTTCTGGTTAATATCAATTAAAAAACTGTGTAGCTATAAGCTATATACATGGACCATTGGGATTTTTTATTGTCTACATCCTAGTACAGTGTAAGGCCATCGTATGGACTGATGTGAGTTTATCATAGGACTACTCATTACCTAGGTAAAAAGTGAATTATTAAAAATTGTGGGCAAAAAAATCATAATCACGTGTGAAAGTTTAAAAAAAAATTGACGAGAGAGAAAAATCAATCCCTCAATTACAATAGTCAAGGTAAAAATTACTGGAAATTTCGTGAAGCCAGTTCTAGCAGTGGCCGTAAAGGTACCGAAACTGAAGCCAATACCAAAAAAAATTGGACCATCCAAAATGGTAAGAGATTTATGTTTCGTCTGTAGCTATATACTTACGCTGTTATTTATGTAAGAAAAGTCTGACATTGCGTTCCGTCGCCTACAGTACTACAAGTGCAGTCGCATAATAGTAAACACATAGTCAAAAAATGCAACAGTGCAACATTGTGTAATGCATTTCTACTCGTCTGCATTGCCGTGTACGAGACAGCTCGTTGCACTCGTACTTAAAACTGCCTCACTTGCTTGAAGGCTAAAAATAGACTGCACTCTCCTAGTTAACGAACCGATTGAACAGAATTTTGAAATGGAAAATGGTATAATGAGATAATTATTGCCCAAGTATACAGTGGAGATTTTTTGAGTTGGAGAGTCGGATCAATTGCTTAGGTTGGCTGCTAGTGGGAAAATTGTACCCTTAATGTGGGAGAGAAACAAACAGAAGAGTGGAGATGAAGAGAGGGCAAAGGCTGTGCTGCCGTTGCATATGTAGACACGAGGGAGGGAGAAAGTTATATAGATAAAAACATGCAATGGCAATCAGCCTATTTATATTATTATTATTATATTTTACTTCTGAATTATTTGATCATACATATAGTGCATGGTGTTATGCTGTG